>OV815282.1:53022068-54229568 GCA_929108145.2 Limnephilus rhombicus | reverse complement strand
ACCTAACCTAACCTAACCTAACCTAACCTAACCTAACCTAACCTAACCTAACCTAACCTAACCTAACCTAACCTAACCTAACCTAACCTAACCTAACCTAACCTAACCTAACCTAACCTAACCTAACCTAACCTAACCTAACCTAACCTAACCTAACCTAACCTAACCTAACCTAACCTAACCTAACCTAACCTAACCTAACCTAACCTAACCTAACCTAACCTAACCTAACCTAACCTAACCTAACCTAACCTAACCTAACCTAACCTAACCTAACCTAACCTAACCTAACCTAACCTAACCTAACCTAACCTAACCTAACCTAACCTAACCTAACCTAACCTAACCTAACCTAACCTAACCTAACCTAACCTAACCTAACCTAACCTAACCTAACCTAACCTAACCTAACCTAACCTAACCTAACCTAACCTAACCTAACCTAACCTAACCTAACCTAACCTAACCTAACCTAACCTAACCTAACCTAACCTAACCTAACCTAACCTAACCTAACCTAACCTAACCTAACCTAACCTAACCTAACCTAGCCTAACCTAACCTAACCTAACCTAACCTAACCTAACCTAACCTAACCTAACCTAACCTAACCTAACCTAACCTAACCTAACCTAACCTAACCTAACCTAACCTAACCTAACCTAACCTAACCTAACCTAACCTAACCTAACCTAACCTAACCTAACCTAACCTAACCTAACCTAACCTAACCTAACCTAACCTAACCTAACCTAACCTAACCTAACCTAACCTAACCTAACCTAACCTAACCTAACCTAACCTAACCTAACCTAACCTAACCTAACCTAACCTAACCTAACCTAACCTAACCTAACCTAACCTAACCTAACCTAACCTAACCTAACCTAACCTAACCTAACCTAACCTAACCTAACCTAACCTAACCTAACCTAACCTAACCTAACCTAACCTAACCTAACCTAACCTAACCTAACCTAACCTAACCTAACCTAACCTAACCTAACCTAACCTAACCTAACCTAACCTAACCTAACCTAACCTAACCTAACCTAACCTAACCTAACCTAACCTAACCTAACCTAACCTAACCTAACCTAACCTAACCTAACCTAACCTAACCTAACCTAACCTAACCTAACCTAACCTAACCTAACCTAACCTAACCTAACCTAACCTAACCTAACCTAACCTAACCTAACCTAACCTAACCTAACCTAACCTAACCTAACCTAACCTAACCTAACCTAACCTAACCTAACCTAACCTAACCTAACCTAACCTAACCTAACCTAACCTAACCTAACCTAACCTAACCTAACCTAACCTAACCTAACCTAACCTAACCTAACCTAACCTAACCTAACCTAACCTAACCTAACCTAACCTAACCTAACCTAACCTAACCTAACCTAACCTAACCTAACCTAACCTAACCTAACCTAACCTAACCTAACCTAACCTAACCTAACCTAACCTAACCTAACCTAACCTAACCTAACCTAACCTAACCTAACCTAACCTAACCTAACCTAACCTAACCTAACCTAACCTAACCTAACCTAACCTAACCTAACCTAACCTAACCTAACCTAACCTAACCTAACCTAACCTAACCTAACCTAACCTAACCTAACCTAACCTAACCTAACCTAACCTAACCTAACCTAACCTAACCTAACCTAACCTAACCTAACCTAACCTAACCTAACCTAACCTAACCTAACCTAACCTAACCTAACCTAACCTAACCTAACCTAACCTAACCTAACCTAACCTAACCTAACCTAACCTAACCTAACCTAACCTAACCTAACCTAACCTAACCTAACCTAACCTAACCTAACCTAACCTAACCTAACCTAACCTAACCTAACCTAACCTAACCTAACCTAACCTAACCTAACCTAACCTAACCTAACCTAACCTAACCTAACCTAACCTAACCTAACCTAACCTAACCTAACCTAACCTAACCTAACCTAACCTAACCTAACCTAACCTAACCTAACCTAACCTAACCTAACCTAACCTAACCTAACCTAACCTAACCTAACCTAACCTAACCTAACCTAACCTAACCTAACCTAACCTAACCTAACCTAACCTAACCTAACCTAACCTAACCTAACCTAACCTAACCTAACCTAACCTAACCTAACCTAACCTAACCTAACCTAACCTAACCTAACCTAACCTAACCTAACCTAACCTAACCTAACCTAACCTAACCTAACCTAACCTAACCTAACCTAACCTAACCTAACCTAACCTAACCTAACCTAACCTAACCTAACCTAACCTAACCTAACCTAACCTAACCTAACCTAACCTAACCTAACCTAACCTAACCTAACCTAACCTAACCTAACCTAACCTAACCTAACCTAACCTAACCTAACCTAACCTAACCTAACCTAACCTAACCTAACCTAACCTAACCTAACCTAACCTAACCTAACCTAACCTAACCTAACCTAACCTAACCTAACCTAACCTAACCTAACCTAACCTAACCTAACCTAACCTAACCTAACCTAACCTAACCTAACCTAACCTAACCTAACCTAACCTAACCTAACCTAACCTAACCTAACCTAACCTAACCTAACCTAACCTAACCTAACCTAACCTAACCTAACCTAACCTAACCTAACCTAACCTAACCTAACCTAACCTAACCTAACCTAACCTAACCTAACCTAACCTAACCTAACCTAACCTAACCTAACCTAACCTAACCTAACCTAACCTAACCTAACCTAACCTAACCTAACCTAACCTAACCTAACCTAACCTAACCTAACCTAACCTAACCTAACCTAACCTAACCTAACCTAACCTAACCTAACCTAACCTAACCTAACCTAACCTAACCTAACCTAACCTAACCTAACCTAACCTAACCTAACCTAACCTAACCTAACCTAACCTAACCTAACCTAACCTAACCTAACCTAACCTAACCTAACCTAACCTAACCTAACCTAACCTAACCTAACCTAACCTAACCTAACCTAACCTAACCTAACCTAACCTAACCTAACCTAACCTAACCTAACCTAACCTAACCTAACCTAACCTAACCTAACCTAACCTAACCTAACCTAACCTAACCTAACCTAACCTAACCTAACCTAACCTAACCTAACCTAACCTAACCTAACCTAACCTAACCTAACCTAACCTAACCTAACCTAACCTAACCTAACCTAACCTAACCTAACCTAACCTAACCTAACCTAACCTAACCTAACCTAACCTAACCTAACCTAACCTAACCTAACCTAACCTAACCTAACCTAACCTAACCTAACCTAACCTAACCTAACCTAACCTAACCTAACCTAACCTAACCTAACCTAACCTAACCTAACCTAACCTAACCTAACCTAACCTAACCTAACCTAACCTAACCTAACCTAACCTAACCTAACCTAACCTAACCTAACCTAACCTAACCTAACCTAACCTAACCTAACCTAACCTAACCTAACCTAACCTAACCTAACCTAACCTAACCTAACCTAACCTAACCTAACCTAACCTAACCTAACCTAACCTAACCTAACCTAACCTAACCTAACCTAACCTAACCTAACCTAACCTAACCTAACCTAACCTAACCTAACCTAACCTAACCTAACCTAACCTAACCTAACCTAACCTAACCTAACCTAACCTAACCTAACCTAACCTAACCTAACCTAACCTAACCTAACCTAACCTAACCTAACCTAACCTAACCTAACCTAACCTAACCTAACCTAACCTAACCTAACCTAACCTAACCTAACCTAACCTAACCTAACCTAACCTAACCTAACCTAACCTAACCTAACCTAACCTAACCTAACCTAACCTAACCTAACCTAACCTAACCTAACCTAACCTAACCTAACCTAACCTAACCTAACCTAACCTAACCTAACCTAACCTAACCTAACCTAACCTAACCTAACCTAACCTAACCTAACCTAACCTAACCTAACCTAACCTAACCTAACCTAACCTAACCTAACCTAACCTAACCTAACCTAACCTAACCTAACCTAACCTAACCTAACCTAACCTAACCTAACCTAACCTAACCTAACCTAACCTAACCTAACCTAACCTAACCTAACCTAACCTAACCTAACCTAACCTAACCTAACCTAACCTAACCTAACCTAACCTAACCTAACCTAACCTAACCTAACCTAACCTAACCTAACCTAACCTAACCTAACCTAACCTAACCTAACCTAACCTAACCTAACCTAACCTAACCTAACCTAACCTAACCTAACCTAACCTAACCTAACCTAACCTAACCTAACCTAACCTAACCTAACCTAACCTAACCTAACCTAACCTAACCTAACCTAACCTAACCTAACCTAACCTAACCTAACCTAACCTAACCTAACCTAACCTAACCTAACCTAACCTAACCTAACCTAACCTAACCTAACCTAACCTAACCTAACCTAACCTAACCTAACCTAACCTAACCTAACCTAACCTAACCTAACCTAACCTAACCTAACCTAACCTAACCTAACCTAACCTAACCTAACCTAACCTAACCTAACCTAACCTAACCTAACCTAACCTAACCTAACCTAACCTAACCTAACCTAACCTAACCTAACCTAACCTAACCTAACCTAACCTAACCTAACCTAACCTAACCTAACCTAACCTAACCTAACCTAACCTAACCTAACCTAACCTAACCTAACCTAACCTAACCTAACCTAACCTAACCTAACCTAACCTAACCTAACCTAACCTAACCTAACCTAACCTAACCTAACCTAACCTAACCTAACCTAACCTAACCTAACCTAACCTAACCTAACCTAACCTAACCTAACCTAACCTAACCTAACCTAACCTAACCTAACCTAACCTAACCTAAC
This sequence comes from Limnephilus rhombicus, assembly GCA_929108145.2. Lineage (NCBI taxonomy): Eukaryota > Metazoa > Arthropoda > Insecta > Trichoptera > Limnephilidae > Limnephilus > Limnephilus rhombicus. The sequence goes on along the minus strand of OV815282.1, from coordinate 54,224,661 downwards.
CTAACCTAACCTAACCTAACCTAACCTAACCTAACCTAACCTAACCTAACCTAACCTAACCTAACCTAACCTAACCTAACCTAACCTAACCTAACCTAACCTAACCTAACCTAACCTAACCTAACCTAACCTAACCTAACCTAACCTAACCTAACCTAACCTAACCTAACCTAACCTAACCTAACCTAACCTAACCTAACCTAACCTAACCTAACCTAACCTAACCTAACCTAACCTAACCTAACCTAACCTAACCTAACCTAACCTAACCTAACCTAACCTAACCTAACCTAACCTAACCTAACCTAACCTAACCTAACCTAACCTAACCTAACCTAACCTAACCTAACCTAACCTAACCTAACCTAACCTAACCTAACCTAACCTAACCTAACCTAACCTAACCTAACCTAACCTAACCTAACCTAACCTAACCTAACCTAACCTAACCTAACCTAACCTAACCTAACCTAACCTAACCTAACCTAACCTAACCTAACCTAACCTAACCTAACCTAACCTAACCTAACCTAACCTAACCTAACCTAACCTAACCTAACCTAACCTAACCTAACCTAACCTAACCTAACCTAACCTAACCTAACCTAACCTAACCTAACCTAACCTAACCTAACCTAACCTAACCTAACCTAACCTAACCTAACCTAACCTAACCTAACCTAACCTAACCTAACCTAACCTAACCTAACCTAACCTAACCTAACCTAACCTAACCTAACCTAACCTAACCTAACCTAACCTAACCTAACCTAACCTAACCTAACCTAACCTAACCTAACCTAACCTAACCTAACCTAACCTAACCTAACCTAACCTAACCTAACCTAACCTAACCTAACCTAACCTAACCTAACCTAACCTAACCTAACCTAACCTAACCTAACCTAACCTAACCTAACCTAACCTAACCTAACCTAACCTAACCTAACCTAACCTAACCTAACCTAACCTAACCTAACCTAACCTAACCTAACCTAACCTAACCTAACCTAACCTAACCTAACCTAACCTAACCTAACCTAACCTAACCTAACCTAACCTAACCTAACCTAACCTAACCTAACCTAACCTAACCTAACCTAACCTAACCTAACCTAACCTAACCTAACCTAACCTAACCTAACCTAACCTAACCTAACCTAACCTAACCTAACCTAACCTAACCTAACCTAACCTAACCTAACCTAACCTAACCTAACCTAACCTAACCTAACCTAACCTAACCTAACCTAACCTAACCTAACCTAACCTAACCTAACCTAACCTAACCTAACCTAACCTAACCTAACCTAACCTAACCTAACCTAACCTAACCTAACCTAACCTAACCTAACCTAACCTAACCTAACCTAACCTAACCTAACCTAACCTAACCTAACCTAACCTAACCTAACCTAACCTAACCTAACCTAACCTAACCTAACCTAACCTAACCTAACCTAACCTAACCTAACCTAACCTAACCTAACCTAACCTAACCTAACCTAACCTAACCTAACCTAACCTAACCTAACCTAACCTAACCTAACCTAACCTAACCTAACCTAACCTAACCTAACCTAACCTAACCTAACCTAACCTAACCTAACCTAACCTAACCTAACCTAACCTAACCTAACCTAACCTAACCTAACCTAACCTAACCTAACCTAACCTAACCTAACCTAACCTAACCTAACCTAACCTAACCTAACCTAACCTAACCTAACCTAACCTAACCTAACCTAACCTAACCTAACCTAACCTAACCTAACCTAACCTAACCTAACCTAACCTAACCTAACCTAACCTAACCTAACCTAACCTAACCTAACCTAACCTAACCTAACCTAGCCTAACCTAACCTAACCTAACCTAACCTAACCTAACCTAACCTAACCTAACCTAACCTAACCTAACCTAACCTAACCTAACCTAACCTAACCTAACCTAACCTAACCTAACCTAACCTAACCTAACCTAACCTAACCTAACCTAACCTAACCTAACCTAACCTAACCTAACCTAACCTAACCTAACCTAACCTAACCTAACCTAACCTAACCTAACCTAACCTAACCTAACCTAACCTAACCTAACCTAACCTAACCTAACCTAACCTAACCTAACCACCAAACTTAATGAAGAAAACGAAAAAAAAGGCAAGAGCATTCTGATAGGCGGTGATTTCAACGCAAAAAGCTCGTGGTGGGGTAGTCCAAAAACAGATAAACGAGGCGAGGAACTAGCAGAGACGATAGCAACGCTGGATGCTCACATATTAAATGACGGCAGCACTCCAACATTTGAAACTTGGAGATCCGGCAACCATTTAACCTCATTCATAGACCTTCTGCTCCAACAATATTATGGACAAAGTCACAAACTGGGGTGTGGAACAAACAGGACTATCTGATCACAATGTTATAACGATGAGTATATCAGACACAATAATGCCCCCTGAATCAACAACCCCAAGGTACAGAACAAAGCTTGCAGACTGGACCAAGTTCGAAAAAGTCGCGAAAGAAATGTTGCAAAAGGCAAACATCACAATTGAAGACCCCGTCTATTCCAGTAACCCAATAAATCTTGAAAAACAGGTAGAAACTATCTCCTCAATCATCAAAACAACTTGCGAAAGGTCTATCCCTAAACCAGGAGGAAAACGAAAAAACTGCCCATGGTGGTCTGACTCACTGACACTATTAAAATCGGAACTGGTCTCTGCAAAAAGGAAACTTCAAAATTCATGCGGACAAAGAAGATCTGAGGTGACTTTACCCAAATACTTGGAAGCCAAAGAAAATTTTAAAAACGAGTTAAGAGAGTCAAAAACCAGTAGCTGGAAAGACTTCTGCCAAAAACAAACGAAGGAAACAACTTGGTCCAATATCTATAGAGTCCTCACGAACCCACCAAACAGGGCACCCACATCAACTTTTAAAAGCAATAACCCTGAAGAAACTGCTAAAGAAATTCTTCAACACTTCTTCCCAGATGACAATGTGATAAATGAAACTCCTGAACAAATGGAAATAAGAACAAAAGCAACGCATAAGACAACAGTCGACCAGGAACCAAAAATTTCAAAAGATGAGCTAAAAAACGCCCTTAGATCAATTGACCCGAAGAAGTGCCCTGGGGCGGATGGGATCACATCTGACATTCTTACTCACTTCAATGATAGCTTCCCAGAGATACTCACAAAATTGTTCCAGAAGTGTCTTGACATAGGATATTTCCCAAAAATATGGAAGGAGGCCATAATCATAATCATACCTAAGCCAGGAAAGGACAACTACAGCAGTCTGGAAAACTATAGGCCGATTGGACTTCTACCGGTTCTAGGGAAATTATTTGAAAAAATCCTAATAGACAGAATAAAATGGAACCTTGGCAAAGGGAAGAAATTAAGCTCAAAACAATATGGTTTCACCGCGCAAAAATCAGCCGAAGATGCAATTTATGATGCAGTCGAAGTCATAAAAAGAAAAATGAAGGAAAATGACGAAGTAATTGTCATATCTCTTGACATCAAAGGAGCCTTCGACAACGCGTGGTGGCCACAATTATTAAAACAGCTCGTAGAAAAAGATTGCCCTTCCAGCCTAGTTACATTAGTAAGAAGTTACACAGAAAATAGAAAAGTAAGAATAAAACACGGAATCCATTCGAGCGAAAAAAATGTCTCAAAGGGCTGCATTCAAGGATCGATTGGCGGGCCAATCTTTTGGAACGTATCACTGGATGAACTACTGCAAATGGATCTTGGCCCAGACGTTTACATCCAAGCGTACGCTGACGATGTCCTTCTGATTGTAAACGGAAAAAACCTACAAACCACTAAAGAAACGGCGGAAAGAGCATTAGGAAAAGTAAGCAGTTGGGGTAAAAAAGTAAAATTAGAATTTTCAGAAAAAAAAACGCAGATCATGGTAATGAGTAAGCTCCGGGATAAAACAATTAACATAAAAATGAACGGTAAAGAAATAAAACCAGTAAAGGAAGTAAAAATTTTGGGTATGGTAATGGACAATAAGCTTAGATGGGATAAACACATAGATTATATTTGCTGTAAAACCTCAAGAATATTCAAAGCCTTATGTAGAGCGGCAAAACCAACGTGGGGACTATCGCCTGAAATTTTAAAAACTATCTATGACGGGGCAATCGTACCAATATTTACGTATGGATCAGGGGTCTGGGGAGACACGTGTAAGAAAGTTAAGAATAGGAAGAAACTAGCCAGCGCTCAGCGACAATATGCAATTAGAATTTGTAAAGGGTACAGGACAATCTCCACCACCTCAGCTTTAGCCTTAGCGGGAACACCACCAATAGATCTAAAAATAGACGAAGTAAAAGATGTGTACAGAATTAATAGAAGGGGAATAACAGCTAACTTCCTTCCGGCTGACAGGGAAATAATGACCACGTGCAGTGTTAACGAACTACCGCACCCAGGGAAAACAGTTAAAGAAAATATAACAATTGAACTAGATAAAGGAAATAAGATTAATGAAGATGCTATACAAATTTATACAGACGGAAGTAAACAAGAAGGTAAAGTGGGCGCCGGGGTAGTTATAAAAGTAGATGGACAAGATTGGGTATCAAAATCTTATAAGTTAGAAGATTACTGCACTGTATACCAGGCGGAAATGATTGCAATTCAAAAAGCAATAGAATGGGTACAAATAAACAATATAAAAGGGAAAGATATAACTATAAATTCAGATAGTAAATCATCTTTAGAAACGCTGAGCAAAGAGAGAACAACAAATAAAATAGCAAGAGAATGTTTAGAAAAACTAGGAACATGCAGAGAAAATAAAAACAGGGTAAATTTTCAATGGGTAAGAGCGCACAACGGCTTAGAAGGTAATGAAAGGGCAGATACAGCAGCGAAAAGGGGAAGAACACTTAAAAAAAGACCAGACTATAGCAAGGTACCTCAAAGCTACACAAAAATAACTTTAAAGAAAGTAACTGAAAATAAATGGAACAAAAGATATATAGAGGAAAGCACGGGAAAAATTACAAAAAAATACTTACCAAATATAAGCACGGCACTTCAAAAAGGAAAACACGTTAAAAACAGTTTTACTGCAACCCAAATCTTGACAGGACATGGGTGCTTCAAAGAATATCTCAAACGTTTTAAAATAATAGATGATGACAAATGCCCGTGCGACAAAACATCAATACAGGACAGCGTACATGTACTAGAAAAATGCTCTATCTTTGATGCAGAGAGATTCAGACTAAATTTTGAACTAAAAAACTATGGAATAACAGAAGAAAATAGGCAAGAAATCTGGAATCAGAAAAAACCAAGCGAAATATATATAGCGTACTTAGAAAAAATTACCAAAAGAATAAAAGAAATTAACGAAACAATAGATAACTAAATAAATAACTTAAAGATACATATAGTAAGAAAAAAGAATTAGGAGAAACCTTGTGCGTAACAAGCAAGGTACCCATAGAAGATACTAACAATCCATACAACCTAACCTAACCTAACCTAACCTAACCTAACCTAACCTAACCTAACCTAACCTAACCTAACCTAACCTAACCTAACCTAACCTAACCTAACCTAACCTAACCTAACCTAACCTAACCTAACCTAACCTAACCTAACCTAACCTAACCTAACCTAACCTAACCTAACCTAACCTAACCTAACCTAACCTAACCTAACCTAACCTAACCTAACCTAACCTAACCTAACCTAACCTAACCTAACCTAACCTAACCTAACCTAACCTAACCTAACCTAACCTAACCTAACCTAACCTAACCTAACCTAACCTAACCTAACCTAACCTAACCTAACCTAACCTAACCTAACCTAACCTAACCTAACCTAACCTAGAGTTCTTTCGCGAGCCAAGCGGTGAGTTTCTTACAAAGATTTCAAAAAGTTTAAAGAAGTTTCGACTGCGTTTAAGTTTTTATCTAAGTTTTAAATAATATCTCAACGTTTCAACAGATTTGCATAAAAATCAAATAGTGCTTAAAACGTTTCCATTCGCGAGCCTTTTAATCTGTGGAGTTTCCACCCAAACCTACCCGCTGTTGGCAGGCAAGAAGCCGGGTCAACCAGTGTTCTTTCGCGAGCCAAGCGGTGAGTTTCTTACAAAGATTTCAAAAAGTTTAAAGAAGTTTCGACTGCGTTTAAGTTTTTACCTAAGTTTTAAATAATATCTCTCAACGTTTCAACAGATTTGCATAAAAATCAAATAGTGCTTAAAACGTTTCCATTCACGTTGCACAAAATCACTTGCAAATTTTTTTGCACAAATTTGAAATTTTTTATTTTTTTTTTTATTTTTTTTTTTTTTTTTTTTCTCAACACGCTGCATCTCTTACTATTGTTTTCATCTTGTACCTGATTCTGTTCTGTACTAAATACTATCCGACGGAAACCAGCAACCATCAAAGATGCAAAGAACTCCGGTAAAGTTTAATGATAGCGCAGGATCTTCGCCACATCTTACGATTATTGTACCGGATTTCATAGAGACTGAGCCAGTCAAGATTTTCCCAGAGGCGGAGACTGCATCAGAAAGCAGCGAAACTATGGAGCTGATTTTCCAAAACACCTCGGAACAAGCAGACTCTGCCAAGAAAGCCTTAGCTTCCTGTGGGAACATCAAAGGCACCCACAAAGCCGCTGTGACCGCAGCAATAGAAAAAATGGTTGCAAATGCCAAAGAAATGGCAACATTAACAGTTTCTCAAGCGGATCTAGGAGGAGAAGCCAAAGATTACCATAAATTGAGAGAAGAAATGCTGATCCTCAAAGCGGAACATGTAAAGGAACTTTATGAGCAGGAAAAGCGACACACGGAACAATTAGTAATGATCGCCACTCAAAAAGGGGACAATAATACGATCAATAACGAAACGACAGTCCATGGATCGGATGTGGAGAAAAACAATACCTCCACTAGTTATGCAGATGCAACTAGTAGAAAAAGTGGATCCAGACAGTCCCCCACAGCACACGCACCGAATTCAGAAAGCTCTCCGGATACTACTGCCCCTGTAGAGAAAATGTACTCCATAGTCGTCTCAGGGAAATCTCCCATAGCAAGCGAGACTCTAGAAAAAACCATTAAAGAAAATATCACATCACATCCCTAAGGATTATTTTATCTTTTTGATTTTTATCTTTTTTATGCCAATCCCTAAGGATTGGCATAAAAAAGATAAAAAAGTTGGCAAACAATAGAATATACGTTCAATGCGACACAGAAGAACAATGCAAGAAATTTTCGACCGAAGTGTCCAAAATGGAACATCTGGAGAGCCAAAAGGGGGTTAAACTTCAACCCAGACTTATACTTAAAGGAATTGGTGCCGATTTAACGGAAAGGGAAATTGTTACGGCAATAATAAATCAAAATAGCGGGTTTGCCTCTCTCTTGGGAGAGTGTCAACCCGAAGATGTTATAAAATTAATTCACAAAATCCCCTTTAAAAAGGATGCGACCCGCAAATGTGCGGTGATTGCGGTAGCGCCACATGTATGGCAATATATAATCGACAAAAAGGTGCTGAACATCGGATATTATAAAGCCGGCGTCAGTGAGTACCTTTCAATTCTTAGCTGCCAAAAGTGCTTGGGATATGGCCACACGATAGCTCACTGTAAGAACAAGGAAGTATGCTGGCGCTGTGGTGGAGACCACAAAGTTCAAACATGCCAAGCCCCAAATACAGGTGTGATCTGTTGCCAAAGCTGCGTAGCAGCGAACAAAAGGCAAAAACTAACAAAACCAACAAACCACATGGCCCAATCTATGGAATGTCCTATCTACAAAAGGAATGTGGAAATATATAGGACCTTGATTGACTATGGTAATTAAGTTTGCGCAGGCAAACCTACAGAGGTGCGAAGCTGCTACCGTCAACTTTTTACAAAACGCGATTAACAGGAAAATAGATATCGTCATCATACAGGAGCCATATACAGGAAATATGGGAAAAATTAATAAATCATCGTACAATGGACCCATTTTTCAAAAAACAAGTGTGGACTGCCCAGTCAAGGCGGCAATAATAGTTTTGAATCAAAGTATTGCGGACACATGTGTCCTCCTCCACAAATTCAGCAACAACTGCAATATATTTATTGAAGCGCAATCCCAGGGAACCCCACTAATAGTAGGATCAATATATTGTCCCCCAAATGAAGATATCGACATCAGCCTAGAAAAAGCTAGCAAGCTAATAGACACAAACAACAAGAAAATCATCATTGGAGCGGACGCCAATGCCAAAAGTATTTGGTGGGGCAGCAAAAAGACACACAAAAGAGGAGAAAAACTGAGCGACTTTATTGCCCAGAAACAATATCATATTGTCAACGAAGGAACAACACCAACATTTGAAACCGTTCGACAAAACGCGCTACTGAGCAGCGTGATCGACGTAACCTTGTGTTCCGACAACGTAATTGGACTCATAAAGAACTGGAAAGTTGACAAAAGAATTGCTGCCATGTCTGACCATAATGGAATAACTTTCGATGCGCAATTCAATAAATTATCAGCAGAAGAAATTCCAAATTCAACATTCCTATATAAGACCAGTAAGGCAAATTGGATTGAATTCGACAAGACACTAAAATCCAATGTTGAAGACAAGAGAATAACAGTTCAGGCGATTGAGTCGAATAATCTAGCTGGTACCCTCAACAGACAAGTTTCAGTCCTCATGGATGCCGTAAAGGATGCATGCAGAACGGCTATCCAACCACTGAAAAAATCTAGACAAAAAATCTGCACCTGGTGGAATGATAAATTGGAAAAACTGAAGAAAGACGTTCTCGCTGCAAAGAGGAAGCTGATGAACTCAGGACCAGCAAGAAGAGATGCGGTCACACTACCAGCATACCTTGAGCTGAGAGAACGCTACAAGGAGGAAATTGCTGCAGCAAAAATCCAAAACTGGAAAGAATTTTGCAGCAGCCAAGGAAAAGATACAGTCTGGTCCACGGTACACAGAGTTCTTAAAACAACTCAAAAGTCACCACCAGAAACGCTACAATTCAATACTGTGTCAACAACGTCAGCCCAAGAGACGGCGTCCACACTCTTAGATCATTTTTTCCCTAATGACTCTCTAGTCAGTGAAACAGCAGAACAAACACGTATTCGGAATAATGAGGAAGAAGACCGCCTTAGCGAAATCGACCCCCCGTTTACAAGAACCGAGATAAAGAAAATACTTGCATCCATAGATACAAAGAAGTCCCCAGGAAGAGATCACTTTACAGCCGACATATGTCAGAAAGCGTTCGAAAGTCTCCCAGATATTTTTACGGCATTATACAATGCATGTCTCCGAATTGGCTGCTTCCCAATCCTTTGGAAGGTCGCTAGAATTAAGGTTATTCCGAAGCCAGGAAAAGAAGACTACGGTAATATCTCTTCATACCGACCTTTAGGTCTCCTCCCGGTATTTGGCAAGGTGCTAGAAAAAATACTCATTAAGAGAGTAACCTGGCACTTCAGCACAAAGGGGAAACTTAATTCAAACCAATACGGGTTCACGCAACAAAAAAGCACAGAAGACGCAATGCTTGACGCTGTAAACCACATCAAGAAAGCGAATAAAGAAGGACTTCATGCATGCCTAATATCACTGGACATAAAAGGGGCATTCGACAACGCATGGTGGCCCTACTTAAAAATGCAACTTGCCAAAAAAGGCTGTCCACTAAACATATACAAAGTTTTTAAAGACTACCTGTCGGACAGAATTGTAGAAACAATTTACGCAGGCGCATGGGCGCAAAAACACTCGAACAAGGGCTGTATACAAGGATCTGCTTGTAGACCAATTCTATGGAACATAGTTCTGGACGAACTGCTAAACCTTAAATTCGACTCTAACGTACGCATACAAGCATTTGCTGACGACGTTTTAGTTATAATAACTCATAAAGATGTGGCAGAACTACAAAAAATAATTAAAGATACCCTCTGCTTAATAACTGACTGGGGAGAAAAAGTAAAACTGCAATTCTCTGAGGAAAAAACAAAAGTTCTATTCATTAGTAACAGGAAGACACTGTCACCAAACATTGTGATGAATGGTAAAACTGTTCCACTCTCCCGGGACTGCAAAATTCTAGGGATCGTCATAGACGACAAGTTAAATTGGAGCAAGCACGTGGACATGGTATGCCAAAAAGCTGTCAATATAACCAAGAAACTTGCATTTATGGCTAAACCTACTTGGGGTCTATGTTCTGAAATATTAAGGACAATCTACATAGGCGTAGTCGAACCAATAATAACATACGCTGCGACGGTATGGGCAACAGCTGCAAAACGAAAAAATATTCGCAGAAAACTAGATAGAGTCCAAAGGACTATCGGCATCAGAATATGTAAAGCTTACCGCACTACGTCCCTCACTTCCGTGCAGGCAATAGGGTGACTAATACCTATGGACCTAAAACTCAGTGAACTCAGACTTATGGTGAGACAAAAAGGAATCTACTACCATCTACTACCTGATGATAGGAAGTACCAGGGAATCGTAAAGGTCACTCATCTACCCCGTCCTAGTAAACAAATTGGAGAAAATGTCATCTTTCCAGGAACATACAAGAGAAACTCCTTTGAAGAGAACGAAATAGATATCTACACAGATGGAAGCAAAACTGGAGGAAAAGTGGGTGCGGCCTTCGCTGTGTTCAATGCTAGCGGAGAAATTACAGCAAGGAAACTGCCCTTGGCTGATTACTGCTCAGTTTTTCAAGCAGAGCTTTTCGCAATAATGCAAGCACTTGAGTGGGCTCACAAACTGCAAAAGCATTGGGAAAAAGTTAATGTCTTGACAGACTCACAAAGCGCTGCCCACGCCCTAGAGTCCGGGATACCTACTAACCCAATGGTCTTCAAAATACAATGCTTGGCTCAACTTTTGAGAGAAAGAGGATCTGCCTGTAAATTTTTGTGGATACGCGGGCACAACGGAATCCACGGAAATGAAAGAGCAGACGAGCTAGCAAAAGACGCTGCATTAAAAACGAAGACACAAAAACTCTATTCGGAATTCCCACTGAGCTACGCAAAGTTCAAAATAAAGGAGTCATTTCTTGAAGAATGGGACCAAAGGTATAAAAACTCTGACACAGGTAAAGGAACACGGCTATTTTTCAGGAGTATAATAGAAGCCAAAGAGTTTGGAAAAAAGACAACTCTAACTTTCGAACTCACGCAAATCCTTACCGGTCATGGAGCGACCCTATCCTACCTTCACAGATTCAAGCTTAAAGATAGTCCGGCTTGCCCTTGTGACAAACTATCGGACCAAACAGTGAAACATCTGTTGTTAAACTGCCCAATGTTCACGATGGAAAGATGGCAAATAACCAAAGAATGCCAGAGGAGAAATATAAATTTGACTGACATCTTTTTCAATTCTCGCTCAGCACCGAACGAGTACAGTCGCGTTATTTTGTAAGAAGTAAAACAATAAATATAGTTACTTACATTTAATAACTCGCCCACCTGGGCGAATCCATTAATTTAATATGGAAACCAATGAAATTTTTAAAAATATTAAAGACTTAGTTAATAAGATCACTTCAGTGAAAGACTCAAAAATAAAATTAACACTGGAACAAAATATTGTATCACTGGAAGAAAAAATACAACACGAACTAATTAGTCTACAAAAGAAGATCATAGAATTACAAGAAATTAATATTTAAAATAATCATCACTACACACAGAAACTCGAAGAAATTAATCAAAATAACAAAAAATCATACGCAAGTGCACTAAGTAACAATAAAAACTTCGCAGAAACTTCATATAATGCAGAACAGAAATACGCCATTTTAATTACCTCAAAAAACACCTTGAAGGCCGAGGACATAAAAATAAAAATTCAAAAAAATATTAATTTAACAAAAATAAAAGTTGGAGTAAATGGAGTAAAAAAGATTGGAGAACAAAAATTAGTGATTTCTTGCCAAAAAAAGAAGATGCCGAAAAATTAACCGAAGAGATAAATAAAGTAATTGGAAAAGAAGTATCGGCTGAAGAAATAAAAAAAGGAAACCGTGCTTAATGTTGAAAAGGCTACAATGCCAATTGACTGAAGAAGAAATTATAGACGGGATTGTACAACAAAATGAAGGATTAACCCTAGAAGACAAAAAAGACATTAAGCTTATCAAGGAATTAAAAAATAAGTACAATGAAGGAAAAGAAAACGACACCACTAACTACATTATTGAAACAAATGGAAAGTTAAGGAAAAAACTAATAGATAAAAAAAAATAAACATCAAATTCCAAAGAGTATACGTAGAAGACTGCAGCCCGCTCAGACAATGTTACCATTGCCTCAAGTTCGGCCACACAGCCCAAAGATGTCTCGCCAGGACGCAGCCTCCCATTTGCCCTCATTGCACTAAGGAACACGTATTATCCAAATGTGAAAACAAAGAACAAACTCCAATCTGCAACAACTGCTGTGTCCAAAACAAAAGGTTTGATATGAACTATTCCACCGATCATAGAGTCGATAGCATAATATGCCTTTACCGGCAAAAAATGCTTCAAATTGCTAAAGAGCGCATTGACTACGAATAAATATTGTAAATTTTCATTTCCTCAAACTCTTATCTATAAATTAACAATGAATGATTCTTTATGTAACATAGCATTAGGTAAAAAAATATGTATTGAAGAAAACTTACATCACTCTATAAGAGATTTCTATTTTATTTGCATTGAAAAAGCATTTACTCAATTTCATAAAAAGATTAAAAGCGTAAAAATTTTTTTTGAAAAATTAATAATTTCTTTAAAAGAAATAATTTTTTTCCCGGGCTTGATTGGGTTTACAAAGACCTACTCTACTGGCGAAACTAATTACTCCATTCCAGGGTACCATGTAACAATAATAAGAATAAACAAAAACTCTGATATTGGAATACCTATTTCCAACCAGTATAATGTTCCCAATATTAATGATTATGATGTTTATATTTTAATGTTTATAGCTTATATTTTAAATATAAAATTTAAAAACGTAAATAAATTATATATTTATATGTTGTTATTTCAGCCATCCTATCTATGTATACATAGTGTATATTTAAAATTCTTTGCCTCTACCATTTGTCATTACAAATTACATAAATGTATCCATAAAATAACTAACCTAAAACTGCAAAATGAATGATTTTTTATGTAACGCTTTGGATAAAAAAAATTGTATAGAAGAAAATTTGTGTCACTCCATAAAATATTTCAATTTAATTTGTCCTGATAAAGGATTTAGCCTATTTCATGTAAATCTTACTACACAACAACAACAAAGTTAAACAAAAACTCTGGTATTGGAATATTTGTATCTAACCAATACAATGTACTTAATATTAAAGAGATTCACAGTATTAGTAATGTTAACATATTAAATATTGAATTTAAAGACATAAATAAACATTATAACATTATTGCTATTTATCGAACGCATAGGTCGATAGTGTCACACTTTATTGATGAATTAAAAAATATTTTATTAAATTTTAGAAATAAAAACAATATTTTTGTCGGAGATATAAATTTAAATATCGCAAGCGACTATTCTAGTAAGGATAAAAATAGCTATCTCAACATGTTAGCAGAACTCAATTATTTATCGTGCATAAATTCGTACACTAGAGACGTTCGAGGTCAACAACCTTCATGCTTAAATCATATTTTTACAAATATACCGGATATCCAAAATATAACAGCAGCTGTCATTCACACAACTATCACTGATCATTATTCTTGTATTTTTAACCACAAAACCAGCAATCCAATATTGCCATCATTTAAACAAACAAAATCTTCCAAAAAAGTAATTAATATGGATACATTAAAAAACAAATTTTAATCAGAAAATTGGATCGAATTATTACAATGTAATGATGTCAATATCTGCTGCAAAATATTTGAAGAAAAAATATCTAAATACATAAATGACTCGTCAAAAAATATAATTCCCAAACACAAACTGTCTAACTTCAAACCTATAAAACCATGGATTACTCATGGATTAATAGTATCTGTACGACGTAAGCAAGCTCTTTATAAATTAACAACTCAACAAGCTAATAATAAAAACTTACTTAATCACTTTAAAGCATATAAAAATAATCTTTCATATATCATAAAACATACTAAAGAAAGTTACTATAAACGGAAGTTGGATCTAGCTGAAAATGATAGTAAAAGAGTATGGACGGTTGTAAATGAAATAATTGACAAGAAAAAAAAACAATAATAACGAAATCAAAGCTATTAATCACGATAACTCAAAAACATGCTGTAAAGAAAACCCCTCAAAAGCTGCAAATATATTTAACACTTTCTTTGCAAATGTTGGGAAAAATCTCGCCAATCTCATTCACATTGATCCAAATATTATAACATCTCCAGACTGTAATATAAATGCTAAAAATAAAATGACAACATTTGAAGTCACCACAGAGGACGAAATAGTTTCTATCATAACCGATATGAAAGGAGGATCTGCTCCGGGCTTTGATGCAGTCACGGTTGATATTTTAAAAAACATAAAAAAATCAAATTTCTAAGCCATTAATGCATATAATAAATACAAGTTTCCAAAGCGGAGTATTTCCATCAATTTACAAACAAACTACTATTACCCCAATATTTAAGTCAGGTAATCCAGAAGAAGTAAACAATTACCGTCCCATATCAGTAATCTCAAATATAGCAAATTTTTTTGAAAAACTAATTAAAAAAAGAATGAGCCAATTTATAAAATGCAATGATATAATTAATGAAAACCAGTTTGGTTTTATGGAAGGTAGAAGCACACAAGATGCAATTGCAAAATTAAGTAGCCTTGTACATAGTTCATTAGATAAATCATTTAAATGCCTGGGAATTTTTATAGATCTCAAAAAAGCATTTGACAGTATATCACATGACAAACTTATAAGTAAATTAAGAAACATTGGATTAAATGGTTCAGCTCTAGAATGGATAAAAAGCTACCTTTTCAAACGTCCCCAAGTTGTAAAAATTAATGGTGTACTTAGTTCACCAAAAATGAGTCATTTCGGCATACCTCAAGGTACAGTCCTGGGACCGTTACTGTTTATTATCTATGTTAATGACATATTCATACAAAAACTAAACGGAAAAATAATATCTTATGCTGACGATACTGTCATAATAATTGAAGGTACGGATTGGAATTCTGTTAATAACCTAGCTAACATTGATATTAACATATTGAAAAATTGGTTCGATAAAAATCTCCTCTCTCTAAACACTGAAAAAACAAAATTTATCCCATTCTCTATCAATAAATTCAAATTAGAACCAAATTTAAACATCATAATACACCAAAGTAAATGTAATAAAACTAACTGCAATTAAGATTGTGCTATACTTAGTCCAACTCCCAAAATCAAATATCTTGGTGTATATATAGATCAACATTTTAAATGGAAAACACATATTTGTGAACTCGTCAAAAGGATTAGGAAATGTATTTATATATTTATTAGACTTAGAAATATTCTTAGCTTAGAAAACCTAAAAAGAGTGTACTATGCAACTGTTCAATCTATATTGCAATATGGTATTATTGGCTGGGGAGGAACATATGACAATATTTTAAATCCCCTCAAAATTGTTCAAAGGTTGATAATTAAGGAAATCTTGAAAAAACCGTCTAAATTTCCTACTGAAATTCTTTTTTCAATATTCAATGTGCCTGTAATAGACAAAATCTATAAAAAATATTCAATACTTCAAATTTACAAATAAATACAGTTAAATACTCGTAACTTCCAATTCAATACATCAGCAAGATACCAGAAACCTATTAAAATTCCTAAATTTAATACTAAGCACATTCAAAATTCCTATCTTTACCTGGGCATAATCTATTATAACAACCTCCCATTAAAATTAAAAACCATCAAAAATATGCAGGAATTTAAGTCCAAATTAAAAAATTACCTTAAATTGCTATAAAAGTCCCAAATATGTTTACTTTGTATCTTAAAGTCTGCTATTTTATAAATCATTTATTCCTTCTTTTTTCTTTCATTTCTTAGTTTCTAAATCTCTGAGTCTACTATTGTATAAATCTTGCGTTCTTTCTTACGTATCCTTTACTTACTTATTACAATAATTTTTGTTACTAACTTACATGATTCTTCCATTTATAATGATTTTTTAATTTACATTATGATTTTTTTAAACTCTTCAGTATTTTTATTTTTAAATTTATACAAGAATTTTTAACCTACTTATTATTTACAATAGGCGTTATTACTAACTTACACGATCATTTATGTACTAATTGAGCTAGAACTCCCTCACCAAACACAAGAGCATTGTCTCTTTATGGTGAGGAAAGGCAATTTTTTAATTTTTTTTGTTAACCTTATGTAACTATGTAACTGTTATAACTTCATATGTATTTTTAATAAACATTGCCAATAAAAAAAATAAAAAAATAAAAAAAATCTCTGATGTCATACAAATTATACCTCTCCGAAAAATCTTCATAAAGTTCGCAAAAAATATCATAAGTAAAATTTAGGAACAAAATAAATAATTATTAAAAGAAATTACATTAACTTTAAATCATATCAAGCACGACTAAAGCTAAGCTATCCGATCAATCTATAACGATACGTGAGAACGCTAGAACGCTAAAGAACACTACCTTCCTACAAATGGTTCCGTTAAGAGGGAAAGCAATGACCACCTTAACAGAACATCCCCATTTCTTTCAGATACACAATACTGCTCCGGCTGAGGTTTTACATGGTTCCCTCACGCCGTTAAACAAATGTTGGAGCAGTTGATAGCCCATGTTAGACAGACATACTATTTACCCACTAACCCCTCTCCACATCCCATATTTGCATGACCCATTGTTATGTTCGCACATACGACAAAACAGTTAAAGAAGCGTCGCCTCTCCCACAGGTTGACAATCAAGTGTGTCTGTCGAAGGATTCGCAAATTATCGTAATGGCGCGACCATCGCTTAGCAATACCGGAGAAAGAAAGCTATAAAAGGGCTAACGCACTTAAATTCGCTCTCTTTCCTTCCGCCTAGCTCATACTAGTAACATCGTGTACCTAGTTCTCGCCCGAGGCGATAGCCTCGCGGGCACCCCGTTTGGATACCTGAGACAATGGCGTTGCATTGGCCGTAGATTCGGTATATTAAGTGACTGTGATCCTGGAGCCCTGATCCTGGAAGTGGAGCAGCATGTCCATCTTCGCCCTGGTTGAATGCTGGCCCGCGATGTCCAGCGACTGATTCCTGTCTCCGGCTAAGGACTCTGCCCGGCAGGCATGAGCTTAGCCGGCACCTTCCACCGCACAATCCCTCAAGATGACCAAGGTAGTCTCCTAATTATAACTGTAGATATTCGAGCCATTAACTTCCAGTTTAGTATCATTTCAAGTACCTATCTTCCGTTCTAAAAGCTATCATTTAGGTCTTAAATCGTAATGTCCTATTGTACAACTTGAACCCCTTTATTGTAATAAATATGCTATGTAAAACCGACTTTCAATTACATTCATTCATCTTGTCAAGAGTGCACGAACCTAAACCCAGAGAGTTTAAATATTACACTGGCGCCTGAACACTTTACAAGAAATGAATAATGTTATTGAAAAATGAATATATATTTCTATATAATATGCTAAACAATTGTGGTTGTATTGTGTTTTTAAAAAGATAAATGTAAAATGTGTTAATTAGTTCGTTTAAATAAAGCCAAACATATTCAAAATATAGTTATTCAGTTGACGCGGGAACAATGTACAGATTCTAGGGCGAGTCCATTGTTGATTTGAAATGTTGATGCAAATAAACAATAAATCGGGTTAAATACTATTTCAAAACAGTTATTTGTGTAATTTTGATAAAATTAACGAAAACAATTATATTACAACATAATTAAATACGGTTATTTGAATAAAATAGTTCCAAAATTCAGCGGCGTAATTGAATTGGACCCGTCCAAGTCGGTAATAATATTTCAGTAGAAGTACTAAAGAAATAACTCGTAAATTTGCCGCGAAAGCAATATAAAAGAAGTTTTAATTTCAAAACATTTTAAAAAGCATATTTCGTTGTGAAAATATTAACAACTCTTCTTGTTATTTCAAAATAAATTAATAGGTAATTAACTAAATATAATTCCTAGTGTTGAAAGTGAATTTAGTTATCCCGCGCAAAAAATAAATCGTCATGTAGGTATTCAAATTGGCAAACGGTCAGCAAGTCGAAACAGAACGAAGACGCGTGCAAGCGGTAGCAATAAAAATTGTATAGATTGGTCACCGTAAATAATAAAGTCCATAAGAATTGAGCCCACGAAATAAAAACAAAAAAGTAAAATTAAAGACAAATGAATACATTTTATTAAGAAATACAAAAGATTTAAAAATAAAATAAATTTCAAATGAAAAATTATTAAATTATCTCAAACAATGCACTAGAAACGGCCGTTAAATTATTTTAAAAAGAATTGCGTGAAAAATAAGAAAAACATATTTTATATTCTGTAATAATAAATTGAAAGCAAAATAAATAGGAAATGAATAATAATAATCCTTGTAAATTGCAAAGAATAACAAAAAATTAAATATTAAACTGTTTAGAAAGAGAAATGTTTTATATGCGTTAAAATTAATAGGAGGTCCTCTCTAGTAATAGCCACGGAATCCCTTCCATGTTCGAACACGCGTGATCCTCGTGATAAGTACTTACGGGCTAGTCCAAGTTTTGCATTTTTTCGAAGCGCGTCGCGTGCACAGAACACAAAATCCAATGAATATTAAAGTGTGAGGTAAATTTGTCAGGAATAATTTTTGAATTCTTATTAGATTAAAACGAAACATTGTTAAATGAATTTTTACATTATCAAGGAAGTGAAGTGGTTTTAAATGCTTGAGTTAATTACGGAATTGAAAATTTTATAAAAATTTTTTTTTACTCTTTCATGGTAGCATGTCTAGTATTGTTGGATAATAATAGATCTAGAGAATTGAAAATGCTTAAGAGGATAGTACACATTGAGATTTAAAAAGAAAATATGCAGTTCATGAATAATATGGTTTCAAATTCGAGTGAAAATTGGAAATAAATTAAAATAGTTACTTGTATAAAATCGTGTATATGATAAAAGTTAATAACTTGACGGTATCACCTGACTAACGTATCTTGGAATTTAGATGTAGTCCAAAAAAAAAAATACAACTGTCTTACAAGCATACCTACGGCAAGTTATATAAAATCATGATCCTTTAACAGCGACTTTTTTACATAGAGAACTATTAAACTATGGAAGGCAGATGCGACCCATAATTTAACCTCTGAGTGATTAAGTATGCTCGCGCAGTCGTATATCTCTGGAATCCAAACTCTGTTGTGAATGACGATCTTAATCTCAGAACCGCTTAGCCCGGACAAGGAAGATTGCGAACGTAAAAACCCCTCCCTAATACAAGTTAAAGAGAAAAACATATGTATATTTCCAAAATATTGCTTGACGTTATTATTTAGAAGCTAATTTTCCTATAAAAATAAAATAATAGTGGAAAAAAAGTTAAGAACAGATTTCAACTAGTAAGATCATGTGGTAGAGAAAAAAAATCAAATCAAACTGGTTTTTTAGTTGCAATGTTTTTTTTGGTGGAATAAATCAGAAACCACAAAGAAAATTGTAGTTGAAATACCCAAGTTGTAAAATCATTATCATTTTGAAGGCTAATCTTATACATCATGAAAAAAGATAGTGATGGTAAGTAAGGCGGATGCGAAATTTACTGTCACAATTCAATATATAAGACAAGCCCGGGTGTAATTAATTGAAAAGTAATCTGAGATTGTACATCAATCAAAGTGCCGTAAATGACCCCAAAACAAGTTGAACAATATTGCAAGACGCATATATGAAAATATATATGTATTTCCACGAATTTTTATTTATAAAAAGAGGAAAAATTTAAAACAGAATAGTTAAAAATATTTTAAATAATGAAAAGTAAATAAATACTAGAGAATTTAAATTTAACGGAAGTAATAAAAAGTAATAGGAAAAGGCTAAATTTTAATTAATTACAAATTAAAAGTTAAATTCGTTCATGAAACATAGAAAGTAGAGAAAAGTTTGAGAAATAACGAATGCACGCGCGTTATGCATAACAGCAGACATAAGTACCTACGCAGTAACAGATGGCCCGGCTAGGAAAGAAATTTTGTATATGAGAGAATACGGTACCTATGTAAAGCGTTGTACAAAACGGCAAAAATGATAAAATTCAGAAAAGGTATAATTTGTATTGAAATTTTTTTTGTAGAAAAATAATTAAATTCTTGTATAGTTAGTTCTTTTTAGCTCTCTTAGTGATTCTAATATTAATTATTTGAGAGTTGAGAATGTTGATTTAATCTGAGATCAGAGTAGCTAACTGAAATCTAGTTGAAAAAACAGGAGAGAGTGCAATTGAACAAGCTATTACGAAATAAACAGATTTCGGTCAGGAAAATATTTTTTTTGTGTTTTGGAAGTTTAAAATAAACATTTTTCATATGAAATAATAAAGAATTAAATTAAAATGATACGTTCTCATTCGTATAATAATAAAAAATAAAGATCATACCTGGTTTGAAAAAAAGGGAAGTAGGAATACTTGACTAATGTGGTTTGCTATTAAAAAAGGCGGGAAGGAAAGAAAAACAAAAAATTTTGTATATAAAGGTAACCATTTTTGTATGAGATTATTATAAATAAACTATACTATAAATGTTATGTATATTATTGTATATAAAGGTAACCATTTTTGTATGAGATTATTATAAATAAACTATACTATAAATGTTATGTATATAATTGTAAATAAAGGTAACCAATTTTGTGTAAATATTTATGTATATAAATTTTTCGGTGTTGTTTATAAAATATATCTCTCTTTAAATTTCTTTTTCAATAAAAGTTGTGACAAATAATACAATACGTCGAAAAGTAAACAAGAAGTCGAACAAATAAGTACGGAAATAGATTTTCAAATATAGTCAGATTGTAAAAAATAAATTGATTTTGAAAAAAGGTAGAGAGATTCTACATAGTTATAACAATTGTCCTGAGCTAGTATTGAAAAATAAAATGTTGAATAATTCAGTTAAAAAATAAAACTAAGTCTCTTGTAACGATGCGGAAGTAAAAAGGCCTTCGTTAATAAAAGCTCTTTAAAACAAAACGGAATATGTTTTACATATTAAATAAACAAAAGTAATAAAAATAAATGTTTTTAATATTTTGTCAAATAGATAAACAATTTAGCAAGAACGAAATAAAGAAAGAATAAATCACGAGCATCCGTAAGGATTAATTGGTGACATTCGTAGAGATTTTTTGGTGTCCATTTTAAAAAATAGAAAGTAGTACACGAATTTAAAACAAAAAAGATAATCATTTCTTACTTAAGTTTAAATGAAAAGGATTTTTAATGAATAAAGTTTTATTCTTCTTGACTTGTGTTACAAAAAAGACAACGTGGATCGTTGTTCGGAAATTATATTGTGCTTTGCGCAGATATTGAGTTCTAAGTGAGCTCAAGAAATGTAATACGGGTAAGGGTACCAGCGTATACATTTCTAGTTTCAAAACATTATAGGAAAGTCTTCCTTAGAATTAAGACAAGTGGGGTTGCCAAGACAGTAATCTTGGGCAATAAAAAAAAAAGAGAAAATTTGTAATACAAGAAAAGATACGAAATTTTTTTTTTAACACTTCCAAGTGAGTTTTGAGTAATAGTCGAATAATGAAATTTATATACTTAGTTTGGGTCTAACTAGAAAAAGACCATGGCGCCCAAAGTTAGAAAGGAACAGAAACATGTATTTACATATTTTAAATAAAACAAAGTTAACATTGTAAGGCAACAACGTAAATAAAACAAAACATAGATATTGAAAAGGGAATATTACATTGAGATGTATTGTGAGGTCAAAAGGTCCGTGACGTCACAATAGAAGGAGTATTAATTGGACTTAATGTTGTATTATATTGAAATTGAAGCAAAAAAATTATGTCAAGTTATCAGAATAAGTTGAAAATTCCTGTCAAATAATCTTTAATAAGAAAGTTATACTAATTAAAAGGAATTTGGAAAAAAAAATTAAGAAACAGAAAGAAAAGAAGTTCTTGCTAGCAAATTCAATTATAATATAGCGTTCAAATGTATATAATTGTATATATCTTTTCGTTGTTAATTTAAATGTTTATATCTCTCTGATTTGCTTTCAAACAAATAAAGTCGTTCAGTTGAATAACTAATATTAGATTTGGAAAATGAAAGTTTTTTAAGTGTTTTGATTGATTGAAGTTTAATAATAAATTTCTGTATAACCTGTGGAGTTATCCTGGGGTTAGTGTTGGAACATGTAGGTGTTTTTGAATCGGGTATGTACCCACCCTAATTGGGAATACAGAGAGATAAAATAAACTTTGGTTGTTTAGAGTATTTAAAAGAATAAAACATAAACAGGTTCGAAAAATTGAGATTTGTATTAAAATCTAAAAGTTCATGGAAATTTTGTAAGAAGAGAAAGTTAATTGGTATTAATGTTCAAATCTTAATAAAATTACTGCAAATAATTTAGTTTGGTAATAAAAAGTTGAACTTAATTAAAAACATAGTCAAGATTTTTTTTTTAAAAAAGAAAACAAATTTAAAAAAAGAATTAAAGTTTCGTTAGCAAATTCAGTAATGATAAAAAATTGAAATGTATATAAATTGTTAGCTTGTAAGATTGAAATGTTATAACATGAAAACACGCGAATTGGATATTTCGGTATTTAAGCGACGAAAGTCAACGTGTAATTCACCGTATATCGGTGTTGTTGTAAAAAAAGTCTGTGTTATTGGAATTTAAAGCGTATTCGGTTGAAGATGAAGTTAAACAACTTAGAGAGAATATATATTATATTGAAAACTATCATAGATCTTAATTTTCTAGTGATGTTCTGTTTTTTTTGGTTATTTGTTTTATATATGTGTCTGTCAAGCGCAATCATTGAAAAGGATTACTATGTGTTCGAAGGCGTTTTCATTTGATTAGGTCAGTAAGACAGGGTCATTGTTTTTTAACATGACGTGAGGAAGGTGTGTGTCACCTTATTGTTTACGCCGAGCACAATCATTGGAAAGGGAGTTTCCTGTGGATTGGTTAGTGAGGCAAGATCATTGTTCTTTAACATGATAGTGTGTGCATACAGGGGATTGGATCTCTATAAAAATGATAGGATTTAAAGTATAGCCTTAGAATTATACCTACGTTACAGGATTTAATATATGCCTTATAATTATATTATAAACATGATAGGATCCGTATAGCCTCATAATTATACCCATTGTAAACTATGAAAACAGAACTGAAGATGGCTTAAGAGAAATTCATCAATAAAGTAAAAGGGAATAAATCGCAAGTTACAATAACACAGCAAATTTAAAAAAAATACTACTCTAATTGGTGCATGTATTGTATTGTAACCCTTTAGTTTAGGTTGTAAAATGCGAATATGTATCAATTTCGATTGATTACATGACATTAAGTCGGCATTAAATGTCCATTTAATGGGCGAGAGAAAAAAAAATGTATATAAAAAGTGTAAATATTCAAGAGGTTCATGTCTTGTATTGTCCTCTACACAAGGTGTAAAATGCGAATATGTATCAATTTCGATTGATTACATGACATTAAGTCGGCATTAAATGTCCATTTAATGGGCGAGAGAAAAAAAAAATGTAAATAAAAAGTGTAAATATTCAAGAGATTCATGTCTTGTATTGTCCTCTACACAAGGTGTAAAATGCGAATATGTATCAATTTCGATTGATTACATGACGTTTAGTCAGCATAAATTTTTGAAATTTTTTTTATTATTTTTATTATTTTTATTAAACATTACATAATGAATATAACTGACAAACGATTGGTATTGGCATAAAAATTTATGTAAAATGCGAAGGAATTGACCTCGGTTGTTCAGAAAAAAAATGAAATCGCATTAAAATATCCATTGAATGGATAAGATAAAAGAATAATGTATATAATTGGTAAAGGATTCATTTCAGCAAAGTTTTTTTTAATTATTGCGAGGAAGAAGGTGATGATTTGCTGCTACAGCAAATAATTTAACAGTTTATGTTAAAAAATTTGGAAGATTAGCGTGTTTTGTATCGCGAGAGTAGCGTGTTTTGTATCGCGAGAGTAGCGTGTTTTGTATCGCAAAGGAGAAAAGGGAAAGGTACAAGTTCTTTTGCAATAGGGTTGTTCAGCTTGGCTCACAGGTAGATAAATTCGTTCTTGGCTCAGTAGGTAGGGAGTGTTAAATTAGTTGTGATAATGACAACTCTATGTCTTATAACCTACAGCACATCCAGAAATGTCTGCAAGAAACGAGAAAATATCTTCAGGGTACAAGGAACAATTTTTCAATAGAACTTAAATGGAAACTTACGATGACCCAAATTAGAATGGATACTTCTTCAAGAAATCAATATAAATACTTTTGCACCATAAATAAAATTACTTCTTCAAAGAATTAAAGGAACACTCTTCAACAGTCCTGCAAATGCAATAATGCTGCGTTTACAACATACCACATTTTTGGTAAATGCCCAAGTCAAGCCAGAATAGACCTGACAATCTTCTTACATTATATTGGACAGAGAAGGCAGTGTTATGTTCGCACATACGACAAAACAGTTAAAGAAGCGTCGCCTCTCCCACAGGTTGACAATCAAGTGTGTCTGTCGAAGGATTCGCAAATTATCGTAATGGCGCGACCATCGCTTAGCAATACCGGAGAAAGAAAGCTATAAAAGGGCTAACGCACTTAAATTCGCTCTCTTTCCTTCCGCCTAGCTCATACTAGTAACATCGTGTACCTAGTTCTCGCCCGAGGCGATAGCCTCGCGGGCACCCCGTTTGGATACCTGAGACAATGGCGTTGCATTGGCCGTAGATTCGGTATATTAAGTGACTGTGATCCTGGAGCCCTGATCCTGGAAGTGGAGCAGCATGTCCATCTTCGCCCTGGTTGAATGCTGGCCCGCGATGTCCAGCGACTGATTCCTGTCTCCGGCTAAGGACTCTGCCCGGCAGGCATGAGCTTAGCCGGCACCTTCCACCGCACAATCCCTCAAGATGACCAAGGTAGTCTCCTAATTATAACTGTAGATATTCGAGCCATTAACTTCCAGTTTAGTATCATTTCAAGTACCTATCTTCCGTTCTAAAAGCTATCATTTAGGTCTTAAATCGTAATGTCCTATTGTACAACTTGAACCCCTTTATTGTAATAAATATGCTATGTAAAACCGACTTTCAATTACATTCATTCATCTTGTCAAGAGTGCACGAACCTAAATCCAGAGAATTCTAATATTACACCATCACCTATCCCAACATGCATGAAAAAGTCAAATCAATAGCTCAAATTGTAAAATCAAATAGTTTAAATGAACCTTGATAAATAATAAACAAGGTAAATAACAGAACACTCAAGGAAAAAAAAAAAAAAAAAAAAAAAACCTAACCTAACCTAACCTAGAGAGGGGGGAGGGGAACCAGGGAGGGAAGAGGGGAACCAGGGAGGGGGAGGAGAACTCGGAAGGGGGTTCTGGGGACGGGGGAAGGGGGAAGGGGGGAGTGAAGTGGGGAGAGGGAAAAAAGAGGAGACGGAGTGGGAACGCGAGAGGGGAAGGGGACGCGAGAGAGGAAGGGGAGGCGAAAAGGGAACGGGACGAATGGGAAAGGACATGCAGGAAGAAACAATTTTTTTATTAAATGGAAAAACAAAATTCTTAACCTTCAGTCTTTCTGCTGCAACCCAACCTACCAACAATCAGAAGATAATAATTCACTCCCGTCTAAGAACTTGCACTTCCTGTGATTGCCCAAACTTGGAACAAGCCACCCACATAAAATATCTGGGGGTCATCATTGATCAACACCTTCGTTGGGATCAGCACTTGGCCAGACTAACCCCACGCATCCGCGAACTCTCTTACATCTTTCGAACCCAAAGAAATATCCTTACTACCTCACCTCTTAAAACTCCACGGCGGAATGGATTTGTAGAAGTTCGTTAAAAAACACACTTCATTTCAAAGTCAAGCATCTCGGTACGGTACTTATCTATTTTTCTATGAAAATAAAAGAAAAGTAATTATTTGTTTTAAAATTTAAATAGCATTTCAGTAAATAACCCAGTGTAATCCGAATCTAGTTAAATATTTCAAAGATCTCAATGGCCTTGCACTGACTTAAGATCCGTAGGTAGAGTATTATTAATAAATATTTTTATTTTATAAATAATAACGTAATTTGTTATTGAAATGGAAGATCACGCTGTGAGCTAAACTATATCGTTTCAATGACTTATGTAAAATGGTCATTGATTTTGCATATTATTATAGAAAATAACAAGGTCGGTTGTGGGTCTATCTGTGGTTGTAACTCTGGTTCAATGAACTTGGATTTCTTTCGATTTAGATTGTCATTTTCAAAATAGCAACTGATAATAATCATAATATTTGTATAGCGCCGTTTTTGCGAAAAATCACCCGATGGGCTGTACAAATAAAAATACATAATGTAATTGGCTTAAAACCATAATTTATAAAATCTACTGACTTACATTTTACAATTATTTTTTATTATTATTATTTTTATATGAATACCACACAAGAGTCCCAACTGCTCCCGTCTGGAGCGAGAGTGCGACTACGGCATTCCCGATTGGGGTATGTTGTGAGGCTGAAGGTAGTGGGGTGGGGAAGGAGGTGAGGAAGAGGAAGGTGGGGAAGTACCTGGCTATTCAGATCTGCTCACCAAACACGGCTTTTCAAGCAACGTTTCCATTTCGAAAGCTGGTTTTACACCAGGGCGATACTGAGAGTATCTTCCACTCTAAAAAGTGCCGCAAATATACTATATATTATTTTAATATATTATTAAATTAATTAATTGTGAAAACACAAATTAATCATCATATCTATGGTACGGTTGTTGACAGAAGTGTTTACGTTAGTTTTTTTTTAAATTTAAAAGCAAAACACAATCGGTACAAGTCAAATAAGTGTCAGTACAAGTTAAAGTAATTATCGTGCACTGCATGAACGTATTATTACGAGCTTAAATGACATCTGTGATTGTTTTTTTCTATATCTAAAAAAACAACATTAAAATTTTAACAGATAATCTTTAGTGTTCTAGATATCTTCTCTCAGTTAATTATGTTAAAAGATAACATTGATTGATAACGATATAATTGTGATTTTTTAATAGAAACTGTAATAAATTAATGCCTCTTACCCCCCCTTAACTAATAAACAACTTTATGCTGCTCCTTCAAAGCACATTCGAATTAGGAAAATTTAGAACAAGCTCGGTGTGGACGCTCTCTCCTTGGTCGCGGCACCACTGTAATAAATCCGACCCTTGCTCCTGTAATTAATTAATTTTCCTTTTCTTTTAAAACGTGATTTTATTGTTTCTTTCTTTCTACATCGTTCGTAGGCTCTGCAACGAAAGCTCTGTACGTAGAGTTCGTCGCCTCCATTCGTATTCGTAGCCTTGTAGTTCCGTCGCTCACTCTTCTCTCCTCTTCATTCCTTTGGCAGGAACAACTCGACACCCCTTTACGTAATACGTTTTAGGTATACGTGGCGAGATGCTCTCAATTAATCAACTTGTAATTAACCCCTTAACAATGTGTCAATTTTTTGTTTTAAAGGTTTGATATGGTTAATCCAATTTAATTAATAATTTGTTTGTGGCAAACCCTTGTTCTTTTAGGTATGGCGTGTTACAATTCACTAGGGTCCGATTTACAATGACTGACTCTAGCTAACTTGAAAATAACTAATGCTATCGTTCGTGCAACTTCCTACCCTACTAACGTCCGTTCTATACTTGTTTGTTGATGACTACTTCTTCTGAATTAACCCGCGTCATCCTCCCTAGTACCTAGTACATAAATATACTTTTATACATTTAATTGGGAAGATCCTACCTTTAGCGTAACGCAGCGTATCCTCTGCTGTTCTTGGGGTGCTAACACATAAAATAATTTGACATTGTGCTCTAGCTACGGATTTTCAATCTAAATTCAATCAAAACAGGCCCAGTTAGTTTTGAGTTTGAGTAGGTATTTTTGGGAGATTACTAGGGATTGACATGAAACAAAATATGTCTTGCTACAATTGGACTCCTCCATTTCCGCAACTGACTTGGTGAGGTTCAATTAAAACCGCCCGGTCAGTCTCCAATTCCATCACCTCCAGAGAATATTTTGATGGTCGCAAGCGACGAATGAAAAATCGACATGTTTTGCTTCCTGTCGGGA
This sequence comes from Limnephilus rhombicus, assembly GCA_929108145.2. Lineage (NCBI taxonomy): Eukaryota > Metazoa > Arthropoda > Insecta > Trichoptera > Limnephilidae > Limnephilus > Limnephilus rhombicus. The sequence continues at coordinate 54,196,188 of OV815282.1, read as the reverse complement.
AGGGTTTGATGTGTATTGCCGGTTCGTATGGTGATAGTGGGAGTGTTCTCAACCAATGCGCCGCCAAATTATAATGGTGATAATGCTAATGTTGCTTGATGAAATGTCATCTCATATCGCTTGATGTGAGGATCTGCTTCGATTTATGGTTTGGTGGCCGATGTCCGGAAGTATTCAGGATTGCGTGGGTGGCACGAGGTTTTAGATCGTGACATCCTCTAAGCCGAATTGGTGATGATGATGATGATGATGCTGTAGAAGTCTTTCAGCATGTCGATGACTAGAGTTCCGTTCACTCCTATAGCATCGAACATGAACATTAAACCGAAGTGGATTAGACAAGCGGCAATGTCAGGAGATCGGTGGAGCCGCTCCCTCCTCTGATCTCGTGAAGTTTAAATTTAGTAAAGGTGGATTTTGATGTCATCGACCCTCGCCTCTGCAGTCACACAGCTCCCCAACAGTCCCGTTCTCCGTCCAGCACACCGCCTCGAACCAGTAGAAATGATGCTTACGTTTTCCTAGGCACGTTATAAACATGCGTCAGCCTTCAGCCGCGGTGATCATCGGTATTTGATTTGAATGAAAATACCTCCCCTCGCATGACGGAAACAGGCGTGACGGGGACGGTCCCCCATTTAGCGTCACGGGCATCCGCCCTACGATAGGTGATATCCCAAGCTCATCTCAAATATCAGCACGAAGAAGGAATGTCAAGCTCGGCTTCCAGGGTGCTGGGTCCAGAAATGAATGGCACCGGGTCGTGAATCCGACTTCCATCCCTTTCATTTCCCCTGCTACGCTTTCGTCCAAAGTACATTCCCAACCCGATGCTGGATGATGCCCTTATTCTAATTTTGCGGAAGATTATGAAAATTTATCCGGTTTCCGACAAATAGCCGCCGATCGATTGCTAAAACAACTCTGTATGTCATGTTCTCTTCGTTCCGCTGACAAGGTAACTCCCCACGAGCGTAACCAAAGGGTAGTGAAGCCATCGCGAATTTCGTCACTTCTTTTCCTTCATTACGGAGGTAGCCCGGCCAGATCGTTTTCTCCATCCTGTATTTAATTGACCTCCCGCGACAGCGACTCTTATCAGCTGATACCTCAGGAGTGGTATGAAGGGAGGAGTTGTGGGAGCACGTCCTTTGCCTTCCAGACGTCTCCCAATGCCTGTATGACGATACATGTGATAGCATATACGTCGACATCATGAAAGGGCTCCTGCCTCGCTCTCAACTGCTTCAGACCCGTCCAGAGACACAGGTTTCCAAGCCTCCATCACAAAGGATTCCAATTTAACTGGACCAAGCCTGTAATCATCGCTTGCTTCGCCCCCACATTTGGGAAATAGTGTAGCCCATCAGCAAATCGTTCACTTCGCCCCCGCTCATAACTGCATAGGTGTAACCTACATACATGGAATAGGGAAGCTTAACTCAAAATTTACTCCAGCAATCACCAGCTTCAGCGCCGTAACTCGTTCGGTTAAATTTGAAGGAAGGAAATTTGCTAAATAATAATAGCAGAGCGCGTCGCGCGCGATGTCTGAATACCTACTGATGGTCTCGTTCAATCGCAAATACTAAGGATTTAAGTTAGAATGTAAATTCTGTATAAAATATACCTAACGTAAAGTGCTATGCACACTTCCATGCCCGAGTTTAAACGAAGTCAAAAGCTAGCTTATGTAGGTCCCTACATAACAGTTTTTCTGAGATCCCTGAAATTTGAGGTAAAAGGCGTGGGATTTTTTTTTTTTTTTTTTGGGAATGGGAATTCTATTGTATACATTTGTTTGTAAACAGAAGCCTCATGCAATGCATCCTTTGTCCAAATCAATATACCTAGTACGTACAGACCTTGCCTAACAAATATCTTCAATTACTGAGTAAATTCTAAAATGTTTTGAGAATAGGTATTCCTAATGTAATGTAATTTATTATATCCATATAACCCCTAACCTCGTATTTCTGATGTAATGTCTCGCAACACAATCGTAAGATACATAAATACCTTTTGTCCGTTAAAATTAACAAAACATCGCCAAAAGACCCTCTCCCCTTACAATCTTTGCACCCCGGCGACACCATTATGGTTATTGGTTTGAAAACTTCTTTAGCACCGTTGTGATTTGAAACTAGATGAAGCGGAAACGAACGCCACTAAACACATCTATAGAATTTATCCTGAGAGAGACTGAGATACTATAATCGGTCTACTCTTTGTGAGGTGCTTCGTAGCCTCCCCACTCCTGTCTCCTTGGGTTTTCTGAAGGTTTCACTTCTACCGCATGTAAACTGCACAACTGTAATTTCTTTGTTTCTAAAATGCTGACAGCTATTTTTTTTTTTTAATGAGACTTCTTTAACACCGTTGTGATTTGAAACTAGATGAAACGAAACGAAGGACACTAAACACAGCTATAGAATTTATCCTGAGAGAGAATGAGATACTATAATCGGTCTCCTCTTTGTGAGGTGCTTCCTAGCCTCCCCACTCCTGTCTCCTTGGGTTTTCTGAAGGTTTCACTTCTACCGCGTGTAAACTACACCACTGTAATTTCTTTGTTTCTAAAATGCTGACAGCTGTTTTTTTTAATGAAACTTCTTTAACACCGTCGTGATTTCAAACTAGATGAAACGAAACGTGCGACACTAAACACAGCTATAGAATTTATCCTGAGAGAGAATGAGATACTATAATCGGTCTCCTCTTTGTGAGGTGCTTCGTAGCCTCCCCACTCCTGTCTCCTTGGGTTTTCTGTAGGTTTCACTTCTACCGCATGTAAACTACACCACTGTAAATTATTTGTTTCTAAAATGCTGACAGCTGTTTTTTTTTGTTTTTTATGAAAACTTCTTTAACACCGTTGTGATTTGAAACAAGATGAAACGGAAACGTGCGACACTAAACACATCTATAAGATTTATCCTGCGAGAGAATGGGATACTTCAATCGGTCTCCTCTTTGTGAGGTGCTTCGTAGCCTCTCCACTCCTGTCTCCTTGGGTTTTCTGAAGGTTTCACTTCTACCGCGTGTAAACTGCACAACTGTAATTTCTTTGTTTCTAAAATGCTGATAGCTATTTTTTTTTTAATGAGACTTCTTTAACACCGTTGTGATTTGAAACTAGATGAAACGAAACGAAGGACACTAAACACAGCTATAGAATTTATCCTGAGAGAGAATGAGATACTATAATCGGTCTCCTCTTTGTGAGGTGCTTCGTAGCCTCCCCACTCCTGTCTCCTTGGGTTTTCTGAAGGTTTCACTTCTACCGCGTGTAAACTACACCACTGTAATTTCTTTGTTTCTAAAATGCTGACAGCTGTTTTTTTTTAATGAAACTTCTTTAACACCGTCGTGATTTCAAACTAGATGAAACGAAACTTGCGACACTAAACACAGCTATAGAATTTATCCTGAGGATAAACACATCCATAGGATTTGTCCTGCGAGAGAATGAGGTACTTTAATCGGTCTCCTCTTTGTGAAGTGCTTCGTAGCCTTCCCACTCCTGTCTCCTTGGGTTTTCTGAAGGTTTCACTCCTACCGCGTGTAAACTACACCACTGTAAATTCTTTGTTTCTAAAATGCTGACAGCTGGTTTTTTTTAATGAAACTTCTTTAAAACCGTTGTGACTTTGAAACTAGATGAAACGAAACGTGCGACACTAAACACATCTATAGGATTTACTCTGTGAGAGAATGAGATACTGTAATCGGTCTCCTCTTTGTGAGGTGCTTCGTAGCCTCTCCACTCCTGTCTCCTTGGGTTTTCTGAAGGTTTCACTTCTACCGCGTGTAAACTACACCACTGTAAATTCTTTGTTTCTTTTTTTCGCAAGGCCCGTACTAAATACGTAATGTAATTTTTTTTAACAAACTTACCAAATCCTCCATGCTGCACAATCCGATTTAATTTCCACATGCACTTTCGCAAGACACAAAACTCATGCAATTATGAACTGAATTGAGAACAAATTAATTCCGAATGTACGCCTGAATATTTTCACAAAATAGCGAACTTCCCGAAGTTAATTAAATTATTTTCATCAATTTCAAAATTACTTTCTTTGTTCATGAGCCCCAACCGCTGTTATCACCCGTGTACCCCCAAGATTTCCACGCACCCCGCAAACTGTCCACGCAATTTCAACCATTGAATTATTTCCCGTCTACATGCCCGAACTACTGTTATTATTGCCTGTATAACCGCGACTCTGAAACACGCCCGTCTTCGAGACCGAAATTACCCTCACTCTCCAAATCCGTCTGTCCCCGAGACCGAACCTACCCTGACTGTCTTTGTTTAAAATTTTAATTATCCCTTTGAATTTTGTCAATTCGTGACTTATTTTCCGTTTACACTTCCGAACTACTGTTATTATTCCCTGTATAACCGCAAATTGACCGTCCTCCTCCGCGAACTTTTCCTGACTCTCTAAAAATCCGTCCGTCCCCGAGGTCGAATCTACCCTGACTGTCTTTATTTAAAAATTTGATCTCCCTTCTTTTCCTTCCCTGCCCGTCTGTGTCGTCCAAGTCCCCTTTTTTTTCTTCTTCTCTAAAGATCCTTAAAATATAGTTAAATCTCATGGCGGATATTTAACTTAATGACCGAACTTGTCAAATTTAATCACCATTTTCGAAGAATTCTGACGTTGTTCCATGTTTTTTAGTTTTTTGTTGCAGTTTCAGACCTTCAAAATAGTAATTAATTATCATGTACTTGAAGGCCAGAATGTATCCCAAAACGACACGGTCACACGTGGCTCCAAGCCCTTTTTTTGCATTCAGAATGGCCTTCGCCGGGGGTCTTCATAAATTCATCAACCCCGTAGTTATTTGGATTTCAGAAATTATTTTAAGTTGTACAGCGCCCTTAGAAAACGGCGCCGTTCAAACCACTCAAGTATTATTATTATTAAGGCGAGTTCATCACAAAACCTAAGAACGTGTTTAAATCTGTGTTTAAAGAAATATTCCATCATTTGAATAATTCAAGTGGTGAATTGCATATGTAGGTAACTCTTAATTGTAACATCATTTTGCCATAGTACCAGAAGGTGTCGTGGAGTTTGCCTACCAACAGGCGCTATAAATACATAGTACCAGAAATAGAAAGGTGTCGTGGAGTTTGCCTACCAACAGGCGCTACAAATATAATGCATCTTTGTGTGGAATGTAAGCTGAACGCGAAAGCCGACGAGATAATGACTTTTTTTAGATATAGAAAAAAACAATCACAGATGTCATTTAAGCTCGTAATAATACGTTCATGCAGTGCACGATAATCACTTTAACTTGTACTGACACTTATTTGACTTGTACCGATTGTATTTTGCTTTTAAATTTAAAAAAAACTAACGTAAACACTTAAACACTTCTGTCAACAACCGTACCATCGATATGATGATTAATTTGTGTTTTCACAATTAATTAATTTAATAATATATTAAAATAATATATAGTATATTTGCGGCACTTTTTAGAGTGGAAGATACTCTCAGTATCGCCCTGGTGTAAAACCAGCTTTCGAAATGGAAACGTTGCTTGAAAAGCCGTGTTTGGTGAGCAGACCTGAATAGCCAGGTACTTCCCCACCTTCCTCTTCCTCACCTCCTTCCCCACCCCACTACCTTCAGCCTCACAACATACCCCAATCGGGAATGCCGTAGTCGCACTCTCGCTCCAGACGGGAGCAGTTGGGACTCTTGTGTGGTATTCATATAAAAATAATAATAATAAAAAATAATTGTAAAATGTAAGTCAGTAGATTTTATAAATTATGGTTTTAAGCCAATTACATTATGTATTTTTATTTGTACAGCCCATCGGGTGATTTTTCGCAAAAACGGCGCTATACAAATATTATGATTATTATCAGTTGCTATTTTGAAAATGACAATCTAAATCGAAAGAAATCCAAGTTCATTGAACCAGAGTTACAACCACAGATAGACCCACAACCGACCTTGTTATTTTCTATAATAATATGCAAAATCAATGACCATTTTACATAAGTCATTGAAACGATATAGTTTAGCTCACAGCGTGATCTTCCATTTCAATAACAAATTACGTTATTATTTATAAAATAAAAATATTTATTAATAATACTCTACCTACGGATCTTAAGTCAGTGCAAGGCCATTGAGATCTTTGAAATATTTAACTAGATTCGGATTACACTGGGTTATTTACTGAAATGCTATTTAAATTTTAAAACAAATAATTACTTTTCTTTTATTTTCATAGAAAAATAGATAAGTACCGTACCGAGATGCTTGACTTTGAAATGAAGTGTGTTTTTTAACGAACTTCTACAAATCCATTCCGCCGTGGAGTTTTAAGAGGTGAGGTAGTAAGGATATTTCTTTGGGTTCGAAAGATGTAAGAGAGTTCGCGGATGCGTGGGGTTAGTCTGGCCAAGTGCTGATCCCAACGAAGGTGTTGATCAATGATGACCCCCAGATATTTTATGTGGGTGGCTTGTTCCAAGTTTGGGCAATCACAGGAAGTGCAAGTTCTTAGACGGGAGTGAATTATTATCTTCTGATTGTTGGTAGGTTGGGTTGCAGCAGAAAGACTGAAGGTTAAGAATTTTGTTTTTCCATTTAATAAAAAAATTGTTTCTTCCTGCATGTCCTTTCCCATTCGTCCCGTTCCCTTTTCGCCTCCCCTTCCTCTCTCGCGTCCCCTTCCCCTCTCGCGTTCCCACTCCGTCTCCTCTTTTTTCCCTCTCCCCACTTCACTCCCCCCTTCCCCCTTCCCCCGTCCCCAGAACCCCCTTCCGAGTTCTCCTCCCCCTCCCTGGTTCCCCTCTTCCCTCCCCGGTTCCCCCCCCCCTCTCGCGAACCCGCTACCCGAGTTCCCCTCCCCCTCCCCCCTCCCGCATTACATACATTCAGTCCCGGTACATTAAGTTTTCAAACCGCTCGTGTGCCACCTACTTCAATTTTCCTAATGCCAGAGCTCACCAGTAGTACAAACCTTATCCTGACAATAACGAACACTAAAAAAAAGAATTAGGTATCCAATTTGTGGAGTCGTTCGGAAGTTATGCGCGTACATCATTTCGGCGATTCATTTTTTTTTATACAGATAGATTGTATTTTTCCTTTGGAGTGTACAGACATACGTTCACCGTTTGTCTCGTTTTCAATTATTGAAATTTAGTGTGTAAGCAAAAGGGGCAGCATTATATGTTTAATAACAAAAGCAAAACCACCAGCGCATTGACATTTGACGTTTTTGAATTTTCGGAATTCACTCACTATTCAATATTAAAGAAGGTGTTGTCGAAGTATGAAGTGAATACCAATCTCATCTGAACAAAACTCATCTGAACAAAAATCATCATCTGCGTCTCTTTACGAGGTTAGCGGTGGTTTTACGGAGTGGTTTGACATGACAAAAGGTGTTAAGCAAGGCTGTGTAATGTCACCATGGTTATTCAATTTATACATGGATGCAAGAATTCAAAGATGTGGGATTGGGAGCGAAATTGAGTAATCTGAAAGTTTGTTGACTGTTGTACGCTGATGATGCGTTGCTGATTTCTAACACTATGGAAAATCTACAGTCTCTCGTATCTAGGATGAACGAATTGCATATGTGTAAGTCTAAAGTAATGGTGTTTGAAAGAGAGAGAGTACGAAAACAGTGTGCAATATAGTTAAGAATGATGAATACTTGGAGCAGGTGGATGAATTTATGTATCTGGGTAGTATGTTTACGAGAGATGGGAAGGCCTGAAGAGATATTGAAAGAAGGGTAAATGCAGGTAGCTACATTAATGGAGGACTGAATGCCGTCGGCGCTAATAAAAAAACTGTCAAAAGAAGCGAAGCTAGCGATCCACAATGGAGTCCTGGTACCTACCCTGATGTATGAATGGAAGGCAGTGGAAGGATGAAAGTAAACCTAATGCTGTTGAAATGAGATTTCTGAGACGTATGTGTGGTAAAATCGTGTATGATCGTGTGAGAAATGTGGATATTCGCAAATAATGTAAGGCTGATGTAAACGTAATGAGTAAGATCAAGAAAGGGACCCTCAGATGGTTTGGGCATGTAGAGCGAATGAAAGAAGAAAATAGTGTGAGAGGAATATATGACGCAAATGTGAATGGAAGAATAAGTCGGGGACGCCCGAGAAAGACGATTCTTGAGTCGGGCCATGTCAAAAGTCAGAATAGTAGAAGAGTTTGTATTAGACGATGTATGAATGTGAGTGAGGTAAAGAGTGTATGCCAAGACCGAGTTGTTTGGCGGTCCGTTCTCTCTGCCTACCCCTGCAGAAACAGCATGACGGTTAGTTAGTTATATTTATCACAATACCTATTGCTTCAACTCTTTAAAAAGATGGAGAATTCGTTCCGTACAAAACGTGTGAGGAAAAGAATTTTCTTCATAATATTTTTTTCGTGAATTTTTCCGATGTTTTAATAGCTACTCGTATTCTGCTATTTGGGGCGGAGACAAAATTAAATAAATATCGGTCCAGCCGTTCTAAATGGTGTAACTTATCCGACTTTGTTTTATATATTATAAGATAAGATAAGATAACCAAATATATTTTTTTAAATATTTAACTCTTAACTTTATGTTCATATTAACACTTAACATTTATATTATTTTTTATTTTTAGACATCTTCATTTTTATTTTTTATTTTATTTATTTTAGAGCAAATCAGAGATTACAAAATAATACAATAATAAGATGTTAATTAAGCTAATTATGAACTTTCCACTGATGATAGCGAATGATAAAGTGTAACATTGTAAGGGTATTTTCTTAATTAATTTATTTTTTAGTTACAATATATGAAAAAAGGGGGTTACATATTATAATATTACTGATCTTCCATTAAAAGCATTTGCTTGTGAATGGAACTATATATGCAATTATTACACTTTCTAAATAAATTCTTATATTTCAATTTGTATAATTAATTGTTGTTTATGATACTTTTAAGAAATTAATCACCATTCCCCATAATACTCGTACTTTGTCTATTGTTCTGGTTTGTCTATACTTGATTGTCTTTTGTTATTTTTAAATGTTAATCTTTTCCTGACGAAGAAACGTTTGGTTTTGAAACAGGTTGATAATTTTGATTAAATGAGTGGCGTTTTACAAAGTGATTTGTTTTCATTTAATTAAATAACATTCATACTCTTTTTTCGTATTATATTATTTATTTATGAAACAATCTGACTTGAATGTGAAGATTCTGAAGTTATCGCGAATGGATCTGGCAGGAATAAATTAATCGAACTTTGACCTGTCCTGAGATAGTCGGTGTTCCGGAATGGTCTGGTCGAATGGGAACGATATTGGTTTTGGCACTTGTCCCCATTTGTATGCATTGCTTATATCGTACCGTGACAGAATTGATAGTACTATATTATTAAAATAGAATGATTCCAATATTCCAAGATATTTATTTACACCATCCACTTCACAACCGGTTATTATTTATCCACTAAAATGAGGACTGTCGTCCACCTTACAACTATTACATTTTATTTATTTTTATTTTATTTAAGTTTATTCACGAAACATTAAGTTATATAATATAACAATTATTTTAACATTTAATGGTGAATATAAAATTAACCAGTTAAGTTCCGTTTACAGTAAGTTTTGTTATCGTTAGAAAAAGTGAAGCAAGAAGATAAGATATAATATTTGTTTTAAGAACACTGTAAACTACATAATAAGATAGAGTGTACCGAAGACGATATTTTCGTCGATAATCTAAATCAAGGGTGCTCAAACTTAGACTGCAGGCGATCTACTTCAATATTATTAGACTCCGATCGATCGACTCTGACAGGCTGCAGCGCCAGGGGGGGGGGGGGGGGGTAGAAATCATCTGTTTATAAATTCTACTACAAATTTATAACTGCTCTTGGAAATCGGTTTTAATTTAAAATCGCTTCTGTAACAGTTCCGAAATAATAGCTACACACGGAATAGTAAATTTCTCAGAATTTTGCGGCATATGCAACTCAAATGCAAAGCTTCACTCGGTAACTCGGTATACGGTGAATCGGCAACTTGTCATTTAATTTATTGTTATATTGTGAACACAAAACTGGTTCAAGTTAAATCTGTATGCGGTGAATCAAAACTACACTCAGAACATAAAAATGGTTTTTCTTTGATTCTGGCAGCACATTAATAGTCTGCAAGTAGAATTTTATAACTGCACTTCGAATAAGAGAACGTTTTCCTTCCAATTCACAGCTGTAATTTTCCATTTTGAATACAAAACTGGTTTACGTTAAATCTGTATGCGGCGAATTAAAACTACACTCAGAACATTAAAATGGTTTCTCTTTGATTCTGGCAGCACATACATGGTCTGCAACTTGCATTTTATGACTGCACTTGAATAAGAGAATGTTTGGCTCCGAAATATTACAACAGAAATTTTAAATTATGAGTTTCATTAAATTAAATCTCCCGACAGCGAATTAAAACTACACTCAGATGAAAATGATTTTTTTTTATTCTGGTAGCACATAGTATGCAACTAGAATTTTATAACTGCACGTCGAATAAGAGAACGTTTTCCTTCGAAGTATGTCAGCAGATGAGTCCACAACTGGAATTTTACATTTCGATCACATAACTGGTTTTATATTAAGAGTGAATCTATTCACCGCAGTCATTTTGTATTATTTATTAATAAACTTCGTATCGCCTCCAAGTCACAACTAACTGAATCATAAATAAACCAAACCACTCACTAGAAACTAGATCAACAACTTTGGCTTTAAAGGGGACAATTTTCGACAATATTTTACCATGAACATTCCATTATTTTGGCGATTTTTTTTTCTATAGGGACCAGATACATCGTAGATGAGGATAGAGTAAACAAGAACAAAAAGGCGCCACCATTGAGAATATAAGTTACAAATAAATAATTAAGGCGATCCACTAGTTCAGGAAAAAATCGAAATCGGAATTCACGCCCTTTATGGGAGGAGTTTAAAAATACTTGAGAAAAAGCTTTTGGAAAGGTTGGAAAAAGTATTTGAGAGTTTTGTTTTACAGGTTGATTTCGTAAAGGCCTGTAAAAATATTAATTCCTGTTTTAGGCATTGTTTATTGTAATAAAACGGAAATTTAAAATTGATTTCACGAAATCAAGCGACGCGGAGTGACGCGTCCATCTCCCGCTCAGTTCGGGGCGTGACTGAGGTTTGGCGACTGTGGTTTGAACAATAGTTCTTCGGTGGACGCCATAGGGTTCACTTTGAAAAACCGAATTCGTTGACTAGCGGCCGTATTGTAAAATAACAACGCGAAAATGCATATTTTATTTTATTTTGGGAAGATTGGGTGTAAATATCAACTTTTTTTGCGATGATTATAAAATAAACTGAATTTGCCACATTATACAATAAAACCATAACCGAAAAGGGGTTTAAAAATAGGAGAGTTTGGACTTGAAAGTGTGTTTTTTAGACCTTATACTTTATTTTTTTATAGGCTTATTAAAAGACTTATAAAAAATGACCGATATTTTTAAGGGCCAAGGTATGTTCTACACGCAGTTTTTAATTGAAGCATCTACAATACTTCTAAGCGATCAAATTTTCAAAACAAAAACAAATGATTTTGTATGATTTTGCATTATTTACTATGGCTTCATCTTAACAAAAAGGCATGAAAAATGGGCGTTGAGGATCAACTAAAACAAAAACTGTGAATAGATCTATTTACATCGGCAAATTTTTCTCGAGATCGACTTAAAAAGTTCTCGCGATCGACCGTTTGAGCACCCCTGATCTAAATGGATCCAGAAAAAATGTTCTGCGATTGCTAAAAAACATGTTGTGCTTATTATATTACTTATCATTTGTGTCTCTAATTGTGTCTCTCGTATCCCTTGTGTCTCTAATGTATCTTGTGTCTCTTGTGACTCTTGTGACTCTTGTGTCTCTTGTGTGTCTTGTGTCATTTGTGTCTCTGGTGACTGTTGTGCCTCTTATGTCTCTTGTATCTCCTGTGTCTCTTGTATCTCTTGTGCCTCTTGTGTTTCTTGTATCACTTGTGTTTCTTTTATCTTTTATGTATCTTGTTTCTCTTGTGACTCCCTTGTCCCTCGTTTCTCTTTGTATTGTTTATCATTTGACAGAACTGTAATGTATTTTTACAATTTTACATTTCTCATGTCTTGTGGGTTTCCTGCGTCACTTGTTTCTCATGTGTCTCTTGTATCTCTAGTGTCTATTGTGTCTCTTATGTATCTCGTGTCTCTCGTATATCTTGTGTCTCTTATGTCTCTTTTGTCTCTTGTTTCTCTTGTCTCTCTTGTCGTTCTTATGTCTTTTATGCCTGTTGTGTCTTTTGTGTCTCTTGTGCCTCTTGCGTTTCTTGTGATACTGGTGTCTCTTATGTCTCTTTAGTCTCCTGTATCACTTGTGTCTCTTTTTATAATATTTGTCATTTGATTGAACTTTTATAATTGTCAATATTTAAATTTTTTTGTTATTTCATCTATATTTAGAAACAATTTCTAGATTTACAAATGTACAATTTGTCTGATAAGTTGCCTGTTGTATGCTGATGATGCGGTGCTGATTTCTAACACTATGGAAGATCTACAGTCTCTCGTATCTAGGATGAACGAAGTATGTATGAAGAATGAGTTAATGATGAATGTAAGTAAGTCTAAAGTCATGGTGTTTGAAAGAGAGAGTACGAAAACAGTATGCAACATAATTGTGAATGATAAATACTTGGAGCAGGTGGATAAGTTTGTGTATCTGCGTAGTATGTTTACAAGAGATGGAAAGGCTGAAAGATATATTGAAAGAAGGGTGAATGCCGGTAACTCCATTAATGGTGGACTGAATGCCGTTGGCGCTAATAAAAAACTATCAAAAAAAGCGAAGCTAGCAGTCCACAATGGAGTCCTGGTACCTACCCTGATGTATGGCAGTGAGGCATGGAACTGGCAGAGGAAGGATGAAAGTAAACTGAATGCTGTTGAAATGAGATCCCTGAGACGTATGTGTGGTAAAACAATGTATGATCGTGTGAGAAATGTGGATATCCGCAAAGAATGTAAGGCTGATGTAAGCATAACGAGTAAGATAAAGAAAGGGACCCTCAGATGGTTTGGGCATGTTGGGCAATATACGACGCGAATGTGAATGGTAGAAGAAGTCGGGGACGCCCGAGGAAGACATGGCACGATCAAGTGAATCAGATACTTGAGTCGGGTCATGTCAAAAGTCAGAATAATAGAAGAGAATGTATGAGACGATGTATGAATGTGAGTGAGGCAAAGAGTGTGTGCCAAGACCGAGTTGTTTGGCGGTCCGTCCTCTCTGCCTACCCCTGCGGGGAAACGGCGTGATGGTTAGTTAGTTAGTTATAATTTGTCTGATTAGATTTATGCAATTGTTTGAACCTATTTGTGTATTAACTGACTTTTAATAACTGGATTGTTCTAGTGTGGCCAAAAACCAATCAAAATAAATTAATTTGATTGACGTTCTAAGGTACAATGGAGGAGTACATATCAATATCTCTTGTCTTAGGGCATTGTAGATTGGCAGATACGTCCGATAAAAGAGTTTTGTGTGAATTTAGATTTGAAATGTTGTACATGAAGAAAGTTTTTCAATCTGATATTGTGTTCAGGGCAGTGAAATGCAATCCTTTCTAATAGAGATGGTGAGTCAATAAGGCAGTTCATAATGTTATTCAGAAATACTGTGTCAATGATTTTTTCTTGCGTATGAAAAGAGTAATAGAATTACACTGATGATTTTCAAAACGATATGAAAGGTGTTTCAAAAATTTAGATTGAATATTTTCAATTCGGTTAACATAAGCGTAGTGTTGAGGATACAAATGCAAATTAAAGATGAGATCTTACGTCATACGTATATATCAAGTGTAAAGGATTTATTGAATGGATTTGTGCTGCTTAGAATGAAGCTCATTTGAATTTACGCTATTTTTAAGATGTGTTAATGTGATCTTAAAATAATAATTTAGAGGAGATTTTTACTTGGAATAATACTCCAAGGTCCTTGATTTTTTTCTTCTATTCGTTGAAGAAGAATGTGATCTGAGTATGGATGATTGGGTACGCGAAAACTTTATCGCATATCATTTATTTATATTTAGAAATAATTGTTTTGGTGCACAATATTAATTAATTTTATTAATTTCTTCTTGTAATTTTTTGCAAACGTTTACTGAGCTTATCCCTATATTCATACAATTAGCGTAAATAATAAAATCAGAATGACTGATGACGTGTTATGTCATTGAAATAAATACAAAGTAAAGAGTTATTCACACAAGAGAGTTTGAACTGAGAAATGTTATCTGTAAAACTTATCGTGTTGTTTTGTTGACCGTAATATCTTGTAACATATATTATACATATATTATTATTATTATTATTATTGTTGTTGATCACACAAATATAATTGTAAACAACTCACTTTAATTTCCAAGAAATAAATTTTTTAAACTAATAATAATTTAATTAAATGAAGACAATATTAGCGATTTCAATCGAAAATCTGAAGACAGAAAAATCAGAAAAAAATATTGGCACCTCTGGGATCCGAACGCAGGACCTCCTGCTTACATGGCAACAACTCTACCAACCGAGCTAAGGTATCTATATCAATTTCGGTCACTCTTAATTGTATCACACTTCGACTAAGAACTGCTAATAATAATTATAATAAATTGTTCTTTTTCATGTTTTTGTTTTGATATATTTTCTTCTTCAACTTCAAAGTAAATTCAACGACGAGTTATAGAATTAAGTTGTAGAATTCAACTGAATTCAGCAATATACCTTATCAGAAAACCTCACCAGATTTGCATACACATACTAGTATAATACCATCACAATAGAAAAATTCTCGATATTGCTGTAAACTTTAAATAAAGTAATACAAACAGTACACAGTAGGTACTATTGATATAAATAAATTAATTTCCACTGCTACACACAACTATTGCTATAAATAAATTAATTCCACCACTACACACAAAACTATTGTCGTAAATAGATTCATATCACCACTACACACAAAACGATTGCTGAAAGCAGATTAATACAACCACCACACGTTACAAGAAGACACCCTTCTAAGATTATTATAGTTACAAGGATTGTTATTGTATTCACTATTAGATATTTTTATACATTTGCCTTCAATAGCTTAATTAAGGAATCCTGGGCCAGGTAGTAGAACAAATAAAAAGTATATTTTACGCTACCTCCTTCATCAGGGCAGACGATGATGGACACTGTAACGCTATCCAAAACGTTGACTAAATAAGGAGGTAGCGCAACACGGCGTAATACCCCAAAAATAAATAACGAAATTACTTTTGGTCGTGAAAATCTAAAAAATTATAAATTTATATTGTATAACATGGCATCAAAACAAATATATGTAGTATCGGGTAAAAGGTTGGCAACACTGGAGTATCGGGTAAAATGTTGGCAACACTGGAGAATCGGGAAAAAGGTTGGCAATACTGGACCTAGAGTGTCGGGAGAATAATTTTGGGCGTTCGATTTAGATAAGACCTGCCTTGTAATTTTTCTTTGTATTTTACGTGTCATTTTAATAAATCTAAATAAACTTATCCCCTGTTTATACTCTAGAATTTATCTGATCTTACATATATTTACAAGATTATTTGTATATTATTATTAATATTCGCTTTGCAAGTTTTGCGAAATAAACGTTTTAAATATCAACCTTTCTAAATATCACACACTACAAAAATGACATAATTTCCGGTTTTGCCTAGTTATTCCCTCTTAATTCTCTATTTTCCATTACTCGTTTTAAAGATAATTACAATAATACTTGTATGCAACATTCCATTCGAACAGATAATAAAAATGGTGTTTCGATAAGAACACAGACAAAAAACACGGTTAAACTTAAAAAAAATACGATTTAAAAAGATCAATCACATCGCTTCACAATGATAAACAATAACATATAATTTCTGAAACCGTATACATTACAATATACTCGTACTACGAGTAACTTGAGAGTTAAAAAATGTAGTTCACGAAGATCATTTAATTTCATAAACAAATTTTGTTTTTGAAAAAAAAAATACTCTTGTTTAAATAATACATTTTGTTTGATAATGTAATCTATAAACGTGTATCTCACTTCAATATATTTCAATACGATTATTTATAAAAATAGAGTAAATGTTGATAAGTTAATCATGTCAGAAATGCGATGTTCTGTGACATGAACATGATTGTAGCCATCTCCAATTTCAAAGTGCAGAGAGATGTTATTATTTTTGTTACGAAAACCGAACATATAAATAATACATGTTGTCAATGTCAATGTTAGTCTTCTGTGAGTTTCCGTGGAATACAGTCGGTGAATATAGTTCAGTTGCATAATACATAATAGATTATTAATTACGTGAAGTCACGATCTGTATAAATTTGCATCGAGTTATCGCTGTATCGCTGGTAAGTGGTTTGATTCTGTATAGAATTTATTAAAGATTACATTATTAGGACGGATGACAATATTTTTAATTGTTTGAATAATTATTAAATTAGAAATAAAGCGGTTGTTATCTAAGTGCAAACCAGAATCCCAGCGCTGCCTGTATTTGTTAGGTACGAGTGTAAATATTGTCTTTCTGAAAAAAAAAACAATCTTTAAAACTGTTATGAAAATAATTCCCTCTTAGTTAATTAATTAATCTACTCTCCGAAGAGGAACGGCAATGACGAATCCACTTTTTTCCGCAGTTCTTTTACTTTTCTTCGTCCAAACATTAGCATTAAACCATTGAGGGAGATACCCACGAGTATTTCAGATTTTTTTTCTATTTAAGTATTTCATTTTCTTTTAGAGTTTTGTGTCCTGTAAAGCCTTTTTCGGTTATTAACATTTTTTATAATTTACGTGTAGATAGATACACTCACGCGATTAAATTTTCCAATATTTTTTTCAAATCATTGAAAGTAATTTTTTCATACCATAATATTGAAAATTGTTTCTTATTGTAGCTTCCCCCCGATGCTTGAACCGATATATTACAGCAGTAAGCGTTGCATTATTCGATTTCTAATAACTACATAAACCAATATAACTATGAATCCAAAGGACTGGTTCATATCTCAGCCTGAGCAAAAAAAAAAATTACTCGTATTTATTTATTTTTATTTAAAAATATAAACACAACACGTGTCGTAAATTTACAAACATTATTCAGAAATACAAATCCGTAGGTACGTACATTGTGATACTTCAGTAAAAAAATAATAATTTAACTTTACAAACATAATTCAGTTTTGATACGTTTTAAGATTTTCACGGCCAAAAGTATTTTCGTTATTTGTTTTTGGGGTTTTATGCCGTGTTGCGCTACCTCCAGTGTCCATCATCAGGGCAGATCCGGCAGATCCGGTAGATGTTGGACACTGCAACGCTCGTCCGAAACGTTAGCTAAAGAAGGAGGTAGCGCAACACGGCATAACACCCCAAAAACCAATAACTAAAAAAAATCAGTTTTATTCACAACTAATTATTTTTTGCTTTGATGTAGGACGAAGAGGTTTTGAATATATCAAAGGTCGGTAATACGTATTGGTAGATTGGTGAAATAACGCTACCGGTGAGAGGTGAGTGGTGAGTGGTATGGATAGTTAGTGCTACGATTGTCACAGAGAAGATGGTGAAGTCGAGCAGAATTAATAAGGGCACAAATATTCACAACGCTTAACCCATCAGGTCTATTTGTTCGGTTTTCGGAACAACTCATAGAAGCCGTTGTGTCTCCCTTATCTACTATCGTGGTTAGAAATATGATATACCTAAGTTATTATAAAAAATAGTACTTTAGTAATTATTAGCGGCACATTCCAGAGTGAAAGTCGGTTGGAAAGTTGTTTGAAATGCTTTAGCCGTTCTTGGTGACCAGAACTGGAAAGTCAGATAGGTAATTCCTTATTTTCCCTAACCTCCTATTCCTATCTCCTACCTGCCTTACAACGGTTACATGACAAAAGACAACTTTAAATAAAATTGTTGGAAAAACTTAACTCCGTAACTTAATCTAATCTATTATCTTATCGTTTTCTGTTTTGACATTGTTCCTTTTTATCTGATTACCCTTCACAACATACCCCAATTTTGGATGACAAAGTCTTACTGGTTTCATAATAAAACAACCAAAAACTCCCATCCTAGTCTAAACCTTCGTTCATATTCATATTATTTACGTTTACACGTGCGCCATGCTGATCTCCTGGCGATCTTTAAAATATCTGTTTAAAATTACGTTTTATTCCATTGAACCTGTTTACTAATATTAATATATACCTACGAGTATATATAAATAATTTCTAATATTATTAACTTCAATGTTGCAAGAACCAAAGATTGAGAACTCAGTAGGTACTCGGGAAACTTGACTTTTTGACCCAAGTCAATTCTAACCTAATAGGTTTTATCAGTTATGCTCCTTTATCTTTTATTATTTGATTTTAGTCGGAGAATTATTTATGAGAGATAATTTATCAATTTATTGAACAAAACATCGCCCTTATTCGAGAAGTTTGTAGAACAATTTGTTTTGTCACAATCATGGGTAAAATAGGATGGGCGACGTCACTGAGGAGATAAACGGATAGAAATGTGTCTGATGCGTCAGAAGTAGTCATTTTCCCGAAAGGGGGTGACTGATCTAATTTAAATAAATCTGCTTTTAAGTATATTTCTTGAACAGCTAATCAATTTCATCAACAATCCTGGGACCTAAGAGTCCAGAGTGGTTTCAAGGCTAATACAAAATCGCAGTACCACTCTTATGATGGACCGCCGCCACCGTTCAGAATCAAATCTTTACTTAAAATGGTTTTAGCCATAATTGATGACAAGATCTGAATGCCCAGGTATAAACCAACGTTCCTCTTCCTAACGTACTTGCCTTTCCCATTCCTTTCATACTTTCTGTGATGACCGTGGCCGGTTATCATCATTACTTCTGGACTCCGTTGTATGGATCCAGATTCCTCGTGATGGTGATGTCAGTACAGGGTGAGGTTGCCAATTATAAGTAGTGGGTAGACTATTGATGTTTATTCCGAGATATTGTGCAATGGTGCTTCGTAGGAAGTCTGAAGGCAAAGAGGACAATGGGCAGCAATCACACCCTTTTATATGTTCCTCATGCTGTCTCACCCATATACGCATGTCTCTTTTATACTGCAAGACATACGTTCAACACACTTTCGCCTCACAAAATGCCCTAAATGGGAATGCCATTGTCCCACCGGTTCCGGACATTCGAGAGAAGCTGGAATTCTAGTGCGGTATTCACATTAAGATATTGATCACACTTCTTAGGATTTTCTGTTCAGTGGGTAATGTAGTTACTAGGTACAGACTCCGAAGTCAAATTGCGATTGTACTCGTACAGGCTTGTACGCTGTACACTGTACAGTGTACGGATCAAGTGTTTCGGCCCCAATTCAATATGCGGTACCTTCGCATTCTGCATGTAAATGTTCCTCCCGGGAAGCATGACGGATATTGGATAAAATTTATTGAAAAAATCAGAGTGTGCAGTTCACACGAGATAAGTAGTGAATAAATAAAAATAGATGTATGTGTTTGTCTCTTTTTAGTGTCGCTATTTTTCGTTTCATTGAGTCTAAATCAACGTGCTAAAAAAGTTTTCACTTCAAAAATATAAGAAAGAAAATTTACAAATTACGCGAACTCTGTTGAAGAGGGTGGTAAACATATTGGCTATTAAGGGTTCGAAAACAAGATACATGAGAATACAAATTACATGAGTTCTTTTTACGTTTATGCATTTTAATATAATTATTGTTAGTAGGTTTATAATATTACACCAAATATGCCCATTATTTTTTTTTACATTTGAACTTAGTTCGATTGTGGAAGGTTTTCTTTGTATATTTGAAAATTGTCACCAAATCATAATCGGGAGGTTCAAATGGTTTAATTTGTGTATAATGACCAGATAAGAATACCTACACATGTTTTTCTCCTCTCTACCTTTTTAGCGATATGTATATATATATATAATTTACGATATATATTTAAGAAATTTGAAATGCCATAGACCCACTGGCTCCAAATAGTTTGAACTATTAAGCTGTAATCTCTTAGAAATAAATGGAAACTATAAACTTTCAGCAGTTACATCTAATTACTTAATTAAGCGAATACCAAGGTTTATGATAAATGTGATGTCATGACAAAAACGATGCTGAGAGCATCTTCCAGAGAAGTGCATTTCATATTTTGGTATTAAATGTCGTGATATGACAAAGACGATGCTGAGAGCATCTAAATGGTATTAAATGTCGTGATATTACAAGACGACGCTGAGAGCATCTTCCAGAAGTGCATTTCATATTGTGGTATTAAATGTGGTGTCATGACAAAGACGATGCTGAGAGCATCTTCCAGAGAACTACATTTTATATTGTGGTATTTAATGCCGTGTCATGACAAAGACAATGCTGAGAGCATCTTCCAGAGAAGTGCATTTCATATTGTGGTATTAAATGTGGTGTCATGACAAAGACGATGCTGAGAGCATCTTCTAGAGAAGTGCATTTTATATTGTGGTATTAAATCCCATAAATCAGTAATCTTTCGATATGTTCATATTTTTATTTATTATAACCTCAAAATTATCGGTCTCCGTGGATTATTGGTAAAAGAGTTGTTAAATAATTTAAGAAAGAAACTAGTTTTATTTGTCTTCTCACCCGCTACCCTAATTTTTCCAATTATAATTACATTCATTCAACTATTATTCGAAATTCACCCCTAGACACCAAAATCATCTTAGCGACCCAAACCACTAAATAATTTACTTTCTAAATAAATTTATCCCTATATTATTTGAAATATCTTTTAAACTTCAATACTTCATTCACGAATTTATTTTGTAAACTAGTACTTATCAAACCTCTTAGTGCCCCAGGCGCAGGCGATACATCCAAAACGCTGAGCGATCCAATAATAATATATTTCTCTAAGAAAGGTTTTAAGATCAAATCGAGCAAAACTGGCATCATTAGATCCGTTGGGAGTATTATGATTGGCTCATAAAAAAGGAATTTATCTGAAAAAGTTCTAAATTTTAATGATAAAAATTTCAGATTAACTTTTGTATGTAACTAAATCATCTTTCGAGGGGCTGTGAGTTTAAACGCGCCAAATTCATTACTTTCTCGATAGAATTTTTAAAGGCCTCAGGCCGAAGACTTTCATTTAATTATTATACAAAAGTTATTTTTTTTTGGTTCGAGTCCGAATTTCTCATACTTTTAGATTTATTTATTTACGCCTATTTAGGCTTTTACATACGTATGTATAACAATAAACGAAATTATATTAGTAAATAGTGCAGGAAACGACTTTTAAAACACTTGCACAAAAATAAATACAAATTAAAAATATTATTGAATTTGATCCACAGTATGTAGGTACAAAATATAAAAAATCCAAAATAGTTTTTTACTTTCAGCCGACAAAATACTGTCAATGTGTTAGTCAATTTAAATAGCTTTATCAAAATATTCCCCTACTTAATGAAAAAAACTTAAATAAGGTATGCTAATAATATTAAAGCTGATGTACTAACTATATCAACAATATCGGAGTATTGGTTTCCAAGCTGTTGAATCCGTCGCATGAGAGTGTAATATCGGGATGTTGACTTAGAATTGCTACAATAATATGGTAGGAACTGTCTTGTGACTGACCTGCCTGGAGTATGAAAACAGATTGCACATAATAAATCAGGGGTATCAAACATTGAATTAATGATTTTACACAAACAGGTTAAATCGGAAATAATTCTACAATCAGACAATTTTATTAAATTCAATGAACAAAGTACATTATAGTAATTTAGGCATTCACTTGGAATGCCCATTTTAAAATTTACATTTCTTAAAAAAATATTTTGGATTCTTTCAATCGCATGTGAATGAACGTCGTAATTTGGAGACAAAACCGTGGAATTGTATTCTAAATGACTCCTTACGAGTGACATATATAACGTTTTTACAGTATTAACATTATTGAATGCTATATACATATATATATATATATATATATATATATATATATATATATATATATATATATATATATATATGTCGTTAGTATCTGTCTCGGAAATTAATGACTTAGGTATTTGGTTTGATACGAATCTCAACTTTATCAAGCATATAGAAATAACAAATAAATTTATGAAAATGTTGGGATTTATTTTAAGGGTATCTAGTGATTAAATAATATAAGTATATATATATATATTTATATATATATATATATATATATATATATATATATATATATTGTTAATGGAATAATCGAAAAATATTGGATTTGTTATTCAATAAAACCTCATAATTTAACATTTGCTTATGTTAAGTTAAATAGAGTCAACTTGACATTTACTAGACATGGAATCAGATATATAGTTTTGATACGTTAACAAGTCAGTAAGGGTAGATTTTCCAGTAGATAAACCATGTTGTTTAGGAAAAATGACGTGGTTTAATCGGAAAATAATTTTTTTAGGAAGAATTTTTTCAAAATCTTTAGGAATTGTTGATAAAAGACACACCGGTCTGTAGTTAAACACCTCGTGTTTATCACCTTTTTTAAAAATAGGCGTAAGGAAGCTGAATTTCCATTTAGTAGGAAAACATCCTGTTCGTAAATACTGATTAAACAGCAAATATAAAGGATACGCCAGATTGGTAGCACAATTATTCAAAAATACAGGGGTATTTTATCCGGTCCACCGCTTTTGCTTTGATCTAGTAATTTTAGTTCAGTCAGTATATCATAGTCTTTGGCCTTTTTACCTGCATATTCCAAGTTGGCGGGTATACCAAAGTTGTTATTTTTCATTGATTTTGCATAGTTCCAGAAATACAATACATTATGATTTTTTGAAGATTGCATTTTTATAATTTGTGCTAATTTAAAAATAAGAATAACCCGAGAACAAATAAAATGTGAGATGTTATGGCTATGAGATAATAAATGTCCATATTTGTTGGTGAAATCATTTAACTATGTCTGATTCCTACCCCAGATTCCAGATCTCACAGGCGTATTTTTGTACCAAGTTGATTTGTTATTAATCGATAATTAAAACTCGTAACCACTGCTGCATTCCCCCTATACGAATAATTTCACACTCCAGCGCTAGGAAATTTTTATGCTTTCGGTTTGGTAATTTTCCGTCCTCTTTTATGATATGATAATTTTAATATGAAAGCATAAAAAATGTGTTAATTGTTTTTGTGTTAATTTTTAGAAATTTAATTCTAATAAATTCTAAAATACTTGCAGAACTCAATAATAACATTTTCAAATTTAATTTTAATTAAATTTCTAAAAATAAAAAAATAAAAAAAATGTGTTTAAGAACTATTGAATGCACGTATATTTCACCGTTTATCCCATATTTTTAATATTCATAAAACAAATTTAAAAAAAATATGTATATTTTTTACTTTGAAATTGACGTTCGTGGTACTTCATCGGAGCATCATTAAATATAACGACTTCTGTGAGTTGTCTATCGCCTAGTTGATAATCACAGATATGAATTTTAATTCGGACATGCGTTTTTTAATAATGTAAACGCATGATCAATGATTTGAAAGAAAAAATATTTCAATAATTTCGGTTCGCGGAATGTCAATTACAAATAATTCAGAAGAGATGCGAGTCAGATGCCTCGTTGAAGTGTAAAACTAATGAGTTAGCTTTGTGATAAATTTAATGCGTGGAAATTTATTAAATAATTCTTATAAATATTTGTAATGCTCAAAAGCGCTCCAGTGATTAGTAAATATTACTTAATCTTTCTCAATAAACAATTGAAATTGACATTTGCTTGAAGACAGTCTAACTATGATACATCTAAACTAAGGGTATTTTGTGAGGTTGAAGGAAGTCGAAGAGGAAGGAGATGAGAAAGTGCTATTCAGATCTGGTTAGTAAATATGGTAATGAACGTGAGATGACGAAATGATGAAAATGATGAATGAAATGATTTCTGTTGAGACAAATTATAATTACCCTCACGAGAAAACGCAATTACCTTTTATTTCTTCCAATTTATTTTCAAGAATTTGTCTTTCCAATCGATCGCTTTATATCCTAGTCAGCCCGCTTCTTTACGTGTGTGATGCTATCAAAGTTACTTAACGTATATAATAAATTGTACAACGAATGTCTTCTGGGAATGAACACGTATGCCGAAAAAGTATGAACAAGAAAAATAGGTACAACGAAGAACGTAGTTACGTGTGACCCAATTTACAAAGAAAATATTCAGTAACGATAAAAGGAAACGTATTTTCTTAGAAAGTGTTAAAGGAAATTTGAATTTCTTCTATTTTTAAAGAGTATTAAACAACAGTAAAACGGTTGGTTTTGGTAAATTGATAATTCCGTGGAAAACATAGTTGGGTGTAGAAAAACAGTAGGGAAACAGTGGGGTGGGGAGTGAACGATGGAGACGGAGGGAACAAGTTTATTATGGTGAGGAAAAAGAAACGCGGAATTATTATGATAATTAAATGGCCAGGGTACTAAACATGCGCAGCTTATAATAATTAAATACCATTGAAGAAGAAGATAACACTAATAATATAAATACATATTTATATAATGCATATATTTCATATTCCTTTATTTTTATCATAGTTTAAGCAAAAAAACTGCATATAGATATAAATATTTGTTACGTACCCGGGAACGACACTTTAAATGAGAAGTGTGTGCTACATAAATCTGATAACAGTACTTAAACTTGCGCCAAAGTAAAGCAAAAAAACTTAGGTATTTTTCACACATTATTTAACATTTTATTTAAAAAATTGCTAAATAACATCAACGAAAAAATCTAATTTATAAAATGAAAACAGACCTAAAATGTTAGTTTCTGATTGTTTTACTTGACATAAGCATGTTATCTGAGAAATAAATAATAATATTGTTTTTGGTGGCACATTGGGGATAAATTTATTATGCAAATAGTTTTGACATCGAAAGAACACGGATTCCGGATTAGTACCTACGGATTATAATCGACAACTGAAAACATCTTTTGCAGCAAAAATTATCATTTTAAACAACTATTAATGTACTAATGCATTGTAGTTAATTCTAATGATTAAATAAATTATTTGGTACACATTCGTTTATTGATTGGATTTTTTATTTTGTTTTTTGATTTTATTATTCATCTTTATTAATATAATTACATTGATGACGTGCTTTGCCTGTCTGACTAGAACTCCTAGTTGAGAGTAATTTAACATAAGCGGTTTACCAGAAAAATAATAATAAAACCACAATATTTCTTCATAAGATACTCGTTTGACTACCACAACACGGGCAATAGCCTAGTGTGGTAGTCAAAAAATACCAACAATGTATCATGTAAACATTTATTAAATAAAAAATTTAAAAAAAAATGTAGAAATGAATGTTTCTTTCTTTGTCCCATATGCGTTCCTGTATATTCTTCCAATACATAAATCTGGTAATTTATCTTTTGTGAAAAATTATCGACCAATCAGTTTTGCAAAAGTCATAGTCTCTAAAATATTATTTTTGTATTTTCACACTTTAAACCTCAATTATGCATTAATCGATATGTATTTGTCTCCAACAGATCCACAAATTCAAATATTCTCGACTTTTGTGATTACGTTTGCAATGCTTTTAACGAAATAACTCAAGAAGGCCCGATTAACAGAATTTCCAAAGGCATTTGGTAAAGTTAGCATCTCTATTTTACTACAGAAGCTTGACCAAATAGGTATTCAGATCAAATAGATAGAGATGATTCGGTGACGTTGTGCGCACGCCCGCGAAGGTTTTAATACAAGATAATAAGCCCTGGCGTTATGAAATGGTTTAAAAAGTTGTTTAAAACGTTTGTGATATTTTATACAGTTTAGCAGCAGGGATGGAAAGCCGGGGGGGATGGGAACTAAGGAGGGGGGAAAAAGGACGGGAGGAGTTCGCGGGAGGGTAGACAAGGGCGGCGGTAATGCAAGGAAAGTGGAAGGGGAACGGGAGGATAGAACGCGGGAGGGGGAAGAGCGTTAATGGTTGAAAGGAAACGCGTGAGGGGATGGGAATGCCGGAGGGGGCAGGAATGTGGGGGACGTGACATAAGCAGAGGGAAGGATTGCAAAGAAAAATTTCCTTGCCCATATGCGTTCCTATACCATTTATCCGATTTTGATGAAACTTTGGTAATTTGTTGTGGCAATATAATATTGAGTTTTCCAATGCTGAGCTAGCCACCTGATTGCCTTTGAGGTAATTCAAGAATCCTTTGGGTATCTGCAGAGCCAGGAGTGCCCCCATAAAGCCCTAGACCACCCTGGAGCCAAACACTGCCGTCTTTTATCACCGGCGCTCTTTTCACTGGCGCCTTTGAACGTCTCTTATCTATATGGTATATAATATTTTCTCCCTCTATCTACATCTACATATCTACCTTTGCATAATCGTAATTCTTAATATTTAGTTATTATTATGTTCCAATGAAGTCTGGTTTAAGCGGAATCGTTCGATGCACAAAATATTAAAGTTTGTGGTTAAATTATACCTGTCTATGGTTAAATAATACTTATAAAAGTATACTTTCCAATCGTTTAACGGTTTTTTGTTTAGTAAGCTAAGTCTGTACATTTTCTATTTGGATTTTTTTTACATTAACTCTATAACTCTCCCAGATGCTCAGAGGGAAAATAATTTCCCTCTGAGCATCTGGGAGCAGTATGCCCACGAGTGACAGACTTATGAATCCAACCCTCCCACTGCGGTACGAGGCGATGGATTGAAAGAATCCGGCTGTAGAGATAAAAAGGTCTCCCTCAACCAGTCTCTCCCGATCCGGTCGGCTATGCAGTAGGTGGGTGAACGCAAGTGACGCCAAGAACTAGACAAACATCACCCCGTGAACCCGGGCACAGGCACGGGCTAAGTCACCAAACGTAGCGAACGACTTGGGCTAACCTATGGCAGAGGTGTCGGTTATCCAATAAATGGTTCCCGGGGCGGCGGTATCCATACTAGCCTCCCAAAACGCGATTTTGATCTCTCCAGCAGTCTTTCTGGAGAGATCGAAAGATTTCCCTCAAGCAGTCTTTCCCGATCCGGCCTGCCACACAGTTGGTGGGTAGATGCATCCACCGCCAAAATCCAGACAATCCTGACCCGGTGCTGAAACTAAATGAATTATCAATAGACTACATCAAGCAATCTATAATGTGTATATTTTTTTTGTCGGTTTCCAAATTAGAAAGGTTTGCCCATCCTCGGTTGTTTATCAATTGTATAAAATATCAAGACGTTTTTTAGTAAAGCTGTAAGTTTGTTTTCCTTGAAACTTTTTTTATATTCGTTCAAAGGTTCGTCCTTAAGTTCACAAAATCATTTTTTTTAATTCATATGAAGCAGATACTTCGTGATGTGACATTATAATATACTAGCAGACACACGTTGCTGTGGCTAACGAAATACAGCGCCATCTACTGACAACGCCATTACCCAACTTTTATAAACAACGCCATCTGTTAATTTGTATACATATCGAATTCACACCGACCGTTTGCCAGCCCGCTGACCGCTTACCAGCCCGCTGCCCGCTTGCCAGCCCGCTCCCCTTATATATGATATATTTCCACCAATTTACACAAAACCAACACAAATTATATACTTAAGCCTTCCTCATAAATCACTCTATCTATTGGTGAAAACCGCATGAAAATCCGTTGCGTAATTTAAAAGATCTAAGTGTACAGACAGTGGGAGCGATTTTGCTTTATACATACTATGTAAAGATAATAAAACCACACTTTTATGGTGGTATTACGAAAGGAATCTTTCCTAATGGTGGTATTATAAAAGTGATGTTTAAAAAGTAATTGTTTTATTTTAAACTATGCCAGTTAATAAAGAAATTGTTTCTCCCTGCGTGTTCTTTCCCATTCGTCGCGTTCCCCTTTCGCCTCCTCTTCCTCTCCCGTGTCCCCTTCCCCTCACGCGTTCCCACTCCGCCTTCCCTATCCCCACTCTCCTCTCCCGCTTCCCCCATCCCGAGTTCCGCTCCCGCCTCTCGCAGTCCATACATTCAGTCCCGGTACATCCAGTTTTCAAACTATTGCATTTTTTTATACAAATTTCATTATAACATTTTTTTATAAACCTTCACATTCGTGCTCACAACAACTCACCATAGTTTCATCGCAATCGGATAAACAGTTTAGCAACGCATAATTTCATGGCGCCAGAGCTCACTATTATACACAGGAACTATCGCAAACATGCATACATCAAATCCCCAAAGTTTCATCGTAATCGGATGAATGGTTAGCAACGCATAATTTCATGATGCCAGAACTCACTATTATAACATACAGAAACCATCGCGGCTCTGCGCACATCAAATCCCCAATGTTTCATCGCAAAAGAATTTTTTTTTTTACACGAATACCGCACAAGAGTCCCAACTTGTCCCGTCTGGAGCCAGTGGGACTATGGCATCCCCAGTTGGGGTATGTTGTGAGGCTGAAGTGGGGAGGGGAAGGAGACAGGGAAGAGAAATGTGGGGAAGTACCTGGCTATTCAGATCTGGTCACCAAATACGGCAGAAGCCATTTCAAGCAACGTTTCAATTCTGAATGGTGGTCTTACACCAGGGCGATACTGAGAGTATCTTCCACTCTGGGACGTGCCGCAAATATACTATATATTATTTTAAATGAATAAATTGTGAAATACACAAATAAATCATATAAAATTTATTTGCCACGCCGGGATTCGATCCCGCGACCTTCGGAATGCTAGTCAAGCGCCTTACCGCTGCACTATGCCGGCCGTCAAAAATGACATAGACATCTCGTATAGATACACCCAAGCAAGCATATTTTGAATTTTATATATATTTATAAACCTAGACTAGCTGGTACCCGGCATGCGTTGCTATGCCATTTTGTTATCAAATTGTTTCTCCCTGCGCGTCCTTTCCCATTCGTCCCGTTCACCTTTCTCCTCCCCTTCCTCTCCCGCGTTCTCTTCCCCACTCGCTTTTCCACTCCTCGTCCTCCACCTTCCCTCTTCTCACTCTAATCCCCCCTTCCCCCGTCCCGCAAACCCTCTCCCGAGTTCCCCTCCCCCCTCCCGTATTCGCCTCCCCCTCCCGCGTTCCCCCTCTCGAGTTTCCCTCCTTCCTCCCGAGTTCCCCGCCCTCCCGGATTCCCCTCCCCACTCCTATATTCCATACATTCATTCCCGATTCATTCAGTTTTCAAACAGCTCGCGTGCCATCTATTGCAATTTTTTATACAAATTTCATGATGCCAGAGCTCGTGTATGTTATTTTGACGTATAATAATAATAATATTTGGCTAATTTATATAGCGCCGTTTTCGCGAAAAATCACCTCAAGGGCGCTGTACAAATAAATACATAAAATAATAAAATTACTGGCTTACAACTAAGATTTACAATTTTTACTAGTGACTTACATCTAAGACTTATAGCTAGTGGCTTATGACTAAGACATATAAACGCTAACCTAAACTTAACTCAATGACATACATGTTTACAATCATGACTTAAAGTTAGAGATTTACAACTAACATATAAATATTTACAATTAAAAATACTTCTACACATCTTATACATGTTATACTTTCGCCAGAATCATCCACAGCGCCAGAAGAAGAAGGAAGTTTTTACATAATATTACTTTTTAAGGACATGGACGCAAAAATTATCGGATTTACGAAAACGTATGGATATCTTAAATAAATTATTGAAATTAATCGCCAATCTTTACCGTATTAAGATGATTCACCGCACAACATTAAACAGATTGAGGTGTTAGATTATCACTGACAGTCTATTGGTAGGTAGATCAATAGCATTTTGACTTTTTCATGAGTAGTTGTAGGGAATAGCAAATAAAATAGTATATATTCGTGGATATAAACAATTATTAGAGTATAAATAAACAGAAATAAAAAAAATAAAAAAAAATTACGAAGTTTAAATCAAGTTAAATCAAATGAGGAATTTATGGAATTATTGTAAAGTTTCATTAAAATCCATGCAGTAGTTTTTACGTGAAAGAGTAACACACACACATAGATCCGTGTTTTGTTTAATATAATATTAGGTCCTTACATATGAAATAGGCGTTTTGCCGTACTGGCAACTTTGATCTCAAATATCTTCTCTTTTGTTAGGAATTCCAAATTCAAATTTATACAGCTATTTACTCATGTATTTGTGTTTCGAAAATTATAATTCATTTGTTTTTTCCTTAATTATTTTTTTTCTTTGTAAAAAACTTGAGAGGTCAGTACCTTACGAATTGAGTGAAGCAAATCAACAAACGCGCGTCGACTGCTGCGTTGCATTACTCAACCGGCACAATAATGAAGGGATTTTAAATCGAATCATTTACCTGTGATGAAAAGTGGATCCTGTACGATAATCGGAAGCACTCATCGCAATGGCTGAACCCTGCCAAACCAGCCAAACCAGCCAAACCATGCCCCAAGTGAAAATTGACTCCAAGTTTTCCATTTTGTAAACTAAGTGACACAAAGAAAAAAAACAATTAAGGAAAAAACAAATGAATTATAATTTTTGAAACACAAATACATGAGTAAATAGCTGTATAAATTTGAATTAGGAATTCCTAACCAAAGAAAAGATATTTGAGATCAAAGTTGGCAGTACAACAAAACGCCATTTTCATATGTAAGGGCCTAATATTATGGCTGTCCGATGGCATACGATCTAATGCCATTTTAAATATTTTTACTAAATCATTGTTCTGATGAAGAAACGTTTGCTGTTCTTGGAGAATGGTTCGTTTCGCTGTTGGATTATGAGCACAAAGCCTTTCAACTTTCGCATCTTGATTGCCCATAAAACGCTAGCTTTTTCCCACGGCTTCGCTCGCATGGTATTAGGGTGATTCGCCTCCTCCACCTTCCCTCTCCCCACTCCACTCCCCCCACCCCCCCCCCCCACCCGCCACCCCCTCTCTTCCCACTAACTCTACCCTTCCCCCACCCTCCTACACCCCTCCCCCCTTCCGTCCCTCCCCCTCTCCCTCCCCCAACTCCCTCCACCCCACCCTTCTCCCCCTCCCCTCATCCTCTCCCCTCCCCCTCCTACCTCTCGCACATTCCAGGTACATTCAGTTTTCAAACTGCTCGCGTGCCACCTATTACAATTTATTAAACAAATTTCAAAGTAGTTTTAAAAAAGAATTATCCAATTTGGTGCAGTCGTTCGGAAGTTAGCGCATTTCGGCGATTCATTTTTAGAGATAGATATTAACTACGACGCCAACAAAGCACTCTTTTTAGTGTGAATTGCCTAATTAAAAAAAAAACATCGTTTCCAAGGCAAAAATTTATTTGCTTTGTTTCAATTTGCAATTCGAACGTTTGCAATTTTGTTATTCTGAACGAACCAACAATGACAACCATCAAAATATTAAAATTTAAATCCGCGATAATCCGAGTAATAATAATAATATTTTAACCTCTTGCTTGACAGATTTAATATATACTCATTTGGATGAAAAAAATATTTTATCTGAACAACAAAAAGGTTGTCGCAGAAAACATATGGGATGTAAAGAACAATTAGTTATTGATTCTGTAATTTTAAAACAAATTCAAAATCAAAAGCGTAATTTACATACTTGTTATATAGATTATCAAAAAGCTTTTGATAGTGTCCCGCACTCGTGGCTAATCAAAATATTAAAAATATATAAAGTTAACCCAATTATAATTAGCTTTTTGAAAAATATTATGTCCTTTTGGAATACAGATTTACTAGTAAATTTAAAAGGTAAGAAAATAGTAGTACCGGGCATTTCAATAAAAAGAGGGATTTTTCAAGGAGACTCATTGAGTCCTCTTTGGTTTTGCTTAGCATTGAATCCTATGTCTAAAATGTTAATTAAAAGCAAGTTTGGAATAAAAATTAAGGGTAATACAAGAGAGAGTAGTATAGTTTCACATCTATTATATATGGATGATATAAAATTATTTTCAAATTCTGAATCAAATTTAGAAAAAATGATTAAGGTAGTTAAAATTTTTTCAGATGATATTAAAATGACTTTTGGTTTAGATAAATGTAAAACGATCCATATAGAGAAAGGCAAAATTGTAGATGGAGACGAGGGTATATTTAGAAATTTCAAAATTAAAAGTATGAAAGGGGATGAGGTTTATAAATATTTAGGATACCCGCAATCGAATAGATTAGATCACACTAGTATTAAAAATGATATTAGGTTTAAATTTCAAACTAGGATCAGAAAAATTTTAAAATGCAATCTATCTGCTAAAAATTTAGTAAAAGCAATAAATACTTGGGCAATACCTTTATTAACGTACTCATTTGGCATAATTAAATGGTCCAATACAGATTTAGATAGTTTAGAACGATTAATTAGAACTACGTTAACAAAGTTTAATTGCCATCATCCAAATTCAGCTATAGAACGAATTAATTTACCTAGAAATTTAGGAGGTAGAGGTGTAGTCAAAATAACATCTTTGAAACACAATCAGGTAGAAATGCTTAGAAATTTTTTCCATAGGAAAGCTAATAGCTCAGAAATGCACAAAATAATTTGTAAGGCAGATAGAAACATTACACCTTTAAATTTATATGACGAGAATGCCAACATTCTTATAAATACTAACCAGGAATTATTAGATTCCTGGTCAAATAAAATTATTCATGCAAAACACTTCAATTATCTCAACCAAACGTATGTTGACAAACTTTCGTCAAACAAATGGTTGAGTATTGGAGAGTTGAGCGCAGAAATAGAAGGATTTATGCTTGCCATTCAAGATAGAGTCATTAATACTAAAAATTATAGGAAGCATATAATCAAAGATATAAATAAAATTGATGATTTATGTAGAAAATGTTTGGCTTTTCCGGAAACTATAGAACATATTATATCGGGATGTTCTATATTAGCGCCGTCCGAGTATACATTTAGGCACAATCAGGTTTTAAAAATAATCCACCAAAGTTTGGTAATTAAACATAACTTGATTGACTGCCGTTATATAGTACCATATTATGAATATGAACCAAATTCATTTTTAGAAAATGAATTTTATAAAATATATTATGATAAAACTATACTAACAGACAGAACAATTAGTCATAATAGACCTGATATAGTTTTACATGACAAAATTAAAAAAATAACTTATATCATTGATGTAGCTATTCCAAATTCCTGTAATATTCAAAAAACTGTTTCTGAAAA
This sequence comes from Limnephilus rhombicus, assembly GCA_929108145.2. Classification (NCBI taxonomy): domain Eukaryota; kingdom Metazoa; phylum Arthropoda; class Insecta; order Trichoptera; family Limnephilidae; genus Limnephilus; species Limnephilus rhombicus. The sequence goes on along the minus strand of OV815282.1, from coordinate 54,162,746 downwards.
AATTAGAAAATACACAGATTTAGGAAATGAGATTAAAAGAATTTGGCATTCTCGGAATATAAAAATATTACCATTTGTTATTTCGGCTACTGGCATTATACCTAGGTCTCTGATTCAAAATTTAGGCGTATTAGATTTGTCAAAGAATTTATACATAAAAATGCAAAAATCGGTAATTTTAAATACATGTAGGATTACAAAAGATTTTTTAAATATTTATATTGAGGGATCAGTAGGATTTATAGGTCAATTAGGAATTCCACAGAGCCGAACCCTCTGATATGAAAATATCTGGAGTCGGTGAATTATTTTCCCATCTGGTCTCTGGTAGGTTGACATGTTGTTCTTGTATTGTTTTGTAATTTTAATACATATAGTGCAATTGCATAACGTGGATTGACCAGATGATCATTTGGGAAGTGTGTGAAAGGGTTTAGTTTTTCCTGTGGGGAAAATTAAACCCGGACATTTAAATCTGGTGCGTGAAATAATCTTTATTCAATGAAATAACAACAATATAAGTAAAAAAAATAAAAAAATTACATACTCAATGTAGTTTACAAATAGATTACATCAATCAGTACAGAAAAATTAACAAACAGAAAGTAATGTAAGAAAGGTTACACAGGAGTAGTATAGTTATACAGTATTTTTAGTTGTGCATTGCCTGCCTCACTAGGTGAACCTGTATTGAGGCAGAAATTTTGTTAATTGTTTCTCGCAATTTTATCTATGGTTTTTTTATAATGTGGAATTATGTTGTCGATTCAAAACCCTTAATTTAATTCGTGTTTCAATTCGAGTGGACCCGAGTCCACTGAACCGAAGGGACGAACCCAAATGTTTGACAGGAAAGTAGGTAGAACAGTTTATATGGAAAAATTAAATTGTTGTTTGTACTATCTTCCTCGCAATTTTTCCATATTTTCTCACCGTTTGAACCTTTCCTGGACTACGACAAACATTTCAAAACTAAAATCGGCTAAATCGGCCCAGCCGTTCTCGAGTTTTAGCGAGACAAACCAACAGCAATTGATTTTTATATATATACAAATATAATATATAGATGTTATTTTTCTTTTGAAAAGCAGGTGTGTGGGTATTTTAGTTCAAACGTTGAGTTAATTGCAACTGTTATGTATAAATATGAATTTTATTTAAAAATGTTAGATATTATGTCAAATAAATAATAAATTCTATTTCTAAGTGATTAAATGATTACTGAGTATTATTGAACTGCCTTAGTTGACAACTAACTATGCCAAACCACTCCCGCTCTAATATTAGCTAAACGTGTTAACTGCCTTAGTTGACAACTAACAATGCTAAACCACTCCCACTCTAATATAATCTAAACGTGTCAACTGTCTTAATTGACAACTAACTATGCCAAACCACTCCCACTCTAATATTATCTAAACGTGTGAACTGCCTTAGTTGACAACTAACTATGCCAAATCACATATTTTGCTGTAAACACGTACCATCTATCTGAAGTAATTTTCTCAGTTAAATAATTTTTTTGTTACCAATTTTCTTGAGTGTAATTGAAATCCTCCGTCTTACATTATTCCGTACTAAATGTTTTTGAAAAATGAAAGTCCACATAATATCTATCATAGCATTTTTTGTAATAAGTTCAAGAATTTATTATTATTAAATAATTTTCAGGACAAAACATTTAAACTGGATAGAAATGCACTTCCTCTAACATCTTTATAAAATTTATTTTTTCTTTGTTTGTCCCGTTTGCGTTTCTGTTACCCATTCCCAAATTGTTTGGTCCCGAAGAACGTTATTATTTTATTATGGGTTCTGAAATACGAGACTGCTTTCCTTTTACAACATCACGAGTTCTAGTGTGCAAACATTATTTTATTGAAATTTTCTTGGTTTTACGTGTATTTAAAAAAAAACTTGGAGTGAGAATCAATACAATTTTTTTGATTTTGATTAAATTTTACAACTCTTTCAAACTCATATCATATCATAATTAGGTTAAAGCGAGCAGTTTCCTCTGTTTCTTGTTTTTTCTGCTGGACCCCTCCAGCCAGGTGGCTTTTGTTGAGCTTAGATCGAAGCAAATATAGCCACAGAACAGAATATCCCCATATTATAATCAAACAAATATAAAAAACTTATTTCTACAAAAATTAAAGTGGAAATAAGTAGTATATTTATTTTATTATAATTATATTGTAATGGAATTCCACCATGTTGTCAGTTTAAAAAATAGAAATATTAGAATATCCCTGTTTATCTCTTTAGTTAATTTAAAAGAAAGCTTTAACATATCTAATAACAGATTTCTTTATTTATGTATAATGTTTACGTAAGCTGTGGCTTTTGAAATTTATCATGTATATATTCCTATACTTTTTTATGATAAATAAGTAGACCAAATTCAGTAAAAATAGTATTATTGAAATGGCCTCCGCCTGTTGAAATTTCATTTTGGCCAATAATTACGGCCAGACGAAGAAAAACAGTAAGCTTTTCGAATAAATGTTAAAAAATCCAGGTAGGTGATTTTATATCCATGTTAAAACACACTTTCTTTCTCGAGAATTTACGACATCACACTATTGAGGGTTCGTGTTTTACAAGCGAGCTCTGAGCTATCTTTGGAAATCCGCAATTCCAAACCATTATACAAACTACTTTTTGCTCGTGTTTGATCCCGCAGAGACAGATGCTGAAAGTGTATTAATAATTATACAGGGCGACCGATACTTGATGTAACGTACGGACGTAATAGAATAGAAGGACAATGTTGTACATGTTAAAAAGTGCCCTTGAACATACAGTAAACTCTAGAAAAACTCTTGAGAAAAAAACTGCATGAAAAAAAGTTTCTGAAAATATCAATTTTATTGAATTTACTAGTTTCAGGAAACGACAGCTTACATGTTATCAGTTCGCACTTGTGTATTGTGTAATAGCCTGAAACGACATTGTAAAATCAAATTTCAGTTTTATAATAGCAGAAAAATGCCTTATATCATCCACATTCTTGTAAAAACACTTTAAACATTTTAAATAATAATATGTATGTCAAAACTATTATTTCAGAATTTGTTATACACTTATTTTGCTTAGACATTATTGAGAAGTTATAAATAGGTACCTACTTATGATAAAAAAATGCAAAAAGCAGTTAATTTTAATAATATAATTAAGGTACTTCCGTTTCATCATAATTTCAAATCACAACGGGCCTAAAGAAGTTTCACTTCAATCGAAGATCTTAAAAATCTTAATCTTAATCTTCATTTGAAGCTAGTCTAACAAGGTCAAGGCCATAGTGAACCGACCTGGTGCATGCGCGGCTGCTTGCGCTGTGGCGGGTGTTTGTAGCCGGTAGCTGCCACAGTGAGTTGCGAGCTCTTGTATCTCAAACGCTGAATGACTGTGACCAAACTGGATTGATTCTCCCGCCAGTAGTGAGTGGTGAGCGTGTCGCGCTCTGTCTAGGTATGTATGTGTGGCAACAACGTGTTCGCCACAGTTACTTTACTGTGGCCGCAATGGGCGTTTTCAGATTGATATTTCGCACCCGCTGTCGCTACCGCGCAAATACCTCACTTTGGAGGAGTACTAATTAAGTCTAATCCCACTGAAGACTCGCATCTGCAATATCTGTGTTTCCGCGGCGGTACGGTCGTTTTGATAAAACTCGATTCTGATATCTCCTCGCTTTTACCTTCTACGCGATTGAATTGACAAAATTAACAATTATTCTCCAATGCGTAACATTACAATCACAAATATTTCGCCCTAAACACCAATCCCTGCATAGATTTACAAAGGTTTTGTGCCCTAAACAATCATCGAATTCCGCTATTGCAACAGATTTTCCAGCTTCACAACCCTTGCTCTATATCTGCTATTTGTTTTTAATAGTCTGAACCAATCTAAATTCAAAGCCCATTCATTGAATATAGCTCGCCGCTCCATTGAGGGTTAAATTAAAGCGGATACATTGAATTCTTGAAGCTAAACTCTTGACCTTAAATACTTTGTAGGGTAAAATAAGTCTGAAAGGAGTTCATATTAATTTGTTCCTATTTAAATTAGATGTTTTGAGAGCAAAATTTGCTTCTGAATTTTCATAAGACTAGTATGCCACCTAAGTAAATTGTATGTATATTTTTCTATGTTGATATGTTGTGAGGCTGAGGGGAGGGGGAAGGGTCTTAAAGCGTGGTAACTAAACGCGGCAGCCATTTCAAGCTTCGCCATCGTCCGAATTCTGAGTGGTAGGCTTTTACCTGGGTGATACAATAGGCTACATACAATTTGGGAGGCGGGAATGGGTACCGCTGCCCCGGGAACCTTTATTGGATAACCAAACACCTCTGCTATAGGTCACCCCAAGTGGTTCGCTACGTTTGGTGATTTAGCAGGGGTCCCCGGATTCATGGGGTGAGGTTTGTCTAGGTCTTGGAGGCGGATGATCAGGACATACTGAACCCCAGATTCCTACCCATCCCTTAAACCCTTTTCCTTCCCAGAACTCTCCTCCTTAATTTCCTTAAAAAAACCCTCCACACAGCATCCCCAAAGATGAAATAGGCCCTGAGGGAAATTATTTTCCTCAGGGCATTCTGTGTGGAGCTCAGGTAAAAAAAATATGTATATATATTGTGCGATAAACCCACTTTTTATAGAAATATGACGGAACGATGTAAGCGCTCTGGCACTGTTAAGATAAAGATTGTTTACATTTAGATGAAAGATATTTGTTTATCTAGTGTCGAATGTAATAATATACTATTATAAATGAATCTCTCAAAATCTTTAACAATCTTTCACTTAAATATCAGAAGTGTCTGTAAAAATTTTGATCATTTTACACTTGCATTGAATGAACTCGCCCATAAACCGGATTGTATTGTGTTATCGGAAGCCAGAATTAGCGGCTACTCAGGTACCTATAATTTACCTGGATACAATAATTTTGTTACAACTTACAAAATAAATCAAAACAGCGGAATCATTGTTTTTATAAAATGTATTCATGACAATATTTCCGTTAATGAAATACATATCGATCTTATAAACTGTCTTCATATTCAAATTAATATAAAAACACATTTTTTGATATAATAGCATTATGTAGCGGTCACTTAACCCGCTCTGATAAAATCTACCGCTGCGCCACTGGACTCCATGGAACGCGCGAGAAATACGTACAGCGTAAGGTACCGTGCGCCGGCCGGTACATCTACCTACCGCGGTTAATAATTCCGCCACTTACGCGAAAGGCCTCGAACGTGTGGCTGTGCTATACAAATGCCCACAGAAAGTTTGAGCGATTTCTCTGCTTTGCGTGAATTCACCCAACATTACCTGGCGCGACCAAGCGCTCGCTCGCTCAGTCTTAGTCTCAGTCTGTCCCTTCATTCATTGGTAGACACAATACACATCGGGAAGTAAATACAATAAGTGCAGTACCGTGACCAAGTACGTGCTTGCGTCGGGGCAACAACCCGTGCAGTCAGCAGTAAGTGAATAACGTCTATCCAGTGTGACTACAGGAACATCTTCATAACACCTTCGAGGACTCCTTCTCCAACCACCATCCGCTGTCCGGCCCTTCGCGCCTCAACATGAGATGACATCCGACCTATCAACTACCAAGCCGCGCTTGTGCTTGCTGTTTATATAGTACAACCCGTTCTCTGGCATTCGAAACCCATCGCGTTCCGCTGCCAGAGATCATCCTCATCGCCTCTCAAGGTTCCTTCCTGCATCACGTATGTGCGCCGACTCGAAGGACACATAGCTGCCATATCACGCCAACACGACGGTGATCGACCGCCTGGACCAAGGTCACTTCTACACCGCCATGGTGTAGAGCAACACTCCAGCTCCCTGAAGACCTGTGATCTTCACCGCCGCAGCTCCCTGACCATCTTCACTCATCAGCAACGCAGCAGCAATACTCATGGCACCACTGTCACTCCGCTCAGCTTCGACCCTCGCTACGTAGCTCAACAATAAAGACTGACTCATTATTTGACTGACGGCTTTTATTTCTCGTCCCGTCTCTGCCGATCCGGCCCGCTCCCTCAATTGTATAGAACACATAACTCTAGCATTAGTAATTTCACCGAGAATCTGAAATCTATTATAAATACAAATTGTTCTCGAAATGCATTTATTGTGGGCGATATCAATATCGATATATCTGATGAATTTGAAAACAATAGAAATAAAGAAAAAAACTGATTATATCAACACATTAACGGAACTAAACTTTAAACCATGTGTAAAAAATATACGAGAGAATGTCTTGGACAAAGGCCATCATGCATTGATCATATCTGGTGTAATACTAATGAAACTGAAAAAATAAAATCATTTATTTGGAAAAATAATATTACTGATCATCACACATGCATTGTAGCCTTTAAAATTGACAAAATAGATGTGAAAAATTACTCCCAAAATAATTTTCCAAAAACAATTATTAACTACGAAAAATTACAACCAAACCTTAACATTGAAAATTGGGAAACTGTTCTATCCTCTAATAACACCGATTTATGTTCACTAAATTTTTAATCAATCTTAAATAAGCATATAAAATCTTCCTCTTCCAATATAAAATACTCTCCAAATACTAAATTCAAAAAATTAAAACCGTGGATCACCCAAGGAATCATAATCTCAATTAGACATAAAGAAAAAATTTATAAGGAGCATAAAAAATTTCCAGAAAACTATAAACTATACGAATATTTAAAAAAAATCAGAAATAAACTATGTTACATTATCCGGAAAACCAAAGAAGATTTCTATAAAGAAAAAATCAATTTTGCTGGCAACAATAATAAAGAGGTATGGCTAACTATTGCTACGTAACGACGGGCTCGAACCGCCTGATTACGAACTTATAACAAATTAAAATAAATAACACCACAATGTTCAAGACTCAACAACAATGGTTCAATTTAAATACTTACAAAAACCAAATTATAATACAAACCTCGGCTAGCTCCTCCCAGGGATATTGTGTTCTCAATTCGATCGGATTTGATTCAAAACGATCGTCGCTTCATTTATTGAATAAAGATAGGGTTTAATAAATTAGAAGATCTCTTGTCGCTTTTAAATAATTTGTGAATTTATTAATGACTCGACGCTTCTAGGAAAAGCTTTTAATCTATTTGTGAACTCAAGGTTAATGATTCTAAAATATAATAAAAGGGTTGAATGATAACACATGATAATATAAGTTGTACGTACGTTACCCCGTCTCGGGTTTCATCTGGGCAGAGAACCTCGTCCGGAAACACCACTGAGTTGATTTAGATATATAAAATTTAACTATATTTTAAATGACGTGTTCCAACAAACGTTGGAACAAAAAGGATCTAGGCGGCCCCGGCCAAAATGCGAAAGACCGACCCATAGCGCAGTTAAAACCAGAAGAAACTCGCCAGGGCTCCCGACGCAGTGCAAGGGTCCTCGGGCCCCTCCCCCACCAAAATTTGGGCCAATCAAAACGTCTAGACAATGTTGCCAATTTTTGACAACTAATATTAAATATTTAGTACCTGATGACGGAAATAATCATATAGGGGTGGGAAGTTAAAATTCAAGAAAGCACTTCATGACACATCCCCGAAAACACCAGGAAAAAACCGCCGTTGTAACGAAGGTTTTTTGAATCTAAACCCTTCAAAGAATTCCCTCGATAAACTTTACAAAAAAAATCGTTCACATAGAGATTCAGCATTAAAAACCTAGGCAAAAAGTTGTACAGTTTACAATAAGTTATATAGTTTACAATTTATATAAAATATCAAATAGACAGCAAAATCAACACGTCGAAGTGGCCTGGCAGGAACTTTGTTACACGCAACTTCCTAGGTAGCGCAAGTCAGTGTGTAATGTTCATCGGGGCGTCTAGAGGAATAGTCAGGTTCCTCAGCAGGAGAGAAATGTCAACATGGAACAAAATAACAAAATTATTAGAAAGGTACAAACACTTAGGCATCAAGGCACATAGAGTAAACAAAATTATCTGAACAGTAATGTATAAGCAACAAGAGATCAAAGCATAAGGTAACTCCACATTAGATGTCGTGATGTATGTATTGACATATCGTAGAACAAAAAGCACATTTAACCCCCTTTTAAAGAACGGGTAATGGCTCAGTTAAGTCAGTATCCACTTTTTAACAGTACGGATTACTGGTTAATGACATATTAAAACAAAACAGATAACAAAATAGACAACAAAAATCAGAGTCCTTTAGTGACCCACATAGTGTCAGAAATATTACAAGATTCCGACGTAGGTATAATTTAGGACAACAGCTGAAAGAAAACTTAGCGCTTATTGGAACACCGTAATGATCCACTTCAAATTAAAACTTCCCAGTGGAAATAATGAGTCCTTCTTACTTAAGGCCACCAATATTTCTGGAACTCACATTAATAATACCTCAGGTTTTATCACATTCACTGCAATATAATTGTCGTCGATATATCGCGTTTTAAGGCAATATTTGAAGTTATTGTAGTCAGCGCATTATAGTATTTTTTTAATGATGACAACAATAATTTAAAGTTATTTTAGTCAGCGCATTATAGTATTTTTTTTAATGATGACAAAAATAATAATTCAGAAGTCAGGGACAAAAGTGTTGAAATATATCATAAAACAGTATAGCTTTTCCACTTCATTTACGCGGGCTGTGCCGCGGGGCGCCAGCTAGTTTTTTCCCGGAACGAGCAAACCATCAAATCGCAATTATTAATCACCAACGACCTTCATTCTCGAGCTTGAAAGACCGGTGAAAATAATAGCAAGCAGAGGCTAGTTATATATGAAATACAATACGAATGTCGAATGATGTACATGAATAGTTATAAAATACAAGTGTAGTGTGTATGTATCCGCCTCCGGTTAATTACTCCGAAGTGGCCATATTGTAGGGTGTGTACACACTGCTTTCGAATGGGCCCCTTCGAAAACAGTGTCAAGGTTAGTGTATGTGTGAGTGGCGAATGTTAGTGGTTATCACATTCGGTTAATTACTCCGAAGCGATTGTAATGTACGTGTATGCACTATCCCAAAAGCGTCCTTTCGAAAACAGCACGATGAGTGTAGGTATGTGTGGAAGGGTGTGGTGTCAATTTCATATCTTATTTTCACAATACGTTGATTTCTCCGGTTCCTACAAAACCATTAGAGTGATAAATCAGTCAAAATACGATTCACGTCCGTCGCTTAGCGCGAAACTCTACTCAAACAAATAAATATCAAAATTATTTGAAGAAATAATTTTCCACTTGGCTAAGATGGATTCCATCTTGATTTTCTTTGAATAAATATTTTCTAATTGGTATGGGCCAACATTATAGTTGCATTCCGTCTTGATCTTCTTCTATCAACTTATTAAATATCTGTAAATAAGTTCGTTCTTTATCCTTATTATTTCAAATAATAACTTTAATTTCAATTAACATCTATTGATTTCTATGCAATCAATCTACACCGTTAGTTGAATAAATCTAGACACTTGTTCTATCCTGAGCAAAATCTCGAAAATCAAAAGTAATAATCGAACCCACTATCACTTTTCCGTAAAATAATTAATTAATAGTAATACCTATACATTAATATTAACAGATACCGATTATATCCATCTATTTAAAAAAAATAGCTATCGTACTTCCGTTACATAGACCGTTACATCCGTTCCATTACCGTTTTCATAGACTTCGTTGTCGTATCAATTTGTTGTTGCGGGCATGGGTACCGCTGCCCCGGAACTATCTATTGTATAACCAGCGCCTCAGTTATAGGTAATCCTCTTAAGGGATTCGCTACATTTGGATGTTGCTTTATTCGCTACGAGTGCCTGAGTCCATATGGGGTAAAATCGGACTGGGTGTCTAGACTACCTGCCGTCGAACCGTAATTTGGAGAAAGGAATTCCTATGTCTGTCACTCCTGGACACTGACCACTAAATTTATATCCGCCCCTCATCCCTCTTTCCTTCCTCTCCTTCCTTTCCTTAAAGGGCCCTCCACACAGTATCCCCTAAAATATCATAGGCACAAACATATTTATCTAATCGTTAATAGGTTTCTACTCTTCGATAGAGAGATCGGCATGGTTACGGAGATATATAATTTCGCAAGGAATCGAACCCGCGACTGAATTTTGAAGTAAGGTAATTACGTCGGAGTGCGTTGCAATATAATCATTCCAGATTCGAACTGGTAGGTATTTATATCCCATAAGGAAGGCGGTATCATTGAACACTAAAAATTATATCTCACTGGTAAATCACGAGAATTGAACACGATTAAATTTTTTTTTTTTGCGTTCGTTATTTTAACTGTTATAAATCTATGTTTAAATAGGTAAATACTATTTTACCACTCTAAATCATCAGCTCGTTTCAACGAAAATAACGCTAAAATATGGTCTCAACACACTCTGAGACTGGTCAATTTCTGTTTCAAACTAATGGCCGTTATTCTAAAAATAACCGCATCTACTAGGTAGGTACTTTCAGATATTTGAAATAAATTCTTTGCCTATGAAAAAAGACAATAGTTGTTGTCTCCAAAGGAACCCAACATACAATCGTTCCTCCCGCTACCCGGTGATAATTGCTTACCCGGTAATAAAACGAACCTTAAATTTTATGAAGGTCTCCAAAAAATATTTTGAAGAATTCTACCTGCTTTTAGGTGCCTGCACCCCGACCATTTAACTTTTGTAAAATTTTAAACTCGAACATGGCAAGTAAATTACGTCGATTTAAAATGATTCAAATATATTTAAAACCTATGTCAAGCAAACTAAACTTGAGGTCACACAATTTAAATTGGCGTGCTATGCGAGCGGCACATACTAAAGGAAAATTTGTTAAAGAACTAACTAACAAATAAACACAACGCCGTTTTTTTAGCAGAAGATCACAATATGCAGTCACCAAATATGGCTAAAGCCATTTCAAGCAAGGCTTAAATTCCGAATTGTGGTTTTACTCGAATTTCACTATCTCCATTTTGAGCGGGTATACCGTACCTTCAATGCATTTACCTACGCTAGCAGATTTTAATCTGAGGTATCTAATTCTGAGATTTCCGGAAACCATTTTGTTTCAAGAATCGCGTAAAACAAAACGAATCTTTTCAAAATACGGCATGACTAAATATTTACCGGTCAAAAACACGTGGTGATTTGAGATGCTTCCAAAATGGCGGCTGTTAACGACAAAAACTTGATTTAAACGGTCGAAAACACGTGGCGATTTGAGATGCTTCCAAAATGGTGGCTGTTAACGACAAAAAACTTGATACGGTCGAAAACACGTGGCGGTTTTTTTTTTTAATCCGGAGATGCGGCCGACAAGATGGCAGATCCTTAAAACACGCGTGAACTTTTTTAAATACTTCTCGAACACTTGATATACCGGCGGTTGAAAAAACACGTGGATCAAACTGGCGGCGTTTGAAAACACGCTTGAACTTTTTAAAACTATTCACAATCACTTATTTAGCTATACATTTAAAGGGGAAAAATTTATTATTATTTACATATTTATACATACATCACGAAAAACAGCATGGAATTTATGAAATGTTAAGTTATGAAATCAAAGAAAGCGACGACCATAATGAACCAAATCTAACCCCACGTTGAAAGGCGTCAGTGCTACGTAACGACGGGCTCGAACCGCCTGATTACGAACTTATAACAAATTAAAATAAATAACACCACAATGTTCAAGACTCAACAACAATGGTTCAATTTAAATACTTACAAAAACCAAATTATAATACAAACCTCGGCTAGCTCCTCCCAGGGATATTGTGTTCTCAATTCGATCGGATTTGATTCAAAACGATCGTCGCTTCATTTATTGAATAAAGATAGGGTTTAATAAATTAGAAGATCTCTTGTCGCTTTTAAATAATTTGTGAATTTATTAATGACTCGACGCTTCTAGGAAAAGCTTTTAATCTCTTTGTGAACTCAAGGTTAATGATTCTAAAATATAATAAAAGGGTTGAATGATAACACATGATAATATAAGTTGTACGTACGTTACCCCGTCTCGGGTTTCATCTGGGCAGAGAACCTCGTCCGGAAACACCACTGAGTTGATTTAGATATATAAAATTTAACTATATTTTAAATTACGTGTTCCAACAAACGTTGGAACAAAAAGGATCTAGGCGGCCCCGGCCAAAATGCGAAAGACCGACCCATAGCGCAGTTAAAACCTGAAGAAACTCGCCAGGGCTCCCGACGCAGTGCAAGGGTCCTCGGGCCCCTCCCCCACCAAAATTCGGGCCAATCAAAACGTCTAGACAATGTTGCCAATTTTTGACAACTAATATTAAATATTTAGTACCTGATGACGGAAATAATCATATAGGGGTGGGAAGTTAAAATTCAAGAAAGCACTTCATGACACTATCAATGAAATTATCAATAAAAAACCTAAAAAATCTAACATAAACAAAATCACAGATATTGATAACAAAATTTACGATGTAAACACGGATCCAATGAAATGTGCAAATATTTTCAACAATTATTTTGGATCAGTTAGTGAAAAATTAGCACTTAAAATTAAAAACATCGAAAAAAATATACTATATACATCGCCTTCAAATCCTTGTAACACCTTGACACAATTCCAACGAACCAACGCTGATGAAATCAAACTATTAATCAATTAAAAGGTAATTCTTCCCCCGGTTATGACAATATTTCGGAAGTAAATTACAAAAAAACTATTATTACTCCTATTTTTAAATCCGGTGACCCCTTTCTTAGTAATAATTATAGGCCAATTTCTCTTACCTCAAATATTGCAAAAATATTTGAAAAAAATTGTAAAAATAGAGATGTTTAAATTTATAAAAGAAAATAATATATTAAATTCACATTAATATGGTTTTAGAGAAAATTTGAGCACTTAAAATGCTATGGTAGACCTAACATCTGAAATATATAAATCTTTAGATAATAAAAAAAAATGTATGGGAATATTTGTTGACTTAGGAAAAGCTTTTGACAGTATATCACATTCGAATCTTATCTCTAAACTAAAGAAAATTGGTATAACCAATAATGCCCTAACGTGGATCGAAAATTACCTATTTCATAGAGAGCAATTTGTCAAATTAAATGGTTTTCTCAGAAATTCTCAAATCAGTAAATTTGGAATCCCGCAGGGAACAGTATCGGGACCAATTCTTTTTATCATATATGTTAATGATATTTTTAAACTCACATAAAATCCAAACTAATATCTTACGCTGATGACACAGCAATTTTAGCTGAAGGATCAACGTGGAATGAAACTCAGAGAACGGCGGAATCAGATATAAATTTAATAAAAAAATGGTTTGATCAAAATTTACTACCTTTAAATACAGATAAAACTTTTGTAATTCCCTTCACTCTAACTAAAAATGCTACCCCTGAAAATATAAATATATGTATACACTCGTATAATTTTAATTCAAATTCATTTATCCGTAAACCTGATTGCTCTGTACTCACTGTTAAAACCAATGTTAAATACCTTGGGGTAACTATAGACAGTAACATAAAGTGGAAGATACAAATCAGCATAACAGTTGAGAGACTAAGAAAATTAGTGTACATTTTTATTAGAATTCGATGCATTTTAAATATTAGTATATTAAGAACTATTTACTTTTCCTTAATCCAATCAGTGCTACAGTATGGAATTGTTGGTTGGGGCGGTGCATTCAAAACTTCTTTTTTACCATTGGAAATCATTCAATAATTAATTATAAAAATAATTTTAAAAAAGCCTTATGATTACCCCACTATCAAATTATTTCAAGATTTTAAAGTACCTTCACTTCATGTTATTTATAAAAAAATTACAATTCTACAAATACACAAAGATTGCTTCAAAAATGAGAGCTTTACTCCTTTTTCAAACAGCATTAGAACAAATATCCTGGGCTCTATGACTGTCCCGCGTTGTAACACCACCACAGCTTAACAATACTATAAATATATTGGAGTTAAATGGTTTAACCAATTACCAGTTAATTTAAGATTGGAAACAGATTATAAAAAAATTAAAAAAATTAATAAAAGCTCTTTATATACACGGTGTCCGGAAACTCGTAGTACAAGCGGGAAACTGGTAAATCTACATCACATTCGGAGTCGATTTGTGATAAAACTTTTTTGATTTGAGCTTTCGTTTTCGAGTAAATCCGGTCCGAAGTTGGAATTTTTTTGGTTAAATTTGAAGAATTTTTTCAGTAGGGGGTTGATTTCAGCTGTGTAATATCTTATAAAATGCATCGAAGGGTAAACCGGGCTCAAATTTTTTTTTCAACCCTTTAGTTGCCGAAAAAATGGAAAAATAGAAAAAAAATATATTAAAATCGAAATGCTCAGATTGAAAAAAATAAGTTTATTGGGTTCTCTACGTGATGTAGATTCACCAGTTTCCCGCTTGTACTACGAGTTTCCGGACACGTTGTATAACTTCTTACAATCACTGCATCTTATAATATTTTATTTCTAAACACAAATTGTAATATCTGATATCTTTTTATTTAATATAGATATATAGTACAGTGGTTTTATATAAATTAAATATCGGTATACAAATTATTTTAAATTGCAATCTCACCAAAGAAGAAACTAGTTCTTGTGCAAGATGAGCGAGTTGCACTAATTATAACAGAAATAGAATAACATTATGCAATAGGTAAGTATATAAATATATTTTCTTTCTTTATTTTTCTCCTTTCTTTATCTCCTCTTCATTCTGCTACATTCGTTCTATTATATGTTATATATACATATACACACATATATATGATATAAACGACTTTTTTCTTTGTATACTGTTAATTTTTTTTTTTTTTAATTCGTTTATTCCAGATCTCGGGGAGGGTGGTGCACTCCCACGAGTTCCATATTATACATAAATAATACATTAAATTAAAATATTTCAAGATGAAAGATATTTTTTTTACATAATGAAAGGAAATAAATAAAAGAAAATAATAACAATACAAAAATTAAAATTAAATTTGAAAAAAAAAAGTTAACTTTTTGTTATCTATTTCATCAGGAAATGGCTCCATCGCTTATAAATGGGACCCTGCCAGAAGTGGAATGCTGCCATCACAAGAGTGTTTTCGCTCGAGGCCAATCGCGTTCTGTAGCTGGTGATCCGTTTTTTTATTAGTGTTCGGAATCCGGGAACGCGCCCTTCTTCAAACATCTCGGTGGCACTGCAGTACCAGGACAACCCAAAAAGCGTTCGATATGAATTGTTGTACTGTATTTCCATTCTTTTTAGTGACGCTTTGTTGAAGTTGGTCCACAACTCCGAGGTATATAGGCTCGTGCAGTACGTGTTAAAAAGTTGCCTTTTTGCAGCTGGGCTGCACTTGTTAAATCTTCGAGAAATCATATTTGCCCTAATGCACAGTGATCTTCTCTGTCGCTCAATATCCGAGTCATCACTGAGGTCCGCTGCTACGATGTGTCCCAAGTATTTGACCTCGATTTTTTCAATTATTTTTGTGTCGTTTAGACTGACGGGTAATACTTTCATGGTGCCTGCACCTGACTTGAATACGAGCAACACAGACTTAGTGGGGTTATAGACCATATTATGTTCAGCAGCGTATTCACAAATCTTTAACAGCTTTCTCAGTCCTTTTATACTTGGTGACAAAATGACCATATCATCTGCATACGCAATGTTATTTACACAGTTATTTCCCAGGTGACAGCCTACGTTTGCCGAGGTGAGTTTAACGCTTAAATCGTTCATGTAGACGTTAAATAAAATCGGTGATAAGCTTCCCCCTTATCTGACGCCGCATTCCATATTCACAGGTGTTGACATTTTATTTTTCCAAATAACTTGGTTCTCTTGTTCATGATGCCAGACCGCCAGAATGTTAATTATTGAACCTGGCACCTTCCTTTCTTTTAGTTTTTTCCAAAGTAGTGCGTGAGAAACCCGATCGAAGGCTTTACTTAAATCAAGAAAACAAGCATACACTGTTGTTTTTCTTGCCTTATAATATTCGATACATTGTTTTTAGCTGAATATTGCCATATCTGTAGACAATTTAGATTTAAAACTAAATTGATTGTCTGATGTGAATAGTTTGCCTTCTATTTGAATTTGTATAACTCTTTCAAATATTCTGGATATTATTGTGGCAAGAGATATCGGCCTATAGTTGGAAGTATTGGATAAGTCTTCTTGTCTGGATTTAACTAGTGGTACTATAATTGTACGTGAGAAGTTTCTTGGCATGTGCGTGTGTTGAAGAATCTGTGTAAATAATGTTGCTAGAAGCGTGTATATTTTTTCACCAGCGTTTCTTACATGTTCTATGCTCAGGCTATCATAACCGGGAGATTTTCCAGCTTTCATTCGTTTGACAGCGGTTTTAACCATATCTTCCGTAACGATTATGTTTTCGTCCTCATCTTCGCATGGTTTTTCTAAGAAGGTGGGTTCTTTTCTTTCCGATGTTTTCGCAAAGTAGGTTATGAAAATATTAGCAATCTTTTCTGCGTCTGATTCTCCTTCAATATGAGTCGATATCTGTGCTTTAGATTTTAAGATGTTGTTGTTTTTTTGCCAAAATTCTTTAAAATCTCTATCCTCAAATGCACCCGATATTTTGTCTAGTTTTATTTGTTCCGCTGTTTTTTGACATTTTCTTAGCTCAGATTTGAATTTTCTTCTCAATATTTTTCGGTTTTCTGCCAAAGGACCCGTCCGGGGTATTCCATTGTCAATCCATTTCATAAGTGCATTTCGTGATGCTTCATAATGAATCGAAACACTGTCGTTCCATCCAGGAATATGTTTGGCTGTGGTGCTGTTATGTTTACGTCCACTCTCGAAGACGTTTTTTGCGGCCGTGCATAATGACTCTACAATTCTCGCATACAGTTCATTGATGGCATCTTTATCCATTAATTGATCTATATGTTAATTATTCACAATTAATTCATTTAAAATAATATATAGTATATTTGCGGCATGTTCCAGAGTGGAAGATACTATCAGTATCGCCCTGGTGAAAGACCACCATTCAGAATTGAAACGTTACTTAAAAATGGCTTAAGCCGTGTTTAGTGACCAGATCTGAATAGCCAGGTACTTCCCAACCTTCCTCTACCCCACCTTCTTCCCCTCCCCACTACCTTAAGCCTCACAACATACCCCAATTGGGGATGCCATAGTCTCACTGGCTCCAGACGGGAGCAGTTGAGATTCTTGTGCGGTATTCACTGTAAGAAAAAAATATGTAAATTTAAAAAAATTATATATAGTATTTAAACTTATATAAAAAATATTATCTACATTCCTTGTCTCCGCCTTTTTAACACGAGCTTTGCTTAAAAAAAATGTGTAAGATATATTAAATAATGTATATTTTTTTACAAAAAACTTTATAGAATACACAAAAAGATGTAATTTTTGTAACATTTATTAAATAATATTAAAAAAATGAATTGGTAAATTAGAGTAATTAATATATTATTATATCTCCATGCTTAGAGCGGATATAAATAACAGCAAGAGAGTATTTTTTTTTACTTCAAAGATTATTTCTAGGGTGCGATCTGTATAAGAAAACGATTATCGTCAATTTGTATTTCTTTCGTCAAGAACGGCCAATGATCATATTAACCCTTCAAGATGCAATTTAGATATTTGAAATTTGTTAGAAGTGAGGAGAAATTGAGTTTCTCGGAGATACACGGACACGCCCACAACGAACTTCTTTCAGTTTATCTCTTCTGTAAATTATATTTAAAAATGCAAAAATTACAAACTTGTAACGGTAATACTTACCTATTATGCTAACTCCTCATCACCGCCATCCCTTCTATATAATTATTACCACTCATATTATAATAAAACACTAATCCATATCCGGATTTCAAGTAATGGGCATGTGGGTAGATCATTAAAAGAAAGACGGAATGTACAGTAACAAGGATGCAGATTTATTCTCTAAGAATCATCATTCAAAGGTAAAGCATGATAATTATATTATAAAATCTACAGGGTTGGTTGATTACCTCAGGTTATCAATTAATGTTAAGCTAGTTATCTCGGAAACATGTAGTTATCAAACAAAATGGTTGCATTATTAGGAAACCCTGAAGGGCGCCTGTAAAGATAATCAATACATATTTATAAGGGATCCTTATCAAACCCTAATGATTGTTAAGCAAATGGTTAAACTATCTCGTGTTGATTCATTAAAATTAAGTTCGCTCGCGCGTATCAGGGCCATGACCTTTGACGGCTTGATTACCAACAAGTAGTACCACCAGAACTCAACTGACAAGCGCCAACGAAAATTATCGCAACTCCCCTCCTACCGGCGCCTGTACTTTTAACAGCCGGCTGTAGATTCACTTAGGCACCCGCGTGGCTATAAAACTCCGTTTAAATTAAGCCAGTACTGGCCCAAACCGCTGAAAACTAATTGAATATTACTCAGTTTAGTATAAGACCTGTGTAAAATACCGTAGGGAACTCATATATCTATTATATATTATACAAGGTGGCGCAAAATTAATCACTCTATCGGAAGATGTTATAATTTTTGCAAATGGCGTTGTACGTCAATCATATTTGACATTTGTGAACTAGACAGCTGCAGGATACAAACAGACAAGCAATGGAGCGCTATACTCCGCAAGAGCATGGAATAATTGTGTCGATTGAAGCTTTAACGGTTTTAGCTATTTTGTGTCGAAAGTCATCATGAGCGACGAGGCGCATTTCCACTTAAACAGTTACGCCAATAGGCAAAATATTCGTTTTTAGGGCACAAAATCCTCGTATGATGCACGAAAAGCCATTACATCCACTCAAAGCCACTGTGTGGTGCGGCGTTTACGCAGGAGCCGTATTTTTTTAGGACGCCGTTGGCATTATGGTCACTGTTACTGGCGAACGCTACAGGGCCATAATAAACGACTTCTTACTTCCGGAATTGGATGAACGGGGCTTGGTGAACATATGGTTTCAACAAGACGATGCAACCGCGTACACAGCACGAGCCACAATGGATATTGTGAAGGAAGCTTTTCCTGATCGCGTAATCTCTCGTTTTGACGATTTGGTATGGCCAACAAGATCGCCCGATTTAACCATCCCAAACGTCTTTCTTTGGGGCTATTTGAAGTCGCGAGCTTAGGCCAACAAGCCTCAGACAATCGCAGCCCTTAAGGAGAATATTAGATAGGAGTTGAAGCACCCACCACTGTCCCGCCCCGGTATAGGCGACTTATTGTCGCCCCTTCGAAGCTCTCGCAAGAATCTACTTTTTTTTTATAAACGACTCTACATTTAACATTTGTACAACGAATCTAGAGCTTCAATGTCCCCGCATACGTTGTTAGAGGGTGGTATGCAGGCGCGCCTACAGAATTGCACTGTTATATTCACTTCTACAATTCTAAAGCCCATGGAGGTAATCAGCCTCATGGACAGTCAAACGAGTTGTTAGTAGCCTCAACCAAAAATAAAGTAAAGAAAAAAGAACAAAATATACAGCAACCGTCGTGAGTAATAAGCTCACGACAGCGGATGACTATGGTCAATCCAGCGGGCGGCGCCGAGCACTGTTCAAAAGAAAAAAAGAAAAACAGATAACAGAGAGTATATACAGTGAAGAAGTGGTATTGCCACACTCTGTCAACCGGCAGTCCCCGAGACAGTGAAGAAGGATGAATGTCCGGCCTCACGACAACCGGCGGCGTCGTCCGTAAGCCAGCTAACCGGTGGTGCCTAGACGAGAGTAAATGGAAGTCAAGGATGAAGACCCTAGGGAGAAAAGCGTCGGGTCGCCGGAGGCGGGACGGACAGCTTTCGGTCGCCGTTCGGCCTTCTCCCCAGCCTCTTCATGTCACGGGGGGTGGCGCGGAAGACAGGTGCAGCTCCACCAGTTCTGTAGGGTCAGCCAGTAAACATAGGTGGGGACACGCTCCAGAGTCCTACCCCTTAATGGGGAAGAGGACGGTACATAACAGACAACGGAGTTCAGTTCTCGCATTTAAACGTAACTGAAAGAAAATATACAAGTAACCAATCCAAAAAAACGAAAAAATAAAAGAAAAGCTTGTAGGAGTCATCGCTTGGTGTGAATTTTCACCAATTAACTAACAAAAAAAATAATTCAAAAGCATGGGGGTTGCAGTAAAACATAAGGTAATGTAATCGTAAAAATAAAATAAAATAACAAAGCTTGAGCGTTTAGTTACGCTAGGCTTATAAAGCCTAAAAGAAAAGGAAAATTTGTGAAAGCATAAAAACCCAAAATATCAATTTAAGCAGTAAAGAATCAAAAGCAGAAAAAATATGTACAGGTGTAAAAGTGTAAAGCGCAAAACATAAAAAACATAGTAAAAGAAAAGAAAATAGAAAACTGTACATCCTGGCAAAATGGTAAAGAGTACATAAAATCAAAGAAAGTCCGTGGTAGATCAGGAACAAGTACACCTGGTGTCAAAAATCTCTAGTCAGCGACTCTAAGCTCAGGCCATCTCTCAACCCAGACCCTTGCAAATTTCTTCAGACACTCAAAGTTCGTCTTATTCGAAACCAGATCAGTATTCCATACTGGTCTGATGGGTACGTCCAAACCATCGAGCATTTCCTCTCTAGCATCCATCAAGATCTCGCAGTGCCACAGAATGTGCTCGGCTGACTGGTTCGTAGATCCGCATGCGCAGTTGGGATGGGGAGACAGGGCGAGGGTGTGAAGTCTCCCCCTGAATTCCCCATGCCCGGACAGGAGCTGGGTGATGTAGTGGTCCAGTTTGAGATATGCCCCTTCCATTCTGATTTTAACTGATGGAAAGAAGGAGAAAGTCCATCTTCCCATATTCGATCTATCCCAACGGACCTGCCACTCTTGGAGCGACAGATCCCTCATTCGTCGTAGCAGCCCAGGGAGAGTCCCCGGCCCACCCGGAGTGAGAACAACGCCTAGGTGAGTAGCCGGGGTTCCTCTGGTCAATCTCTGCTTAGTGAGCACTTCCCTGATTTCCAGATCGATTGGCAAAATGCCGGCCAAAACAGGCAAAGCGTCCAAAGCAACGGTTCTATACGCCCCGGATAGTGCCAACAGAGGAGTTCGTTGGCCCCGCTTGAGAGCCAGGAGTATAAGCGAGTTATCCAAGCGGTGCTCCCAAACAGACGCGGCATACGAGACTTGTGCCACGTATACGCATCTGTATAGAACACGCAAAGCCGGATTACGCAGTCCCCACTCAGCTGTGGAGAGTCTCCTAAGCTTAAAGAAGAGGGCCTGAGCCTTGCCGGATACATCCTTGACGTGAGCCAGAAAGGAGGACGAACGATCTAGTGTGACGCCTAAATATTTCACAGTTTCACGAAATTGAACAGTAGAGTCCCCCATTTTGATGACGGGATTTCTTCTTCTGCTGAGAGAGCCCTTCATCAGGAGGCCCTGGGTCTTGTGGGGAGCGAATGTCATCTTGTTTCTTTTTCCCCAATCGAGGAACATGTTAAAAATTGTAAGGGTCCTTTTAAATAAAATAATTCCCTTTGCAAAAAACTTCACTGTTTATTTCACTTGGACATGTTATAAATGTATTATATTACGGTGTCAACACACCGGGCCAAACACTGGCAGTTGTTTACTGTGAAAACTTGCGTTGGGAAGAAGCAATAATAATGAGATGCTAGCACTTTTATAATGTAAAAACCTGCACACATTTAAAGAATCAACCATTATACATTTGACATTTGGAAGTGTTTACAAAAAAATGGTTTCTTCTGTAGTACGTACTTCGTAGTTAAAACAGGTTGTTACCGATCTACCGAACACTCAGCGACTAGCCAAGCTTCGCACCATTTGTTTGAAATATTAAATCCTGGGAGTTTGCTCAAGCAACCCATAGGTGCTGGTAGTATCTCAATTTTTAACACAAACCTTCACTGCCTTTGCTTTCAACTTCCTTTCTGCTGTCCCCAGCGACCAAATACGTCTTATCATCAGCGTAGTCGACAGAGATGCATCCTTCAGGCAAGGGTAACCTGGAGGAGTCGTCAAAGTTGATGTTCTACAGGTCAGGTCCGAGAATGGAGCCCTGCGGGCATCCAATGTCAGCTTCCCTCTCGATCAAAAAATCTCCAAAGCAGATCGTGATCGTGCGATCAGAAAGGTAGTCGTCGATTGCCTGGAACAGAAGTTTGGAGCACTGCCTGGTTTTCACCTTTGTACGCATCATTGCCCACCACGCGTGATCGAAGGCACCAGTTATGTCTAGGAAGATCGCAACTACATACCTCTTGGGACAAGCCTTCACCCAGTCAAGCACATACGACAGGGCGTGCACCGTGGATCTACCGGGGACGAAGCTGAACTGCAGGTCACTGGCCGGTGACAGGGTTTGCCGAAGTCGCTCTCGTAACAGTTTCTCCAAGATTTTGCCGAGTACAGGGAGGAGGGTAATTGGCCGATACGCCTTAATGTCGGTAAGTGGTTTTCCGTTCCCCTTTGGTATGATCCGGAGCACGCCACGCTTCTACTCGGAGAGTAAAACTCCCCTCCTCAGGCACGTGTCCATCACCTGGAAGAGCTCTTCCTTGGCGTGGACCCAGACTTGCTTCGCGATCACGCCATTGAGCCTATCGTGTCCTGGTGCCTTCTTAGGACCCAATCCCTTTATTATAACATCAATTTCCGCTTTAGTGACTCTAATGAAGTTATCCTCTTGGGCAAGGTCTCTAGGTGGCAGCCGTGAAAGATTTCTGATCTGTTTATGGTGGTCACTTTCCCCATCTACTGATTCTAAAGGAACTAACTCGCCCAAAAGTGTTTTGAGAGTGGAGGCCACATCCACTGTCTTAGCGTTCCTCCCATCTGTTTTCCCAATTACTGTTGACAAATACCAGTCAGATCCTTTCCCGGACTTTTCTATCGCGCTGTGGATTTCCCACGGGTTGGCGTTACCCACATCGTTGACCCAATTATGCCAAGCAGCTCGTTTCGCTCGAAGAACGGCCCGTTTGAAGGCCGACCTGGCAGACCTCAGGCTAACCTGAAGCGCAACTGTCTCCTCCTCCGTGCAGTTGCCACTCCTGGACAGCCCAAGCGCCCTGTAAGCCCTCTTGAAGGCGCTCTTCAGCGAAGTCAGCTCAGGTGACCACCACGGTGTTCTAATACTCGTCTTCGGGTTTGATCTTCCTAAAGACGAGTTGGCAGCAGATACAACCGCCCTATTGAAAAAATTCCCCAAATTATCCGGATCAGTAGCTGCTACGTGGTGAAAATCCCTTAGCGTATCTCGTAGCGCTTCCCCAAAGTTATCCCAATTCGCCCTAGTGGTGTTGAAGTTCCAGGAGGATCTTGGAGCTTCAGTTTTATTTACACCAACCGTAAAAGTGATTAACCTATGATCCGAATTTATTGCGCACTCATGGACTGTCCACTTTGAAATCCTGCTCGCAACAGATCCAGAGCAAAGAGTTAGATCAATGTTGCTCTCACCATGTATGTTAGAAAAGGTACAAAAAGAACTCTGTTCATTAATAATGCTAAGACCTTGCGCGGCAATCAGGTCCTCAACGGCGTCTGAACGTTCCGTCCTACGATCACTAGTATTGAACCATAATGGTGAGCGTGCGTTAAAGTCACCTCCGATAACTATGTTACGACCTTTAAGCGCGTTGAGCGCGCGCGTCAGACTCAGGATGTGGGGTCCAACCGGGTTCCCAAATTTAAAGTAAACTGAGATCAAGAAGATCTCAGTATCGCCAAATCAAATACATACACAGGTTTGGTACTCATCAGAAAAACCAGCCAGAAGGAGGGGACTGATCAACGAGGTGTTGATCAGGACTGCCGCCCCTGGAGAGCGGCCAACTTCGAGTACCGCACCCGGAAAATTAATTGGGGTCTTACCTTCCCAGGTGTACTGTTCCTGAATGAGCAAAATGTCAATGTGGAGGTCAGACATAACCCTCAGCGCCTCCAGCGTGGCCATCCGGGATCTCTGGAGATTAATCTGACCTAGGGAGAGGGGATTAGGACGAGCCATAATCAGTCATACGAAAGGCTGCTTCCACTGCTGCTTTTTGGGCCGGGGAGTCCCTATCACCCGTCGGGTGATCCGCCAGCTTCTTAAAGCGCGTACAAGTAGCGCAGACAGCGGGATGTGCTTTCTTGGGGCAAGTCTCAAGGTCGTGCCCCAAAGCGGCGCAGTGGCGGCACGATACTTGGTCTTGAGAGCAATTCTTCGATATATGACCATATTGGTGACACTTGAAGCAACGAGTGGCTCCTGTATAATCCCGTACGCGGCAAGCATTCCAGCCAAGGAAGCACATCCCGCTGTCCAGTAGTACCTTTCTGGCGGCCGGATGGCACGTCAGAACCATATTCATGGTCGGATTATCCCTCTTCCCGAAGAGGGAGACCCGCCTCATCGTACGAAGATGGTCTTCCATACTCAGCGTTGTCTGCCCATCAAGGATGTTGCTGTATATCTCCGTGAATAGGGCTTAGTCCGATGCTGGTTTCCCCTTCGGAACATTGTACACGATGATTTTAGGCAATCGTCCCAATGTGGTGACCATTTTAAGGCCGCTGGCTGCCAGTTTGGATCCAGCCTTTGAGATATTGTCTAGGTCCTTCTTCCCTTTCGCTTGAAGGGCCATGCCTGCGCCTTTAATCTTCCTAGTCCGTACGATTTGAAAGTCATCTATCCTTGGGTTGATGACCTTTTCGAGGTCTTTCTGGGTACCTTCCGATGTTTTCCCTTCAGGAGCATCCGGATAAACGAGAATAGTCAATGGTTTAGGAGGGATGGGGCGTTCATAACCATTAATCAAGACTTTCTTTCAGTTCGGCAAGCCGGCAGCAGCACTTGCGTAGGATCTCAATTGAGGTTCCTGGATTACTGGTGGACGCGCCTTAATAACAGAGTCCAGCTTCTGGTTCAAGCTGGACTGGGCGTTAAGCATTTGGTCGATAGTGGAGCTCTTGGTGGTCATAGTATTTAGATCCAGCATCAAGTTAGTGATATCATTCATTAAGTCGTCCAAAATAACGTTGAGGGCACTCTTGTCAGTCTTATTCAATTTGTTCGTACCGTCCATGATAATCATACGTATCTTGTGGCACTTCTCCATATCTGGTATCACCCTTTTTGAGGATTCTACAAGGCTCTTCAGGCTATTAGGAGAGTCGCTAAGCCGTTGTCTCTTCTTACTTCCTTGGAGGGGGGTTTAGGTGAGATAAAATATGTGTATATATAATTCTAAATAATTTGATTCGTTCTTCTTTTGATAATGTTTTCAATATAAAATAGCGTATGTATTAATATATCAATATTACAAGTGAACATATACTGTAGAGATTTATTGCATATAGAATATTGGCAGCGTGATACATATATCAATAGTACATACAATTTCAATAGTACCATAGTACGTAGTACATACATACATATATCAATAGTACAAGTGAACATATACTGTAGAGATTTATTGCATATAGAATATTGGCAGCGTGATACATATATCAATAGTACATACAATTTCAATAATACAATAGTACATAGTACGTACATACACATATCAATAGTACAAGTGAACATATACTGAAGAGATTTATTGCATATAGAATATTGGCAGCGTGATACATATATCAATAGTGCATACAATTTCAATAGTACAATAGTACATAGTACATACATACATATATCAATAGTACAAGTGGACATATACTGAAGAGATTTATTGCATATAGAATATTGGCAGCGTGATACATGGGTTAGTAATGTATATAATAATAATTTTGGGATAATATATCTATAATTCGACTTTAGTAGTCTATAGTTTACTAGCCTTCTGTAAACGCAACTATGTATTGGTATTGTATTATCTATTTTCTGGTAGAAAAATAGGAATGTGGAATGTAGATGTAATGTAATGTAAGAAGAAACATAAAAATGTAGTATGTAGACATTTTTTATCATGAAGAAAATATTCAGGTTTTTTATCATCAATATAGAGAATGATTTAAATTTTTTACTTTTAAATATATATATACTGATTTTATAATATGTAGAATGATGATAGATATGACGTTTTTTTAATGTATAGACTATAGAATTATTATTTTTTATATCTTGTAGATATTCCGAAATATATGCGTATATGTAAGACATTGAGAACAGGCAGGAGATATTTTTATAGACATCTTTAAAATTTATAACAATATTCCAATTTATGTTGCGTAAGAGCAAGTATTTTTTTGTAATATTGACAGTTAGTTTGATTATGGACATTTTAAATGAAAATTTTGGTATCATTTTTGGATGTATCTTAGGATTTTCAGTTTTAATAGTAAGTATACTTGTTTTATAAAATGCAGATTGATAAGAAACATCATACATCATGGATATGATCTACAAAAATTTGTAGATCATATCCATCGAATAAGAAATTAGATACACGTTTCAACTATATTCAAGTTGGCATACCGTTATTTCAATGGAAGATGTTGCGAGGGAATAGCGTCTCTGATCTTTTCGGCGTCGCATCGGTGCAAAATCTGGACACATGCAAAATGCGCGCCCGACATTATTTACAAATAATTGAAATTTGTTACATGAGAGTCGTTTCTCTGACTCGTTTTGAGTTCAATAGCTCCGGCTGTAGAATGATTATAAGGCCTCTGTATTTGTCTGTATCTTTAAGACCCACGTTTACTTCTACTTTTCCTCTTAAAGACCGTTCCCACAGCATCTCCAAATGTGGCATGGGCCTTAAGGGAAATTATTTTATCAAGTTCCCTATTTGTAAAAAGATACATTAAACGAATTTCCTTATTACCACATTTCATTCGATAGACCTGAAATAACATCTCACGGATAAGACTTGCCAGATTTTGCATTTAATTCCTGCGTTATTATGTTGAATGCTAGTACATTCCAATGTTATTACCATTGCATATTTAAACTGAATATCCCCATTATGAATTCAGAATATAGGATCTACATGTTTAATAATTCATGTCAGCGTGACGAGACCGTATATTACGACATGTAATAATATTTACTCTCGCTCAAGGAAGCAGGTATGGAAAGGTACTATATTCGATCAGAAAATCATTTTCTTCAGATAGCATTTAAAAAATAAATTTACTAGATACAAGTTATAGGGTCGATACAAACATTGATCTTCTGATTTTCAATATTTGTTTAATTCATCATCTGTCTTTATTCACTATTGGATGAATGTCTCCCTTGGGAAATTCCATTTTCCTTTAACCCTCGGGTTCCTACCAATGTTGTCTCATCAATACAGCAGCTAAATATAAACCTTTCCATATGAAAGACCGCTTCAGAATGATTATTCTGGATAAAGGATACATCAAATAACATAATAAACATCGGCGGTTGCAAAATGCGTGTGTTGATACATTTCTGACCTTCGTTCGTGTTTCTGAATAACATTCAGAATAACGATGGCCTATCGCCAAATCACGATATAAAACATAAAATTCTCTGATATATTTTTTTCACTAAAATACTTAACCGTGATTAATAATTATGTCATATTTTCTTTTTATCTGACGCTAAATGTTAATATTATTATTTTTGAACATATATCTATCTATCTTTGGATTTCTGACCCAACACTTACAGTAGGCCACTTGCATCACATTTGCGACAAATATTCTAAGACATTCTGTATTTGTATTTTTGAAACCCTCGGGATTTTTTGAAAATTTCAATCCGAAAAATCAGACCATTTTTAATAAACCGTAAAGACGGGACATAATTTTGTAGGTGTGAAAAAATGATAATTACATAGCCGAAAAAAAAGAACATTTTCCACACGAATGGCACAGGAGAATAACGAGGCATACCAAAAATATTACATCTCATTAATATTTTTTCCTTGATCCATCTTATTGATCATAAGTCATTATAATGTATAATGTATATTTTACTAAATCCAATTTAATATACTTGTACTTGTAAATTATAATAATAATTACCATTTGTTATTTCGGCTACTGGCATTATACCTAGGTCTCTGATTCAAAATTTAGGCGTATTAGATTTGTCAAAGAATTTAAATATAAAAATGCAAGGGTTGGGGGGTGAATGCCGACAATGGATGCCCCACTGGTGCCAGGTATTGTTACGCCCGTCTCGATGTGTAAAACGCCCTCAACCTCCATTTCCGAGTCCGTATCGGATCCAAGGTCGGTAGATTTGACTTTGTCGGTAGTCTTTCTTAGCTTCCTTTTACTCTTGGGAGGATCCCCCTCGGTCAAGGACTTGCTGAGAGCCTCTATCGTAGAGGAAATCGTCTGTTTCCAAGCTTCTGACGGTTTCCCCGGGTCGGGACCAGCGCCATCCGACTCGCCTTCCGAAACTGGGTCGGATCCATATTTAGAAAATTTTCCCCACAAAAAGGGAAAATTCCCTCAAATTTCCCCAAAAATGGGGAAAAAACTACGGCGTGGGCGGGGGGTGGGGGGAGGGGGTGAAGGGGGGGGGGGGGTGAAGGGGGGGGGGGTGCGGGGGGGTTGAGGGGGGGGGGTGAGGGGGGGGTTGAGGGGGGGGGGTGAGGGGGGGTTGAGGGGGGGGGGTGAGGGGGGGGTAAGTTCAAAGCTAGGGGGGGGGGGGGGGGGTAAGTCACAGTACTTGGGCGATTCCCCGCACTGCCCTCAGAAATTCAATGTCCGTCCGTAACTACCCAAATGGATCCTGGGCTCTGCAAATAGTTAAATTTCGAGATGACCAAGTTACACCACACAGAGAACACTCAGCGAAGAGAGAAAAGTATCACTAGACGCGGAATTTTATTTTAATAATGTTCACAGCACAAAAAAGTAACGTTGATGCACTGTTTTTTAGAAAAAAACAACAAAAAAACACAGTTTCAGACAAAAGTACCGAAATATTCACTAAAATTCGTCCTTTTCGAGTCAGTTTTTTTTAAAACTAGTAGAGTTCGCTGAGACGCACACACTTAATTTAGATGGGGCAGGGGGATGTGGCGATATCCGCCCGTACCGACAAAAGTTTGAATTTTTAGTTAAAAACTATATAAAACGCACTAAAACTTAAAAAAATATAAAAAACAAATGACATAGGCATGAAGCCCTTGTCAAGGCGCACCGGGTAGTATAAAAAATTTTGAGAAAACCTCGCGATTGATATTTTTAAAATAGAGAAACGCAGGAGCAAAATTTACACGTGTTTTCACCTTGGAGGCGAGAACGGAACTATTAGATAGGAATGCGAACAGTTATCACCGGAAATCTTGCGGAAAGTCATGGAAAATGCGATAAAATGGGCACAAATGTGTATCAACACTGGCGGCAGCCACTTGACGGATATCATCTTTTCCACATAACAAAAATATTGTAAAAGTCCAAATAAAGATTTCTTTTACTCAAAATCATTTTTTTTATTTATTAAAAAAGTTATTCAAAAACAAAATTGGATGATTAATTTTGCGCCATCCTGTATTAGGTGTTACGTATTATCGGCGCCTGGACTCCTTTTTCTCCCTGTCAAGTAGGGTGTGTCAATTATTTCAACTTTTGAATTCAGAAACGCCCGGGGTCTCAAAAGTTGCGTCTTACAAAGAAAATGAGAACTGCATTTAATTTTTTTTAAAATGGTTACTAGCCCGCTAAAATGCATTGAAAATCATAATACAAACCTGAAACCATTTTTTTTTTAATTTTTATTAATTTTTTTTTTTCAGTAATTTAACCTTTAGACGTTTGTTTATTATTAAAAAATGCGTATAACTGACAAAAATGAAAAAAAAATTACATTTATGAATACAAGTAAGTCAACAAGAATTCTGATTTTATCCAGAAAATGTGTTATTTTCCCCTTTTATATTTTTAACCAACACATCACACATGTTTAAAAAATTTATTTTTTTAGGTTTTGTACTGCAGTTATGGAATGAAAAAAAAGTTTGGTACAAAATATAAAATATGAACCCTTTGTTTTATTTTTTTTCCAAATCACGAAATCTATTTTTTTTTCAAAACTTCCGGCCATTTTAGCGGACTAACAGTGAACAATAAATTAATTTATTTTTACGTTTTCGAATAGCTACAGATCATACAAAACTTTTGAGATGCCGGGCGTTTAAATATAAGGCCATTTTTTTCTCTCTATGGAGAGCGACACAAGCTACTGTCAAGTCGGCGCCGGGGCCCTAATCAGACTTCTCCAATTGCACCTGCACAGTGCACAGGGCACAGGGCACAGGGCACAGGGCACAGGGCACAGGGCACAGGGCACAGGGCACAGGGCACAGGGCACAGGGCACAGGGCACAGGGCACAGGGCACAGGGCACAGGGCACAGGGCACAGGGCACAACAAAAAATTCGAGATTGGTGAAATTTTACACCATTAGCCTTTAAAACAAGAGGAAGGGCTTTGTCTACCTACTGGATATTTTGAAAAAACTCTTCTCAAAGCCCGGGGACTTTAATTAGTGGTGAATAAATGAAGCAGATCGAAACACCTTACAGTTTACAATTTGTCCCTAGCTCTAGATCTCGGATGGGCTATAACAACTGTTTGACCTTGTTTGCGTACTCGTGTGTGGTTTCTCAAATACATGTTTTGATCTCAATTGTTAAATATTGCAAATAAAGCCACACTTTGAATAAGGGTAAGTCTTATAATATGTAGATTTCTTAGGCGCCATAATATAATATGCACTATGAATCCCTAAATGAGAAACAAACACAGCTATCACATTATTTTGTACACATATAATATGTAGATATTTCAAGTTGTGATGAACCGGCTTTGTTGGATGGTTGGCGAATATTTTTTTTTTACGAAAATGATCACACTATCGACATCTATTGGTTAATTTTGAAAGAAATATTAAGGGAAACTGTAATGATTGGACATTTTTTCTGCTACGATGGGTGTAAACAAATTTTGGAAGAAAAAACGACTAGCAAATCCTAGTATGGTTGGAAACCATTAGACGCATATCAGCCAATCAAATCTCGGGGCGTGGTGTGAGAGGGTTGTGTCCAATTGAGACACAAAAGTTATCCCACGGTCCAAACTGATAGCTATTTTAAGTGGTAAAAACACTTCTAACTTGGTCCTAAATCGCATTTTTATGGGGAGCACGAGGGAATTGACAACAGTTGACTTCGCATCGGGGGTCGGCGAGTCTTGCAAGTATTTCGTTGACGGAGGTTTTAAAAGGAACAAAAATCATGCGTTAATTAAACATGAAATAACGAACGATTTCTATTGTATGAGAATAGAAACGGGAGTAGGCATTGACAATCAATATCGCTTTTTCCGAACAAAATTCCAGCGGGATTTGCGTGCAGGTATTGGGAACGAGCGTAATATGGTAGTCAAAACACAAAAGCTGATAATCTCAGGGTAGTCGGGAAGGAATCGATTACGTCAACGACCAAATAAAATCTAAGGTTTCGGGTTGGATTTTATATCTGATAGATTAGAGGGGAGGAAATGTTGTCGATCTCTTACGTATTAAAGTGTTTTCAAGTGAGAAATATCTAACACGGTTTTGAGTCATTAGGATATTCATTAAGCTGAAATCACCACTCGAGTTTATACGCGAGATATAGGTAATAGGAAATTAGGAAAAGCTATAAAATTTAACGGCCTGTCAGGATTTAAAATTATTTGAATTCTCAAGTATTTTTCTTAATTGCTAGGTGCATAACAACGGAGATTTATTGGGTTTTACGCCAGAGGGAGATGGGATATGGAAGGAGGAACTAAAGGTGCAGATGAAAAAACGTTCGGAGGCAGGTATGGAATTAGACTTTGGTAGAGGTTACGGCCCGTAAAAGGAAGAATCGAGATCATAAAAGTTTAGGCTATTACTAAATAAGGTTCTACGAGTGTCGCGGCCTTGTTTAGGAAGGGGTCAAATGACTAGAGATTATACTTAGGTATTTGCGAGCGCGGGAAATATTAAGAAAATGTATGCGAACACAAGGAACGCGTCATATAGCCAGAGACAAACACAGCCACATGTCCACATAAGGGGTACGGCTGAATAAGAATATTCGGTCACTAATTGTTAGAAAATCCACAGTCAAATGCTAAAATGACAAAATACCTAGAAGGTGACGTGTTATGCGATTTGTGCGATAATAAGATGCATAGTAGATGACGGTCGGAAAATGTTGTAGGTTGCCGAGTTGAAATAAGACTTAGGGTTACCGAGAAAAGTATGGAGAGTATATAAAAAACTCAGGATACACCGTACCTGGAAGCGATTTTAAAAATGGTAGAACGGACACGATAGATTTTCGAGAAAAGTTGAATTAATTATTCACTTGGTAAATGATATCTTGTAGGCGCTAGTTTTGCAGAAGATTCGTGTGTATATCCAAGGGACGAGACCGAGTACGCCCCTGTCCGATTCTACGAGATAGTGCTTTCGCGTGATACGAATTCTGTGTTGGGAGCACCGTTCAGGACGAAATGTCATAAACCGCAGGATACGATACTAGATTTGGGAACTATGAAGGTTGTGCGTTTAAAGGTCGTAATTGTAAAATTTAAGTTTGATTAATGGGTAAGCGGAGGAGACAAAAAGGGCGGTTTTAGGCAAGAGGGGGGAGTTCAGGGTGAGATCTCGGGAAGGAAAGGCTGTCAAAAAGGGCGCGAAATCGAAGTGTTTGTGGAATTTTTCGGAGACTTAGCAAAAATCGTTCCGGCGGAGTGTCGATCTAACTTCAGTGGATGTTGTGCAAAGTGTTGTTTAATTAGATTCAGGAGAAGGGATACAAGCCAGTGGTGAAAAGCTTTTAGGAACTTAAAAAAAAAAATTTGTAAAAATTATTTAAGGACAGTGAAAATATTGAGTTATAATAACAGATATTAGTTCGGTTTAAACAGGCGTGATCTAATAATAAAAACGTCAGTATTATTAAAATTTAAACGGGGTCGACAAATAAATGTTAATAATAACATTGCGGATTTTATATCAGAAATAATAATAGAATAATAAAAAAAAAATAAAATCTTAATTACGGGAAAAAATCGTTCTTTTGAAATGGAAAAAATGTATAAGTACCGAATAGTTTAGAAATAAAACAATAATAATAATTATCTACGAAAAGTTCAACCTAGTGGTTTCGATACCAAGATATAGCAAGTGCTAATTTAACCTTAGGGAACGCACATATTTAAGGAGGGACGATATATTTGAAATAGCCTACAAACATCGGTCAACCGGAGTACATTACAATTGCGAGAAGAAGAAGGAAAGGGGGTTAAATTTAGTCATAAATCTAAGGCTACGTTAGGCCTTGTCGTATAAAATTTAAGAAATCGTAGGGAGGGAAGCCTTTGTGTTTTCTCCACAGGTAAAGGTCTACAGGATACGTAATTAAGATGCAATTGGTCGTGTTTTCCCGACCGGAGAATTAAACAATTACGTACGGGTAAGTTAAAGAATCTATATTTCAATTACAGGTACCTGGTTGCAGAGTGACGTAAATGGAACGCGAACCCTGGCAGGTTTCAACAGCTCCAGCGCCGATAAAAAATAATATTATTGCAGAGCTAATGTGAATATGTTTAACCGTTATTATCATTTAGGGCAGTGACGTTTTCTCCCAGACAGCCGATGCCGGGCGGTCGGGGGGGAACACACATACAAAAAAAATGAACGAGCAAGCGAGGTACCTACACCTCGGGGGTGTTGTACACTCAACCAAATGGAGGGCGTTCCGGGAGTACGACATATCAAATTGAAGGCGATTACCTGCAACCCGAACAGCTGAACATCTTTAGACAAGAGAGCAGAAGAGCAGAATCACAATATTAAATATGAAACAAATAAAACTAACAGGTACTCCGCTGAATTCCTACTTCTTGATCTACGCTTTTTAAATCTTTATGATTGAACAATGTGATGACGACACCGAGGCCACACATAAGTGTCAATTGGTGGTCCACCGGTAAGGGTCTTTCCGCATTGTCATGTTGGAGGATGCTCACCATAGACTGATCGGGTCACGCGAGGTTCTGGAAGCAATTCCCTTTCGCGGGACGGTGTCGAGTGATTGGGCGCGAAGGACCGTATGAAATGAGGTGCCAATTTGTATGAAAGGGCATGGTTCGCTGTCGGAGGCGTCTTTGCCAAAAGCACCTCGAGTTACCGGCAAGGTAGTGTGGATGGAGGCATGAGCACGGATTCTTGCGAAGAGATTCCTGCAGCATCATCACATTTTTTAATCCTATCGACCTGGAAGCAAACGTATCTCTTACAAGGGTGGGGATAAGTCGGTTTCCAGAGGTGGTCTGTACGCTAGGTCGGTCACGTGGGAGGAAGGATCTGCCTGTCACAAGCTTACGCCACTTTGTACCGTGAGTAGAGTCGTGATAAGGGACGAAATAGATTACCCCTTCTAGAGCCAGTAAAGTAGTTCCGGAGGTGTTCGATACTGGAGTTGATCAGGAAAGGTTTGAAGGCATGTCGTTCTTCTTTTGTTATGGAGGGGTCCGGGTATCTGGTTTATCGTCAAGAGATTTTCCGGGTGCCATGGGTATAGCCTCATCATGCATTGGTCGAGGGGTCGTGTCCTGAGAGCTGACCACCTAGTCAATTTGGTCAAGTGGAGGAGCCAGTACTAGTTTGCAAAGAATTTTTTCCCCATCACCATCCATCCTATCCTCTATCCCGTCTTTATACTTCCATCCTAGGTATAAATTTGTGTTTACTAACAACAGAACGTATTATCACGATTATGTATAGGATCTAGCCATGGAAAGCGGTGCAGAGAATTCGCCAATTATCCGAGTGAAACATTCAAGGTATGTACATTAAAAAATCATTAGGACGTAGAGGGAGAGAGATCAATTTTATAGCCTAGCGAGAGTAATAGCAACCGTGCTCATTATGTAAATATTGGAGCAGTGTATATCATTAGGATCATAGTGGGGACAAATTCAGGATAGTTTAGACCGGACGTGTCCTTCAGACGTTTAAGAGATACAGAGAAATTCTTCCACACCTTACCTAAAAGAACCGAAAGTTACCACGAAATACATTAAATACCTATCCTAGATGTCCTAGGTGCTCCGAAGCAAAAAATCACACAACGTGGAGAAAAGGGTTTATTGTAAGAATTTCCCGGAAAACTACCTTTTACTGTGTTCGGTCACAGGGGTGGGAAAAACGAGTCATGATTCAGACATTATTGGCGAATCATTCAGTAGGTATGAGAGAAAGATCTGCCATCCGGAGATCTGAACGCGAGAGCGAGGAGAGAGCGTCACCACCGATCTTTGTTGTAAATCTTCTGATTCAAGTTCGAGAAGAAGAATATTATAA
This sequence comes from Limnephilus rhombicus, assembly GCA_929108145.2. Classification (NCBI taxonomy): domain Eukaryota; kingdom Metazoa; phylum Arthropoda; class Insecta; order Trichoptera; family Limnephilidae; genus Limnephilus; species Limnephilus rhombicus. The sequence continues at coordinate 54,127,317 of OV815282.1, read as the reverse complement.
AGTTTTCATTAGGGGGGGAGGTGGCACCATTACAAGTGTTGCCGCGAGACCAGGAGGTAAGGTTTTAAAAGCTGGAAGAGTTTCAATGTATCTTGCAATCAGCAATCAGTGCAATTTGAAGGATAATTACATAGGAAGAACAGCTTAAAAAAAAATAGACTAATGAATAGAAAAACAACAAAAAAAAGTAGGCTAGAATATTTAAACAAATCAGTAGCCAATAGTTTTAAATCTGCAAATGTAGGTCATTGCCTCTTAGACGGGTAGATAAATATAGATAGATAAATTTGTAAACAAAACCATTAGCAAAGATTTACGATCCCAACGGTTTAAATGTAGGTCATTGCCTTTTAAGTTAGGGTGCGGAGAAGGGAAAAAAAAGGGGATGCAACAAAAAATGGTACAGTGAACACATCATAAAAATCGAAGATTTATGACCTTGCGTTCGACTATCGTAACTAGGTCAGGAATGCAACGACCCGGGGCGAAAAAAAAAAATGTACGGTTAATGACCCAGGGCGGAACCACTAGCTTAAAATAACGGTTATAATCACATGGAAGAAAATTAAATCGTTGCAATAAGAGGTTTTAGTGAGTTAGGGAGGAGATGATAACCAAATAGTTATTACATTCAATCGGGTTTAGGCTAGGAAAATTTCATGTCTAAGTAAGAAGGGATTTTAGTGAGTTAGGGAGGGGACGAGACCAATCGAATAGTTATTAAATTCAAGCACGGTTAGGTTAGAACAAATTCATGTTTAAAGGCGATAAAAGGATTTTTTTTTAGGCTTAGGGAGGAAACGTAATCAGCTAAAAGGCGTTTAGTGGATTTAGACATGTTCGGGTTACACCACACTGGTAGGAGAGATTTTGATTCAAATGGGTTGGGAATCAGTGAGAGTTGCGCCGTACGACAATTAAAATAAGATTTTGAACATAATAAGTAGGATAGTTAGTGGTATTCATCCTTCGATAAGAAGCAGCGAGAAAGTGTGTCATGTATTAGGGGAGATAGTTCTTCGATGATGCATTTCAGTATCGATTCATCGTAGCGAGTATAATTGTTGTTAGTCGACCTACAGTAAGGTTTGAAATTTCTTTAAACTGGGGTGACCGGACGACAAGCCAGTAGAAACAATGATGCAATCGGGCCAACATTGAGTAGTTCTGTTTATACACTAATTGTTATATTAAATGGAGACGGTCTAGCGCACAACAAAAACAAAAATTTATGTTGATAGGTAATAATGTCCTTTCTTAGTTTATCAATGGAAAAATGGTTCGTTTTATTTTGAAGGGAGACCGTAGAGATAGCCTAACGAAGGACAGAAACAATCGTAAGAAAAAAAAAGGGTCGGTCATAGAGTTGAGGACTAGACATTATGAAAAAAAAAATACGGACCGATAGAGTGCAGGGTACAAATGTAAACCGAGACGATATTAAGAGGAGACACGTTTAGTTGGTAAACGGATGAGTTCGTCGTTGTCAAGATTTGGTATTTTATCTTACTTAAACTGAGACGGGCCGATGGAAAATTTAAAATACATTGCGAGAAGACGTTTATATTAAATACGGTCCGGGTTTGAAAGATATTACCTGCAATAGGGTCAGGGTAAATTGTAAGTGAAATGTGACCCGGTCGCCTCTTAAAGACAGATAACAGATAACAGAGAATAGCGAAGAATGCAGAAAAAAAAAATGGTTACAGCGACGGTCGGCGAGCAGAAGCAAACAGATGTAGGGGCGAGGCATTAGCAGACCGATGGAGGCAGGGCCGAATTGGAAAGATGCTCAAGAGTTCTTTATAAAGAAAATAAATAAATTAATTAAATACAGTACACGTCGGGATGGGGGACAGTAGAACGTTTGTGTAAGGTTAAATTGTTGGAAAAAAATCAGAGGGGAGGAGGGAGTAGAACGGACAGTTAACCTGCGGAGAGAAGAGATACACAGCATTTAGGTACGACACATTTTGGGAAAGAGAAAACACGGGGGGAAGGAGGAGACTAACTAAAGTCTGCATTTAGAAATGACTCCACTGACCAACCACTAATAGCGTGCTTTGACACTGGAGATAATTTCTATAGGGAGGCTGTGATGAACCGGCTTTGTTGGATGGTTGGCGAATATTTTTTTTTTACGAAAATGATCACACTATCGACATCTATTGGTTAATTTTGAAAGAAATATTAAGGGAAACTGTAATGATTGGACATTTTTTCTGCTACGAAGGGTGTAAACAAATTTTGGAAGAAAAAACGACTAGCAAATCCTAGTATGGTTGGAAACCATTAGACGCATATCAGCCAATCAAATCTCGGGGCGTGGTGTGAGAGGGTTGTGTCCAATTGAGACACAAAAGTTATCCCACGGTCCAAACTGATAGCTATTTTAAGTGGTAAAAACACTTCTAACTTGGTCCTAAATCGCATTTTTATGGGGAGCACGAGGGAATTGACAACAGTTGACTTCGCATCGGGGGTCGGCGAGTCTTGCAAGTATTTCGTTGACGGAGGTTTTAAAAGGAACAAAAATCATGCGTTAATTAAACATGAAATAACGAACGATTTCTATTGTATGAGAATAGAAACGGGAGTAGGCATTGACAATCAATATCGCTTTTTCCGAACAAAATTCCAGCGGGATTTGCGTGCAGGTATTGGGAACGAGCGTAATATGGTAGTCAAAACACAAAAGCTGATAATCTCAGGGTAGTCGGGAAGGAATCGATTACGTCAACGACCAAATAAAATCTAAGGTTTCGGGTTGGATTTTATATCTGATAGATTAGAGGGGAGGAAATGTTGTCGATCTCTTACGTATTAAAGTGTTTTCAAGTGAGAAATATCTAACACGGTTTTGAGTCATTAGGATATTCATTAAGCTGAAATCACCACTCGAGTTTATACGCGAGATATAGGTAATAGGAAATTAGGAAAAGCTATAAAATTTAACGGCCTGTCAGGATTTAAAATTATTTGAATTCTCAAGTATTTTTCTTAATTGCTAGGTGCATAACAACGGAGATTTATTGGGTTTTACGCCAGAGGAAGATGGGATATGGAAGGAGGAACTAAAGGTGCAGATGAAAAAACGTTCGGAGGCAGGTATGGAATTAGACTTTGGTAGAGGTTACGGCCCGTAAAAGGAAGAATCGAGATCATAAAAGTTTAGGCTATTACTAAATAAGGTTCTACGAGTGTCGCGGCCTTGTTTAGGAAGGGGTCAAATGACTAGAGATTATACTTAGGTATTTGCGAGCGCGGGAAATATTAAGAAAATGTATGCGAACACAAGGAACGCGTCATATAGCCAGAGACAAACACAGCCACATGTCCACATAAGGGGTACGGCTGAATAAGAATATTCGGTCACTAATTGTTAGAAAATCCACAGTCAAATGCTAAAATGACAAAATACCTAGAAGGTGACGTGTTATGCGATTTGTGCGATAATAAGATGCATAGTAGATGACGGTCGGAAAATGTTGTAGGTTGCCGAGTTGAAATAAGACTTAGGGTTACCGAGAAAAGTATGGAGAGTATATAAAAAACTCAGGATACACCGTACCTGGAAGCGATTTTAAAAATGGTAGAACGGACACGATAGATTTTCGAGAAAAGTTGAATTAATTATTCACTTGGTAAATGATATCTTGTAGGCGCTAGTTTTGCAGAAGATTCGTGTGTATATCCAAGGGACGAGACCGAGTACGCCCCTGTCCGATTCTACGAGATAGTGCTTTCGCGTGATACGAATTCTGTGTTGGGAGCACCGTTCAGGACGAAATGTCATAAACCGCAGGATACGATACTAGATTTGGGAACTATGAAGGTTGTGCGTTTAAAGGTCGTAATTGTAAAATTTAAGTTTGATTAATGGGTAAGCGGAGGAGACAAAAAGGGCGGTTTTAGGCAAGAGGGGGGAGTTCAGGGTGAGATCTCGGGAAGGAAAGGCTGTCAAAAAGGGCGCGAAATCGAAGTGTTTGTGGAATTTTTCGGAGACTTAGCAAAAATCGTTCCGGCGGAGTGTCGATCTAACTTCAGTGGATGTTGTGCAAAGTGTTGTTTAATTAGATTCAGGAGAAGGGATACAAGCCAGTGGTGAAAAGCTTTTAGGAACTTAAAAAAAAAAATTTGTAAAAATTATTTAAGGACAGTGAAAATATTGAGTTATAATAACAGATATTAGTTCGGTTTAAACAGGCGTGATCTAATAATAAAAACGTCAGTATTATTAAAATTTAAACGGGGTCGACAAATAAATGTTAATAATAACATTGCGGATTTTATATCAGAAATAATAATAGAATAATAAAAAAAAAATAAAATCTTAATTACGGGAAAAAATCGTTCTTTTGAAATGGAAAAAATGTATAAGTACCGAATAGTTTAGAAATAAAACAATAATAATAATTATCTACGAAAAGTTCAACCTAGTGGTTTCGATACCAAGATATAGCAAGTGCTAATTTAACCTTAGGGAACGCACATATTTAAGGAGGGACGATATATTTGAAATAGCCTACAAACATCGGTCAACCGGAGTACATTACAATTGCGAGAAGAAGAAGGAAAGGGGGTTAAATTTAGTCATAAATCTAAGGCTACGTTAGGCCTTGTCGTATAAAATTTAAGAAATCGTAGGGAGGGAAGCCTTTGTGTTTTCTCCACAGGTAAAGGTCTACAGGATACGTAATTAAGATGCAATTGGTCGTGTTTTCCCGACCGGAGAATTAAACAATTACGTACGGGTAAGTTAAAGAATCTATATTTCAATTACAGGTACCTGGTTGCAGAGTGACGTAAATGGAACGCGAACCCTGGCAGGTTTCAACAGCTCCAGCGCCGATAAAAAATAATATTATTGCAGAGCTAATGTGAATATGTTTAACCGTTATTATCATTTAGGGCAGTGACGTTTTCTCCCAGACAGCCGATGCCGGGCGGTCGGGGGGGAACACACATACAAAAAAAATGAACGAGCAAGCGAGGTACCTACACCTCGGGGGTGTTGTACACTCAACCAAATGGAGGGCGTTCCGGGAGTACGACATATCAAATTGAAGGCGATTACCTGCAACCCGAACAGCTGAACATCTTTAGACAAGAGAGCAGAAGAGCAGAATCACAATATTAAATATGAAACAAATAAAACTAACAGGTACTCCGCTGAATTCCTACTTCTTGATCTACGCTTTTTAAATCTTTATGATTGAACAATGTGATGACGACACCGAGGCCACACATAAGTGTCAATTGGTGGTCCACCGGTAAGGGTCTTTCCGCATTGTCATGTTGGAGGATGCTCACCATAGACTGATCGGGTCACGCGAGGTTCTGGAAGCAATTCCCTTTCGCGGGACGGTGTCGAGTGATTGGGCGCGAAGGACCGTATGAAATGAGGTGCCAATTTGTATGAAAGGGCATGGTTCGCTGTCGGAGGCGTCTTTGCCAAAAGCACCTCGAGTTACCGGCAAGGTAGTGTGGATGGAGGCATGAGCACGGATTCTTGCGAAGAGATTCCTGCAGCATCATCACATTTTTTAATCCTATCGACCTGGAAGCAAACGTATCTCTTACAAGGGTGGGGATAAGTCGGTTTCCAGAGGTGGTCTGTACGCTAGGTCGGTCACGTGGGAGGAAGGATCTGCCTGTCACAAGCTTACGCCACTTTGTACCGTGAGTAGAGTCGTGATAAGGGACGAAATAGATTACCCCTTCTAGAGCCAGTAAAGTAGTTCCGGAGGTGTTCGATACTGGAGTTGATCAGGAAAGGTTTGAAGGCATGTCGTTCTTCTTTTGTTATGGAGGGGTCCGGGTATCTGGTTTATCGTCAAGAGATTTTCCGGGTGCCATGGGTATAGCCTCATCATGCATTGGTCGAGGGGTCGTGTCCTGAGAGCTGACCACCTAGTCAATTTGGTCAAGTGGAGGAGCCAGTACTAGTTTGCAAAGAATTTTTTCCCCATCACCATCCATCCTATCCTCTATCCCGTCTTTATACTTCCATCCTAGGTATAAATTTGTGTTTACTAACAACAGAACGTATTATCACGATTATGTATAGGATCTAGCCATGGAAAGCGGTGCAGAGAATTCGCCAATTATCCGAGTGAAACATTCAAGGTATGTACATTAAAAAATCATTAGGACGTAGAGGGAGAGAGATCAATTTTATAGCCTAGCGAGAGTAATAGCAACCGTGCTCATTATGTAAATATTGGAGCAGTGTATATCATTAGGATCATAGTGGGGACAAATTCAGGATAGTTTAGACCGGACGTGTCCTTCAGACGTTTAAGAGATACAGAGAAATTCTTCCACACCTTACCTAAAAGAACCGAAAGTTACCACGAAATACATTAAATACCTATCCTAGATGTCCTAGGTGCTCCGAAGCAAAAAATCACACAACGTGGAGAAAAGGGTTTATTGTAAGAATTTCCCGGAAAACTACCTTTTACTGTGTTCGGTCACAGGGGTGGGAAAAACGAGTCATGATTCAGACATTATTGGCGAATCATTCAGTAGGTATGAGAGAAAGATCTGCCATCCGGAGATCTGAACGCGAGAGCGAGGAGAGAGCGTCACCACCGATCTTTGTTGTAAATCTTCTGATTCAAGTTCGAGAAGAAGAATATTATAAAGTTTTCATTAGGGGGGGAGGTGGCACCATTACAAAGTTATCGTTTGCAGAATATTACCAATTCCTAAGGAAGTTTCATAGCTTGAACTTCGTTAAAGTAGGTGTTTTCTAGCTTGCCTCCATAATGGGTTCTCTCGGAGCAAGAGAGCTGGAAGTTTCCCGCGTTATGCTAAAATTGAATAACACTGGCGGAGAAGAACGCGGCTAGTTGGTAATTGAGTTACGACGTTATCCCCGTGGATAGGGAGAGGGGAAGGTTTATTGCAATCAACACCTAATTAGCTTTTAATATAGTTGTCCGAGATTACATCAGTGTTCTGACAAATAACAACCCACCTTTATCTTCCCCTTTTTCATGAGGTTTCTGGCATCCACCATTGGACCTCCATCTCATGGTTCACCCATCTGAAGCCTGCAGTTCTTTTCAAATCGTCAGCCTCACTCATTTAAAGATTTCAAGTCCGATTTAAACTTCTCAAGTCGGTTCCTCCAATTTCCATTGTGGACAAGGCTCCTCCACTCCTCCCGGTCCTGCGCTGCTGACACCGGACACCCTAGTACCAGAGTCAAGGGTCACTTGCTCACTCCAGCGCATTGGTGACTTGGTGACCATTAATGAGTGTGTGATTTAAACTTCTCAAGTCGGTTCCTCGAATTTCCATTGTGTCATGCGTAATTCGTGCCACATGCCAATCGTGCCTAGCAGATTTTCGTCAGGAGGTAATGTTACGAGAATTAATAACTTTTCAAATATTTTTTAATACGACTTGTTTGCATTCTTGAATTTTTACAATGTTAGGTTAGCGCCATGAATAAAATAAAATTTTAAATTTGGTCCAGCTACTTTTCTATTTTCCTGTATTTTAAATTGCTGTGTCTAGACAGTGTTACAACCAATATTGAGATCTGTATAGGCGATTGACTCGGTATGTTACTCGTACGTTACAGATCCAATGCTCTCACGTTTATTAGTCGTTTTCTTGGGGGGTTTTATAAAAAGTCTAAGGCTGCATAAACGGTTGCTTGTTCCTTTCCCATAATTCGTGGTTTGGCTGGAGCATTTCTTCTCTTGTTTATTCGTAGCATAAGAATTTACACTTCGAAAAATGACTTTCAAACTGAAAAACACTAAATCTTTTCTCTATTTTATCTAGATACTCAAAACACAAGGGACGAACGTAATCTCCTTAGCTTTATTTACAATAATGAACCTTTGCGTGAATTTAATTAACATAACCTAACAAAAAAGTAAAAAGTAATTGGAGAGTCGTTCGCTACACACCTCATATATTTTTCGTTTGAAGAACTTTCTCTCCTTAAAAAACCTTCCACACAGCATTCCTAAATATATCGTAGTCCCATAGGATGACAATTTAATTATTTTCCACAGGATCTCATTTTTTTTAAATTTGTATGAGAATATCTCAAGAGTCCCAGCAGGGGAAGGAGATGGAGAAGATGAAGGTGAGGAAGTACCTGGCTATTCGTATCTGGTCATAAAACATGGCTAAAACCATCTCAAGCAACGTTTCAATTCTGAATAGTGGTCTTACACCAGGGCGATACTGAGAATATCTTCCAAACTGGAACGTGTCGCCAATTAACATTATATATTATTTTAAAATTTATTAAAAATTTTGTATTTATTAAAAATTTTTTAATATTTGTAAAAAGCATTAACTTTGTGGCTCGCCATAATTTACAATAAAAAAACACATAAATTTGTTTAAGACCACTTTTATTTTAAAACACTCTACCGGTTTCGGAAGCACCCTTCCTTCGTCAGGAGAATATTAAAACTCAACAGATATTTCTGTATATCTGTCAACATTCTGTATCATAGTTTAGTTATAATATTCTCCTGACGAAGGAAGGGTGCTTCCGAAGCCGGTAGAGTGTTTTAAAATAAAAGTGGTCTTAAACAAATTTATGTGTTTTTTATTGTAAAAAATTTAAAATTTATTATTTATTAAAAAATTTAAAATTTATTTAACAAGTCGTAGTTGTGGGTGGCTTTAAATCGGGCTGGGTAACCATCCCATCAGGTGAGCCTCAAGGATCTCTATTGGGACCGTTACAATTTAATATTTACATCAATGATATAGGCCAAAGCTTCAAATACTCCAAAACATTACTTTACGCCGATATATGAAGGTTTTTTATCCTAATATGTACAGCTGAATGTCAAAAAATGCAGGAGGACTTAAACCGTCTTAATGTTTACTGTACACAGCATACCCTTAAAATTAATGTTTAAAAATGATTCGTCGTAAATTTCACACGAAATAAAAATATCATTACCAATGAATATAATCTAAACGGCTCAATACTAATCAACAAAACAGAAGTTAAAGACTTGGGAGTGAAATTGGACTCCAAGGTTATTTTTATACTCATATAGACTCAGTCACATCAAAAGCCTCGAAAATGTTAGGATTCATTCTTAGGACATGTGAAAAATTCAATCACTTTAGAATAATGAAAATCCTGTATTTTGCTTATGTCTGCAGCTTACTAGATTACGCGTCACAAGTCTTCTAATCTTTATTATTATGTGTGTGTATGTACCCACCTATTACTTTTAAATTGGAATGCTAACCAAGCAGCTGTTAATCTTATGTTTTAATTGGATATTTTATTTTATTCTATCTCTTCTTTTTTTATTCATATTCACACAAAATATTATGTATGAGGGCTTAAAAACACCAGTTATAAATATATACCTATTATTTTATTATTATTTAATAACTACTATGCTAAGCAAACAACAGTAATAATGATCTGTTTATTTTATTTTATTGTTTCTGTTGTCTTTCTAGTTCTCAATTATACAAAATGTGTACGTAGGACTATAATATGAAATGCAAACACCAGTTACCACCTTTTTTTTAAAACATTTTCTTTTATTTATTTATTATTATTATCATTTCAATAACTATGTTAAACAAACCACGGCTATTTTATTTTTACTTTCTTCTTTTTTTCTACACTAACACAAGTATATATGTAGGACTATAATATGCAATGCATACATAAGTTACATGAATGTTTTAATTCCACTTAAGTTACCTATAGGTATGTTATTAAGTAGGTACCTATATAATTTTTTGAAAATTAATATTATTTTAATAACTATGCTAAACAAATAACAGTTACTATGTTTTTAACTTTTTGATTTTATTTTGTATTCTTTCTCTTCTTTTTTTCCCTCAATTTTCCTTCTTGTTTTTGTACACATCATGTTCCATAATATATTCATACTCATAATACTTTGACTGTCCTAGAACAGGAATCCTCCTAGTTGGGCAGTCAAAACATTTCATAAATTATGTACTTTGTATAATCTTGTACTAAATAAATAAAAAAATTAAAAACTTTAATAATAAAAATTACCTTCCCCAGTGCAACATTAATTCGAAGCAGAACTCTTTAATATATCGTGCATCCAACACTTTTAACACACACTATACACAATTTAACATTTTTAACTCTGCACCACATTCCTTAAAATCATACAGACGCTCTCTCGATACTTTACAATAACAATAACTATAGATACCCTCTAATACAACCACCACCTATGAACTTCGTTTTTTTCTCTTTTAATTTTTGGTGCGCATATTTTTATTACTATACCTCAACTTAACCAATCCCCCCATCCTACCCCCTCCCTATTCACACCTAAATAACTTGATTCTTGAAATGAAATTTTTCATTAGTATCTCTGGAATCACTATAATGAAAACCTGTAAATGGTTCAATTATTGCGACTCAATTACTATTATGCTCAGTAATGATTTTAAATTGATGGTCTCACAAAAAAAAAATTACCCGCTACTTCAAGAGCCTTACCCTTCGACCACGGAGGCCAGAGATAATGTTAAAAAGACCAATGTAAGCGTTATTTGTAACTCGTTTTGATTTTTTTATGCGAATACCGCAAAAGAGTACCAACTGCTCCAAACTGTCAAGAGCCAGTGAGAATCAGCAATATTATTAAGGCTGAAGGTATTGGGGAAGTACCTGGCTATTCGGATCTGGTCACCAAAAATGGCTAAAACCGTTTTAAAGAAAGTTTCAATTCTGAAGTGATCTTACATCCAAACGATAATAAGTACGTTAGCTTACTATGTATTATTTTTAATGCATCAATCGTGGTTACAAAAATTATTCAAATAAAATTGGCTTTCGCACGCCGGTATTTGATCCCGCGACCTCCAGATTGATAGTCGAAATTCTCTGCCTGACATTTTGTGATATTTTACCAGTCTGTATCTGGTATTTTATCCTGTAGGTGGTAGGTAGTGTAATAATATATTATGCAACCCCTTTCCCCTTGACTACCTACCAAACCCGAAATAAATAATATGCACACAAAGTGAGTACCCTCGAGAAGAAAGGAATATTTGTTTCTTCTTCAAATTTTGCAAATTCACTTTGTGGCACCATTTTATTAATGAAATAATTTAAAACACTTTGTCTTTACCACTATAATCTTTATTTAAAAGTCAACATGTTTCAAGAACGAATTCTTTTCATCAGGACATATAATGTACTAAAACTAAATGATCGAACATAGAAAGACAGGCGTGGGTAGAAATGGAAGTAATGGGGAAGGAGAAAGGTGGAAAGGGAAGGTTCTTAGAAGATCAACAAGGGGGAGGAGGGGGGAGAGGTGGAAAGGGAGATTGGGATTATTATTTAATTTTGAAACGAGGATTAAGGAACATTTGAGATGTCTAAATACCAATAATTATTCGGAATTTGCTAAACATCTAATTGAATTTAACCATTCATTTGATATAAATACTGGTCTTAAAATTTTACACACTAACGTTAGTGGTTTTCACTTAGATCTTTTAGAAATATTAGAAATTAGGAAAAATGTCAATAGAAATTTAAATATTATTAACAATCATTTAATTTTGTGAATAACCCTATCTTAAACATATTTTCATTCTAATTTTTGTCTTTGTTCTTCTAAGCACCCCCCTTTCTACCATTCCCCCTTCCACCCCTTGTTGATCTTCTAAGCACCTCCCCTTTCCACCTCTCTCCTCCCCCACTACTTCCATTTCTACCCACGCCTGTCTTTCTATGTTCGATCATTTAGTTTTAGTACATTATTTGTCCTGATGAAGAGAACTCGTTCTTGAAACATGTTGACTTTTAAATAAAGATTATAGTGGTAAAAACAAAATGTTTTTAATTATTTCATTAAGGAATTTTTGTTTTAGCAGCCAGACGTAGCTTTAGGCTCCACAAAATACGGTTACTGGGCAAGACCCTTTTAGTACTGAATTTAAACATGGCGCTGGGAAAAAAATGACGCTTGAAACCGTCGTTTGAAAATTAGAAATATGTCGTTTTTTAACTTTTCAAGTTATTGCTAAATCTGGAACATTTCACAAAAAAGTAAACAATGAAATTTACTTTCCAAACCTACGTCAATTCGCTCCCATGGTAGGATTTTTATGAAATTTTGATGTGGTACATACATAAGTATTGAAGAAGAAAAAAGAAAAAAATATGAAACTTTAAATTTTGTTTAAACTGGAGGAAATAAAAAAGGATGTGCTGTTTTTATTTTATATTTATTTAAATGTAGTTTTTCATTATTACACCTTGTGTTAGAGATTGGTTTTTTGGCAGAAGGACTTCAATGAAAACATCTTCCTTCAATGGTGAATTTCAACTCGTTTGTTCACTTAGCACATGTTACAATAATGTTTCCCGGCCCGACAAGCACTGAATTCGGTCACTCGACTACTTGCTAGTTAATTTTAGTTATTTTTCAGGAGATCAGAGAGTTAAAAGAGGCTTTTTACCTAAAAAGAATATTATTTATAACCTAAATTTCCCACACAAACAAAATATCAAGCAGTTTATGTTAGTCTATCAATACGACTCAGAAATCTGCTTTATCGACTATCATTAATCAGTAAAACTCTATGTGACAAGCCTGTAATCTGCAATCAAAAAAGGCAAGCTACAAAAATGCTACGCTAGATGTCAGTAACCTTCGCTTTTTAAACACCTTGGTTATTTCTATTTTAGAAATAATTTGTTCTTGTGCTCTGTCCGTTCAACGGACGTTGGTTATCATGACTATTTACTGTGGTCCGGAACAGCTTTATAATAGACTGGCCAAACCACTGTCTCAGGTTTTTCAGCCATGAGGTTCTCCTTCTTCCAGGGCCCCCGTCTTCCGGCAATCTTTCCCTGCGTTATGAGATGCAAGATCTCGTTCTTCTCTGGATGTCTCATCTTAATATGTCCGAGATATTAAAGTTTTCGGATTTTTGTAGTTTTAATAACTTCTTTTTCTTTATTCATCCGAACCACAACATCTTCGTTCGTAATCCTGTCCATCCAGCTTATTTTAAGTATTCTTCTATAGATTCAAATCGCGAATGCCTCAAGTCGCCTAATTAGTTCTTCAGTAAGCGTCCATTAAGTAATAATTTACGACTTACTTAAGTTTTTGATGAGTTATCATTACGCATTCAACGTTATTTTTATTTTTACAGGCTTTTACATATGGATAATAAAAAATTATAAAGTACTGGCAAGTTCCCCGCATGCGTTGCATTGTCACTTAATAAAGACATTGTTTTTCGCTGCGTGTCCTTTCCCATTCATCCCGTTCCCTTTCCGCCACCCCTTCTTCTCCCGCATCCCCTTCCCTTCACGCGTTCCCACTCCGATTTCCCTCTCCCCACTCCCTCCTCCCACTTCCGCCATCCTGCAAAAGCCCCTCCCGCGTTCCCCTCCCCCCTCCCGCGTTCCATTAAATCTCAAAAATTTCATCGAAATCGGATGAATGGTTTAGCAACTCATAATTTATTGACGTAAGAGCTCACCATTGTGTACAGAAACCATCGCGGGCAAGCGCACATCAAATCCCCAAAGTTTCATCGCAATCGTATGAATAATTTAGGAACGCATAAGGAACAAACATACATACATTCTAGTGTCAGACCGAACTTTCGGTTTCGGTTTCAGTTTCGGCCGCCATCCGGCCGAAACTATGGCCGAAACCGAAACTGAATTTGGGAGGTTTCGTTCTGCGATCGGACATGCTCGGTGCACTGAACTGCGAGCCACGAAGTGTCATTTTGCTGCGTCCGCGCTCGTAGTCGTGTCAGGACTTGATTCACTTGTTTGGGTTCGCTCCGCGAACTTTGCGGTAGTTTGGTTTATTTGTTGTGAAATTGGAGGTGTTTTATACTTAACGCTATTTCGAAATAAGTAAGTTTTATTTCGCTTTTGAAATGATTTAGTTCATGATATGCCCTGAGGAAAATAATTTCCCTGTGGGCCTATATCATCTTTGGGGATGCTGTGTGGAGGGTTTTTTAGGGAAAGTAAGGAGAGGAGAGTTCTGGGAGAAAAAGGGGTGGGTAGGAATCTGGGGTTTAGTGTGTCCTGGTCATCCACCTTCAAGACCTAGACAATCCTCATCCCATGAACCCGGGCACCCCGGCTAAATCACCAAACGTAGTGAACCACTTGGGGTGACCTATGGCAGAGGTCTTGGTTATCCAATAAAGTTTCCCGGGGCGGCGGTACCCATTTCCGCCTGCCAAATTATTTTGTCCTTAAGATGAAAGAGTATTTTATTTTCTACTTTTTATTTTGTTATTTGTAAGGGTCGACCGAGACAGGTTTTTCGTTCTCGGCCGAGACCGAGACCGAGAATAAATTAAAATCTCTAGACCGAGAATAGGTAATTTGAGAAAAAAATGAAAATGCGTATTGTATAATATAGTATTATTAAGTGTTTCGGCTTAGAGGTTACAATCTCTAGCAATTGAGTTCTGCGTAAATATAGTGGCAATAAATATAAAGGGTAGGTAAAAACTCACGGAAAAGGAGCAGGTTCTTCTGGAAAGTAATTGTTTACTTGATGAGATCACCATTTAGTTGCAGTTCACTTTTTCAAAATGAATTATTGTTAATGCGAATTATATAAATAGGACTGCGTCCCGCTGCGATGATTATTAACCGAAAATACTAGCGATCTGATTGGAATCGTGAAAGCAGGGAATCACAAGGGGAACGGGGGAAGGGAGATATTTATTGCCATAGAAAATAAATAATATTTAAATCCAAAATAAACACAAAAGCAATCCGCCGAGCGCAGCCAATATACTTGGCGCTAACAGTAAGAATGTAATAATAATTTGTTTTAAGGCGCCGCATCCGCGCTAAAAAGAAGAAGATGGAGAGATATGTAATTACGAATGTTAGAGGAGCGCGCTAATATTAAAAGCGATAAAATCGATGCGAAAATATTTAATAAAACACGACTCGTTTAAAATATCATGATTTTTTTCACAACTATATTGTAAAATAACTGAAACAAACGTGTTTAAAATAATATTCGGAGCATACTTTGCGATTTTTTTCTTCGAGGGAATTGTAAATAATTTGCGTTTCAGCGTGGAATTTTTTTATTTATTTTTAAATTTTCTTTATTCATTTTGTTTATTACAGGATTGTTTTACATGGTATTTCGACAACCAAGCTAGGCAAATGCCAGTATTATGGTAGTCGAGATTCATAAGATATTAAGTATATAATATTAATAATCATCCATATATATGTAGATGAAAGTACAAACATATAGCATATATATTGTACTAGTATTAGGTACATGATCACATACAGGAAAGGAGTTAACTAGGTGAATCTTGTATGAATAAAAATAAAATAGAATAAGTAATAAAAATAAAAGTAACAAAATAATAATATTTTAAGGATAATAGAAATAAAAAATAAGAATAAATTTGTAAATCATCTATACAGATGAACAATGATAGTCTTAGACTCCAAAAAACAAAAGCAAGTATTCCTAAGCAGCATATGAAATGGACGAACAATGCGTCTAGACATTATCTTAAAAAATAACATATATTTTTTTAAGAGCTTAAAAACTTCAAATGTTTAAGGGAGATATGTGAGAAATTGGTATCAATTTGAACAACATGATGTAGCACATGAAAAGCAATTTTCTTGCGTTTTCACCAATTGTCTGTTTCCTAAAGTAAAAAAACCCGCCTCACCGACTAAACCTCTGCCAGCCGACCAATTACAATCGACAGCTCTCTCACGCACTGACACCAAGTGTCGAATGTGGACACGCGCGGTAGTTTTGAATCCTATTATCCTATACCGTACTACTTACAACGGTCTCCGTTATGGCCGAGAATGTAGGCGATTTTTCGCCGAGAACCGAGACAGAGTTCTCGGTAGAATTTGTAGCCGAGAATGCCGAGACAGAGATCTCGGTCGACCCTTAGTTATTTGTTAATAATGTTCAAATAGGTAATACTTACTTTTTCTTTTTTTAAAAATATTATTTACGAAGCGATTTACGATTACTATTTCAAAAAGCATAAATAATTTATTTGAAATAAGTAGTGATAATTATGTAATGTTTATTTTGAGTTCAAATATAGGAGACTGAATGATTAATATGTGTTTTAAAAATAAAGGCTGATTGATTAAGATTGACTATTTTTTCCACGAAATCATGACCTTATATGGAAGTTTCGGTTTCGGTTTCGGTTTCGGCCGAACCTGAGACCGAAGCCGAAACTCAGTTTCGGTTTCGGTTTCGGCCGTAAAAACTAGTTTCGGTCGGACACTAATACATTCATACATATAAGTAAGCAAGCAAGCAAACATACATTGATTTTTATATACTGTATATAACTAAACTACTTCAGTTATAAAATTTAGTGAAAAATTGAAGATGTCCACTGACTGAGTATAATTATTTCCCTCCATTAGTGCTCTGGGCCAAGTAGAACACATATGGTAGTTAATTTCAGAATTTCTGCACTGAAATAAATCCCGACTTGTAGTATTACGTAGTGGAATCTGAAAGCTTATCAATGCAACCAATTCTGGACTATCAACTACAACTACACTATTGGCATGCGACTTATACTAATGCTCAGTTGTCAGGAAGTTGTGGAAGTTGTTCAGAAGTTCAACTTGTGTAAGTGCGCATACATCTCTAAGTTTTTTGCGGTACGATGGCTTTCCGTCAACAAAAATTTGCTCGTGTAATAATATATGTACTTAATGTTATCAATACAGACGAAAAGGTCGGAAAAGAAGTCGGCTTGGGAGAAACATATCCACGGGTTTTCTTTCCGGGAAGAATTGAATGAACGACCAATTATTAAAAGTTTCTTCATTTTATTTATTTTATTTACCGAATTGAAATACATGTTATTTACTAAAAGTTGAGGTTAAAAAGGATTGGACCGCTTATCCAAAAGAAGGATACCCTCCTTATAATTTATTTAGTTAAAAAATAAATTTTATATGATACCGCACAACTGAATCCAGTGACTATGGCATCCCCAATTGGGGTATGTTGTGAAACCAAAGGTAGCGGGGAGGGGAAGGAGACGGGAAGAGGAAGGTGGGGATGTACCTGGCTATTGAGATCTGGTCATCAACACGGCTAAAGTAATTTCCAGTAACGTTTCAATTCTGAATGGTGGTCTTCAGTGGCGTAACTATAGATAACTATGTTTTTTTATATATTTGCCTCTATATTTTGTCATATATAAGCACACATTATGTACTTCTTGTTTAGTAATAATTTTTACCCTGAAGATGCTTGAATAAAGCGAAACCGGTCGATTCATAAATTAATAAATCTCGTGGTTTTAAACAAAAAAGTATTTTATTTTATTATTTTATACGCAAATAATTTATTGGAAATTACAACTGAACAGTGAACCTGTAGGTTAAATCAGCGGTTCGTAAGTCAAAAATATTGTTCTTAATTTTTCAAACGAAGCAAACACATTGTGATTTGACATTTTCAGTATTTGATGGTATTTTTATAACAGTCCTGATGATGGTATGGAGGTACCGAAACCGGTAGACTATAAAATATCAATAAAGTGACGTAGAACCAAGTATTTTCTTTTTATTTATTTAAAATTGATCTTATTCACCATCTTATGATAAAAATAGTTCATAGTAAAATAGACCCTGTCAACATTTAATTGGTATTACATAATAATTGTACATAGATTAACGCAACTGGATCAGCGTAAAACCCACACAACTTTACAACGGAGCAACGCCGACATTCGAAACGAGTAACATCTAATAACGTTAAATCTGAGAAGTATCATGTTTGTTTTAGCAATTAAATGTCTTCAATTAACATTTACCTAATTGCGGGCAGAACATGTATACCAAGCATAACATGTCGTTTTCAAGCCTGTGTCTGTCTTCAGTCAGTGCACGTTTCTAGAGTATAATACTTGATTTCGAAACTGTATTCACGTATCAAATCTGTACATGAATAATCTCATTAGTTTATTATCACATGAATAAATTCTATCAATCGTGGCAAGGCTACTGCCGTGGTAAGTAAAAATCAGTAATTATCAAAATTAGCAAAAATGGGTTAAATATGGGAAATCGTTACGGAGTATCGAATTTCTTATGTTTTATGCTTTGATTATATAAATGTCTAGATATAGCGCTCGAGTGACGAAGCGCCAAAAAAAATATGTGCCAAAAGTTGGCAGACAAGCTCGGCCTGTCCGCTCAGTGGCGACACTATCGTTGTACGGTAAACACGTGTTGTGTGACATTTGAAAATGACGATTTGCGCTATATCAATGTGCAGGAATTACATAGGACGATTGAAAACAACTAAAAATGTTACCTATCATCGGTTAATAACCTTTAAATAACCATTCAGTTAAAGAAACAATTCAGTTTTAATAGTGTAATTTGGTCTTAGGACAACGCCGTTTGACCCCATGTTTTGACGCCATGTTTACAGGGTTGCCTGTTCTTCAAATTAAATTTTCCCGATAATTATTTCAAAGTAAAAACCGATCAGATTTACGGTCTTCTGCATCAAGTTAATTTGATAAGTTTGGCCGTAGAAAAATATTATATATATATAAGACAAAATTGGATAATATTAACCGGGATGTAAAATCTATACGAAAACTGTTTAAAAAACAAATTAAAAGGGAAGGTCATTAAGAATAAATAATAACTATCGATAGCTTTAGTTTTAAAAAGTTGCATTGTCTTTTTTAGTGTGACAAGATAGTTTTACCATTTTTAGGGATTTACCTGGATATGGGCCACCTTCTTTATTTGATGATGATAAAATTTTTAATTTAGACACAACGATACCTGCCGGCCAGTTGGCAGCGTCTATGAATGTATCTTTCTTATTTTCTGTATTTCTTATTTATTTTTTAAAAATAATCAAACAAATAAACCTCTTTTAACAATGATTTTCTTTTCATTTATATCATTATATGTAGAAAACTATCTTACTTAAATGAATTCAAAATTAAACGAATTATAGGTCCCGCTAAACCGAAACATATTTTTTACCCACTTTTATGGGAAATAGTCGGGAGCTGGTATCACTCATCACGCCTACAGTGACGTTGAGCGCTTAACGTTAACAATATAAGTTACCTATACTTGTGTGCGTGTCACGCACACAAGCGTTTCAAATCTGGCCTGTTCTTTTTTCGGAGTTACAGCGCAACACTCTATCTAGACATTTATATAATCAAAGGTTTTATGTAAGTCATAATTTTAAATTACATGTTAGTTCTTAGTATTAAAAAAATGTTGATTTCACCGTTTTTGGTAGGTAAAAAACGCTGTATTTCTGTTCCTGTTAGTATAAACGCAGGGACTACGTTAAAAGTTACTGCATTTATACTTACATTTACCAACTTGCTGTATTTGTATCAACAATTTGAAATTCATTTTCCAGCAACTCTTGTTTTTCGCTCTACGGCGGCGTAATCCGGATACCGGGTGTGTGTAAATATATCTATAGTGGAAATTTGAAATCTTGTAAAGGATAAGAAATGCAAATATGACTTAATATGTTATTTTTTCCATTATTTTTTCTCTGCCTTTGCCTTGCCTAAAAATATGGGAAAAAATACGAGTAGTTGAAGATAATATTGTTAATTCTAAAATTTGAATTATGATATTGACAATTATGACAGTTTGACAGTAAGTAGCAATGGCGGAATTGGTAAACGCGCACGTCCTGGTTAGACGAGAGGTTCTGGGTTCGAGTCCCAGTTGCGACCATTATCTTTTTCTGTTTTTCTGATTTTAGTTCTCTTTCATATTTTCGTTTATTATTATTGTTATATTCTTCTTCAATGGTAATTAACGTTTTGTTCCTTTTTAATCCTTGTAACATATCTATTTCGTGAGCAGGTACTGCGCAAAGTAGGTACTGTTTATTGTCTATGCATTATTTTTTTTCTTCATTTTTTAACTTTGTTGGTTGGCCAAACTGGAAGGAGACCGGAAACGTCATTCGAAGAATCATGGCGGCAGACATCACGTAGTTTTTGGGGCGAGAGGAGATTGTTTTGTGAGATACTAGTGCTATGTAGCCTAGAAAGAGTTTTTTTATACGTTATGTGAGTGTGTGACGACTCAAATGGCATTGAAGCCTTTTTATTTTGTTTAATCCCTCGTCGGATGCCGTGTGATAGTTTTATCCGCGTGCCGAAGTGAATTTAGACCCTAATCAACGGGTAATGTAATGCGCGCAAGGATTCCTTTGCTGTTCTTTTGGCCGGTGAGATTTCCTCACGCCACCTGATGGGTGAGGATCTGCTGTGCCTATTTTGTTGGGTGAATTTCCTTTAAATGAAGCGGCTCTTAGACTCTGGTTGGATTCGCCGATATTACTTCGCTGTTCCTTTGGCCGGTGAGATTTCCTCACGCCGCCTGATGGGTGAGGATCTGCTGTGCCTGTTTTGTTGGGAGGTCTCCCTTTAACCAAGCGGCCCCATGACGTGCTGGACGGTGTTTTGGTTATTGCTGTTGACGATTGCAGGAGAATCACGGCGACGGGACGTACGCGGTATTAATAACTAACCGTAATTTTGTTAACTCTCTCTCTCTCCAAATCTATTGATAGATGCTAAAGGTATTTATGTTTTTCGTTAAGTTTTCTTTGGGACTATTGGTTTCTTTTAATTTTCACTAGTAAAATAAGCGTCTCATTTATATGCACGACCTCAAATCCTTATCTCCACTATAAGAAGATGGCTGTCGGATGACAAAGGTATGCTACCTACTCAAAAATCTTATTACATTTGGGGGCCCAATAAAAGAGTTTTTTTAAGTTTAATAACTGGTGCTCGGATGGGATTTTCAGATCATATTCAATTAACCTTCCAAAATTTCGTTATCGATATTTTATTCAATTTGAAATGTAATTTGGAAAGTAATTATTACGTTATTTATAAAAAAAGCATTATAATATTTGCGGCACATTCCAGTCTAGAGTGGAAGATACTTGCAGTATTATTGGCCTTTTAAAAAATTACCATTCAGACTTGAACAATAGAGAATAGAAACGTTGCTTGAAATGACTTTAGCCGTGATTAGTGAACAGATCTGAATAGCCAGATTCCCCAACTTTTTATCTTCCCAACCGTGTTCGTCTTACATCTACCGCACAAGAGTCCCAACCGCTCTCAGCCAGTGTCTGGAGTCAGTGACACTATGGCATCCCTAATTGGCATCCCCATGTTGTGAGGTTGTAGGTGGTGGGGAGGAGAAAGAGACTGAGAAGAGGAAGGCGGTGACATTTGGACATTTAATGTTGTCCATTTGGATAATATTTTATCCACTTAGACAGTTTTTTTTACAATAAAAACACATATAAATTTGTTGTAGACCACTTTTATTTTATACACACTACCGGTTTCGGAAGCACCCTTCCTTCGTCAGGAGAATATTATAACTAAACTATGATACATTTTTTTCTTTTTGGATATTCGCACCGTTAATTGACAATATTTTGACTTTTGCACATAATTTTGGCCTATTAAAAATGTTAAAACATGCCATAAGTGTTTGGCCTGGTTAGCATGGTTTATCATGACATCACCACGCAGATTGATATGGGTCACGTTTCATTCCACGAAGCTCGAAGCAAAACAATAACACGATGTCAAAACAAGTAATTTGGTGTAAGAAGGTTAGTGTCCGAAAAATGATTTTGGTAAGTGATTTTAACGTTTTCAGGGTTGTTTTAAATTTTTAAATGGAAGATGCTCCGAGGAACTAGCATCATTGATTTCTTCGGAACTGATGCATAGTCGAGAAACACGCTAAACGCGTGCCCAACATATGTGCACAGTTGGAATTTGGCACATAAGTACGGGTCGTTTCTAGTTAAAGAATTCAGCTGTGTGTTTTCTCTTTCCTACAGCATTGATCTCAAGATCCAGGTTTACTCCTTTCTGTTTCACAAAAAGACCTTCCACACAGCATCCCTAAAGATTACACAGGTCCTGAGAGAAATTATTTTCCTCAGGGCTTCCTGTGTGGAGTTAATGTAAAGAAAAATCATTTTACCTACCTCACACAATATCGATACACAGTATGTAATATTACTTGTATTTATCTTACACCTTTTCTGTAAGTAGCATAGAAAGAAAACCTACAAATTACAGGCTCGGCATGACACAGATTTTCAACACAGATTTTAAATTAGTTTTTCTAGCTTAAATATTATGTTTTTATTCCAGATTCGCGATCAAAAAAGATGGTACCGCTGCAAGAAGACGTCAGCTTCCCCCACTTGGTGTACCCCTCATTGAGGGACTCAGGTATCAAGGACGCCTACCAGTGGATGGCGGGGAAGGCTATGGACGATGGGGCGGAGGGCCTCTGGAGGGTCGGCGACAAGCTCTACGACTTACAGGACTTCATCAGCAAACACCCGGGTGGAGAGAACTGGCTCACGTGGACCAAGGTAAGAACAAACTTGACTTATCATTCATTTGGTGTACACTTCGCTGAGGTATCAAGGACGACGGAGAAATATAGCTAGGAGAATCTGTGCTGATGTGTTATTATGCCGTCATACTTCGGTACCTACCACCCGTGACGGCGTAGTTGTATAATAGGTTAGTAGCAAATTAAGTAATATAATATGAACACAATTTAGTGAAAAGAACTGCAAAGGAGACTACATGAAGCAGTTAAGACAAACAGAGAATAAAACAAATAAAAAAGTAAATGATGAGTTTTTGCCGAACTAAGCTCGTTGCAAAATATTTGAAGATCTTGTGCTGTTGTTCCAAAATGTCAAGTTTTTCATCTGATTTATTTTGAATTGTTTTATTTTAAAATTTAATTGTTATTTATTTTTCCTAATACTCTATCAGTTTCAACACGACCGTCCGTCCATGTCATTCACCAATGATTATAAAAATAATTAAAAATAATTTTGAGAGTTTAAAATATCAAAAACTCTCGAAGAAAATAATATGAACAAAACTGTGACTCGAACCCAGATCTCCTTATCTTACCGGGACTGACGTCACTACCATTTGAGCTATTGTTACCTAATTACTAATTACATTCACACCAAGAAGATGGCTGCCAAATATATAGGCGCTGTTTAGGCTTATGTGTTTTAGTAAGCATGGTTTTTTCAACATTTTTTTTTCTATAATCGATTTTTTTTCGTTATACAATGTTGTTTCCGAACAAATTAAAAACGTTGGGGTAGGGCCACAATGCTTTTGTTTTCCATGGCCGATGGAAAAAAAACATTGTGCCCCCAACCCAATGATTTTGTTTTTATCGGATATTTTGAAAACATTTTGTCACTGGAGACCAGACTTGTGATGTTTATCTTTTTATACTCTCTTATATTTGTCTGTATTTTATTTACTCCTGGGCACTTGGCACCAGTCGTAATATTCTTCTTTTCTCTTGGCTCTGATCGATATTTAAATTCTTAAGGCTTTGCATATGTGTGGTAGGGATGGAAAATTCCTCCCCTACGTCACACAAGCCTTTATAAAATTGGACCCTTATTTCCTCTGATAACTACAGAAAGCTACTTAAAGCTCCCTTGTACTACATACCTTTAGCGATATATGTACTTAACTAATAAATACGTTATTTACGACTTTGAACGTAAATATTTTCGTATCTAGGTTGTAATTAAACTCCATCAAACGTTGTGTAATTTTTTGATTTATGATATAGGATTTTAATTACTTTAAATTTTGTGGTAACCCTCTTGATTCTAAACAGAGTGTTGAATTTCAAAACTGTATTGGTCTCTCTCTTGCAAATTTAACCTTAAGTAATTTCTCTAAATGAACTAACTTCCCTTTGACGTTTATTATGATTCCCTACATCCTAATGAATTCATGAATAAGCAATACTAATCGAAACTACACATGACTAATTGAACAGATAATTAAATATAACTCAAATGGTTAAATGTTAGTAAATTTGATTATGATTGTATCTCGTATCTGCTGGGCGCCCCTCCGTTTAGATTCAGCTGCTATAAGGTACATATGAAGATGGATTTAGTAGGTTAATGTAATTCGTTAATTGCATATTTGACGAACTCAGAATAACCCTTTTTCTGGCAAAATTTGGCTCCAGCCTCCAACAAGTAAGCAGGGTGATTAGAAGTCAACCCAAAATTCGCACAGTCTTTTGGCACGGTACAATTGATTGATACCTAAGTTATCGCGTCCCAATTGACCTTCCTTCGCCATCGTGCACTGCCTTCAGGTCTTCCCCCAAGCCCAGATACCTCCAAATTCCTACTCCTCCAAAGTTTACTATTTACTTAGGGCGAACCGGTTTCGTCCTATATGCAATCATATACTCACGGGTTTGTGTGGAGTTACGGGTCGTGAATCCTCCCTCCACGTTCAAGAAATGAGACGAGAGTGACCCGACAGGCCTAAAGCACTAATTGTAAGTGAGTTCGTTTCATTCAATGAACAGTACATAAAAAGATATATATGTAAACATACGTTTTGGGAAGGTTTATAACTCGCAATGCGAAACTACTTGCAACGCATCCCGAGCTCGGATCTCGCCCATCGGATTCTGCACAATCCTCAGATTGATACCGAATAGATACATAAGAATAGTGGGTGACATATAAATATATACTAGTACAATAAGATCTTATCTGGCGATGTGTTCTGGAGATTCGCCATAACTCCAAGCTTTTGTTTGGTTTTGTTGACGGTTTTGTTTGAGAGATCCGCCATCTCTATGGTTTGATTAATGGTCCTTGTTACAGAAGCGAACACTGCCTTCTGTTGGTTGAACTGTATTTTTTTTTTCTTTCCCTCCCCTCCAATGTTCAACTTTTGATAAATTCTTGCTATCCCGTGATTCTCAATTGAAGCATGTAAATCCTCATTACCCCTTATTAAGCTATCCCGTGATCTTTCGACTGTTTCATGTAAGTCTTCAATACACCCTATTGGACTATCCCGTGATTTATCAAATGTTTCATGTAAATCTTCAATACACCCTTTTGAACTATCCCGTGATTTTTCAAATGTTTCATGTAAATCTTCAATACACCCTTTTGAACTGCTATAATAAATCTGTTAATTTTCAATTGCTTAGATCCGTAGATACCTCTTCACGTTCAAATTAAAATAGTGTTTAATTCCCTTTTTTTTTCTTTAATAATTGCGCAATATAATAATTTTTTCCCGTTCCTAGAAGTTAATACCTAAGTACGATATCCATTAATCAAGGTCATTATTTTTTTTTTTCTTTTTTTGTAATCGAACTAGTGCCCCAGTGACCGACATATTTTGTAAACAATTTGAGCTTTGTAAACATTCTCGATGGCCCCGTGACCTAGATTCAAGCGTATGAGGTATGTTTACTTTAGACATTCCGGAGACGTGTGAGATGACTCTAAAATTTTTTTCTTTGTTTGATAATGATGTACTTAGCGCAATTGTCTAGTCTGATACCCGATTACGTATACATATTTATTCATTTATATATACTTTGTCTCAATAATAATTTATAATATTAATATGTATAATTATATTATGATTGGAATATTTTCTAATATCATAACTTATTTCAAATGCTCTGGATTTTCTGAAATCATATTAATACATACATAAAATTAAATATAAAATATTGATTTGTAAATTTATCACACATAACTCCTTTCAATAGTTATTGATGAATTCAGAGGTAGGAATCGATACCCTTTTCCTCTTTTTATATAAGTGTTTATTTTTTTTTTTTTTTTGATTAAGATTTTTCTTGGGAACAATAAATTACATATATATGTTGATATACATACATATATAAATATATAAAATATACTTATTATACTTACAATATTTTAATATAGTTACATATCACATATTAAGAGAGTAATATCTTGGTCAAATAATTAATCCAAATACCAATGTTTGCTGCGTTCCGCCTTCTCCGTGGAATCTGTAAAATTTTATAACGGAAAAGACTTACCCCTACCAAGGTTTTTCCGACCGGGAATACACAGTAAACCTTGCTGCGATTTTCCTAAATTAATTTTTTATTTTCCTAAATTTAATTAAATCTTTTTGACTTCAATTTTTTTTTTTTTTCATTTAATCTAATTAATTAAAATGATGTATGAACTCTATCGTTCTAAACTGTATTTTATTTCAAAACTCGGTGGTTAGATAACACTTTAAATGATAGTTACTTCACGATTAATTTAGAGATGGTAAATTGTTGTTAAATTAAATTTTTATCCCCCCGAAATTTTATGTATTAATAAAATATTATTTTGTTTTATTATTATTATTTAAGATAATTAATTTAAATATTTATTATTTGTTAGAACACTTTCACTTAGATTGAACACACGTATTTAATTATAACTCCTTCACACTAAATTATCACATCACTTCAGTTATTTATTGCACTAATATTAAACGCGAAATTTCTAAGTTTAAAAACACGATATTAAGTGATTATAAAATCCGAATTTTCCACTAAAACAAATTGTATTTATCACGAGCACTTTTATTTTTCACAAGTAATTAATGCGTTGTCTTTAATTTTTATTTTCACTGATTCTAACTGCAAAGTATTTTTTTCTGTAGACCACTGACTAGAATGTGAAATTTTTCTAAGTATCAAAATAATTATCACTTAGAATTTTTCAAATTTAAATCACCCACCGTTTCGTCACGTTCCGCGAAGTTAAAACCTTTTCGACCGCGACCGTAGACTGTCCTCAACTGGCATTTGTCTAGACTTTTATACCCCTCTCAGGTCCAAAAGATCGTATCTGAATCTCCTATAATAAACCAATCTAATTACTATCAACTCGTAATTTCTTGAAACCTCCCCATTATTGTCGAATGTGGTCTCTTAGTACGTCTTGCGTTTGATACATTAAATTTTGTCTCGTACTCCCATACTTACAAGATCCGGATTTAGTAAGATCCATGTTTAATGGCCCAACTTCCTTTGTCCTGGTGTTCATACAAAATTAGCTTGAATTTAATAATTTTAAAGTTCTATTTTCATCTATTCCGTAACATGTCCGTGCGTACGGCATCTACCATATGTTCCAAATCTGTCCCCAAATTCGCCTATCAGAGATATCTTCATGTCGAAGTCTTTCTCGCAAATTGTTCATTCTTATTTTATTATTTTTCCTCGAGTTTTTCTGTATTCTATATGAACCTTTCCATTTAAAACCGAATTTTCTCTATTTACGTCGTATATTTGAATTTTCCATTTTTTTTCCGAATTTTCTTTTATTCACGACACTCTTTCCATGAATTTCCTTATTTATTCTTACGCTATTGTTCATATCTCTATAGATTTTTATATTTCAAGCCGTATTTATTTTATTCACTGTTAATCTAAGATTTCCTTTGTTTTTCTCTGTCGTATCTCCTTTCCCCTCGCTTCCCCGTACTTCCCTGATATAACCATATCGTTTTTTGATGTTTGCTGCCTCTTGGAAAATTTCATTTTCTATTTGTTATTAATAAATATATCATTTTTAACATCTTTATAGGAGATACCCCCACTTCGGCCCTTAAATTTCTGTCATTTTTATTGCTTCATAGAGAACGCCTTCCAAATTTTGTCCCGTTCTTACGCAAAATCCCATAAACCATATGTCTTGACAGTTGTATACATTAACTCTTGTACCCACCTGGCAATAAATCCTTTTTTATTTCAGTGTCGTTAACTTTTATGAGAATTCTTTAATATAAATATCTCATAAGACCCATGATAATTTTTATTACCTTTTTAACGGCTAATCGTTCTTATCTAAACAATTTCCATGTTCGAATATTCCTTGTTTATCACAACAAAATACATCTGAAATCGGCAACCATTGTAATGCCTCATTTTTTATCTGCAATCGCGTACTATGTTACTCTATAAACTCCATTTTAATTACGTAAAATGACTCCTTTTCCTGAGTTTTTCTATCGCAATGTTTTCAGCATTTTCCACTCCCCTCCGTACTGCACTCTATCTTCTTCTCTAACACTTGTTACTGCTCTAGACATCTGAAGTGTGCCCTCGCCTATTCTTTAAAACTTTCATTTTTTTGACGTTTCCTCCCTAAATCTTTCATCGTAATATCCTAGCTCCGTCTAGAATTGATAACAATAATTTTCCATTGTTTTCTCAACATTTCCATTTCCTTTAGCACGTTTTCCCTCGAATCGATCATCTCCGGTCGTCACAAACAATCGTATTATAGATGAAAATCTCCCTAACATCTTACAATACGTTTTCGTCACTTGCTTTGCAATCTTTCACTTAAACTTTTGCATCGTGTTTACGTGTATCCTTTTTTTTCGCACCTGATATGTTTTAATGCGTTCGAGAACTAGGGTTTCTGATCCCTGGAATGTACCGGTTAATGATAACATTTCTTGGGGTCATCGTTCTTTTGTCCCTGAACAGATTATTTCTTCCCATGGAGTTTATTCACCTCTCGGTTTGGTGGGAACGTCAAACTCATTAATCACATTACTAATTGCTAAGTCCAAAGGTCGTTCCTTTGTTCTAAAAATGGGTTCGGCCCTCTTCCCGTTGATAGGCTAACTCGGTTTTTAATCGTTTTTGCTGTAATTCAATTGGCTGTCAATATATCACGGCCTAAATTATACCGGGAGTCCCTGTCCCTGATTATTTGTTGATACCATCTGTGATCCTTTCATCAATACTCGTCTCACTTTGTCTAATTATAGATCCCTACCGTAAATATGAATTCACTTTACTCTAATCCGATAGATGTCGTAGACGTGTCCGTTTTATAAGTAATTGATATTTTCTTTTTAAATTAAAGTGGGAAGCTACGATATTTCCTAATTTTCACTGTTGATCAATGCAATTCATCACAGTTCCCTCCTCTGAACTCAATTTGCTGTGGCTAACGTTGTATTTTATTTTAATGTCCTCTTCTTTTTTTTTTTTTTTTTTTTTTTTTTTTTTTTTTTTTTTTTTTTTTTTTTTTTTTTTTTTTTTCGTTAGACACCGAAATTGTGTTCAAATTTAGACTAGCTATCTTCCCCTCCTCATTTGGTTATCCCCTATCTCTACTCCGTGTCATATTACTTCCTATCTCCCCCTCCTCATTTTGTTATCCCCTATCTTTTTCCGTATCCTATTACTTCCTATCTCCCCCTCCTCATTCTGTTATCCCCTATCTCTTTTCCGTATCCTATTACTTCCTATCTCCCCCTCCTCATTCTGTTATCCCCTATCTCTTTTCCGTATCCTATTACTTCCTATCTCCCCCTCCTCATTCTGTTATCCCCTATCTCTTTTCCGTATCCTATTACTTCCTATCTCCCTCTTCTCTTTTGCTCGGATTGTTAACAATCTTGAATTTGAATCTCATTGTATTCTTTATTTTCTTTTTCGCGTAGATTTTACTTTATGAAATTTTCTTTAATTTTGATAGATTCAAAATTAATTTCTTTTTGCTGGAACACGCCCCTCGACTCGCGTGTTTTGGTGGTCCCCAACCAAATTGGACTAAGACCTCCCTTACAATGATTTAAGTAAAGATTGTTTACAATCTCGCGGCCTTTCGAACAACTGAAAAGCGGGTGGTCTCTTGGTGTGCAATTAATTGTTTTTTGTTTGGTAAATATGAATATTTTTGTGAAATGTGTGTTTTCGCACGACCTCACCCAATCCGACAATCAGTGGTATACATGTTTCATATAAATTTTCCAGCATTTTTTTTTTCTTTATTTATTTAAACTTTATTTTATAATTCTTAATTTCTAATTGTAATTTCTTAATTCATCCAAAGTTGTTCTAGCCTAAGTGTTGTCCACTCTAATATTTAAATTTTTATAAATGTTCTTTATTATCCTCAAATTGGTTCAGCGTTCCTTTTTTCCTTTTTTTTTTTTTCGAAATCTAAAATATTTATACCTTAATTCAAATGTTACCTTTTTATCTCTATACTTAATGTCTACCCTATATCTATAGATAAACTTTCTCATTTCAATATTTCAAAAAAAAATTCCTAGGCATTGTTCATTTTTCAAAATGTCCCTTTTGTGTGCCATATAATATCTCTAATTCTCTCCTTTTGAGTGTTCTTACTTATCTAACATTTTTTTTTTTTTTTTTTCAACTAGAAAATCAAAATTAACGAATTTATTTGCCTTACTCTATTTCAATAATTGAATATGATTGTCGCTTATTAAGAACCTGTCCACTCACCCTCAAAGACTTGACGACGATCCGCCCCTCGCAAGCAATCTGATAATCTAATATTTTAGTAATTTTCTTTCTTCCCCCTCCCCAATTATAATGTACCCTAACATATTTTTATTTGTATTTCTCAATCGTTTATTTATTTATTAACATTTACAAATATTTGTAAACTTCGCACTCTATCCGTTGATTTCAACTAACTGTAAACCTGATTTTTGTTTCTTATTACTTGTGTAATATCTAGCTAAATGTAAAGCGCTATAATCTCCTTTTATCTCCCGAGTTGGCTGCGACCATTAGCTCCTTCCCGGCTGTAGTTATTGTAGAATTTTCTTTTGGTGAACTGTTAACTTCGGTGCACTTGCTGCAACTAGCGTTTTCGCCCACACTTTCAATTGCGTGTATCCTCCTTTTTATGGCGCGGTAACGGTCACGGTATTTGTCCTTCTTGCTGGATTCCTCCCCACTCCTCTTCTTCATGTTCCGTTCTTCTGGTGTACATACCATTGTATCTAGTTTTCGTAGAAACTCAGCGGCGACAATCTCATCTCCTGATTGCCCCGAAAACCATAGCGATTGAATTTCCTTCGGATAATGTCTCATAATTTCGTCAACTATGCCCAACGGTGTGTCAATAATCTTTAAAGCCTTCGCTAGCTCCCAGTAGTTTGCGAAATGAGTAAGCATGGATATATTTTTCTTGGCATCATATACCCCTTCTGCAAGACGACGGCGAACTTCATTTTTCTTTATGTCTCCCCAATAGGTAGCTAAAAAATCTCGTTCGAAATCTAACATAGTCTCCCATCGTTTATTGTACAATTTTGCCCACGATTTAGCTTCCCCTTTCAAATTTTCCCGTACGACGACTAAAGGATCCGTTCGTTTCACTTTTCTAGTGTATTCTTTTAAATCTTCCAGGAAACTAATGGGATTTTGATCTCCACCGGAGAATGATGGTCGTTCCTGCTGTGGTAACATTTCCACTACTTGGAGAACGCTTTTCGGCGCACTATCCTCTCCTATCACCGCCACTGTTGCTGGGCTTTCCAATTGTTTCTCGAGTTCTTGCATCTTATTGACGAGCGGTGCCAAAGCTGCCTGAATTATTGTAGTTATATCTCCTATGTTTATTGTTGAAGTCTCGGTTGTGACATTTTCCCCGATTGCTGTCACTAAAGCCTGGGCTCGCCTACTTGTTCCACGTTTCCCAACCATTTTCTTTATTTTCCGAGTGTCGTCCGGTTAATGTTTATATTTTTATCTTATTAAGCGACAACCTTATAATCTCTATTTTAATTTCCTAAATTACCTTATGTAAATTATGTTGCCTTCCTTATTCTATTTATTTACTTATTTTATTTTTTTTTTTTCAATTTTCTCGTTTTTCTATATTTTTTATTTTATTTTTTTTTTTATTTTTCCTTTTACTTCGTTAACTTTTCTTGTTCCTTTTCCTCGGGTTTTTCCTGTAACATACCATGTGTGAGTCTCTCTTCACACTCTCGCTTATTTTCGCCCTGTTCCTCCGATTTTGTGTCGGTCTCCCCCTCTGGCTGAACGACTTCTATCATATCCTCGACTCGTAACTTAGACCTCTTTGAACGTCTAAATATCTCCCGTAATTCATCTCCCGACGGTATTTCTTTAGCTTCTAATTCCGTCGCATCCACTTTCCTTTTTTCCGCCATTTTCTGTTTAAAATTTTTAATGAATTTAACTCAATACCAACTATTTATTATAAATATACCTATATATATTTATAATTTATTTTATTTTTTTTTTTTTTGGAACCTGTCCCCCTATAAAACACAATATTTTTAATTATTTATATTTGTTTGCATGATGATTGTAACCCAAATTAGATCAACTCTACCATCACTCTTCATTTCAATTAAATGTAGGTAATTGCAAAAAAAAACGGAATGAATATTGTTACTCCAATGTTAATGAATATCCCGTGATTTTCGTTCAACCAATAATTACTCATTGTTTAGAATGCCAACCATTCCTTCAAGTTCCGCAATACCTACGATATTTTCGCAAAATCTATTTAGAGTTCGCAATACCTATCTTGATGTTATTTCGTCAAATCCCCTCCTTTTTTGGTCCGAATGATCAAATGTTCCCTTAAATAGGTATATACCTATAAAACATTCGTCTGTGATATTAAAGCTCTCAACTCGACACTATCCCCAATCAAATATTTTATGTTATTTTTATTTTATGTTCCTTATCTTTTATGTTATGACTTTTTATGTGATAATCCTCACATACAAACCCACAACATTAACTATAAACAAAGGGTCACTTTATGTAGGTAAGTTCCCCCGTTTTTATCTGTAAAGTCTGTTTATTTTTCCCGTAACCGAGTGTTGATATCATTTTCGAGTTTGTTTATTCTACAATCTCTTAAAGCGATGCGCGTTACCCCCGATGTCACCTACTTCAAAATTTTTCGATGTTTTGTTATCAAAACACCGCGGTATCTCGTATCAGATTGTTTACATTACGGTCATTAACATTCTGGATTCAGGAATGTCAATACCATTATTCTGTCAATTTATGACCTGCCTTGAATAAACTGTTTACGCTTGTATCTGACCTACATTCTTTGTTACGATATTTATAATCTCATAAGCAATCAACAAATTCATGGTCACTTGATTTAAACTTTATCGACACTTTTATAAATTATTTTAAAACATGTAGAGTTTATTCGTTAACACTTTTTTTTTTTTTTTTTATTTGTATTGTTTATATATTTATTTTCGTATATTTATTTATTTATTTATATATTTTTTTCGTGTTTATTTAACGGCGCACTGTTCTGATTTTTATTTTATTTTTATTATCACTTCATTTAACATAACGTCCTACTTATTATTACTATTATTTTTTTTTTTTTTGCAATAGATTGACCAATAAAAGTTTTTTTTTTTTTTTTTTTTTTTCTAAAACAACTTGTAAAACTCTGATCTCCTGTCACGGCTGTGCAGTTGTGATGTTTGCCTTTTTATACTCTCTTATATTTGTCTGTATTTTATTTACTCCTGGGCACTTGGCACCAGTCGTAATATTCTTCTTTTCTCTTGGCTCTGATCGATATTTAAATTCTTAAGGCTTTGCATATGTGTGGTAGGGATGGAAAATTCCTCCCCTACGTCACACAAGCCTTTATAAAATTGGACCCTTATTTCCTCTGATAACTACAGAAAGCTACTTAAAGCTCCCTTGTACTACATACCTTTAGCGATATATGTACTTAACTAATAAATACGTTATTTACGACTTTGAACGTAAATATTTTCGTATCTAGGTTGTAATTAAACTCCATCAAACGTTGTGTAATTTTTTGATTTATGATATAGGATTTTAATTACTTTAAATTTTGTGGTAACCCTCTTGATTCTAAACAGAGTGTTGAATTTCAAAACTGTATTGGTCTCTCTCTTGCAAATTTAACCTTAAGTAATTTCTCTAAATGAACTAACTTCCCTTTGACGTTTATTATGATTCCCTACATCCTAATGAATTCATGAATAAGCAATACTAATCGAAACTACACATGACTAATTGAACAGATAATTAAATATAACTCAAATGGTTAAATGTTAGTAAATTTGATTATGATTGTATCTCGTATCTGCTGGGCGCCCCTCCGTTTAGATTCAGCTGCTATAAGGTACATATGAAGATGGATTTAGTAGGTTAATGTAATTCGTTAATTGCATATTTGACGAACTCAGAATAACCCTTTTTCTGGCAAAATTTGGCTCCAGCCTCCAACAAGTAAGCAGGGTGATTAGAAGTCAACCCAAAATTCGCACAGTCTTTTGGCACGGTACAATTGATTGATACCTAAGTTATCGCGTCCCAATTGACCTTCCTTCGCCATCGTGCACTGCCTTCAGGTCTTCCCCCAAGCCCAGATACCTCCAAATTCCTACTCCTCCAAAGTTTACTATTTACTTAGGGCGAACCGGTTTCGTCCTATATGCAATCATATACTCACGGGTTTGTGTGGAGTTACGGGTCGTGAATCCTCCCTCCACGTTCAAGAAATGAGACGAGAGTGACCCGACAGGCCTAAAGCACTAATTGTAAGTGAGTTCGTTTCATTCAATGAACAGTACATAAAAAGATATATATGTAAACATACGTTTTGGGAAGGTTTATAACTCGCAATGCGAAACTACTTGCAACGCATCCCGAGCTCGGATCTCGCCCATCGGATTCTGCACAATCCTCAGATTGATACCGAATAGATACATAAGAATAGTGGGTGACATATAAATATATACTAGTACAATAAGATCTTATCTGGCGATGTGTTCTGGAGATTCGCCATAACTCCAAGCTTTTGTTTGGTTTTGTTGACGGTTTTGTTTGAGAGATCCGCCATCTCTATGGTTTGATTAATGGTCCTTGTTACAGAAGCGAACACTGCCTTCTGTTGGTTGAACTGTATTTTTTTTTTCTTTCCCTCCCCTCCAATGTTCAACTTTTGATAAATTCTTGCTATCCCGTGATTCTCAATTGAAGCATGTAAATCCTCATTACCCCTTATTAAGCTATCCCGTGATCTTTCGACTGTTTCATGTAAGTCTTCAATACACCCTATTGGACTATCCCGTGATTTATCAAATGTTTCATGTAAATCTTCAATACACCCTTTTGAACTATCCCGTGATTTTTCAAATGTTTCATGTAAATCTTCAATACACCCTTTTGAACTGCTATAATAAATCTGTTAATTTTCAATTGCTTAGATCCGTAGATACCTCTTCACGTTCAAATTAAAATAGTGTTTAATTCCCTTTTTTTTTCTTTAATAATTGCGCAATATAATAATTTTTTCCCGTTCCTAGAAGTTAATACCTAAGTACGATATCCATTAATCAAGGTCATTATTTTTTTTTTTCTTTTTTTGTAATCGAACTAGTGCCCCAGTGACCGACATATTTTGTAAACAATTTGAGCTTTGTAAACATTCTCGATGGCCCCGTGACCTAGATTCAAGCGTATGAGGTATGTTTACTTTAGACATTCCGGAGACGTGTGAGATGACTCTAAAATTTTTTTCTTTGTTTGATAATGATGTACTTAGCGCAATTGTCTAGTCTGATACCCGATTACGTATACATATTTATTCATTTATATATACTTTGTCTCAATAATAATTTATAATATTAATATGTATAATTATATTATGATTGGAATATTTTCTAATATCATAACTTATTTCAAATGCTCTGGATTTTCTGAAATCATATTAATACATACATAAAATTAAATATAAAATATTGATTTGTAAATTTATCACACATAACTCCTTTCAATAGTTATTGATGAATTCAGAGGTAGGAATCGATACCCTTTTCCTCTTTTTATATAAGTGTTTATTTTTTTTTTTTTTTTGATTAAGATTTTTCTTGGGAACAATAAATTACATATATATGTTGATATACATACATATATAAATATATAAAATATACTTATTATACTTACAATATTTTAATATAGTTACATATCACATATTAAGAGAGTAATATCTTGGTCAAATAATTAATCCAAATACCAATGTTTGCTGCGTTCCGCCTTCTCCGTGGAATCTGTAAAATTTTATAACGGAAAAGACTTACCCCTACCAAGGTTTTTCCGACCGGGAATACACAGTAAACCTTGCTGCGATTTTCCTAAATTAATTTTTTATTTTCCTAAATTTAATTAAATCTTTTTGACTTCAATTTTTTTTTTTTTCATTTAATCTAATTAATTAAAATGATGTATGAACTCTATCGTTCTAAACTGTATTTTATTTCAAAACTCGGTGGTTAGATAACACTTTAAATGATAGTTACTTCACGATTAATTTAGAGATGGTAAATTGTTGTTAAATTAAATTTTTATCCCCCCGAAATTTTATGTATTAATAAAATATTATTTTGTTTTATTATTATTATTTAAGATAATTAATTTAAATATTTATTATTTGTTAGAACACTTTCACTTAGATTGAACACACGTATTTAATTATAACTCCTTCACACTAAATTATCACATCACTTCAGTTATTTATTGCACTAATATTAAACGCGAAATTTCTAAGTTTAAAAACACGATATTAAGTGATTATAAAATCCGAATTTTCCACTAAAACAAATTGTATTTATCACGAGCACTTTTATTTTTCACAAGTAATTAATGCGTTGTCTTTAATTTTTATTTTCACTGATTCTAACTGCAAAGTATTTTTTTCTGTAGACCACTGACTAGAATGTGAAATTTTTCTAAGTATCAAAATAATTATCACTTAGAATTTTTCAAATTTAAATCACCCACCGTTTCGTCACGTTCCGCGAAGTTAAAACCTTTTCGACCGCGACCGTAGACTGTCCTCAACTGGCATTTGTCTAGACTTTTATACCCCTCTCAGGTCCAAAAGATCGTATCTGAATCTCCTATAATAAACCAATCTAATTACTATCAACTCGTAATTTCTTGAAACCTCCCCATTATTGTCGAATGTGGTCTCTTAGTACGTCTTGCGTTTGATACATTAAATTTTGTCTCGTACTCCCATACTTACAAGATCCGGATTTAGTAAGATCCATGTTTAATGGCCCAACTTCCTTTGTCCTGGTGTTCATACAAAATTAGCTTGAATTTAATAATTTTAAAGTTCTATTTTCATCTATTCCGTAACATGTCCGTGCGTACGGCATCTACCATATGTTCCAAATCTGTCCCCAAATTCGCCTATCAGAGATATCTTCATGTCGAAGTCTTTCTCGCAAATTGTTCATTCTTATTTTATTATTTTTCCTCGAGTTTTTCTGTATTCTATATGAACCTTTCCATTTAAAACCGAATTTTCTCTATTTACGTCGTATATTTGAATTTTCCATTTTTTTTCCGAATTTTCTTTTATTCACGACACTCTTTCCATGAATTTCCTTATTTATTCTTACGCTATTGTTCATATCTCTATAGATTTTTATATTTCAAGCCGTATTTATTTTATTCACTGTTAATCTAAGATTTCCTTTGTTTTTCTCTGTCGTATCTCCTTTCCCCTCGCTTCCCCGTACTTCCCTGATATAACCATATCGTTTTTTGATGTTTGCTGCCTCTTGGAAAATTTCATTTTCTATTTGTTATTAATAAATATATCATTTTTAACATCTTTATAGGAGATACCCCCACTTCGGCCCTTAAATTTCTGTCATTTTTATTGCTTCATAGAGAACGCCTTCCAAATTTTGTCCCGTTCTTACGCAAAATCCCATAAACCATATGTCTTGACAGTTGTATACATTAACTCTTGTACCCACCTGGCAATAAATCCTTTTTTATTTCAGTGTCGTTAACTTTTATGAGAATTCTTTAATATAAATATCTCATAAGACCCATGATAATTTTTATTACCTTTTTAACGGCTAATCGTTCTTATCTAAACAATTTCCATGTTCGAATATTCCTTGTTTATCACAACAAAATACATCTGAAATCGGCAACCATTGTAATGCCTCATTTTTTATCTGCAATCGCGTACTATGTTACTCTATAAACTCCATTTTAATTACGTAAAATGACTCCTTTTCCTGAGTTTTTCTATCGCAATGTTTTCAGCATTTTCCACTCCCCTCCGTACTGCACTCTATCTTCTTCTCTAACACTTGTTACTGCTCTAGACATCTGAAGTGTGCCCTCGCCTATTCTTTAAAACTTTCATTTTTTTGACGTTTCCTCCCTAAATCTTTCATCGTAATATCCTAGCTCCGTCTAGAATTGATAACAATAATTTTCCATTGTTTTCTCAACATTTCCATTTCCTTTAGCACGTTTTCCCTCGAATCGATCATCTCCGGTCGTCACAAACAATCGTATTATAGATGAAAATCTCCCTAACATCTTACAATACGTTTTCGTCACTTGCTTTGCAATCTTTCACTTAAACTTTTGCATCGTGTTTACGTGTATCCTTTTTTTTCGCACCTGATATGTTTTAATGCGTTCGAGAACTAGGGTTTCTGATCCCTGGAATGTACCGGTTAATGATAACATTTCTTGGGGTCATCGTTCTTTTGTCCCTGAACAGATTATTTCTTCCCATGGAGTTTATTCACCTCTCGGTTTGGTGGGAACGTCAAACTCATTAATCACATTACTAATTGCTAAGTCCAAAGGTCGTTCCTTTGTTCTAAAAATGGGTTCGGCCCTCTTCCCGTTGATAGGCTAACTCGGTTTTTAATCGTTTTTGCTGTAATTCAATTGGCTGTCAATATATCACGGCCTAAATTATACCGGGAGTCCCTGTCCCTGATTATTTGTTGATACCATCTGTGATCCTTTCATCAATACTCGTCTCACTTTGTCTAATTATAGATCCCTACCGTAAATATGAATTCACTTTACTCTAATCCGATAGATGTCGTAGACGTGTCCGTTTTATAAGTAATTGATATTTTCTTTTTAAATTAAAGTGGGAAGCTACGATATTTCCTAATTTTCACTGTTGATCAATGCAATTCATCACAGACTTAACCCCTCAGAGCCTCGGGCATATTCTATCAGAAGGTCATACAATTTCCACTTTGCAATAAGATCCAAAAAAGTGGAATATTTCTGAATGGATCAAAATTTTTAATTAATTAAAAACTGTTTTTCAAAAGCGATGAAGTACAGTTTCCATTTTTATTATTAGAAATAAACTTAATTTTATGAAAGAGGCATTTAAATTTTATTTAATTAAATTAATAGTTTGAAAGAAGGACAAGTTAATTTTGTCATTGGAGACTTAAATACCAAAATTGGTGAAGGTCGCCGCTCTCATATAGTTGGTGAATATGGCTTAGGCATAAGCAATCAAAGAGGTGATAGACTATATAAATTCTGCCAGGATAAAAATATGGTTGTATTAAATACCTGGTTTAAACTCCCGAAAAGAAGGCTTTATACGTAGAGATCACCTCAGGATGCAACAATCTATGATAATGTCAGGAACCAAATTGACTTTAATGTTAGTAGACCATAGATTCAGGAACTCTGTACAGAGAGTCACCACGTACCCTGGTGCGGACATTGGTTCTGACCACGTTTTGTTAATTGACGATATTGTTTTATTAAAACAAATAAAAAAGGCCAAAAACAAAATTAAAATCGATGTCTCGAAACTCCACGAAGAAGTGGTCAGAAATAGGTTATCTCCGACTTTAAACGATAATATTAGGCTACTCCCTTGTGATCCATCGATAGAAATACAAACACAATGGGATAACCTTAAGTCAGTTATATGTGAAATCTGTGATACAGATTTGAAAGCTGATAAGCAAATTAGAAAAAAGAATTGGATGATTGACCACATTTTGAACTTAATGGATGAGAGACGTAAACACAAACATAATGAGACACAATATAAAAACTTACAAAGAACGATTAGACGTGAAATAAAAAGCCAAAGAAGAATGTATGAAGTCGCAGTGTGAAGAACTAGAGTCGTACAGTCATTGTCACAATGCATTAAAACTTCACAAAAAATTGAAGGAAATTACAGGCACTTCTAGAAGAATTACGTCATCATGTTTAGTTGACGATTCCAATAAATTAATATTGGATGAAAAAGATATTTTACAAACATGGGAAAAGTATTTTCATGATACATTCAAAGATATTAGATCTGACATTAATATTCCTAACGATCAATTGCATGGACATTAAGGTGGTCCAAAAATTTTTTTTTATTATTTTTCATTTGGCCACCCCGTGAAATTATTACTTACACGTATTCATAGAAATAACATAGTAAAATTTCAGCGAGATAACTCAAATAGAAAGGGGTGCTCAATCGAGTATTGTTTTTGAATTTTTTGTGTAAAATGCTTAATTTTTACTTTTTGCTACGGGCCAGTTTCGTGTGTTAAACTATTAAATAAATATTAAAATAAACTACTGAAGAGTTTTATAGACAAATTTGAACATTATTTGATACTTATTTAGTAGACTGTGAAGTGAATCAATGTAGTAAAATGTGTTCATCTACTCGAAAAAAATACGAAATTTTTCTACTTGGGTTCGAGATATTGAGCCATTGATGAGGCTTAACCAACATCCTACTCTTCGGCAAGTTTTACTCCGTTATCACTACATATTAGACTCGCGTGATTCCACTCGCCGCACGTGCCAGGTGTGAGTTACGCTCTGTTATTTATTTTTCTAACTGTGGCTACTCTGGACGAATGTCTTTGTAAATGTGTTACAATACGTGTTTTCATAAGAACTTTTTGATTGTTTTGTTACATTTGGTTCTGAATCGTGTTTATAGTGCTAAAATGGATGTTAAAGTTTCCAAGTGAATTCGATTTAGGTCAATGGAGTTTTATCGAATATCAGAGTTTTTTTTCTCTTTTGTTCCAAGTGACGGCTTATTAACATTCATATTTTTAACGAACCTTAGTTACCGTGAATAATAAAAGTTTAAAATTCTAAAGATATTTTCAAATTTTTGACAACTTGAATATTCTAACAGTACCTAGTGATTTTTAATTTTGAATAACGATATATTTTTTATTTTTGTCATGGAACAAGATTCGTTTAATTTGTCATCCATCGAATCTGCTCAAAAATTAAGGAGAACTGAATTAACGGAAGCCGTTGAATTTAATCCAAAAATTGAATTTTTCAACCCAAAGCGACTTGAAGAGATTGTTAATGCTTCACACGATGATTCCTCTGAGCAGAAAATAAACTTGGACAGTTCGGTGCGATTTTCAGATACTTCCACGAATAATATTATTTTCAATTATAATGAATCATATTCTCAAGCACCTAACCAATAATTCTACAATTTTTTGGAAAATCTCAATAAGATATCATCTGTTTTAAACGAAGCAAAGGGAATGGTGACTAAAGATGGTAAAATGATTATTTTAAAAGCGATTGATGAGCTTAAACACGCTTTTATTACAATTACTGTAGACTACGCTACTTTGAAAGGTAGAACATCAGCTCTTGAAGACGTAATAAATGCACAATTGGGTTTTTCAGATAAACTAGACACTCTAATCAAATGCCAAAATATAATGCTTAATCAGAATGAAAAATTAACAACTAAATCTTATGCTAGTGCTGTCGGAACTTCTGGTTCTTCTTGTCCTAGCGCTTCAATTCCTTTTAAGACCACCGTTCCCCCCGAATATGTGCCCACCCTCAAATCATATTCAGCAGCGGCGTCAACCAATGCTACTTTTACATCAACCCAGCCGCGGATCACAACAATATCAGCATCGGCTGTACCCTGTACCACTTCAGGATCTGGTACCTCCACTTCAGGTTCGATTCCCCCACGCATCACTCAATCTTCAAAGCCGGCTCCTACCTTAGAAGCAGCCGCAAATTTGATCACTGGTGGAAGAATAACCCGCTCGCAGGCTGCGAAAGGCTCACAAGGAGGAAAACAAAAAGAGAAAATTTCAAATAAAAGTCCAATCCCTATCGCGTCTACTTCGACAGCGTCTCCCTATGCCTTATTCGTTGGTGAAACTATGCACCCATCCAGCCAAACTGTGTATGCACCGCCCCCGCCCGATGGAGATAAATCAGATGCACCGCAACTAACTCAAACTCCAGCGAGCCAATCTTGGACTTTGATTAAACAAAAACGGCGTCCCATCACTGTACGAGGTAGTCAAGCGATTAAGGATGAATTGAAATACTTCCACCTGTACCCCTTACATCCGGACACTTCATTGGATGACCTGTCATCGCACTTAAAATCAATTATTAACAATGCTAGTATCTCCTCATTTAAGTTGCATAAGATTAATACGAAGAGAGAATATGCATCGTTTAAAATCGGTGTTCCCGGGTCAGTAGTGGCAGAATTTCAACAATCTAAGCATTGGCCCAAGCATTCGTTTTTGAAGGAATGGGTTAATAAGATTATAACGCCTCGGCTTCCAACTATCAAACCGAGTTGACATTCCAATAACATTCACTTCCTTTATCAAAACGTTAGAGGACTTAAAACAAAATGTTCTTTATTTTTCTATAATGTTTTGGTAAACAATTACGATGTTATTGGAATTACTGAGACTTGGCTAAACCTCAGTGTATACAACCAGGAATTATTCGATGCCAGTTTCCATGTATTCAGGAAAGACAGAGATGGTGGTAGTGGTCAAAAAAAAGGTGGCGGCTGTCTTTTAGCTGTTAAAAATAAACTAAAAGCTGAACACATACCTGCTCTGGAGGCTGGCATCGAAGACCTATGGTTAAAAATTTCAATTGATTTTTTTGTTACATTTACATGTATAATATATTTTCCACCGGCATCAAACCTGGAAACGTTTCAATTGTTCTTTGATAAATTACACGAAAACATGGATCTTATTGGAGAAAGGAATATTATAATTATGGGAGATTTCAACATCTATTCCGCACGAAGTAGCAATGATGTTCAAAATGATCTTAACTTCTTATGTGAAGTGTTCGGGCTCTCCC
This sequence comes from Limnephilus rhombicus, assembly GCA_929108145.2. Classification (NCBI taxonomy): domain Eukaryota; kingdom Metazoa; phylum Arthropoda; class Insecta; order Trichoptera; family Limnephilidae; genus Limnephilus; species Limnephilus rhombicus. The sequence continues at coordinate 54,084,590 of OV815282.1, read as the reverse complement.
AGAATAATGGTATTCTTAATTCGGATTCGAGGACGTTGGATCTTATTTTATGTAACATTGCGTTAAACGTCATTCACAGCGATTCTCCCCTCGTTTATGAAGACAAATATCACCCCGCATTAGAGTTCCGGTATTCTTGTAAAAGGCCGCCAAAGGCTACCAAAATTCCTAAAATTATAGATGACACTTTGCGCGGATGGATATTTGATAGGGGTGATTTTGATAAACTCTATCAGATGATGAGCCAATTAGATTGGCAAGAACTTTGTAGCTTTAACACTGTTAATGAGGCGCTACACTATTTTTATACATGTATAAATAATGTATTTGACGCTTGCTTCCCTAGGAAACCTCCTAACAATGGTCGACGTAGATATCCGAAGTGTTTCTCTAGAGATACCATCGTGAACATTGAGGTGAAACATTCTCACCATAAAAAATGGAAAGCTACTGGTAATCAAAGTGAATATGAAAAGTTTAGTAAACTCAGAACAATTGTTAAACGAAATGTTCATATAGCATTCCGTAATTATGTTAAATCTATGGAGAGTAATATCAAACATGATCCCAATACATTTTGGAACTACGTCAAATCACTACGCAAGGATGGTGGTATAACAGACATCATGATGCATGGTGATCGAGAAGTTAGAGGAGCGGATATAGCCAATGCATTCGCAAATCATTTCGAATCAGTGTATAGTAATGAACCTCCATTGCTAAATCCCACTGCTCCTGCCAACATGAATGTGAAGGGAGCCCAAAACATTGACATAAGTCATATAGATGAATCAGATGTTAAATCTTTGATAAAAAAAATGAAACATACAAATTCGCTTGGGCCAGATTTTCTACCAGTCTTTTTTTTAAAAGGATGTGTTGAATTTTTAAAACTGCCTTTGAGTTTTATATTCAACCTCTCTTTAGAAACTGGTGTATTTCCTGATTCCTGGAAAATCTCAAAAATTTGTCCTATTTTCAAAAATGGGTCAAGAACATCCGTTGAAAACTATAGACCGGTGGCAATACTTTCTGCCCCAGCTAAGTTATTTGAATCGATACTTCATAAACACTTGCAGTTTCAAGTAGAGCCGTTCTTAATATCGGAACAGCATGGGTTTAGAAAAAGCCGATCAACTGACACCAATCTATTGGTATTCACAGATTATGTTTCCAAATCTTTAGATAAAGGCTACCAAGTAGATTGCTCGTACAATGATTTCTCAAAGGCATTTGACACCGTAAACCATGATATCTTATTAAAAAAATTGTCAACGATAGGTTTTTCTTTCCGGTTTCTTATATTCTTTGCCAGCTATTTTACTGAAAGAAAACAATTTGTATCACATGGAATATTCTTATCAAAATTATTTCTTGTTTTCTCAGGAGTACCTCAGGGCTCTAATTTAGGACCACTTCTCTTTTTGATTTTTATTAATGATGTAACGGAAATTATTCTGCATTCCAGGTCACTTCTTTTCTTTCAAAACTTTTCTTGGAAATACAAACTTTAGAAGACTGCATTCGACTCCAATCAGACATTGATAGAATTGTTGACTGGAGTAAACGGAATCAGATTGAATTCAATATCTCTAAATGTTTCATTCTTTCTTTCACTAGAGCGTATCATACCTGGTTTTACCGGTATACTATGAGGGCTCTAAATTTAAAACGTGTCTCCACTATGAAAGATCTTGGTATTTTGTTTGATAGTAGGTTAACTTTTCATGATCATATCATAATGACGTGTAGTACTTCACTGAGAATGTTGGGTTTCGTCCTACGCACTGCGAGAAACTTCAGAGACACCCGGGTTCTCACAGTACTATACAATGCTTTGGTTAGGAGTAGGCTTGAGAGTGGGTCGGTGATTTGGAGTCCACACCAAGTAAAGTATTCCCTCATGTTGGAGAGAGTTCAGAAGAAATTTCTGAGATTTCTTTACCTGAAGAAATATGGCTACTATCCGTGGCTCTACCCTACCCACTTTCTCTTGGGCATGCTCGGTGTGAACCTTCTACGGGTCAGAAGGGATGTGCTCATTGTAACACATTTCTTCAGACTGATTCGTGGAAGGTTCGAAAACTCGGCTATCATGGAGAGCATTAGTTTCTATGTTCCCGATGGTTATCTCCGTCATCGACAGCATAGACTGTTTTATCTCCCGGCTTGCAGAACTAACTTGCCAATGGTTATGCCAGTCGGGAGAGCAATCTCGCTGTTGAACAGAATTAATTCGGATATCGACATATTTAGCGTCAGTGAAGCTGCCTTTAAAAGGCAAGCTCAATTAATGCTTATATAGTTTTTTTCTTTTTTGCCTACCATTTATATATTTAATTTAATGTTTAAGGTAATACTGTTAATTTTTTTTTTTTAAAAACGCATTAAAATTTTAAATTTTGTAATGTTTTTAAAGAATAAATAAATAAATAAATTGAAATTAAATTAAATTAAATAAATAAATATTAAATGATTTCAAAAATTTGAAAGATTCCGCGCATGTACTTATTCAAGATCTTATAAAAGTATGGAGTAAATCTAGTATTCCGACCAGACAACAAAATCACTGTATTGAAAAACTGATTAAGTTTTTTAAGAACTGGCTGCTATTGAAGAAAAATAGAGGAAGAAATTCTGAAGCACAAAGAAAAGGAGAGTATTTGTTTAAAAAAGAACTAGAAAAACATGTTGATATTGCCCATTTGAATTTGATAAAAATTGCGGAAGACAGAGCGTTTCTCATCGATCAAAGATGAGAACGTAAGAGGATTATGACCTCAATTGACAAGAAACTAGAAAAGGTCAAAAAAAGTTCTCTAAAACAGAAACAAAGATCTGAAGAATTGAAAGAAATGGCTGCTTCATCTTCGGTGGTGTCGAGACAAGAGTTAGAACTTGAGTGCAGCTTCAGTAGCACTTCTAGTAATGCTAGCATATTAGAGGATAAGTCTAAAGATGAGTTTGTAGTGCGTTGAGCTGTCTACAAGTGACCTATTTACACAATACGTTACCAGTGCGCTTGATCGTAACAAGATTTAAACTAATCAAGAGAGAAGAAAAACCAATTGTTCGATTTGTGAGTTATCATCTACACCAAAGTTTGAATCGAAGCGTCTTTGCGAGCAGATGCACCAGTAAATGACTTAATACTTTGCAATAGCTTAAAATTGTACGAAGCCATTGATTCCGAAATCCTAGGGGTGTCTTAGAGCGTCACTTAAGGATATTTGTCAGATGAACTATTCACATTGTTTTCTGAGAAGCTGTCTGATGCTGTGAAACAGGCCATTGTTCAAAAAATAAATTCTGATGGCGGTAATCGTTCAGTACGAGGTTATTCTGCTAAACTTGCCTCAGAAGTTACATTAGAAGCTTTTGCAACACAAAGAACGTTGAAAACGCACTTAGTTCTTGATATCAACGACTCTTTCTTGCAATTACCTACTGAGACTTGGAATAACAATGTTGATTACCTTCACGGCAAAAGCTGAGTCAAAAATTTGCGTGTTGTTAATGATACAGCGGAGAGAGGTATTAAACTTGTTGAAGATTACACGATACTCACTAAGAATGAGGAAGAAAAGCAATTTTTACTTCACATCGTTGAACAAAACAGAAAAATCGTTTCTACTGAAACATTAAAAAAAGAGTTAACAAACATAGTTAACAAACTTAACACGGGCATTAGCCTAGTATGGTTATCAAGAAAAAAAAACATAAAAGTGTATTTTCAAAAATTGTATGAAATAAAAAAAAAAAGTTTTGAAAGATTGCGACTAATATTATGTTAATTATTGTTTTGTTACCAAATTTTGTTCAAATTTAAATACGTTTCATACTTATTTGACTAAAATACTTGTAATATCAATAAACCTTAAATTACGTGTTTTACTTAAAATCCAGAACTTTTGTCAGAAATTTCTAATTCGATGAGCACCCCCTTGTATATAAGAAAGGGGGCTGAAATTTTGTACAAATAATAGGAATGGTAGGTGTAACAAATTAAATGGTTGGCTACATCTATATTTGAAAAAAAATTACTATGAAGGCCTGGACCACCTTAATGGACAAAGACTTCAGACAATAGAAAAGCGTGCGGACCAGACGATATTCCAGCTGAGGTGTTGAAGCTCTTTAATAATGAAAATGTTGACTACCTGATGAGGTTTTTTAACTCGATATATGACACAGGGAATATACCCCAAGATTAGCTAAAATCCACCTTTGTGACATTGTCTAAAAAACAATACTACTTCTTCTGCATCATGGACTAAGCAGTGCAGTTAATATACCTACAAGTTTAGGATATAACGAAAATGATAGGATATATTAATACTCTTCAACATGGCTGACTACATTGAACACATAGACTCGGACAAACAGCATCACTGCACAAGTACTAATGACTTTAAACAATGGACTAACATCAATAAAAAAAAATAGGATCAAAATATTACATCAAAACATTAGATCAATTAATAAAAACTTTGATGAATTTATATTATACCTCCAACAACTTGAAAATAATTTTGATGTCATCGTACTTACAGAATGCTGGCTGAATGACAAATATACACCTAAAACACTTGAAAACTATAATTCGTACCACTCAACGAAGCACAAAAACCAAAATGATGGCGTAGTCATATACACAAGTAATAAAATCAACACGACTATACAAGAAATAAATATCATAGACTCTTACTGCATAAAAATTACATATGATAAAGAAACTTGTATCCTAGCTTTATATAGATCTCCATCCAAAAATAACATAACAAATTTCCTAACTGCACTAAACAGCACATTAACTGATCTCAACAAAATCAAAAATATCATCTTAGTAGGAGACCTAAACATAAACACTTTACAATATGGACACCCGCAAAGCATAGAATACCTATCAATACTAGCGCAACATGGACTGGAACCCACGATAAATATCCCAACACGAGTCACACAAAACACAAGTAGCTGTATAGACCATATAATGATCAAGTCAAAACTAAAATCCGAAACAATAGTACTCGAAAGCGCAATTACAGATCATTACATGACTATGATAGCAATAGTCACTGAAAACACAAAATCTGAACAACATAAAACATTTACAAAAAAAAATAACTGAATATCCAAACTTAAAGGAAAAACTCAAAAAAATGGACTGGAATCCAATATACCAAATACAGAATGCTGAAGAAGCCTGGGATAAATTCACAACTACGTTAACACAAGAAATAAATAACTACACTAATATAAAACTTATAACACTTAGACACAAGACAAATAAAAATAAAACTATGGATAACACAAGGAATATTAAACTGCATCCGTAAACGAGACAAATTACACAGACAAATTAAAAACACGCCATATGACATGGAACAATTTAATTTCTATAAAAGATATAGAAATATCTGCACAAAAATTATAAGAGTAGCTAAGGAGATATACTATAGACAAAAACTACAAAAAGAAAACAAAAACCCAAAAGCTATATGGAAAATGTTGAAAGAAGTAACATACACACAAAAACACAAACAGAAAAATAGTATCGAACAATTAAATATTAATTCAAAAAAAATAGATATCAATACAAATGCAGAGATAATAGCGAACCATGTGAATAGCTTTTTTGCAAATATAGGAAAAGTTTTAGCAAACCGTAAAACACAAACACAAATCAACCGATCAAACATCAATAAACAAAAGACAAAACTAAGACTTACAATAAAAACAATTACGGAGGAGGAAATTGAAAAAATAATCGATAAATTAAAAAACAATATTGCACCGGGATTAGATGAGATAACAACAGATTGCATTCAGAAATTAAAAAATTAAATAATAAAACCAATAACACACTTAATCAACCTTAGTATAAAACAAAGCTGCTTCCCTAGTACTTTGAAACAAGGACTGGTGATCCCTATTTACAAAGCAGGAGACAAAAAGGAAATAAATAACTATAGACCAATCACATTATTAAACTCACTATCAAAGATCTTCGAAAGAGCATTAAAAAACCAAATTATAAAATACCTTGAAGAAAACAAATTAAACTCGGATAAACAATACGGATTTAGAGAAAAAAGAGGTACCAAAGAAGCTTTAGAATATGTAATAGATTATATACATAGCAACCTAGATCAAGGTCAAAAATGCATAGCGATATACCTAGACTTAGCTAAAGCCTTCGATTCAATTTGCCACAAAACCCTATTTAAAAAAATTAGAAAACATTGGTATCTTAGGCAAGGAACTCCAACTAATGAAAAGTTATATGAGCAACAGAACCCAACAAGTTAAAATTAATCACCATACTAGTAAACCACTGCCAATTACATATGGAGTTCCACAAGGAAGCATACTAGGGCCCGTGCTATTCACTATCTACATAAATGAACTCTGTAATTTGGAAATAGACGGAAAAATAATTAGTTATACGGACGACACAGTATTACTCTTCAAATCTAAAGACTGGAACAATGTGTATAATACAGCAGAATTAGGAATCACGCGAGTGAAAACATGGTTAGACACAAACATACTTACATTAAATATATCGAAAACAAAATTCACAACGTACAGTATAAATAGCACGGGACAGCCAACAAATAAAACAAACACCATAAAAATACACGGTTGTTTAAACACCAAAAACTGCGACTGCCCTGCTATAGTAAAAACAGACCAAATAAAATATCTAGGAATCATAATTGATCATAATCTCAAATGGGCACATCATACAAATCATATCACCAATAAACTCCTCAAAACAATTCATCTTTTCCTAACCATAAGAAACATATACAAACTAAAACAAATGAAAACAATATATTTTGCACTCTGCCAATCTATAATAGAATATGGAATCATTGTTTGGGGAGGAGCAACAAACTCAGCTATTGCTCATATGGAAACCACACAGAGAACCACCTTAAAGATTATACTAAAAAAACACAGAATGACTGACACAGACCAAATATTCAACATGTTCGACGGACTTGATATACGACAATTATACATAAAAACACTTCTTAACTATATCTTTGACCAAAAACACAAACTCCAACAAACACAAACCATTAATAGACCAGTTAGACAAGCATACATACAAAACTTAAAAACACCGACGATAAACACAAGCTTTGGACAAAGATACCACAAATACCACGCAATAAAAGCATTCAACCATCTTTCACTCGATTTAAACAAAGAAGAAAACAAAAAACTTTTCACACTCAAAATTAAAAGATGGATTAAAGACCAAAAAAGACAACTTTACAAAAAAATCACAACATAAAAAAAAATAAAATAAAATAAAAACACATAGACATAAACACCATTGCAATACTCACTAATATATAAAACCTTTTAATTTAACTATCGGTTTATACGTATCTATCCTATTTATATAGTTTTATTCTATTGTTTTATTTTAGTGTTATTTTACTCTATTTTGTTTTGCTCTATTTTTTTTCTTTCAATTCTCATATGTTATTGTTGAGTCTCTTTTTTCTTTAGTTTTTATTTTATATGAATCTTAAATAAAAAAAAAAATCATATCAAACTGTAAAATGAGGTCCTCAGCACGGGTAAAGCACCCAGTGAGGCCCACATTAGTCAAATATGTAACACACATGTATAAATCAGGTGAATCAAATAAAAAAAAAATTTAAAAAAAAATTGAAAAAAATACCCTAAGAAGTGAATAATGTCCTTAAATAATTCCTTAAAATAATACATGCTAGGATACGCAATAAGTGCAAACAGGACTTGGATGACACTCAGTTTGGCTTCAAAAACGCATTTGGGACACATGAAGCATTATTGTCTGTCGACGTACTATTGCAAAAGTATCGTGACCTAAGAAAGGAAGTCTGCCTGTTTTATTGACTACAAAAAGGTATTTTACAGGGTAAAACATTCTGACCTAATGAAAATGCTTGCGGATTGTAAAGTTGACACCAAAGACCAGAATTTCATTAAAAACCTGTATTGGTTCCAAATAGGAGAAAGAAGACATGGGAATGAAAGATCTAATGCAATTGCCATTCAACGAGTAAGACAAGGCTATATCCTGTTACCACTATTGCTTGATCTCTATTCCAACCCCCAAACAATGTCTTTAAAAGAGCCCCAAGTAATACTGAGAAGGGTCTGAAGATCAACGGGTTTGTCATTAATAACGTAAGATACGCAGATGATACTGATTACCAGCTGTAATAATGACTGTATCGATGACCTCCAAGACCTGTTAAATCTTGTTAATAATGCTAGTGAGCAACTGGGCCTAACAATCAACGTCAATAAAACTAAATGGATGACATTTGATTTTGGATCTAAATCAGTGATACCGTTAATAGGTTGCAATGTCGAAAAGGCGGAAAGATTTAGATATCTTGGCAGTATTATCACGGAGACTTTTGACCCAGATATAGAGGTTAGGTGCAGAATTGAAGCAGCAAGAATTTTTTTTTTACATTAACTCTACACAGGAGGCCTTGAGGAAAATAATTTCCCTCAGGGCTTATGTCATCTAGGATGCTGTGTGGAGGCTCTTTTTGAGGAGAGGAAGGAATAAACATTGGTCTTGAAGAGACCTATGTTGTGGGAAGGAGGAAACACAGAGGCCGGCAAATCATTCCACAGCCGAGCGGTTGAACATAAGAACGAGTCGAAGAAATGACCCGTTCTCATGTGACAAATGTCAACCGTTTACAAATGTTGGGCACGCGTTTGGCGTGTTTTCCGACTATGCACCGGTGCCGAAGGTATCAATGATGCTATGATGATCTTCCATTGTAATACCAGTAGAACAAGGATAGCATTCCCACCCAACGCCTGTGCTCTAAAGATTGCAATCCGTCTGTTAAGATGGGAGAATCTATCAAACGGACCGCCCGTTTCTGCACAGAGTCGAGGGTATTTTTCAGGTATTTCACTGCAGTTGTGCACTATTAAAGTATCTGCGGGCCCTATACAGTACGCCCAGTTTCTGGCTTCGATGGAGCCCCCATAACTGAGCTGGTCACTTAGGGTTACACCAAGCATATCAATGGAGGGCCTGTTCGGAAGATTGCTTCCGTTGAAAGAGACTAGATTTTCATTTCGATCCCTTTTAGACGTAATCAGACAAGATTGGGTCTTTGAAACATTAAATTCAACGAGATTATTTTTACTACAAGAGAAAACACTCTCGAGGTAACCGTCCATTCTTTGCTTCAAAGCCCTACGAGCTGTTGGAGTTTGTGAGCCCTTTGGGGGCTTGTCAAACAAAAAGCTATCATGAACTATACTGTAATCCCCATAACAGTTCAAATTTTCGATTTGGGAGGCGGGAATGGGTACCGCCGCCCCGGGAACCTTTATTGGATAACCAACACCTCTGCCATAGGTCACCCCAAGTGTTTCGCTACGTTTGGTGATTTAGCAGGGGTGCCCGGGTTCATGGGGTGAGGTTTGTCTAGATCTTGGAGCCGGATGACCGGGACATACTGAACCCCAGATTCCTACCCACCCCTTAAACCCTTTTCCTTCACAGAACTCTCCTCTCCTTCCCTTTTCCTTAAAAAAAAAACCCTCCACACAGCATCCTCAAAGATGACATAGGTCCTGAGGGAAATTATTTTCCTCAGGGCCTCCTGTGTGGAGATCATGTAAAAAAAAAAAAAAAAAACAGTGAATTGGTGCACATGACAAAAGGTCGTTGATGTGCAACAAAAACAAAGTTGGAGACAGAACCGATCCCTGCGGGACGCCAACTTTATTGAGTGTGAGGAAGAGGTGAAACCATCGACTACCGTCTGAATCGACCTCTCCCTCAAGAAGTCGGCAATCCAAGTACCCAAAGATGCGGGAAGTCCGTAAGAATGCAGTTTGTTAAGTCCTCGGTGCCAAACCCGGTCAAAGGCCTTGGAGATGTCCAGTGCAACCGTTTGGGTCTCACCAAAACGTTCCAGGCATCGCCCCCAAACATGCGTCACATACGCGAGAAGATCACCGCACGAGCGGTTTCGCCGGAATCCGTATTGACGGTCGTTAATAATTTTGTTCTTCTCGAGGTATGTGAGCAGTTTTTCGTTGATCACACGTTCCATCACCTTAGACAGAACTGATGTGATCGCTATGGGGCGGTAGTTGGCCGGGTTGGAGCGGTCACCCTTCTTTGGAATAGGATGGATAACCGCTTTTTTCCAACCAGAGGGCACAGAGCCAGTCTTCAGGGATATTTTAAAAAGCTTCGTCAAAATTGGAGCTATTCTGCAGCGCACCTCTGCAGTACCAGGGCAGGTATTCTGTCAGGCCCACTAGCTTTATTAACATCAAGCCCTCGTAAAACATGGAGTACTTCCCGATGCCGGATCCTCAGCTTTTTCATACAAAAACCGCAGTGATGAACCGACTGCGGGACAGCACCTTCGTCATCGAGGGTTGAGTTATCCGCAAACATTTACCTAATAAGTTAGCCTTTTCGGTGGCGGTGTTTGCTAGTGAGCCGTCAGGTCTGGTAAGAGGCGGCAGACTGGATTTGCAGAAATCGCGACCTATTGAGCCCGCAAGCGATCAGAATTGCCTGCTGCCATGCGGGCATGCAACCAGCTTTCTGCTGATCTGCTGGTCGTGCTCAAATTTTGATCTATTTATGATTCTCTTGGTTTCTTTTGCCATTTTGTTGTAAGCTGTTCTGTCTTCGGATGTTCTAGATGTGTTGTAGGCTCGGTAAGCCGCGTTTTTTTCGTCGCACTGCTTCAGCGCATTGTCAACTGAACCACGGCTTTGAGCCTACACCAGTTTCCTTAACAGTAGATTGGATGAAGCCATCCATCGCGGATGTGATGACTTCACCAATTTCCTGGCCACATCTTGAGGGATTCGAAGTCCGAAAACAGACAGCTGACCACGGGAAAGCATTAAAATGTGCAGACCGAACCAATCTGCTGACCTATAGTGTCACACTTTTCTCTTCAGCCTCTCGTTTGGTGGTCTGAAGTTTACAGGGATTGATGTCGTCACCAGGCAGTGGTATCCTAAAGGCGCTGTGACTTCAATCTTGTAACCGTGTGGCACAGTAGTTAAAAATAGGTCTAACAGGTTTGAACGGTCTGGACATCAGGAACACTTGTGGGCTCCTGAACCATTTGCTCCAATCCGTAGCAAAGGTCAAAGGATTCCGCTTGGCGTCCAGCCGAGTCTGTTGATCCTGAGAACTTCAGCCAAGGTTCGTTATGAACATTGAAGTCCCCCAGGACCACAAACTCTGCCATAGGGTAGCGGGGCAAGAGGTCATCAATAGTGTCGCTTAAGTGTTTGAAGAGCTCGTACGTGTCTGATTCGCCAATGTTCGGTGAGCGGTATAAACATGCGTAGAATCTTACCATACTGGCAAGATTGACGCGTACCCACATTACGTCGAATCTGGAGTTTTCCAGATTCAACAGTCGCACACAGTTGACATCAGCTCGACTATAGAGACAGACACCTCTTTTAGGTCTGAACTTGCCTGCGAGGGTGAAGCCCGGGAAGTCCAGATAGAAGGCGTCTACAGGCTCAGCTATCTGTGTTTAAGACAGGAAAAGTAGGTTGGGGCGTTGAGGAAAAAGATGGTGGTGGACAGAGTTTAAATTGGTGTGCAGGCCGCTAATGTTGGTGTAATTCAAGAACAGTTTTGGCCTGCACCGGGGACGCCTACTCCTCGCTGCTGAAATGAGGTTAATTGTTGATGGTTGTATATTCATGATTTTATTTGTAGGGTTATTTAAGTGTGATATGAGAGGAAGGAAAGTCTGGGAGGGAAAAGGTAAAGGGGTGGGTAGGATGCTGGGGTTCAGAGTTTCCAGGAGTGACGGACGTATGTATCCAACCCACCCACTGCGGTGCAAGGCGATGGGGAGGGAGAGTCCGGCTGGAGAGGTCGCCCAATGCGCCCCAAACGCTACTGCTGGGTCCCCTCCGGTCACGAACCGGCACAACAGCAGCGGCGGGGTTTTTACACTCGTTGATGGGGTAGCCCACCCTCAGTCGTGAGCCTGAGGGTCGGGCCCCTGTACTACCGAGCGGCCCGGACAGCGGTAACCGGTTTTAAAGGGTCTCCCTCAACCAGCATCTCCCAATCCGGCCCGCCACGCAGAAGGTGGGCCGACGCACCATATACTTCGAGGGGAGAAGTATCAATTCCTACATTTAATATTGAAAGGCAAGATAGAGGGTCGCCAAGTGCCTGGTAGGAGACAAATGTCTTGGCTGCGAAACGTACGAGAATGGACCGGCATTAGAAGTGTGGAGGGACTATTCCGGGCAGCGCAAGACAGAGAGACATTTTCAAGAGTGATCGCCAACGTCGGGGGGACCTGATGGGGCACACGAAGAAGAAATAAATATAATATTAGTGAAACTAAATCGAAAATCTGAAGACAAAAAAAGCTCTGGGACTCGAATCCAGGACCTTCTGCTTTCATGGCAACAGCTCTACCAACTGAGCTAAGGTGTCTATATCCAATTTGGTCACCTTTGACTGTATCATACTTCAACTAAGAACTACCAACATTATCTGGAGACAATATTGGCGAAACTCAATCGAAAATCTGGAAACAGAAAAATATATTGCACCTATGGAACTAGTCCCAAAATTTTGGGACTGGTCCCAGAGGAGTCCCAAAAGAGGAAAATTTTGGGACTAGATACAAAGGTGCCACAATATCTTTTTTCTGATTTTACTGTCTCCAGATTTTCGATTGAGTTTCGCTAATATTGTCTTCATTTAAATGTTGCAAATGGAGGTTTTACTCCATATAAAAATAAATATTTAAATTTTTACTTCAAAATACGAACACTTCACTTTTTTTCGAACCAAAATTACTGATAAGGAAAAAAAGAAAAACAAATACATATTTTATTAGACAAATGTAAAAAATAATTAACAAAAACCTTACGAAGATTCATAATTTTTTCTCAAATTGCGGTAGGAAACTTTGGTTTCATAGAGAAGCACTTTCTAATTTTTCCGTAGTTTACTTCTAGATTCAAATATAAAGCGAGGTGTTTTCTCTTTCTGACAATTTTTTTATTTTTATTTTAGCATATAAAATATAATGTACATTTAAATGATGTAATAAGTTGCGTACATGTTCATATTCAAATATGTTAATACCACTCTTCCATGGAAGCATTAGCTTGTGTCTGGAAGAGTAGTGTACATTTTTTAATGCTATATTATATTATAAGTTCTTAAATTACAATGTGAATGTAAAAAACAATAAGTTGTAAGTTTGGTGATATGTAATTATGAGTATTTATCTACTATCAAAACAATTTTACTATTTGGATAATGTATCTAGAATTATTGTAATTAGTTACAATGTTTAGATAAAATTTCTCACCATGACAGCAAGAAAGATACAAAAATTTGGGTGGGACCTATGTGAGCTGTTCCCAAAGTGAACTAATTAGCCTGAGGGGTAAATAATTTTGTTCTTGTTGATATGTTATCGAGCAACTTAGTTGTTTTTTAAGGAGGCCAGGCTATTTAAATAATGTTCTTTTTAATAACTTTCGCGGCCACCGGGTGACAAGCGGCCTCCCAGTGGTTTTAAGATGGAATGGAATTTGAATTACTATAGAATTTTGATACAGGCATTAAAGCACCTAACTAAAATTGCCTACCCATGGATTAAAAAATACCACCGCTCAGTTGAGTTGGCATCGCGTTTGAGTCCTACCCAGGCACCATGAGTTAAATACCTGGTCTGGCTTTTTGCTCCATTACAACCCAAGCAACGTTTTCCGCTTATTGTGGTGGTAGGAGAATATTTTCAAAATGGTATCTACCTATGGTATTACTATCAATTTTAACCAATAATTGAAGATTATGTTATTAATCAATAATGAGGTTTTACAAGCTTAAATAAGTTAATAACTGAAACATAACCACGCCACAAGATTTACAGGAAACTTACTAGCAAACAAGCAAACAAAACAATATTTCAACGAGGCTATTAAAATACATAACAACCTTCCTCGTAACATCAAACAAAGTCACCTCACCTTAAACGAATACCTACTTTACATAAATTAAATTTCCCTTCTTATTCTTTATCCCCTCTCTGTCTCTCCGGTGGGTATATTTAAACCGTTGATGTCCACAAATATTGTAATCTGTACTACACTTTAAGACATATGATGTAGGTAACTAAAAGCTAAACCGTTTGTAATTTTCGTTATTCGTTACTCCTTCTTTAGCCCAAAATCAAATAACGAAAATGCATTAGGCCGTGAAAATCTTAAAACGTTTGTAATTTGTTTATTTTGAACAATAATAAAAGGTGAAAAAATACATTGAATCCTAACAATCCACAGGTTAATAGAATTGTTTAAATTGCAAGATAAAAAGCTTTAAAAACAAAATGCCTAAAAATTATAAGAAGAAATACAAAAAAAACGGTTTAAATTTCACCGAGGAGACTAGTTTTATAGATCCGCTACAGGTCAGCTTCTGATGGCACAGTGTTTGACCTGGTTGACCCATTCACGCAGATTGTTGCTGACTTTTAGGTACATTTTCCTTTCCAAGAAGCTCGAAGCAAAACAATAATACGAGGTCATAACAAGTCTTACACATTATTGCACCAGTCCAAAACATGATATCGCGTTTTATAAGTACGCAATCTGAGTTTGGCATGCTGTAATAAATATCCAGCAATTCGTAGGTTATGCTAATTGGAAAAAATTTTTAGGAGTTCGAAAAATGATTTTAAAATGATATTGTAACATTTTTCAGGGAACGGACATCACAGAAGCATTCGAAGTCCATCATTTCTCAAATGCACCCGCCGCCATTCTAGCGAAATTCTACGTCAGAGACGCTAAAAGTCGAAGAAACTCCCCATTCACGTTCAATGAAGACGGTTTTTATAAAATATTAAAATCAAGGGTAATAGAAGAAATGAAGAAGATTCCCAAAAGCCACGGGAGTTCCAGTAAACGCGTTTTGGATGCGATGGTTTTCTGCACGTTCTTGTTTTCGGTTCTAGCCATCCGAGCAGACTGGGGTTTTGCTAGGCTTGCGTGGGTTCTTTTGGGAGGACTAACCATGGCATGGACAGGAGTCTGCGCCCATAACTTCTTCCACCAAAAGGATAACTGGAGAATGTACATGTTTAACCTCACACTGATGTCTTCTGAGTAAGTATTTTAGAATAAATTATAATTTATTTGTATTAGCTATTAACGATCGATTCCTGGTGTTGCAAGTTACAAGTAGGATTTTAAAAGGGATCCCGCGCTATTGAAGCGCATTGAAGAAGTTTGTTGAATGCTACTACACTGTTCCGCTGAGCTTTTCTCAAGTACTCAACATCTCAACAAGTGCAATAAAACTGCGTATCTACGAATGTCTTTTCTAATTTTAGAACGAAAGCAGTGCTTAGTGTTTAGTGTTTCGCTTTTTGGCGGGTTCTCATTTTACATTCTAATTATGATATTTATTCTTTGTGATTAACCATAAATTTAACATAAAAAGTAATATTTTGTCAGCAAAATCTGTCGAATGACGGCTTTGGACAAATTTACAGTTTTTGCTTCATTTCTGTAATTAGTTGCGGGGCTTAAAAATATCGATAAAAATTAAAGCACCATTCTCCGTTCAAAAGACCCACAGGTAACTAAATTCCATGAGGGCATTTTTTTTTTTTTTTACAGTAAGTACCGCACAAGAATCTCAACTGCTCCCGTCTGGAGCCAGTGAGACTATGGCATCCCCAATTGGGGTATGTTGTGAGGCTGAAGGTAGTGGGGAGGGGAAGGAGGTGGGGAAGAGGAAGGTTGGGAAGTACCTGGCTATTCAGATCTGGTCACTAAACACGGCTAAAGCCATTTTCAAGCAACGTTTCAATTCTGAATGGTGGTCTTACACCAGGACGATACTGATAGTATCTTCCACTCTGGAACATGACGCAAATATACTATATATTATTTTTTATGAATTAATTGTGAAATAACACAAATTAATCAAATAAAATTTATTTGCGCATGCCGGGTTCGAACCCGCGACCTCCGGATTGTGAGTCAAGAGTCTTACCCACTGGACTACGGAGGTCGTCATGTCATATGTCATCTTTGGGAATTCTGTACGGAGGGTTTTTTTGACGATAGGGAGGAGAAGAAGTTCACTTTCTGGTGCAAGGCGATGGATCAAGAGAGTCCGACTGTAGTGTAGAGATCAGAGAGTCTCTCTCAACCGGTCTCTCTAGATCTGGCCCGCCACGCTGTTGATAGACAGACGCAAGAACTGGAAAAATCTCACACCATCAAACCTTACTAAGTCACCAAACCGTAGTTATTGGTTTACCAATGAATGGTTCCCGGGACGGCAGTACCCATACCTGCCTTCCGATTTGCATGTCTTCTTGTTTTGAAAAGGGGATGAGCCATGCAAGGTTGTGTTTCATGAATTTGACCTATTTTTTTCAACAATTACAAACTGGCTTTCAACCAGCGGTTGTCATTTATATTTTCTTTTAATATAAAATTTCCCCGGCAAAAAACAAATGGAGGTACCTATACAATATGGTAGATATATATAAATAATAATATTTAATGCACAACGCCCAAATGTAGATTTTTCAGAAAGGAATAATATAGGCAAGAGAAATGTGATGGTAAATTTAAAATACTGCTGCAGTATCTGACTTTCAGAATGCACAAGCATTGCGCAACGTGCCAGTATTTTACACGGGCCATACCGGTAGGTGTATCAAATAGTTGTGAAGAAATTATTAAGCGTATTAATTATGTATAAATAGGGTTTTTTTATATTAACCCCACACAGGAGACTCTAAGGATAATAATTTCCCTCAAGGCCTATGTCATATTTGGAAATGCTGTGTGGAGGGTATTTTTAAGGAAAGGAAGAGAGAAAGTTCTGGGAAGGAAAAAGATATGAGGGGTGGGTAGGAATCTAGGGGTCAGTGTGTCCATTAGTGACGGACGTATGAAACCATCCCTCCCGCTGCGGTGCAAGACAATGGTTCGAAAAATAACATCTGGAGAGGTCAAAGGCCTATCCCGATGCAGCTTGTGGGCACGCTGCCAAGACCTGGACACGCGTCACCCGATGAACCCGGGCACCCCTGATAATTTAACAAACGTAGCAAACCACTTGGGGTGACCTATGGCAGAGGTGTTGGTTATTCAATAAATGGTTACCGGGGCGGCGAAACCCGTACCCTCCTCCCAAATTTGATCTACGCGTCTATTTGCAAAAATATTAGTGCTCTGGCACAAAAGTCTTACCGAATGCCAATACCATACTTAATCTTCACTGAATCCAATTAACCAGAATACGCGAAGAAACAACAATTGGAACGGAGATTTTAAATCTAATCGATGCGATGCTTTAAGGCAAAACCGTTACCCCGCAAAGAAGTTAAAATCATAGAGGCCAAATCTACCCCAATCAAGACACAATCGGACAAGAGTCAAAACGCTTCACTTTCTTGACTTATTTTTACAATGTCTATACTGAGAAAAGAAAGTATCAGGATTGTCTTCGAAACCACAAAATTAGAAGAAACAGATGGAGTTTATAAACTGAGCTTTTCCGGATTTATGTAGGCCAGACAGAGCGGACGATCTCCAAAAGGATATCAGAACACTTTTGAGCATGTAAACTCGACCTCCCTAATAAATCTCCAATTGCCGAGCATTTAATTGAAACAGGCCATTACTTTGGATTTGTTTCTGAAGTCCTGGGAAGATTCAACATGAATAGAGCACGTATAATTACGGACGCAACTGAAATTTACAAAAATACCATTAGTATTAATAAAGACGACGGAGCTAAGCTCAATAGTTCTAGGTATCCAGGAATTGACGGTTACACCAAAACTTTACGTGGAAAACCATTCTCTGGATCATAATTTGATTCTTCTTCTTCTTTCGTATGGTGGGGGGTCAGAGGGGGACATCTAGGTCTGCGAGCCAGTCTAGGGCCTCAGGCGTTGCCCTGTGGACCTCATCAATCCCGCCGGGGAATGAATGGAGCGGGCATTCGTTGACCACATGTTCGGTGGTCTGCACCGCACCGCATTCACACGTCGCCGACTCTTTAAGGCCCCATCTATGCATCATGTGAGCACAACCGCTATAGGAGCACCTTATCCTATTGATGGCAGTCCAGAGTTTGCGAGGCAATGAGAACCCAGGCTGTCTCTCAGTGGGGTCTTGCACGAGATGTGCGTTTTTGACGTTGGCTGATTGCCACTCAAGCTTCCACCTATCTTCTGGGGTGAGAGGTGTTCGAAGGAGTCTTTCTCCTTCCGTCCAGAAGGGTTTTCGAGACTTTAAGCGGCATGCCGGGTGAGAAACGACCTCATCGTGCAAGGGTATTTCGCTTTTTTGCAGCGCCTTCTTGTATTCCCTCAGTGTTGCAATCTCTCGCCTGATATTTGGCGGGGTTATATTTGCAAGTACGGGGAGCCAAGGAAGAGGAGTCGATTTTAAGGTTCCGCTGATGGTTCGCATTGTGGCATTAAGCTGAACGTCGACCATGGAAGTGTGGGCGCTTCTGGCCCATACTGGAGCACAATATTCAGCTGCTGAGAAAACCCGAAGGGGCGACCATAAGTCGCCTATACCGGGGCGGGACAGTGGTGGGTACTTCAATGCTGAGAAAACCAGGGCAATGGATGCCGTTCTGAGCGTGTTGGCGTCGCATCCCCAGCTAGTACCAGCCAGCTTATTGACTAAGTTTAGTCTTGTCCTGGTTTTTTTGCCCACTGTTTCCATGTGTTTCCGGTAATTCAGGCTCCTGTCCAAAGTTACTCCAAGATAGCGGGGATGGGGGTCATGGTAAATATTTTTTCCATCAAACTGAACACAGAGTTTTGCGTTTGCCTGTGAATTACTGAGATGGAAAGCTGTCACAACTGTTTTCGACCCATTCGGCTTTAGTCGCCAATTGAGGAAAAATTCTTCCATAGCCTTGAGGTCAGAATTAAGGATCTCTTCTGCTGCATTGAGGGTTTTGGCTTGGACTGTGATGGCGAAGTCATCTGCGTAAGCAAATTTTCTGCCTTCAGTGTGAGGAAGATCTCGTGTATAGATGTTGAAGAGCGATGGGGCCAGCACTGAGCCTTGGGCAAGGCCATTATTCAGGTGCATTTTTTTGCTTTTTAGCCCTCCTAGAAAAACCCTGAAAGTACGGCCAGTTAGTAGTTGCTCAATAAGTCGTACTGTGTTGCCATCCTCTATGGTGTCGTAGAGCTTGACAAGGAGGCTTTTGTGCCACACCGTGTCGTAAGCCGCAGAGAGATCAATGAACGCTGCCGCAGTCTTAAGCCGTTTCTGGAATCCAGATTCGATGTGTGTTGTCAGAGCTAGCATCCGAAAAATCACGGATGGATTTCACGCAATCGGTATTCAGGTTGGAAAACTAGCAATATTTAACATCTACAAACCTCCAAATGAAGTATGGCAGACACCAGCACTCCCTCCACACAATCACCCGGCGGTGTACGTGGGAGATTTCAACAGCCACCACTTCCTATGGGGCTACTCGACGACAGATAAATCTGGAGAACAAATCACCGATTGGGCATCAGCACAGAATTGCCAACTTATTTACGATGCTAAACAAAAGGGGACATTCTTTTCTGCGCGTTGGCGTCGTGAATACACGCCCGACTTGTGTTTTGTCTCTAAAGCGCCGGACGGAAAACCTATGAGGGCCTCGAGAACTGTACTGAATAATTTCCCACATAGTCAACACAGGCCAGTCATGCTAAACATAGGTATACAGATTCCATTAATCTCCAGTAACCCGATGCCACGGTGGAATTTAAGACGGGCAAAATGGCGAGAGTTTTCGGTATATGTTGACAGGGTTGTGGATAACATACCATCAAAGCCGAATTTCTACGACCGATTTTCGAACCTTTTGTTTGTAGCTGCGAAGAAATTCATCCCTAGAGGTTACAGAAAAGTGTATATCCCAACATGGAGCTCAGAAAGCAAACGCCTTCTAACTGAATACGAGAGGAACAACGACCCAAACACTGCTTCTGATCTTCTCCAGTCTCTGGATGACGGGCGCATGAACAGATGGAACGAACTAATGGAAGAAATGAGTTTCGAACACTCGAGCAGAAAAGCGTGGCAAACACTCAGGCGACTCGGAGCTGCAAATCAGCCAATTAAGACAACCCCCAAAGTGTCCCCAAATGCTGTTGCTCACCAACTACTCCGCAGTTCAAAAACGACAACAAGGTCTAATATAAGCCACCAGATCAAAAAATCCCTGAAAGCGGCGCGGCTAAAATGGCCGGTGAACCCTAACGATGTGGTCGCCGTTACAGCTGATGATGTAGACATCGCCCTCACTTCAACAAAAGCTGGGAAAGCAGCTGGATGCGACGGAGTTCTTCCAGACTTTCTGAAACATGCTGGGCTACGGACAAAGTTATGGATCGCAAAACTGTTTACTGAAATTTTTAAAACTGGAGTTATTCCAAATATCTGGAAAAAAACTAAAGTTATTGCGATCCTCAAACCCAACAAGCCAACAGAAGATCCAAACAGCTATCGGCCCATCTCGCTTTTAAGTACCATGTACAAACTCCTAGAGCGAGTGGTGCTCCGCAGACTTACCCCAATTCTGATTGATAATTTGATACCAATAACATAATATAGTCACGTTGGCTTAATAAGAAGGTAGCGTAAGACGGCATGATAATACCTAAAAAATTATTCACGATTAAACCACACATTGTGTTTGTACATAGCTATTAGTCATTTAAGTCAATGATTATAATAGTTGTAATAATAATAGATAATTAATAGCAAGCGTGCTATTACTACAGTCGAAGGTCAGAAAAATAAACAGAAATTATAGATAAACACTTGCGGTACCTACATACCTTGGTCAATTTTATAAATACATTTGATATTTAAATGTGTTTGCGATAATTGCAAGGCAATCTCTGCGAACATGATTGTTTTTATCAAAGTACTAAATCGCTGCAATTATTACACTGTCGAACACATTTTCTATAAACTGCACCGAGTTTGGAAGTTCTGATTTTTGTTTGGATACGGCCACTTTCGTTTTTCGTTGAATTTATGGGTTCATTTCAATGCAAATTTGCAATACAATTATTCCTGAAACATAATCTGTTTCCGATTGGATGAAACCATAAAAATAAACAATTAAAAGCTCTATTCCGATAACGATGATTATTTTATCGTAATTCCTGGTTAGAAATATAAACAGCATTAAAAGAAAATATAATGAATGAATTATTTGCAAGTTTGCATGACACAAGTGTTTTGAAGATAAGTCTTAAGACTGTCATACCAGCAAATCATAATTTCGATTCCGACTATAGCGCTCACACATCAGCGATCGCGAGCGGACGTTTTTGGAACTAGATTTCATTCCGCTGCAAGCCGGGTTTCACGTACCTGCTAGTTCACGCGGAGCTGGGCCTACAGTATGGTTCAGATAAAGATGTTGAATTCTCGCTTCCAGAATTTTAATTAATAGTAGTTATTTGTAATTTGTGTATCGAAGTGCATAGACATAAATAGATACAGAAACACAGTAGGTATAAAGTAGATACCTAAACAAAAAAAACAATTTGTTATATTTTTTTAAATATTTTGGTTTTTGTTTTTTCATTTTATTTTACGGCCATTAGAGTGGAAAAATTGAAACGATACTTTAAATGGCTTAAGCCGTGTTTAGTGACAAGATCTGAAGATTCAGGTACCTCCCCACCTTCATCTTCCCTAACTCATTCCCCTCCCCCACTACCTTCAGCCTCACAACATACCCCAATTGGGGGTGCAATAGTCCCACTGGCTCCAGACGGGAGCAGTTGGGACTCTTGTGTGGTATTCATGAAAAAAAGAGTAATATTCAGTTGGATTGTAAAAACTTTGAAATATTTATTCGTGTGCACAATTTTTAATTTTATATTTATGTGAATACCGCACAAGAGACCCAAATGCTCCCGTCTGGAGCCAGTGAGACTATGACATGACTATGGGGTATATTGTGAGGCTGAAAGTGGTGGGGAAGGGAAGGAGATGGGGAAGAGGAAGTGAAGAATTACCTGGCTATTCAGATCTGGTCACCAAACACGGCCAAAGCCATTTTTAGCAACGTTTCTATTCTGAATGGTGGTCTTACACCAGGGCGATACAAAAATATCTTCTACTCTGGAACGTGACGAAAATATATTATTTTTAAATTAAATAATTGTGAAATAACCCAAATTAGTCAAATAAAATATATTTGCCCACGCCGGGATTCGATCCCACGACCTTCGGATTGCGAGTCAAGAGCCTTACCTCTTGACCACGCCGGCCGTCAATAGGTAGTATCAGTAATTTGAAGGCGGGTATGGTTACCACCGCCCCGGGAACCATGTATTGGATTTTTATTTTATTTTATTTTTTTTAACTTTATTTATTCCCATTTCTTTGTACATATAATGTATAAAAGCAAATATTATATAATAACATAATATATAATAACAATTATGAACAAGAAATGAAAACCCACTAAGGCACTGCCTGAGTGTGGGTAATATTAAAACAAAATACTATATTTCTAAGTACCTACCCAAAGTATAAATTAGACTTAAAAAACATATTAAATATAAAGATAGTATAAAAAATAAGTATTACATAAGTAGAATAAGTGAAAAGGGTTTTTTCAGCTATTATAAAAATAAAATAAAAATATGGAGAAAAACATACAATTTTTTTTTTTTTTTTTTAGTTATTATAAAATAAAAATAATAAAATAAACAGAAAACATATTGTACTACAGTTAAGAAGTTACAGCAAATGAGTTGTAGAAGGATGGATAAATTTATAGAAAAAGCGTTTCAATATCTTCATTATTCAACCATAATTTTACCTCTTTTACATATTTTATCATTTTATTTATCATTTGAGTTTGTAGTGGTAGAAGGTTAAATGTACGAGGACCAATGAAACTGCTATGTGTCTGCAATAATTTAGTATTGGTTTGTGGGGTATAAAATATATTATTTATTCTTTTGCTCGTTCTGTTTTCATTTATTTCGAAATTATTTTTGTTTTTAAACACATATTTCAAAGTTTGTAATATAAATAATTTACGTATATTAAATATTTTAGTTTCTTTGTATAATAAGTTGGTCGAGAATGTTTTATTTTTGTTAAATATGACTTTAATTATGCGTTTTTGAATTATTTGTAGAGGCTTCATAAATGTATCAAGTGCACCACCCCATCCTATAATGCCATAAGTGATTGATGATTGCACCAGGGAAAAGTAGATCATTTTCAATTTTTCAATGTTTAGTACTTCCTTAAGTCTATAAAATATGTAGGTCAGATATCTTAATTTAGAAGTGATTTGATTAATATGTGATTTCCAATTAAGATTTATATCTATTGATACTCCTAAATATTTTATATTTTCGACATCAGTGAGTTCGTTGCACATGAAGCACATTTCTTGATTGCAACTAGTATTATGGATTCTAATTTTAAGGTTGTCTTTAGGTTTATTTTTAATGGTTTTATAAAAAGGTAAGTAAAATGTTTTGCTATAGTTTAAAACGAGTTTGTTGTATTTTAGCCACGTTGAAACCAATGAAATACAATCAGTTGCTTTCGAAAAAGTTTCTTTCCAATTGTTACCATCCACTATTATTGCCGTGTCGTCTGCGTAAGAAACAATTTTACCAGGGATTACAAAATTACATAAATCATTAATATACATTAAGAATAAAATCGGGCCAAGCACAGTTCCCTGTGGAACCCCATTTTTTATCTTTGACTCTGAACTGTAATTATTCCCAATTTTTGTTTTTTGTGTTCTGTCTGTAAGATAGTTAGAGAGTAGTTTTAGTGTGTCTTTTTTGAAACCTAGTTGATTTATTTTTGTAATGAGTAAATTATGATTTACGGTGTCGAAAGCTTTTCTTAAATCTAGGAATATGGCAAGACATTTCTTTTTTCTATCGATAGATGAGTATATCTTTTTTGTCAGTTCATATATCGCATCCTCGGTGCTTAGGTCTTTACGAAAGTCGTATTGGTTTTTCGATAGAATTTTATATTTTTCTAAGTGTTCAATGACTCTAAACTTGATGCATTTTTCGAATATTTTCGAGAGGTTTGAAACAAGAGATATTGGTCTATAATTGTCTAATTTATTCGTATCTCCAGATTTATGAATAGGTATTATAGTGGAGATTTTAAATTGCTCTGGAAATCATTATTATCAACACCTCTGCCATAGGTACGGGTAGCCCTTTTTTTTTTTTTTTCATTTACTAGATTCTTATGTATCTTGAGGAGATGAATCATTTAAATTTACTGAATTTAAAGTTAATGTTCTTTATACAAATAGAACGGCGTCATATGCGCCTTGCAATTTTTACCTCATGTGGGTATTTAAAAATAGTACCTGGCTATTATAGACTTAGAGGTCATGTATTTTGTCGGTAGGGAAAAATTGTTATGTAAAAACCCTACTAAAATTGCATGTTTTGCATAGCTCAACAAAGCAACCGGCATCAAGCAAGGGAAATATATACATACGTGTGTGTTTGTGTTATGTTGGGAGTGGGAAGGAGTCGGTCATGTCCTTTTATTTGGAGCTCTTCCGCATTTGCCTTTGGGAATAAGGAAACCATGAAAAACCTTATCCGGGAGGAGTCGGCCGACAGTCAACATGAAACTGTGCGGCCTTCAGTGATTTCAGTAGATGAAATCCTGCATTTTGTGGTGATGGGTGTGGGTGTCTGTTTTTATGTGATATATACTTTATGGGAATTTTTAGGATAAACTTACATACATATAGATAAAATAAATATTATTATATAAATATATACATAGATATATAGACATAAGTTGTG
Organism: Limnephilus rhombicus; assembly: GCA_929108145.2. Lineage (NCBI taxonomy): Eukaryota > Metazoa > Arthropoda > Insecta > Trichoptera > Limnephilidae > Limnephilus > Limnephilus rhombicus. Next base: position 54,059,670 of record OV815282.1, on the reverse strand, counting down.
GGGAGGGGTCTGGTGATTGGGAATACCTACCGATCGCTCAGTCATCCGCGTCTGATTCGGGATTGTGCCAAATGTGATTAAGGTCCATCAGAATATGTTTGGGTAGTCTGTGTTTGTACCTGAAAGGGAGATCGCTAGGTGCATTGTATTGACCGATTTCTCTGATGAGTTTATTTTTACTATGTTGAAGTGACTTGTAAAATCGGTCGGTCAGTCTGTGTGTGTATTCAAATAAGGTCGGTATTTCTTCTCTTGCATGTAGTCTTTTCAAGTTTGTTCTGAGTCTTGTGTTGTACGTGATTTTAATGCAGAGATTTTGTAAGGTCTGTAGTTTTGTGTGGTCAGAGTGGGAGATGCTGCCCCACACGGGGATAGCATGAGTCAGTACCGGTCGAATGAGCGAATAGTAGATCAGGAGTTTGGTTCTAGGAAGTAGCGGACTTCTTCTGTTGAAGATTGGCTTCATCGCGCCGACTGCCTTTCTGGCTTTCACGTGCATCTTGGCTACGTGAGACTTCCAGTTGAGACGTGAGTCCATTGTGAGGCCCAGGTAGACGACCTCATCTTTCCATTCTAGGACGTGTCCTCCCATTTCGATGTTGACGTCTGGTATTCTTATTTTATTTTTCCTCGAGTACATTATGACTTCGGTCTTCGCCTCGTTCAGTTTGAGTCGCCATTTTTTGTAGAACTCTACGAGTGCGTCGAGCGCCCTCTGTAGGTATATGGCTGCCATGTCTGCTTGCGTCGAGGAAACGTAAAGTTTGACGTCGTCTGCATAGATGGAAAGGTTGCATCTCTCGTCATGGGGGATGTCGTGCGTGAAGATGTTGAAGAGGTGAGGTCCCAGTAGGCTACCCTGTGGCACGCCTTTTGGAATCTCACGTAGTGTCGACAGCGCGTTCCTGATGAAGACTTGGAAGGATCTGTTCTTGAGGTATTCTTGTATCACTCTCGTTAGGTATATGGGCGTGTTCAGTCTGTGTAGTTTGTGCAGGAGCCCTTTTATCCAAACGGTGTCAAATGCCTTTTCCAAGTCTAGCAATGCAGCGGCGGTGTAGCGATTTTCGTTGAATCTTCTCGCGATGAATTCCGCTACTCTGGATAGCTGATGGGTGGTGGAATGCCTTTTCCTAAATCCGAATTGTTCGTCTGGCAAAGTGTCTTCGTGGTGTGGTAGAAGTCTGTTGAGAATCACCTGTTCAAATACCTTGCTCAGCGTGGAGAGTAGGCTAATCGGCCGATAGTTTGTCGGCTGCTTCTTGTCCTTATTTGGCTTGGAAAAGGGCAGCACGGTCGCCGTTTTCCAGATCTCGGGGAAATGTCCGATGGTGAGGCAGGCATTGAACAGCTTGGTGATGAAGATGATGGCTTTCTGAGGTAGATGTTTCAGTAGGATGTTATGTATTTGATCGCTTCCCGGCGCCTTATTTGTTTTCAATCGCCTGATAATGACGGCTACTTCGCTCGGTGTGCTGAAGTGGATATCGGCGGCGTTCGTCTGCTCGGCTTGTTCGAGGTTTCGTAGAGACTCTTCTACTAGTCGATCCGTTTCCGGGTCCGATAGGCCGTCCGTGGCTGCGTAGGCTCTCTCAAATCCATCGGCGAGCGCGTTTGCTTTTTCTTCGAGTGAAAGTGCCAGCCCTGATCCGTCTAGCTTCTCTAGCGGGGGAATCGCGTGATCCTCGTGTCTCAGCGCTTTTGCCATTTTCCATAGGCTGTTGTCCTTTGGCGTGAGTGACGTAACTTTCTTCGTCCAAAGTTCGCGTCTGAGGTCGGTGATCTCCTGCTTGATTTCCCGCTGTAGAGTGTTGTAGGCCGTTTTGAAGTAGCCGTCGCGCGTGTGATGGTAGATGCGTCGCAGGCGATTTTTCTCCTTAATGAGCGATAAGACGTGCTCGGGAAGCTTGATCGTGAATGTCTGTTCGTCTTTGAGGGGGATGAAAGTGTCTTGTGCAATTTGGATGATTTCGGTCAGAGTGCTTGCGGCTTCGTCGATCTCTTCCTTTGAGCGCAGAGTTGCCGACGTGAGATGTATCCGTTCGTTAATCTCTTTTTTGAATCCTTCCCAGTCGGCGTCCTTGTAGTTTCGCCGCTTTCTGGGGCTCCTTGAAGTCGTTCCTCCTATACTGAAGCTCACGGGCAAGTGGTCCGACGATAGTTCGTCCAGCGTGCGCAATGGCGAGATGGTCTTGGCGTTCTTCTCAAGTACGATATCCAGAGTACTTGGGTACATTGCGCGTGCTGAGTGGTAAGTCGGTTTGTCCGGCGCCATTATCGTGTAGTTGTGCGTCTGCATATGTGAAAAGAGCGTTTTCCCATTCGCGTTGCCTCTGTAGTTGTTCCAATAATTGTGCTTGGCGTTCAGATCTCCTCCTAGAATGACAATAGGGCGCAAATTAAGTAATTTATCGAGATCTTCTCTAACCAGTAGGTTGGGATGGTTGCAGTAGGCGGCGATGATGGTATGCGCTCTATCCTCTATGGTGACTTCGATAATCGTGGCTTCAGTATGCTTCAACTTCGGAGTAGGGATTCTTGTAGATGTAATGGTTTGACGAACGAATATGGCGGTGCCTCCGCCTGCGCCCTCTTGTCGGTCGTCTCGGTGTACTTCGAAGCCGGGCACTCTCAAGGGAATGTCGGTTTTAAGATGAGTTTCTGTAATGAGAAAAATGTCAATGTTAGTATTGTTTGCCAGAGCGAGCAATTCGTCAATTTTAAAACGGATGCTGTGGGCATTCCACAGGAGGACGTTCACCATCTGGGGATTAGACATTGATGGTGGACGTGATGAGATCCATCAGGATCCATGCCCTCTCCAACTCGTTGGATCCGGCTGCGGCCAACTGCGGTTGCACCCGTCTCAATCCCTGTAGCAGGGCCATCATCAGTTGTGCGTCTCCTGCGCCGGTGTATGCCTCTCCTGCGGGCTGCTGCGTGCGGGGCTGCGTGCGGGGCTGCGAGCGGGGCTGCTCCTCGCGCTGTTGGGGGCCTGAGGCTCCTCCGGCTACTTGGGCCCAGGTGCGTCCATCATTCCTCGTCGTCTGATGCGCATGAGGATGTGTCCTGCTTCCTGGCGCCTCTGTCCTGCCTCCTGGCGCCTCCCGGCGGAGCTGTCGCTGGTGTTGTTGCAGTGAGGCGACGTATGCCACCCTCTTCGGGCAGCCCCTATAGTTGGCGGGATGGGGGCCTCCGCAGTTGCAGCACGCGGCGGGCTCATCCCTGGTGGTCTTGGGGCACTCGGCGGAGGCGTGCTCCACTAGGCATTTCACACACCTTGCGGTGTGTGAGCAGTTGCGGGACCCGTGCCCGAAGTTCTGGCAGCGGTAGCACTGTGTCCCGTGCTGCAAGTGGTTGCTGCGATGTTTTTGCAGGCGGATCCTGCAGTGGCATAGGTATTTGACGGCCGCCCTCAGCTGGCCCATGTTAACTTCCTTGTTGAAGTGGACCAAGTACATTGGGTACTCGGCCGTGGTGGTCGTCATCTTGGTGACCTTGACGGGGGCGAAGCCTTGGCTCGTAAGGTCTTCGGCTATTTCCTCCGTAGCCACGTTAGGCAGGCCCTTTATCACTGCCTTCTTCATCTTGTCTGCCTCCGCCGTGTAGGTATGGAAGCCGCGTGCTTCCGCTCGCAGCCCGTTGGTGAGGGCGCGGTGATCCGCCATGCTCTGCAGGAGGATGTTGACCTTTCCCCCTGGTCTGTACCGGATCTCGAAACGCATGTGCCCGATGTGGCCCTGCACCGCTGAGGTGACCTGTCCGTGCGAGAGGGTCCCTAGGGTCATCACGACTGGGGGGACGCGGTCCTTCCTGGCGGCGCCCGTGGTACCTGTGGAGGAAGTAGATGAATTAGTGTTGGCGCGTTTCGCCTGCGACGCGCCGCCGCCTTCGGATACCTCCTTCAAGTTGCCGAAGCGGTTGCCGACAACAACCGCCCGGGGTTCCTGCGGGGATCCTGGCCTCTTGATGGGGTTGGTCGGCCTCGTCCAACCTTCCTCCTCTCTTGTCATCTCCATGTCCTGATGGGGCTGGAATCTGGGGGGCGGAACGTAGCCTGAAGCTGGGCCTACTGGAGGGCGGCTGGGCCCGGCTGCGGTGGCGGTCTCGGGCATCTTCGGGGGCGGTAGGGGGATGGCTGCCGGCTTCGTCCTTGGGTCAGCGGGATGGGGCTGCAGTGGTTGGGAATTGGGGACCTTGATGGTCCCAGTCTTTGTTCGGTAGGTGGTGATATCCTCTGGGGTGGCAGAAAGGAGCCGCGCGGGAATCATCCGCACGGCAGGTGTCCTATATTTCCGCTTTAGGATTGCGGGGGTGTTCTTGGGGGCTTCTTTTCTCGGTGGGGCCAGGTCGTCCTTCTTGTTCTTCTTTGCCTTGAAAAAGGCAGTTGGCGGCGCGGTGGCCTAAGCAGTGAGCCGGTCGGGGTCCGGCCGGCTGACAAATAGCAGGTGTCTGGCCGTGTAAACACGAGCCAGACAGAGCGGTTCGGGAGCGAAAAAATCTGTTGTCACAGAAGCGACTGTCGCTGGCGGCAGTCACGATTCGTGTCGTGTCTACGGGTAGCCCGGGTTCATGGGGCGAGGTTTGTCAGGATCTCGGCGGCGCGGCGGTGGCGTCTGCCCACCAACTACGTGGAAGGTCGGATTGGGAAAGACCTTTTTTTTACAATCGCTTAACACATTGCCTATCTCTTCTTTGGGGATGCTGTGTGGAGGTTCGTTTTAGGGAAAGGGAGAAGAGGATCTTCTGAGAAGAAAAGGGGTATTAGGGGTGGGTAGAAATGTGGGGGTCAGCTTGTCCAGGAGAGCGGATGTATGAATCCATCCCTCCCACTGCAGTGCAAGGTGATGTTCCGAGTAAGGCTAGAGAAATCAAAGGGACTCCCTCAACCACTTTCTCAAAAATGGATATAAAAAAAAGCCTACCCTCCCACCCCTCTCACCCCCCCCCCACCACTAACCCCCCTCCACCACCCGCCTCCTTTACCCCCCTCAGCCTACCCCCTTCACCTCATCCCAACTTTTCTTCAACCTCCCTCCCTTGGGAGCTGTTGAACTCTTGTACGGTATTCACATAATTGTACGGTATAACAATAATTTACAATAATTTTAAAAAAATTTTTTTGGAGTAGTTGTGACTCTTGTGCGGTATTAACACAGCAATAATTTACAATAATTTTTTTTTAATATATATTTTGGAGCAGTTGGGACTCTGGTTCGGTATTCACATCACAATAATATACAATAAAAAATATTCGAAATTTTAAAAATTTTAGCATAAAAGTATTCAATGAACTTGAAATTTTGCGTTCAATTCGGTCAACCCTGTAGATTTTATCAACATGAAACAAGGAAATCGTACATATTCAAAGTATCGTATCCAATTCATCATTTCAAAATGTTACAATATAGAGCGCCGCAGAGACGACCGGAGACAGCGGCTCTTCGTCGCTCTAGTTAGTTTTACTCCAACAGACCATCTTTAGCGAAATTGAGTTAAGTATGCAGTTGTTCTCAGAAAGTCTTTATTTATATAATGCAAGTGAAATTTTTTTTTTTTTAAATTATTTAGGGGGTTTTCAAAACGCAGTTTGTCTTACGTTCTTCAAAATGAAAAAAAAAACATTTCGAGCGTATTTATCCAACATCCACAAGTTGGCCAAAAGGACTCCCCGTTATTAAACCGGCCGTTCAGTCAAATTTCATAGGAATTTCTCCAACATCCAAGCTGTATCTTAGCCAACGTGCGAAATTCAAACTCTCGGTTCCGGGCGTATTGCTCTACCAGACCACACAGCCAATAGCAGCGCAGCGGAGGACCACGTGATTGCTTTCATTTCAAACATTCGTTCGCTTAGCGCCACGAAAGTAAATATCTTCAATTATGATTATGCTAGTTACCAAGTTACTTTTGTGGTTTTCTAGGAGATTTCTTCAGACAAAATGCATAAAGATGTAAAACTGTGGAAAAGGATAAAATTTTTGAAGGAAAACATAACAGATAATTAATATTACAATATTTTCTCAGCAAATTGTTTCAACTTGTCGACCGTTATAGGGTGGTTATAATAACGATGAGTATTTTTAGGGAAAATATTGTAAAAAAATGCCAAGTTCTATATTGTGGTGAAACTAAAAATTGAAATAACCTTCGTCGCTGTTTTAATTTAATTTAACCAATTAAATTATTAAAACGAATTGATTGAAATTGAATAAAAAAATCAATTAACGAAGAGAAGAAGGACTTTGATCACTAAGGCGTATGTGTATAAAAAGGTATCGGTAATCGGTTTGTCTATCTACCTATACGTAACTATTTAAATCTTTGAATAAAAATACCTATTTATGATATTTAAAAGAATTATAAGAATAAGGACTTAGATTTATGAGACGATACAGAGCATTTGCAAGCACTGTCATTATGGAATGGCCCGGAACAAGACCGTCTCATAAATCGAAAACTATACTTTTTTTCGTATATTATTATATTTCGTATGAAAACTATTTTTGATGTTTGTAAAAAGCACCATCTTTGTGGCTCGCCATAATTTACAATAAAAAAATGCATAAATTTGTTTAAGACCACTTTTATTTTAAAACACTCTACCGGTTTCAGAAGCACCCTTCCTTCGTCAGGAGAATATTATAACTAAACTATGATATAGAATGTTAGGTGTTTGAGTGGGAGGTGAGCAAAGCGGTGGGGGTAATTGCGGGATTTCCGGAAATAACAGAGCGGTTAATTGGAAAAATATTTAGAATGGGACTGAAAGATAAATTAATTTGGTTATTCAAAATACTAGCATTATTATTTAGGGATTTTCTGATTTCAAGTGCTTCTAAATTATCTAATTTTTTGCTTCTATTGTTACGGTGAAGAATTTTAACCCCTGTGTCCTTATTAAAAGTGTGATCTGTAGAAATTAGATGATTAGCAAACTCTGAAAAATTATTATTATTTAAGCATCTTAAATGTTCGGTGATTCTAATGGTGATTCAAAAATTTTTCTTTATACGTGTGAGGGAGATTTATTCTGTATCATAGTTTAGTTATAATATTCTCCTGACGAAGGAAGGGTGCTTCTGAAATCGGTAGAGTGTTTTAAAATAAAAGCGGTCTTAACCTTTTCCATTCCGACCATTTTTTCTCAAAACCGTTTAGCTACTCCAACCAAAAATGTATGTTATATTTTGTGTTTAAAATGAAAATTTCCGTTCATTATTTTTGCGGCACCCTATCGGACAATTCATGTGACCATTAGTTGTTTGGTACATTTTGCATAAAATACTTGTTAAATCACACATTAAGTAACTAAAAGATAATACATTCGATTTCAATGTGTTTTATTTGCAAAATATCTTTTATTGCATAGCAATTATTTGTATAATACGGGTAAAATATACAGACAATCCAATGTAAATCCTTGGAGAAGTTCCTTTCTAATTGTCCTGCACCGCACGGCGACTAACTAGTGACTACCTGGACCTGATTGACTTAGGTTTTATGGGTAGTGGATGGTTTCTTATTTTGCATTGGTTACGTTATTTTAGGTTTAGACCCTCTTATTTTTGATGTACTGGTTTTAATAAGATAAATAATTGATAAATTTTTATTTCATGGAAAATTTTTTTTTTTGTTCTTTTGTATATATAAAATAATGTCAAAGTACGGGTTCTGGCTGAGATATTTGATTGAATCAAAATGTGGAATTTTTCGTGGTAAATATTTAAAGCATTTGAGCTACTTTATATATAGTTTATTATATATCACCGCTAAGGTTGATTTTTAATCTAAAATAATGTGTATTTGAAATATTTTAGTTTTAAGTAATAATGAATTATAAGAACCCTTTAAGAAAATGATACCTAAACTGGATTTTAACAAAGTTCAGGTAAACTTTCAACTGATCGCAGGGTTTTCCCCTGTAGATATTAAAACACCATTTTATAAGAAAAACATTTTATTAATGTTTTCATAAAAAAAAATTGCGGATTTTTAGCGCAACAGCGTCAAAAACGGTTTTGCCGCTGCTCCTTTTTATCAAAAAATTACCTTGTCGCAGTAAAAAAGGATAAATTGTTTTTGAAATGGCATGTTTTATGTCAAAATAATAATAATTCACTAAATAAAAATATGAAACAAAAAGATTGTTTGGTTTTTAATCAGCATACCATTTTTTTTGTCTTTTATGACAAGAAACAAAGAAGTTACAGGTTTATGAGACCATAATGAGCATTTCCATCCAATGTGGGGCGTTCTGGTTACCCGGAGTAAGGTCAAATACCTCTCACTGAAGTTGAAATTTATCAAACTTTTTAAATATCGATACTTTTTCTTCAATGGATCGTCCAACCAGTTTTGAGATAATTGATTGAAATTTTGGTTAAAATAGTTCATTATTTTGTTTTATGCACTGTCATCATAAAACTAAGTATTTATTTATTTAAACGCCATAGAATAGCTTTTACATTCAAATGATAGGTACCTACATGATATTATAAGTATACAGTAGTACACAGGAGATTATCAATAATAACAAAATAAGGATGAGCATTTAACAAAATATGTGTGATAAAAGCAAGTATTTAGGTATAGGATACTATTATGGGTTACTAAACTACTGTTGCCATACTAAAAAAAATAATAACAATTTTATAATAACAGAGAACATAATATTTAAATAGGATTATTTAGAATAAAAAGATGTAAACAAAGGGGACTTGTCAGAAAAGATGTCAACAGTATTTATAGAGACTAAATAGAGTAAATTTGTATTGAGTTTATTGTTACCTTCAAAGTTATCTTGTTTGGAATTACTAAGCAATTAGGTATTGTGAATTAGCTTACTGTTTCAGGGCTGTCAGTTAAAGATTTAATAATAGTTTTGTTTAAAAAAAAAAATTTTTAATAAAATAATAGATTTAAAAGCTATCTCTCTTCAGTCTGAAAGTAAAGATATCTGAAGTAAGTAGTTGAGAATCTTTAGTAAAATATTTATTTATTTTTTAAATTCCCGCCCGGCTGGGCTTTTACATGTTATTTTTTTATTTATTACAAAGAACATCTAAGTAAGCACAACAAAATAAAAGCAAAATCAAAACAAAATCAAAAACAACAACCAAAGAAAAACAAAAAAAAACGAAATAACATCAAAACTAAATACTCCACTATGCAAGGCGGAAAAATGTAATACTAGAAAAATTACAATATATTGGCAAGATCTCGTAATTCGATGCTCAGCTACGTAGTTTGTTTAGATAATTAAATTAAATTTGATGTTCTTCTTTTCAATATAAATTTGGTAATGACTTGTTTATATTTGGTGAATGGTGTGTTGAATATATCAATAACATCTTTATGGTCATTACACAAATTTTGTATACGGCGAACGGGGGTAAACAATTGTGATTCTGTGTTGGAGTTATCATAATAGAACGGTAGATATTGCCTATATGTTGGTTTGCGAGGTATATGTAACGAAATCAAGTATAATAGTTCAGGGCTGTCAATAATTGAATATATGATTTCATATAGACATGAAGGTCATTAACTATTCTACGTTCAGATAATTTCAATAAATTGAGTTGACATAGTAGATAATCATAGTTGACAGATTCCCTTGTAATACCCATTCTAAAATTAATAAATCTTAAGAATTTATTTTGAATTCTTTCTATCGTGAGGGAATGATTAGCGTAACTAGGTGCCCTTACTGTTGAGTTGTACTCAATTTGACTCCTAACCAATGACATGTACATATTTTTATAGGTTTGAATATTTTTAAATTGACTGCAAATTCTTATTACAAAGCCCAACATTTTCAAAGCTTTATTTGATATAATTTCAATATGGTTTATATAATTTAGTTTTTGATCAAAGTTTACACCTAAATCATTCACCTCCGTTACAGCTGTTAGCACTACATCATTGATGGAGTATTCATAAATTATTGGATTATTTATTCTATGAAATCTCATAATTAAACATTTTCTTATACGTATTTAGTTGTAGATAGTTCTCTTGGCCCCAAACAAAAAGTTTAAACAAGTTATTTGACAGTCATTGATATTTATTATAGCTTTAAATATTTTCATATCATCCGCAAACATTAAAACTTGGACATCGTCGAAAATAGAAAGAACATCGTTCACAAATATCAAAAAAAAAAATTGGTCCCAGATGTGATCCTTGGGGAACACCGCTGGTAGCAATAAATTTATATGAAGTAAAGCCATCAATTTTAACGGCCAAGCCTGTTACTTAAATAACTGTTAAAGCACATGTATAAATACCCTACTATTCCTAATTTATGTAAATTGATTAACTCTGATTAACATGATTAACTCTGTCGAATGCTTTGCTGAAATCCGTTACACCCGTGGAGGTCCCCCTCGAGCTGTCAGGCGGTATTGGAGATATATGGAGACTCGACCGCGTCACGCTTAAAATAATTCAAATATTTCCCAAAATATGCATGGTGGGGGACCCTACTCCCCCCGTGGGAGGCGTTAACTAACTAACTAACCATCACGCCGTTTCCCCGCAGGGGTAGGCAGAGAGGACGGACCGCCAAACAACTCGGTCTTGGCACACACTCTTTGCCTCACTCACATTCATACATCGTCTCATACATACTCTTCTATTATTCTGACTTTTGACATGGCTCGTCTCAAGTAGCTGATTTACTTGATCGTGCCTATGGAGAGGAAGTTCTGGGAAGGAAAAAGTTATGAGGTGTGGGTAGGAATCTGGGGGTCAGGGTGTCCAGAAATGACGGACGAATGCATTCATCCCTTCCACTGCGGTCTAAATCCTGCTGAAGTGGTCAAAAGATCTCCCTCAACCAGTCTCTCTCGATCCGGCTTGCCACGCAGTTAGTGATAAACCTGATCCCCTTGAACCCGGGCACCCCTGCTAAGTCACCAAACGCAGTGAACCATTTGGAGTGACCTATGGCAGAGGTGTTGGTTATCCAATGAATGGTTTCCGGGGTGGTGGTACCCATACGTTATTATTATTGCAAACGAGCAAGTAAGTAGTTAGATTTGGAACAGGAAACATTGCCGATCGGAAACGTAATAACATTTGGAGAATTGGCCTAACGAGTTTAATAGTGTTTTATAAGGAATTTGTATCCAAAGTTTTTATTTAAATATTCCACAAGAGCTTATCCAAATGTTTTCTCTCAAATTTTATACTTGATTTCTACCGAATGAGAATTTAAAGAAGCATTAATTTTTAGATTTAATGTTTTGGAGCAAAATTTGCGTTCTATTTGGTTATAGGTAACTTTAACAAGCGAATTACAATCTTTAGAGCAGAGGCGTCTCGCGTCGGGTGGGAATTCTATCCTTGTTGAACTATAGTCGTTGATCCCTTAGGCACCGGTGAATAATCGGTAAACCCGCCAAACGCGTGCCCAACATAATATGTACGTTCACGAACTTCACGGTTGATATTTGTCACATGAGAACGGGTCGCTTCTTCGACTCGTGTTCAATAGCTCGGCTGTGGAACGATTTGCCGGCCTTTCCTACAATGTGGGTCTTATTAAGACCAATGCTCATTCCTTCCTCTCCTCAAAAGGACCCTCCACACAGTATCTCAGATGACATAGGCACTGAGGGAAATTATTTTCCTCAGGGTCGCCTGTGTGGAGTTAATGTAAAAAAAGGTAGTTTGCACTATTAATATCCCCTGGGGCACAGAATTAACATTTTTCTTCACCCTAATTGGGTTGACCTCTAGTAAGTTGACAAAGAGATCGCGGATTCATCTCTGCGTGGGCAAAAAACATTGTAGGAATATTTGAAAAAGTAATACACTGTTATTACCGCCTGGTGAGAGATCAATAAAAAGAATCAAACTTTACGTTGCTTGTAATAACTTTAGGTGACCAGACATGAGTAGCAGTAGCCATAGCCATAATCTTCCTCATTCCCTGCTCCTTCGCCGTTAACTTTGCTTTGGACTCCCAACATACAACTTGCCCAAAATTGGGAATATCGTAGTACCAAAGACTCAATTTTGCGTTTTTTAAATAATATTTAAAAATTCCGTAGGAATAGGTACGTTGTTACTTTTGGAGTCGGTGTCAGTCAAGGTAGGTTTGTAACTACATACATAATTATAGGTGAGATGTGCTTGTGTCGCACAAGCGACTAGCTGACACCGACTCCAAAAATAACAATCGTACCTACATGTTGATGATTAGAAAAAGTAAGTTGATTATGAAGTTGTAGAAGAATACGAAATTATTTTTTTACTTTTTAGTGCATTTTTTGAAGTCGTTTTTTTGTTTTGTTAAATTTTTTGTTTATTTTTTGATTTTTAGTGAATCTGAAGTACAGTAACTAATTTGTCTGAATATGGTTAAACTTACTAAACGTGCTGCTCATATGAGACAGACATAATTTGACCATAACGTCAAATCAAGAGATTCGGCCGAGTTCGTCCGAAACGTTGGCTATAGAAGGAGATAGCGCAACACGGCTTAACACCCCAAAAACAAACAACGAAAATACTGGCCGTGAAAATCCTAAAACGAATTAGTAACTTTATTTTTAAACGACTTCAAAAAGGAGGAGGTTCTCAATTCGACTGTATTTTTTTTTTTTTTATTTGACAGGGCAGATCCGGTAGATGTGATGATGGACACTGCAACGCTGTCCGAAACGCTGGTCCAACGCTGGCATAACATCCCAAAAACAAATAACGAAAAGTTACAAATTATTAGAAAATATTTGTTAACTAGAATTTTTTTTTTCAGTGAATGGAGAGTCACCCACGTTTTGTCACACCATATTTTCCCAAATACTCTGATGGACTTTGAGATTAGCGCTCTTGAGCCCTTCTTCCAGTACTTACCCAGAAAAGACAAGACCTTCTTTGTTAAATACGCTTCTTACGCGTATTCCTTTTTGGTCTATAACTTTTTTGTCTTAATTCAGGGAGTTAAAAGGTAAGATTAAAAAATACAGTATTTACTATTAAATGTTTACACCTCTGTAATGCTTTTTTTTAGCAAGGTTGTTCTATGAGTACAGAGAAAAACTTTTTCAGTACAAAGCTTAAATATTGGAAAAAATATTACAGTTATGGTTAAATGATATTTAATCTTTTGACAACCGCTGTACCGCTAATTAGTTTTGATGAAGGACACTGTAAAGTTGTCTGAAGCATTAATTAGCTCAAGAAGAAGGACGAAACGGAATCGGCTCAGTGCCACAAAAGTCAACAAATATGTGAAGACTTCTTTCTCTGACGTTTATCTTGGTAGCATCTTCAGAAAATAAGAGGAATAGAAAGAGGCATTGTTGAAAATTGTTTCCTGGTCCGGAATGTTCAGCTTTTGTAACCTTTTGATCAATATTGTCAAGTCAAATATTATGATAAATTACAAGTGTTTTCTGTTTTCAATATAAATTTGATGACCTCCGTGTCTGATTCGTTATCGATCCTTTGCTACGAATTCGGAGGTCACGGGTTCAAAATCCGGCGTGCGCAAGCAAATTTTATTTGATTTCAATTTGCGTTGTTTCCTAATTTATTCACAAAAACTAATAAAACCCTCCACACAGCATTCTCAAAGATGACATAGGTCCTGAGGCAAATTATTTTTCTCAGGGCCTCCTGTGTGGAGCTCATGTAAAAAAAGAAAAAATAATATAATTTTGTATATTTGTGGCAGGTTCCAGAGTGATATACCTACTCGTTTAGTTTCAGTTTCATCCTGGTGAAGAATCGAAAGTTGTTTGAAATGGCTTAATACTTGTGTCACACACAGCTATAAAAGAAAAAAAGATCACTTGGCTCGGCCTATTTCAGCATATCGCTTATCATATATTCCCATTGGGAGTGTACGGCGAGCGAAATGCCGAAATACGCCAAGTCAAATGATCTTTTATCTTTTATAGCTGTGTGTGACACAGGTCTTGGTCTCTCCACTAACTTCAGCCCCACAACATACCCCAATTGGAGATGCCTAGAGATAGTCGCACTTGCTCTAGACGAATGCGATCGGTTGGGATTCTTGTGCGGCACTTGAGAGAGTAGAGTGGAGTAGCAATAGTAAATAATTAGTCCTCACAAAACATAAGTAACTAATATTGTTGATTTTGTTTCAGAATAATTAGAGTGGTGTCAGACAAAACGCAGAGGAAAAAAGAAAATCTTATCCCATTCTTAATTCCCTTGGCGATGCTGCTTCTATCTGACGCCGGGCTGAAAGAAGTCGTGGCCACCTGGTTGGCTGTCGTGGTCTTCTCAAGCTTCGTATTCGCTTGCATCGGACTCAATGCTGCTCATCACCATCCCTACATCTTCCACGATGGAGATGCACCGCCGTGAGTATTTATTCATATTGGATGGAAATAACCCACCTATTTATTACCGGTCAGTAGCCAATCCTATTAAAAATCTCTATTTACGTTGATAAATTCGTATTTGAGAGAAAAAATTGTTCAAAATCAAAGGGTGCTTGAAAAGATAGAGTTATGCACTTTTGAATTCTTCCATTTGCCTAAAAGTAATATATTAATAATAATAATAATAATAATAATATCTTTATTCAACAAAAATTTTAAGATTTATAACAAACAAGAAAAAAGTACATCTTACAATATTTTAAAAGTAACATTAGTACAAAAGTTAATAACAAAAAACAATATACATATAAAACAGTAGTTACTTAGAGAGTAGAAATTTGTAATTATAAATTTAGGTTTCTCGTAACCTGCCTCACTAGGCTAGCCTGTGTTGAGGCAGTTATTTTAGATCAATTTATAATGCTGTGAACATACCTACACTTATATTAGAATGTAATCACACAATAGATTGGTTGCATTAATAATAACAATAACATTGGTACAATAATAACAGCATTGGTTCATTACTAATTTCGAATTTGGGTGAGTGCACCGGTAAATGCTCTATCATTATTTTTTATCCAAATTTTTATGTTTTTTTGAAAATTTTTTGTGAATCACATTTTTTTATACTAATTGGAAGAATGTTGTAAAGTCTTGTTGCAAGGTATCTAAAGCTTCGTTGACCAAAAGTAGTATGAGTTATGGGAATTTGTAGTAAATCTTTGTTATTGTTTGGAGTATAGCGAGAATTTAGTCTTTTTTCATAGTATTTATGGAAGTTTGTGTATAAATGAGTGAGGATTGTTTTTGCATATATCTGACGAACGTCAAACACATTCATAATATTAAAGATAAAGTTCGAGTCCGTAATTAAGGGTAATCTAAGAATTATTTTTATAATCGTTTTTTGTGCCTTTATGATTGGATCTAGTGCTGATGCAGTACCGCCTCCCCATGCTATGATACCGTACTCAATAACAGATTGACAGACTGCAAAATAAATCATTTTCAAGTGTTGCAAGTCGAGAAAGTTTCGTATCTTTCTGAAAAAGTGCATGGTTTTTCTTATTTTGTTTGCAATTATTTGAGTGTGAAAATTCCATTTGAGATATGGATCAATTGTGAGGCCGAGATACTTTATCTGTGTAGTGCGCTCAATGTAGGGACACTGGCAATATTCATCGCAATTCATACATGTGTGTATTCTAATAGAGGCATCATCATGAGGTTGACCTGTTATATTTATGCTTGATGTGACATATTTAGTTTTCTCGGTGTTCAATGTGAGTGTATTTGTATCTAACCACTTTTTTACAATGTTTATTTCCGTTTCTGCTTTATTGTAGACAGCTAGCCAAGTGTCAGCTTCAAATAATAAAACAGTGTCATCGGCAAAACTAACTATTTTTCCCTGTATGTTAATGTTACATAAGTCGTTGATATATAAAAGGAACAAAGACGGTCCTAATATGCTACCTTGTGGTATACCATAGTTAGTTGAGCGCTGATTGCTAAGTGTGTTCATTATTTTCACTTGTTGCTTGCGTTCATCAAGGTAGCTCTTAAAAAAGTTAAGTTCGTTGCCTGTAATACCGATTGTTTGAAGTTTGTTTATTAATTTACTGTGTGATATTGTATCAAAGGCTTTAGACAGGTCTAAAAAAATTGAAATACATTTTTTGCTTTTGTCAAGGTTTTTTACAATAAAGTCAGTTACGGCGGCCATAGCATCTGAGGTACTCTTGCTTTCTTGAAACCCGTATTGATTTGCTGAAAGTAGTTTATGGCTGTCTAGAAATTTTACTAACTGAGCATTTATAATTTTTTCAAATACTTTGGATAGACTGGTCAGTAGAGTTATTGGTCTGTAATTGTTTATGTCTGTCTTGTTACCTGTTTTATGTATGGGAATAACAATACCTTGTTTCAGGTTTGAGGGGAAGTGTCCTTGACTGATACTAAGGTTAATTAGGTGTTCTAGGGGCAATGTAATTTCCGTAGACAGCGTTTTCAAAATCTTGGTTGTTATTCCATCAACCCCGGCAGAAGAAGTGTTTTTAAGGGAATTGATTATTTTTAGAATCTCTTCCCCTGAAACAGTTTGGAAATTGAATCTTCTATTGGGAAATTGAAGTTCTGTTTCAGCAGGTAGAGCATTTCTACAATTTGGTAGACGAGAAGCAAGATTTGAACCAATATTTATGAAGAAGTTATTGATGTAATCCGCAACGAGCTTGGGGTTTTTTGAGGTGTCAATAATTTTTCCGTCAATACAAAGTTTACTAATGTCCTGTTTGTCTTTGGTGTTTTGTGTATTTGTGGCTTCTCTTAGAATTTGCCATATTTTTTTGGGATCGTTGTTACTTTCTTGGATTTTGTCTCTGTAGTAGATTTCTTTCGCCTTCCTAATGACTTCGCCGCATGTATTTCTATATCTTTTGTAGATGTTTATTGATATTATGTCATAAGGATTTTCTTTCACTTTTTTGTGTAATGCGTTTCTTCTACGAATGCAGTTGATAATTGAGTAGTTTATCCATGATTTCAAGGGTTTAATTTTGTTAGGATTTTTTTTTGTTAAAATTGTTGTATTATTAATTAATTCATTTTTCAAAAAGTCAACAAAATAATTCCATGCATCCTCTGAGTTTTTTATTTGTAAAAGCTCTTGCCAAGATTTATTTTTAATTATATTTTTTAAATTCTCAAAATTAATATTATTGTATACGATTGACTGATCTCTTCTGTTTTTTGTGGTGTCGGATTGCAATGTGAAAATTGTTGTGTAATGGTCTGTAATTGTTGATTTGTAAACAATACTTTTGTATTGTTTATTAGTTTTGACCATTACGTGATCAATGCACGTTGTTGATTCATTAGCTATTCTTGTTGGTGTATTGATAGTACTAATTAATCCATGAAACTCTAATATGTTCAGGTAGTCGTGACATTGATGGTGAGGGTTGTTTGGAAGTATGTTGATATTTAAATCTCCCATAATTATCAAGTTTTTAGTGTAGGAAAGACTAGAGAGTATGCTATTTAGACTGTTAAGAAATGGTGTTATATTACGAATAGATGGAGAGCGGTATATTGCTAGAATACACGTATCATTATTATACATTATTTGCATACAGCTTGCGTCAATAATGTTTATTTCAGTTACATTAGAGTTTAGGTCATTTTTTGTGTATACCACAACTCCATCGTTCTGACTATCGTGTTTTGATGAGTTGTAGGAAGAGTAGTGATTTATGAATTTAGGAGTGTAAATATTTGTCAACCAACATTCTGTGAGAATAATAACATCAAAGTCTATATTTAGGTGGTTAAGCTGTATCTGGAGTTCATTAAAGTTTTTATTAATAGACCTGATATTTTGGTGCATAATAATAGTATTTTTTGAATCAGTTGTTAGGTATTTACATATTTTCGCATCTGATGTTACAAACAAATTATCTTGATCACCTAGTTCTTTGTATGTGTTATTAATGTTAATAGCCATATTATAATTTATATTACAAAAAAAATTGTTTAATTCCCTTAAATGAGAGCTCCACTAGTCCGAGGCCATTACTGGGGATTTCAACCTTTGATTGAAAGAGGTACAGGTGAATTATTGTTGCAGTTTGAAAATAAATGCAAGCAATATGTCCCACTGAACTGAGGGGAATCGACCCATTGAATGACCTGTAAAAGTGAGGCTCTCAATAAAAAAAAACTAATCAATTTTTTTAAGATCATCAGAGTGTTTGATATAAATTACTCTATCACTTTCATTTTTTTTAACCATCACTTTACATTCCTTGTACCAGACATATTTATATCCCATTTCTTTTGCCTTAGTCTTCGACCTCCACAGAAGATCTTTGAAGTAGGCGCCAAGGGTTTCACTAATAAAAATCTTCTGGTGTCCGTTTCCTTGGGTTGTGGTAGGGTTGAGTAGCTTCCTGTTCAGTAGAATCTGCCGTCTTTTTTGGGGGTTAGTGAATCTGACGTGGAATTTTGGGGGGACTCCTGGTCGTCGGTCCGGAATTTTCTTGATTTCGAGGATGTCATCGCCCTTTATGTCGACACCTGCAGCAGCGGCCACCCGTTTAATTATTTCTGCAGGCTGCTCAACCTCTTTTTCTGGAATCCCTGCAAATTCAAGGGTATCTTCATGCGTTTTTTGTTCCACTTCTGCTAATCTAACTTGAAGGCTCTTTATTATGCCATCTTTTGCCGTTATTTCCTTTCTCATGGTTTCTACTTCCGAGACCAGTTTAATTATAGTCTCCATCTTTAGGTGTATATCATCATATTGATGACTGATGAAGTCTCTTGTGCTCCGGTTCTCTTTATTTTCATCATCAATTTTTTTTAGGATTGCGGATTTAAAAGTTTCTAATTTTTTTTCCATCTTCATCTCAATTTTCTCCAACAGGACATCAATATTTATTCCCTGGGGATCAGATGTAGCACTGGTCCCGGTTGTTTGTCCTTTACTTCTCAGATTTTTATCTGTAGTTGACATTTTGAACACTGAATTTAGTTTGTAAGGTCGAACACTGCCTATATTCCCTTTTACTTGACACTTGGAATTCACTTGTGATATCCTGTTTTTGTTTTCTTTTGTAAAACTGTCAATCAATTATTCGCAAGTGGGAAGGAAGCACTGTCTAAGTATAAATTAAGATTCTTATGAGTTTGATAAATGCGCTGAAACATTAGTTCACTAAAAACAGAAAAAATAATTATTTATTTCGGGAGTAGAGCAAAACACAGCTGTCAATCGAATGTAGGTATTGTTGTTATTATTATAATCAGTTATTAGTAAATCTCCCCTCCAGTTTAAATAAATTGAACTTGGTGGTGTGCATTTGCAAATACAGCGAGGAATTAACCAGTTACTCGGAATTATAATCGGATAGGGAAAAATTAGCTCATTTGGTTGACCCGGAAAGTCCTGGGTTCGAGTCCCAGATGTGATCGTTTCCTTTTCTAATTTTTCTGTTTCAGATTTTCGATTGAGTTACGCTAATATTGTTTTCATTAATTATATATTCCAATTTGAGGTTTCAATGAAAGGTAACGCAAAATTAAGCAAATAATGTGTTTTTGAAAGAATAATCGCTTTCACATACGAGTATTTACACTTCTTGGCCTTTGAAGACTTTTTACAAGCCCTGAAAAATAAAGTATTAGGACAACAAAAATTACTTTAAATTGTGGCAAATTAAGTTCTTTAGATCATGATTAGAAAGCATTTAATTATTTTTTGGCATAAATCAAAACAGGCGGTCGGTGTTAAATGGTAATTTCAATCTTATCACCATTTGCGTAAAGAATGCCTGATTTCTTCTGATTCCCAATGATGGTAGGTAAGCGATGGTGGATCGCCTTAAGGTAATTATTATTCTTTTTAGTACTGCCAAAGATTGTTTATTTTAAAAGAGAGATGAAAACCGCTACGTCTGCGGCCACAGACATTTTATTTTAGCCGACAAGTTGGTGGTATTGGCAGTCTTGATAGAAATCGTGAAGAACGGAAATTGCTCTACAGACGAATCTCAAAGAAGAAGTAATGTTGTAGGTAGAGGAATAAATTAACGTTTTTCCGGAAGTAGAACAAAAAAAGACGAGTTTGAATTTAAATATCGCCAAGTCCAGATAGTAATTATTTTCAGTATTTTTTTAACGCTTTGAATTAATAAGTAAAAGTACACAATTTAAATACAAGTACAAAGTTGGGCTTATTCCCATATGACAATCTCTCCAATCAGCCTGTATGATGAAATATCAAAACATTATTCGATTCAACATACCTATTATCCTATAAGTATTATCCTATTTTGCAGCGGCCTAACAACAGGTTTCATTGAATATCTACCTTATCTATAAAGGAGCTCTAAAAGTAATTTGGAGTTATCTAAAAAATGAATGTTTCTGTGTTTGTCCCTTATGCGTTCCTAAACCATTCGACTTCTATGAAACTTTAGTAATTTTTTGTACACGTGCCCGTGAAGGTTTCAATGTATAATGTTGAGCTCTGGCGTTGTGAAATAATTTCCTAAACCATTCAACCGACTTCTATGAAAATTTGGTGATTTGTTGTACACGTGCCCGCGAAGGTTTCAATTTCTTTGGTGAGTTGTGTGCGAACGCCCAGGAAGATTTCTATATATACCGGTTAGCTCTGGCGTTATGGATATTAGGGGAGGTTTACCGGACGGAGGGACGTGAGAGGAAGTGAAGTTGAAAAGAGTAAATTTGACATATTATCACACTTACACAGTTTAAAGGTAGTTGATTAATTAGTTAAAGTTTTTTTTACTTTAAATAAAACCAAAAAAAAATAATTGAAAAATATATTGTAATTAAAAAAAATAACTAAATTTTGTAAAACCTCGTCCAAATCAACTTAAAAATATTAGGTATTTTTTTAAATGAAAAATAATGTTTAATTTAAAATCTAAATCGTATTTTTTAAATGTTATAAAAGTTGTACATAAAAATATTAATTAATAATGTAAAAATAATGTTTTAACATATTAATGGTGTATGTATTTCTCCGTAATTATTGTACTTAACCGTGGTGACAGTGCCGCCCCGCGCAAGCTCTGCTCGGCAACTGAGCTAACTGAGATAGACAGTGCGCTACGTTGCGAAATAATAAAAAAATACAGCATTTCTTGTGCATCGCTTACGTCTCTCAGACGTAGATTATCTTTCTAGGGTTAAACCGTTCCCGTTAGTTGAAAAGAATAAGTGGAATGAAGTTTATAATTTTTTTTCATTACACCATTTTCCCTAGAAGTCATCTCCTTTCTAAAAGGTAATCTTCAGGCAACCCGTTGCCAATGTTTAAAAAATATTCCGTTTGTAAATAAAAAAAAAAAAGTTAATGTTCAAAATCTTGCCCCTGTCGTTTAGAGTGGTAGTAAATATGAATATATTTTCAATACATTCGTAGATATTCAATATGTTCATGAAGGAAAAATTCGTAAAACCTTTCTGTCTATTATTATTTAAATAAAGTAAGATTATGTCACAAAGAAACGATTTGAAGAATGTGCTTGGAGGGTTTGTCCCTACATATTGTGCTACGAGTATTTATCGAACAAATTTAATATCACTATACCAATTACGATAATAATATAATATTTTTTAAAGAGATTCAGTTTATACAATATATTTTTTATGAAGTTTTGTAAATACCTATATTTCTGTAAATAATAGCCAGCAGTCTACAATGGAGTCCTGTTACCAACTCTGATGTTATTGTTATCAAACTGGTGCAGAGTAGGAAGGATGAAAGTGATAAAGTTGTAGAAATGAGGCTTGTGAAAGGGACGCTTTGATGGTTTGGGAATATAGAACAGTTGCAGAACAGAAAGAAAGGTGTGCAAGAGGAATTTACAAACGGTAGAGTTGAAGGAGGCCCGAGGAAGACATGGCAAATCAAATTAGTCAAATACTTGAGTCGGGCCATGTTGAGTGAGAATAACAGGAGTTCAACAGTGAGAATAACAGGAGTGAGACGATTTATGAATGTATGTGAAGCAAGGAGTATGTGCGAGGGCAGATTTGTGTGGTGGTTAGTCTTCTCTGCCAACCCCTGCGGGAAATGGCATGCTGGTTAGTTGGTTACTTAGCTTAGAGTTTCTTTAGTTAGATTTGAAAATTTAGTATTTATTACGACCCTTTTTTGGTTAATAATAAATGTCAAAAAAATATTTAAAGAAGGATTATTATTTATAAAAAAGATTATTATATTATGATGCTCGATTCACCGAGAAAAAGTCTTTGAAAAAGGCGAGTTGAAAAAAAGGAAAATATTAAGCAGTGCGGTTTTATTCATTTGAACGCGAAATTAATCATAAAAAAACCTTTAAAATGAAAGCAAAAAACCTTCCTAGAGAGAAAAATAAGATGGGCGGTTGAAGAATGAATCCTTCTTTGTTACCTGACTGGAAACTTGGGATGAAATTGATTTGTAGAACCTTTTCTACTTCACATCAGGCGCTCCTTTTTACGTTTCTCACATCTGTTGGGTGTTTATAATTTCTAAGATTAAATTGATACATTATATATTACAGACCATTGAAAAAACGGAATAGTTTGCATTGCAAAAATGAAAAAAGTGCAGAATTTATTTGAAAAGATTAACCCTTCCAAGTTTAATCAAAAGATTCACTTTCAATATGGAATTAAATTCTTTTAATATAAATTAAATACGTATCAAATTTTATTATTAACATAATTTTCTTGTTAAAAAACGTAATATCGCTACAGACAGGTTTTAGAATCTATTAAAAAAAACATAATATCGCTACTGGCAGGTACTTTCAGAAACTATAAAAAAAACATAATATCGCTACTGGCAGGAACTTTCAGAATCTATTAAAAAAACATAATATCGCTACAGGCAGGTTTCAGAATCTATTAAAAAAAACAAAATATCGCTACTGGCAGGTACTTTCAGAATCTATTAAAAAACATAATATCGCTACTGGCAGGTACTTTCAGAATCTATTAAAAAAACATAATATCGCTACTGGCAGGTTTCAGAATCTATTAAAAAAAACATTATATCACTACTGGCAGGTACTTTCAGAATCTGTTAAAAAACCATAATATCGCTACTGGCAAGTACTTTCAGAATCTATTAAAAAAACATAATATCGCTACTGGCAGGTACTTTCAGAATCTATTAAAAAAACATAATATCGCTACAGGCAGGTTTCAGAATCTATTAAAAAAACATAATATCGCTACTGGCAGGTACTTTCAGAATCTATTAAAAAAACATAATATCGCTACTGGCAGGTACTTTCAGAATCTATTAAAAAACATAATATCGCTACTGGCAGGTACTTTCAGAATCTATTAAAAAAACATAATATCGCTCCTGGCAGGTACTTTCAGAATCTATTAAAAAAACATAATATCGCTACTGGCAGGTACTTTCAGAATCTATTAAAAAAACGTAATATCGCTAATGGCAGATACTTTCAGAATCTATTAAAAAAACATAATAATGCTACTGGCAGGTACTTTCAGAATCAGTAATATTAGTCTTATTGAATACCTTGAAACCAACAACCTACTATCGCCGCGGCAATTTGGGTTCAGAAAACATAAAAGCACAAACGATGCCATAGCCACCGTCACTAACCATATTTCTGGCCACCTTGATAAGGGCTCGAAATGTCTATCGGTTTTTTTCGACCTGTGTAAAGCGTTTGATACAATATCACACATCAAATTAGAACGTAAATTGTTCAATATAGGTATTAGGAATAATGAATTAAGCCTCCTCTCCAGCTTCTTATCTGACAGATCCCAATGCCTTAAGCTCAGAGCTACAAAGAGTCAGAATTTACCTATTAGTTACGGGGTCCCACAAGGCAGTGTTATAGGTCCAACGCTCTTCCTAATATACATTAACGTTTATTTAAAGAAAATAACTTAGTTTAAATCACTTTATTTTTTATATTTTATAATATCAACATGTTTCGTGAACCAAGTTCACTTCTTCAGGAATAAAAGTATACTAAAGTTAAAAAAATAATTATAGATTACATATGGAGAGAAGAAATTGAAGGAGGGGGAAGGGTTGACAATGGTGGGAGTTTCGAAGAATTGGGGATTACCAAGCTATTAGAAGTAAAAGGCCAGTTAAGTGGGAATATATTTAAAACAGGGTTATCAAATAATAAAGTAAAATCATGAATTAGGTCTTTCGGCAAAGTTGAAGAATTTAACAAATCAAATAATACTATACAAGGGTTATCAAATAATATTACATAATATTAATTGGGAATGCCACAATAAATACCTAACTCAAATCGAACATGACATATCCTCCGACCCAAAAAAAGTATGGAATTACATTAAACCCAAGTCCAAATCCCACGGTATTCCAAATATCATGACACTCAAAGATGAAAAAGCTGAAAATGGGTCTGACATCTGCAACTTATTCTCTAAATACTTCCTTTCTGTCTACAACAATAATACTCATAGCACCCAGATTCTACCGGACAACCCCAATGAGCCCTGTGTTGCTAGCATTCATAATATTGACGTCGATTAGTATCATATACAGAAACACCTTGAAGATCTAGATCCCAAAAAAGGTGCAGGCCCAGATAAAATTCCCCCTTTCTTCATAAGCAGATGTGCGCGCAGCCTGTCTAAACCACTATCCATAATTTTTAGTCACTCCCTTAAAGAGGGAATAGTGCGAAACACCTGGAAAACAGCCTTTATAACTCCCATCTTCAAAAACGGCCAAAAATCTGACGTCGAAAATTATAGACCAATATCAAAGCTCTGTATTTTCAGTAAAGTTTTCGAAAAAACTGTGTACAACCAGATGTTTCCGGCCCTGAGATCGTCACTGAATATCAATCAACATGGCTTTTTGAGGGGAAAATCTAAAACCACAAACTTAACGGCGTTCACCGAATTATTTCAAGACAATATGGACTAGCGCATACAGGTAGATGCAATATATACAGACTACAGCAAAGCTTTTGATTTAGTAATTCATGATATATTATCGATCAAACTCTCACAAATTGGTGTACACGGGGACCTTCTCAGGTGGTTCTCGTCCTATATAGCAAACCGCAGCCAAGCAGTAGTTGTCGGTGGCTATAAGTCAGATTGGGTAACCATACCGTCGGGAGTACCCCAACGATCACTATTGGGACCATTACTCTTCAACATATATATTAATGACATTGGAAAATGTTTTCACCACTCCAGGACTTTGTTATACGCAGACCACATGAAAATATTTTCCCCTGTCACGTGCACCAACGACTGTACCCACATACAAGAAGATCTTAATCGTCTTAATATTTATTGTGCACAGCACAACCTTCAAATGAATGTTAAAAAATGCGGCGCCATCAGTTTCACCCGCAATAAAAAACCCATTTCTTTCAATTATGCACTTAACGGTACAGTACTAACAAAAATGACGGAAGTCAAGGACTTGGGAATAGTGTTAGACCCGAAACTATTATTTGATCGCCACATTGAATCCATGGTATCAAAGGCTTCCAAGATACTAGGCTTTGTATTTAGAACCTGCAAAGATTTAAAAAAAGTAGAAACCATAAAAATGCTTTATTTTGCGTACGTACGCAGTTCTCTGGAATACGCCTCTCAAATCTGGAACCCCAGGTATATAAGTCACATAGATAGGATTGAGAAAGTGCAAAACCGATTTCTACGTTACCTTGATTTTCGGAGCTATCGTCCTCATCTGAGCCACGAAGAGTCAGCCGCGTTCTTAAGGATATCGTCTTTGGAAAGTCGAAGAAATTTGGCAGACGTACTATTCTTACAAAAAATAGCTACCTCTATGATAGATTGCCCGGAATTACTAGAAAGAATTCAACTAAGAGTGCCCATCAGACAAACCAGACAAAACCACGCATTAAACATTCCTCAATGCAATGTTATGAAGCGATTGTATTAATCGTAAGTTAGGTACTATTTTTTAAATGCATTTTTATTGGTTAGGTTGGCAAAGCTGGGGGAGTTTTCGTTCAACGCGTCGGTAGGCGGCGTTTGTTTTTTTCCGTTTCCGGACTCTGGTTTTGACGGCGTAATGTGCGGTACTCCGTGAAAACAACGGTCACTTAATTATTAAGTTTGAAATACGATGTGATTGAAATCCAAGTTTTGGGCATCTGCATCTGGGGGAAGGAAACACGTTGTGTTTTTTTAAAAAAGAAAATATATTAATTTCGAAGATTATTCACGTAAAATGTGAGTTTTCGCGCGGGTCCCCAAAAGTGAACACGAGTTAATGGCGGTGTTCGATTGTTATGTCTAAAGTACCTCATTATCCGAGAGATCGGTGTAAATAATTACCCGCCGCGCCTGTCATTGAATGCAGGGCAATCATCGAATTCCCACCGGGGGTTTATTTATGGAACAAACCCGAGATTACCGCAGGGTTGAACGATACTCCGCCTCGAGGGCTGACGAGCCTCCCTATACAATTTGGAGGATTGTTTGGGTACTCCTCCCGTTCTCTGAGGGTCCAGGTCCATCATCCCTTCCGGGCGACCGCCGTGGAGGTCGCAGGCACATGCTGGGCCGCAGAGGTTGGGACCTCCCTTGCCACCAGGAGGTGGTGTTGGTTCACGCGACATCGGGGGAACGGCGGCAGTAAAACTTAATTAGTGTAGCTAGGAATAGCATAGATTACGACATTGGTCCCGGGGTGAGTCCATCCAATTTGTTTTATTATATTTTATAATTTCAATACAGTGTACCGATTGTCAACTCTACTCTGTGTTTTATTATGTAGAATTCCTTGTGCAGCCTTTTCAGGAATGTTATAAAACCATGACCCACACTCTGAGAATTGAGTACCGTGATCTCCGCTAGTTGACATACCCAGACATTAGACTGGGTTTGGCGTCCAAGATTTCCTGAGAAGAAATCAAAGTTGACTGGCAGAATACACCCGAGCCCGACCAAGGCTCAACGTTACTTTTCCCTTTAAAATATAACACCCACACATAACAATATGTCATTACATTCTTAATTCATAACAATATGGCGCTCCATACGCTGTCTGGTCACGATTTATAGCATTCCTGAAAATGTTTTCTTCGCCCTGTAATGTAAAGAGCCCAAAAAATTATTATTCATCTGTTCAGTGGAGGTCTTAATTTCGTTTGTTATTATTAAACTTGGTCGCTGT
Source organism: Limnephilus rhombicus (assembly GCA_929108145.2). NCBI lineage: Eukaryota > Metazoa > Arthropoda > Insecta > Trichoptera > Limnephilidae > Limnephilus > Limnephilus rhombicus. The sequence goes on along the minus strand of OV815282.1, from coordinate 54,032,583 downwards.
CATAACCTATGATTGCAGTGACGGTGTTTGGAAATGACAATAAATCTCATTATTTCAATTCGCTGGCACTATTACCGGCGTGAATTCGTAAAGAGATACTATGCGTAATAATATTGTGGGTACCTTATAAATGATTAATCTCGTATTTATTGGTTTTTTTTTACAATACCACTCAGTTATGCATAGTATCTGAAATACCTACCTCCTATAACCTAAAATGGATTGTCATTTTCATTGTTATTGTTTGAATGCATAGAAATCGGTCATAGACTATGGACAATGTGCTAGGTAGAGCTCTATATTTTTTTTCTTTTCGGAACTAATCAGTGCTAGCTGTTCTAAGAATACCTCGGATTGTCTATGACGGTTTCTCGTTACATTTTATCTATGACTTCGGCTTATGTTGTGTTTACATGTCAAAATACCTGATAGCCGAAGACAAATCAATTTATTATGTGTTTAAATAGGAATGGAGGATGATTATTAAAGATTATTCAAATATTTAAGATATTTATTGAGATTTTAATGACAATGCGGGTAATTCATTTTTGCTTCGAGTGGGAAATTTGTATAAGGCTTTGTCAAAACCTACTATAAATTATACTTGTAAATTGTTTATTTACCAATGTCTAACTGACGTTTTAAATTATATTTAAATGAGCTACTTACATATTAATTTAAATGGACAAAATTTTTTATATTTAAATGAGCTACTTACATATTAATTTAAATGGACAAAAATTTTTATATTTAAATGAGCTACTTACATATTGATTTAATTAAACTAAAAAAAAATATTCATTTAAATGGGCAACATACACATTTAAAAAAAAAATAATATAGCAATAACAAAAACAACGTACAACAACAACGTACATTAACAGCAATAACAATAACAACAACATCAAGTGATATTTATTATCATTCTTTTACAAATAAAGGACAATTTACACTAAAAAGTATTAAGACTTGGAGAAATATTCAGACAATGACGAAACGTCATTATTATCAAGTTCCAAAGGTAAGGGTGGGCTTGTACCCCAACCGCAACGTATCGATCCGGCGTCGATTACGTTTACCTTATATGACAGACAGAGGGCGAGAGATGCTTGCTGTCTGCTCAAAAGGCCATGAGTTGCTGACTCTGGTACGGAACAGGGTGTGCAACATCGTCAGTAGGAGGGCAGTGGATCCGTTGCCTGTAGACGGAGGATACCTATAGGAGGCGGAAGGATTGCCAGCCACTGATCAATGTGCATACACAAAGTACTACGTGGTGTGGAACTTGTTTGAGTGGTTCGGGTTGTTCTTGGAGTTTTATGACCAACCCTGACACAACATTCAGCAAGTATTCATTAACTCTTTTTAAAATCGAGTTTTATGTTTTTTCTCACACGGTACTATTTGTAGTGATTTATGGTAAATCACAAAACTATTTTCTCAGATATAACAAGTCTAAATTAATACGTGCACACCTTTATATTGTCGTAAGTTATGCTCTACGTTGTTATGAGCCAATAAAATTCTAGCCCATTTAAAATTAGTCACACATGACTCGAAAACATGATTTCTCATATCAAGTATCGAGCATCATTGAAAAAGGTCTAAATTAAAGTCTAATACAAATCAAAATTAATTAAACAAGTATGTCTCGAAAGTAATCAAAACACTCATAAAAAAACACAAAATTTGTAACTAGTAATAAAATGTCATACATTTAACTTAAATTTTATTTTATTTTTTTTTTTGCCATAAATATGAGTTTTTTTATCCAATTTCAATTTCGATCCGGTATGATCAACCGAGATGGAGATTCCATGCGTTCAGACAGTCATTAGTCCTGTCATAGGCTCATTTCTACGGATATGGGGTAATTACTTCACGGGGGGTGTTTTGTAAGTTTGACATTGGTAATGATGATGCTGGTTTGTTTCTTACAATAAAATCCTCAACTCTGGTGCTAATGCTCGAGTTGAGAATGTATTTAAAACTATATATCTGCAAGTGTATGTATAAATTGTCATAGTATTAACGCTAAAACAGACGCAAATTCGGATATCGGCTGAACAGATGATTAAGTTAGGATTATTAGTTGTAAGTCTTGTATCCTGAAATACGCGGGCATATCCGCACACTATCTCTGCGAGTTTCAGGCATACCTTTTTTTTGAGTTATGTTCATGCTTTTGATAATGTCATTATTTGTTGTTCCAGATTACATAGAAAACACAGAGACGCAGGGATTGTATCTCTTTGTTTTCTAAGTGATTTTAAATGAAGAATTATTGTTATTCACCGTCAGTGCATTGACACTATTAGACCTTATTTTGTCAAGTTACGCAAGTAATTGCTAAAATTCAAAGTATTTTTTTTTCTCGCTCTTCTTCTGTTTTATTGGTAAATAGTCAAAATATTGTTTTACTCTATAAACATAGGCTGCGTCAGCTAAGCCTCAGCTTTTGGAAAAGCGTTTTAATTTTGTTTTTATTAGTTACAGAAAATGTTTTGTAATGTCCACCTTGTTTATAAGATTTTTTTTGAGATCTTATAATGTGGGACGATATGGTATCACATATCCTTCCACATTTTAAGCCAACATAGGAAGTAGAATCAATTATATTTGAATAAGATTTTGGATGTATTCTGTTATTATTGTCCTGAGAGACTTATAACATTGTTATTATGTACTATATGGTTGAACAACGGTTTACAGTGAAAACCATAAAATTTGTTCTTTACTTACCGATTACGCCTTCTATAGAGTTGGACGTATACTTGCACTAAATTATAGCTGCACATCTTATTAACAAATGACACCTTCTAAAACAGTTGGTTGTATACTATTAAAAATTATTTGGCACCACCCGATGCGTTGGTTGTATACTATTAAAAATTATTTGGCACCACCCGATGCTTTGGTTGTATACTATTAAAAATAATTTGGCACCATCTGATGCGGTGGTTGTACACTATTAAAATTACCTTTACAATGTATAATTGTTGTTGGTTAAATATTATTCACCCAAGGACCAGAATAGGAGGTTAGTTAGGAATACTCTTCCAAAAGAGGGTTAGTTTTTATCCTAAAAGATATAAATTCAGTGAAGTGTAGATGGTAAACCCATCAAATATTTTCGGCCTAAGAGAGGCTATATAAATTCAGTGATAGTGTTTGGAACAGTGATGCCTAATGCATAGAATTTAACTTGACGTATTTGGAGGAGTGATTTAATCATAAAAATGTATGTTTTTTTAATTTTAAGACTTATCTTTTAAGTTAGTTTATGTGTTCTGTTCCAGATGATACGTCAATGGTAGTGCTCGGTAAGAGTGAATATTACAACCACCCAGATTTTTTTTTTCCCAGTGCTGAGGGTGCTTGTTGTCCATTCACGTATCATCTTACAAGAAGTTGTTCTTAGGTTATATTGGTTTACTAGTTTTTAAGTTCGAGAATGGTTGCATCGTAAACCTACTATCCGGCCTGCACACAGGATAGGCGCGATTGGGGTTACGATGCACTCATTCGTCAAAAGAGTATTATTTAAGGATTTTTCTTTTCTTTTTCATTTCTGATAATTGTATTTTGCATTTCACATTTACTGTTTGTTTCTTTTTATTTTATTACCAGGTACTCCTTGGGACCAACGTAGATAGTTCAGGGCATGTTTAGATTTTTGGTAGTTTTGTTTGAGGGCAAACATTTTTGTGGGAAGGGGGGTAATGTTATGAAGCGATTGTATTAATCGTAAGTTAGGTACTATTTTTTAAATGCATTTTTATTGGTTAGGTTGGCAAAGCTGGGGGAGTTTTCGTTCAACGCGTCGGTAGGCGGCGTTTGTTTTTTTCCGTTTCCGGACTCTGGTTTTGACGGCGTAATGTGCGGTACTCCGTGAAAACAACGGTCACTTAATTATTAAGTTTGAAATACGATGTGATTGAAATCCAAGTTTTGGGCATCTGCATCTGGGGGAAGGAAACACGTTGTGTTTTTTTAAAAAAGAAAATATATTAATTTCGAAGATTATTCACGTAAAATGTGAGTTTTCGCGCGGGTCCCCAAAAGTGAACACGAGTTAATGGCGGTGTTCGATTGTTATGTCTAAAGTACCTCATTATCCGAGAGATCGGTGTAAATAATTACCCGCCGCGCCTGTCATTGAATGCAGGGCAATCATCGAATTCCCACCGGGGGTTTATTTATGGAACAAACCCGAGATTACCGCAGGGTTGAACGATACTCCGCCTCGAGGGCTGACGAGCCTCCCTATACAATTTGGAGGATTGTTTGGGTACTCCTCCCGTTCTCTGAGGGTCCAGGTCCATCATCCCTTCCGGGCGACCGCCGTGGAGGTCGCAGGCACATGCTGGGCCGCAGAGGTTGGGACCTCCCTTGCCACCAGGAGGTGGTGTTGGTTCACGCGACATCGGGGGAACGGCGGCAGTAAAACTTAATTAGTGTAGCTAGGAATAGCATAGATTACGACATTGGTCCCGGGGTGAGTCCATCCAATTTGTTTTATTATATTTTATAATTTCAATACAGTGTACCGATTGTCAACTCTACTCTGTGTTTTATTATGTAGAATTCCTTGTGCAGCCTTTTCAGGAATGTTATAAAACCATGACCCACACTCTGAGAATTGAGTACCGTGATCTCCGCTAGTTGACATACCCAGACATTAGACTGGGTTTGGCGTCCAAGATTTCCTGAGAAGAAATCAAAGTTGACTGGCAGAATACACCCGAGCCCGACCAAGGCTAAACGTTACTTTTCCCTTTAAAATATAACACCCACACATAACAATATGTCATTACAAACATAAATCATAACAGCAACACTAACTCTAAACAAAATACATTCATTCATCGCGCTTCACACACCTTTAACATTTAATTCAGTGAATTCGACTTATTTAACACAGTACCTAACGTTTTCAAAACTAAAATGAATAAATAACATTTACACATACATACCACTATTTACACAGAAAGGATCCATCCTTTTCCACTCCCTTCCACCATCCCATCCACATAACATAATTTAACTATTTTTCTCGATTTTTCTTTATACCTACTCACTAAATAATTTACATACTTCAGCAAAAACCTATTATTGGTTAAATTTCTGTACATATTTCATCAAACAGTATTATTAATTGTTACTGTTGGTTTTCCTAATAAAATAAAATAAAATAAAAATAAAACATACAACGGGTACCCGGCATGCGTTGCAACGTCACTGTCACCTCGGGGTCATCTAAACTGTAATGGTTTCATCCCAAGTCCCGGGATTCTACATTATAATGCAAGCGCCTGCAATTTATAACATTATACGCAGCGGGTACCCGGCATGCGTTGCAAGGCCATTGTAACCTCGGGGTCAACTAAACTGTTATGGTTGCATCCCAAGTCCCGGGAAACTACATTATAATGTAAGCGCCTGTACTATGTAACGTTATATACAGCGGGTACCCGGCATAAGTTAGTGAAGTTTCGCTCTAGTCGTGTGGTCTAAAGCATACTCGTTTTTTTTTTTTTTAATTATTGTTCTGTGAATACCGCACAAGAGTCCAACAGCTCCCAAGGGAGGGAGGTTGAAGAAGACTTTGGATGGGGTGAAGGGGGCGGCTGAGGGGGGGGGGTAAAGGAGGCGGTGAGTGGAAGGGGGGTTGAAGGGAGGGGGGGGTGAGATGGGTTTGCAGGGTAGGCCTTTTTTATATCCATTTTTAATATTATAAAAATAACAAACACGGGAATCGGGTATGGGTACCACGGCCCCGGGAACCATTTATTAGATAACCAACACGCCCAACCGCTGCATGGCAGGTCGGATCTGGAGAAAGTGGTTAAAGGAGTCCCTTTGACTTCTCCAGCCTTACTCTATCGGAACATCGCCTTGCACCGCAGTGGGAGGGATAGATTCAAACATCCGCTCTCCTGGACACGCCGACCTTCAGATTTCTATCCACCCCTATTACCCCTTTCCTTCACAGAAGTTCTTCTCCTCACTTTCCCTAAAATGACCCTCCACACAGCATCCCCAAAGAAGAGAGATAGGCAGTATGTTGAGCGATTGTAAAAAAAAGGTCTCCCCCGATCCGGCCTTAACGTAGTTGGTGAGCAGACGCAAGTGCCGCCGAGATCCTGACAAACCTAGCCCCGTGAACCCGGGTTATTCTGCTAAGTCACTTGGGGTGACCTGTGGCAGAGGTGTTGATAATCCAATACATGGTTCCCGGGGCGGCGGTACCCACATCCGCCTTCCAAATTACTGATACTACCTATTGACGGCTGGCGTGGTCAAGGGGTAAGGCTCTTGACTCGCAATCCGAAGGTCGTGGGATCGAATCCCGGCCTCGGCAAATCAATTTTATTTCACTAATTTGGGTTATTTCACAATTATTTCATTTAAAAATAATATTTTTGCGTCACATTCCAGAGTGGAAGATACTTTCAATATCGCCTTGTTGGAAGACCACCATTCAGAATTGAAACGTTGAAGGAATGGCTTTGACCGTGTTTGGTGACCAGATCTGAATAGCCAGGTAATTCCTCGCCTTCCTTTTCCCCATCTCCTTCCCTTCCCCACCACTTCAGCGTCACAATATACCCCATAGTTATGTCATAGTCTCACTGGCTCCAGACGGGAGCATTTGCACATAAATATAATATACAAAATTGTGCACACGAATAAATATTTCAAAATGAGACATTTTTTACAATCCATCTGAATATTACTCGTTTTTTTCATGAATACCGCACAAGAGTCCTAACTGCTCCCGTCTGAAGCCATTGGAACTATGGCATCCCGAATTGGGGTTTGTTGAGAGTTATTGGGGAGGGGAAGGAGATAGAGAAGAGTTAGGTGGGGAGGTACCTGGCTATTCAGATCTGGTCACTAAACACGGCTAAAGCCATTTCAAGCAACGTTTCAATTCTGAATGGTGGTCTTACACCAGGACAATACTGAGAGTATCTTCCACTCTAATGGCCGTAAAATACAATTTAAAATCAAAAAAGCAAAATATTAAAAAAAATATAACAATTTTTTTATTCATGTATGTAGGTATCTACTTTATACCTGCTGTGTTTACGCATTTCACTTGTACCTTTTTATGTTTATGCACTTCGATATACAAATTACAAATAACTACTACTAATTAAAATTCTGGAAGCGAGAATTCAACATTGATGAAGATGAAGTCGAAACCATACTGCAGCCCTAGCTCCGCGTAAGCTAGCAGGTACATGAAACCCGGCTTGTGGCGGAACGAAATCTAGTTCCAAAAACGTCCGTTCGCGAGCGCTGATATGCGAGCACTAAAGTCAGAATCGGAATTTGGATTTGCTGGTTATGTCCTCTAAAGAAAAAGTGGGTGCATTAAATTTAAATTGCCATTAGGTTGCTATCGTTTTTATTATATTACTTCAAATACAGAAAACTTATTTTGTGGCACCATTTTAATTAAAAATTGATATGTAGATTAATTAGTTTTAACCACATTTATTGTTTGTTTTAAAAACCGACATGTTTCGTGAGCAATGCTCACTTCCTCTGCGTTTACTTAAAAAAGTTTTAAACTTACATTACTTAGTTTTTATTATAGTTTCAATACCTGCTTTATCGACAGCGATGTGACGTCTATGGGTAACCTCTTAAACTACTTACTATGTAGGAAATCACAATAGGTGGTTCAGTGGCATAGCGTGGGTTTCGGCCGCCCAGGGCGAAGGAAAATTTTGCCCCCCCCCGCCATCCCTAACTTCTACAGGAGCTTCTTCCGCAGATTTTCAAGCGCTGACCGGGCGGTAGTAAGTATCCTATTTTTTATAATCCCATGTGCCGAGTTCTCTTCGAAAAATTTCGCATTTTCATCACGCATACGTATGGAATGCAACTCAAATGCAAAGCTTCACTTGGTACACAATGAATCGGAAATTTATTGTTATATTGATAACACAAAACTGGTTTAAATTAAACTGAACATGCGGTGTATCAAAACTACACTCAGAACATAAAAACGGTTTTTCTTTGATTCTGCCGGCACTGACATTCTGAACACAAAAATGTTTTTAATTAAATCTGTATGTGGTGAATTAAAACTATACACAGACCATTTTTTTTTATTATGACCTATTTATATACGAGTCGGATTTTTTTATTAATCACATTTGACGAGTATTCTTTCAACGAAAATCATGTTTATAAATTGTACTCCTTAGTTGATTGATTGATACTGCGTTAGAGTCCCCAAATAATAGTTACACAAGCAACAGTCAATTTCTCAGAATTTTACAGCATTATGTAACTCAAATGTAAAGCTTCACTTGATGCATCTGCAACTCTTTATTTAATGTATCGTTGTATTCTGAACACAAAACCAATTTGTATAGAGTGAATTAGAACTACACTCAGAACATGAAAATGATTTTTCTCTGATTCTGGTATTAAATAAATAGTCTGCAACTGGAATTTTATAACTGCAGATCGAATAACAGAATATTTTCTTTCGAAATGTGTCAGCATATGAATCCAACTGGAATTTTACATTCTGTTTTGGCTAAAATTAGACCTTGCGAATTAAAACTACACCCGGAACATGAAAACGGTTTTTCTTTGATTCTGGCAGCATATACATAGTCTGCAACTAGAATTTTATAACTGAACTTCAAATAAGATAATGTTTTAGTGTTGATTGTGTCAGCAGATAATCCTCAAATGGAATTTTACATTCTGAAAACTGGTTTAACCCTTCGAATAATTAGAAAAAATATCTTTAAATATTTGCCTGTCACTGTTTGCGCACAAAATTTCCGGTTCTTCCCATGCATTTTAAATGTTCCTTTTATTGCTTTTTTTATCCTTTCGCAAGAACAAAATTGTTCTAAAATCTAGATAAAGTAATTTTTCCGACGTGCTTATTAGAACATTATTGTTTCTAAATATTAAAATTTTGATACTGAAAATGTGTTAGACATAATTTCATAATTTTATTTTAAAATTAAATGTGTGGGACAATTTGAGATTCGACGGGTTAAATTAAAGCTGTATTTGGCGAATTTAAACTACTTTCAGAATATGAAAATGGTTTCTCTTTGATTCTGGCAGCACATACATAGTCTGCAACTAGAATTTTATAACTGCACCTCTAATAAAATAATGGTCTCTTTCGAACTGTATCAGCAGATGAATACACAACTGAAATTCATTCGTTAATACAATCTGAACACAATTCTGGTTTTAATTAAGAGTGAATCTTTTTACGAGTTATCAGCTTAAATTAGTAGGTATCACTCTCATAATATGCATACGGTTTTCCAACGAATTGCGAAATTTGCAGCTTAAAAAAATATGATTATTATTATTTTTAATAAATAATTTTAAAAAAGAATTAGATTCGTAAACGAAAGTATCGTAAAACATTTTCAAAAAATGATTTGAAATGGTTTAAATTTTTCCAAGAAAATGTTATTATTTATTGTGAAAATTTGCCGCCCCCCTTAAGAGTGCCGCCCGGGGCGGGCCGCTCCCCCGCCACGCTACGCCACTGGGTGGTTGTTATAATTAGTAACATGATTAATTTGCGCAAACATGGTGTTTTTTTGACCCCCAATCGATTAATGTTAGATTGATTGGATAATAACAATATTCTGTCAAAATATCTCCCGTTATATTTAAGAAATTCTATGAATTTAAAGTGATTTGTTATCAGAAAACTGTAGTAGGGAAAATCCCACGGTGATAAAAAAGTGCATCTTACATTATTAACAGTTTTTATACACTCAATATACCTTAAACTGCTCTCGAAAAAAGTTTAATTTGAAGCTGTCAACACATAGTGTTCTAAAGATATACCAAAAGTGTCTAGTGATTAGTACCGAGTTACAAATCATACTTTAACATTCAACTATTAATTAAGTGCGGGAAAAAAAATAAGATTGTTCAAAAATAGCCTCATCACCAACACAAACTGAAAAAATGGCAACATCAAATCGTCATCATAAAACTAGATCCAACTCTTCCTCGGGAGATTCATCCAGCTCCGTTATGGAGCAACTTGCTAGGATCAGCGACCAGCTAGCCGCGCTGTCCTACTTGCCAGCCGCCGTCAAGGAACTGCGGGATGAGGTCAGTGATGTCAAACACTCCATCGACTTCAGCGGAAAAATAGTAGAGGATATGAGCAAAAAAATCACGGCAATGGAGAATAAGCTGAAGATGGTCGACTCATTAAAAAATGAAGTCGATTCCCTGAAGGTCCGCTTAGCCAAGATGACATTCAAGATGACATGGAGCAGCGTGACCAGTGGGCGCGCCTCTCCAATATAGAATTAGTCGGCATTCCTGAAAGGAATGGAGAAAACCTAATAGGTATTGTTTCCAACCTTGCTCAAAAAACAGGGTTCGACCTTGATCCCAAAATTGATATAGATTTCGTTACACGAGTGGCACCGAAGGAATCGAAGAAAGGTCAACATAAGCCCATAATTATCAAAATGCAAGCTAGATATAGAAAGGATGATTTCTTGTCTTCAATCCGAAAGATGCAAAATTTAACCGGCAGCGACATCGGATGTGGCGGCGACTCCCGCGTCTACGCTAACGACCACCTGACGAGCGCATCAAAACGGCTGCTGCACCTGACGAAAGAAGCAGCCAAGCAAAATAACTTTCGCTTCGTCTGGGTCCGCAATTGCAGAATCCTTGTCAGAAAATCCGAGGGTTCTCACATCAGATCGATCCGAAAGGCTGACTTAAACGAAATCTTATAAAACTTACACCTACACAAATGTTAACATTTTTATTTCTTATTGTTTATTTCTTCATAATATCTCTGTTTTTAACATGTAATTGCCTCTTAATCTCAGCACTGTATAACAAAATCTCTTCTAATAATTTTAACTCTCTTGTCTCGCTCACTATCATATTAATGAATCATTTACTTTGCTGGAAGTACTTAACAAAAATAATATTATTGTATTACTCCACTGTAATCACTGCAAACGTACGTTATTATTGTAATCATTTAAATTTAATGGGTTCGATTTCAAAATCAAGATTCACCATAAAATCTTTAAAAAATGTATACTATTTTACAGTTTTCAATGTCAACATGTCAATTATAATATTATATTCAACTGATCTTTGCTACGTTTCCATAGTCCAACATACTCTATTATTATTATTATTGTTTTCACATAATATGTTGACCTACATGTTCCATTCAAATGCATGCTCTCGGTGAATTAAATATATATTATCAAAATGTTAGAGGTCTCCGAACCAAAACGCATGTGTTTCTTTCCAGCATTCTTAATGCCAATTATGACGTGATATGCCTAACTGAGACATGGCTTCTGCCAAGTATATTTGACTGTGAATTATTCGATGAACGTTATGTAGTGTACCGTTGTGATCGCGACTACATGTTGTTAGGCCAGGCGCTCGGTGGTGGTTCACTGATTGCAGTACGTCGCGAACTGCCCGCGTGCCCCTCACTCTCCTTCCCACCCGTACAGCGCGCAGAGATATCCACAGCTACTTTTGCACTAGGCTCTGGCGCGCGTGCTTCTAAACTATGCATATACACTCATACTTCGTCCAAGGTGCGGAGCAGAGTAAATCTTTAAGTGACTTTTTTGAATACCAATCTTCGTTGTATACCAATTTCCCTGATGATGAATTCCTTCTATTAGGAGATTTCAACATACCACATGCCCAATGGCTTCTGCCTTTGACCGCAGACGGTGCCCTGGTACTTAATAGATCCTCAACCGATGCACCAACTTCAACACTTTCTGATTTTTTAGACTTCACCGGCTTCCATCAATTCAAAAACCAGCTTAATGTAAACGAGCGTGTTCTCGACCTGGTGATTTCGAGTTGCATGTGCACTGTAAGGGGGTGCGATACACCGCTAGTGCCGGAGAATGCACACCACCGCTCGCTAGAGGTGGTGCTGCGCATGGCCCGCGAGCCGTCCCTCCAAATCCCACGCTCGCGCACGGTCCGCTCCTATCACAGCGCTGACTATGTGCAGATTAAAAGCGCCTTAGCAGCCGTTGACTGGACAACGACTCTTAACAGCAGTAATGTAGACTCAGTCACGGCGCGCTTCTATTCAGAATTAAATAAGGTAATTGTCATGCATGTACCATCTAGAACAGTTAACATAGATTCCAGGTACCCCCCCATGGTACAGCGCTGTCTTAAAAAAAGTAATTAAAGATAAACTTAAATTCCACAAAAAATATAAAATTTATAACCACATCTCTGACTATCAAACTTTCTCTCTTCTCCGAGAACGACAAAAGCGTATGGAGAAGGTGTGCTATGATAATTTCATTAATATGGCCGAAATTAATATCAATACCGATCCCAAACACTTCTGGACCTTTGTTAAATCTAAGCAAAGAAGCACTGAACTACCTAATAATATGTTTCTTAACTCCCAGCGTGTATCGGGTGGAGAAGCTATAAGTAACTTATTCAACATACATTTTCAATCCTCTTTTGAATCCCCCGCCCCGTCCACCTCGTCTACCAATCGAATATATAATCCAAACACCTCAGTACTAAATCTTAATAATGTTTATATAGACACTGAATTAGTTTGTAAATATCTCAAATCATTAGATCCTACCAAAGGCAGTGGGCCTGATGGTATACACCCGGTATTTTTAAAGAATTGCGCTAATGTTTTATGTTATCCGCTAAGTCTAATATTCATAACTTCTTTGTCTTCTGGTATTTTTCCACTAGAATGGAAAAGTTCATATATTGTGCCTTTATTCAAAAAAGGCGACAAACACAACATAGAAAATTACAGACCGATCTCTAAATTAAATGTAATGGGTAAACTTTTTGAAAAGATTGTTTTCAATATCATTTTTCCTTGTATACGACCACACATCATTTCGAATCAACACGGCTTCGTGAACAGAAAATCAACAGAAACTAATCTATGCGAATTTGTTGACACAGTCCTTGTTGCTATGGATAACGGTTTTCAAGTCGATGTAGTCTACACAGACTATTCCAAAGCCTTTGATAAAATTCCACACAGCATTTTAATTGCGAAAGTCGAAGCAATGGGTATACACGGTGACCTCCTTCGTTGGTTAGCCTCTTATCTCGACAATCGTACGCAAGCTGTAACTGTACTGGGGTTCTGCTCTAGCTTTGTCCCCGTAACCTCAGGAGTTCCCCAAGGATCTCACCTTGGCCCCCTTTTATTCAACATTTTTTATGAACGATGTTAACAAAACTATTCGTAATTCTCAGCTGTTCCTATATGCGGATGACAAAAAGATTGTCAAAATCATTAAATCTGAGATGGATTGTATAGAGCTCCAGGATGACCTGAACTCCATGGTCAATGTGTATTGTTTAGAAAACCGCCTTCTTTTGAATGCAGATAAATGTTCCGTCATATCTTATTCTCGAAAGAAAAACACTATACTATATCCGTACATAATTAAAAACAATCTTTTAAATAGGGTAAATGAAATTAGAGATCTTGGAGTTCTATTAGACAGTAAGCTTCTTTTTCAATCTCTAAATGCTAGGATTTATACTTAGAGTAAGTTTTATTTTTAGTTTTGTATTCTACGATCTAAAATCAAACGTAGTATAAATATTGCGTATAAGGATTACATAAATAATATCGAAAAAAACGTCAAGAATGATCCGAAATCCTTCTGGAAATTTGTATCCGAAAAGAGGAAAGACGGTGGGTTTCTAAACTCAGTGTCATGGAACGGAAGTACTCATACTGGGCCCGATATTCCGGAAGCATTTGCGAATTACTTTAAGTCAGTCTATAGCGAACATAGTGCAGAATTTGACTCATACACCCCAGGCGGTTACTCTTCACTAGCTCAAAATGTTGACATTTTAAGTGTAAATAAAAATGATTACCTAGCTGCAATTAAAAAACTGAAACCAAAAAAATCTGTTGGACCGGATTTTATTAACACAATTGTCCTGAAGGGATATGCCGATCCGTTAATGGTACCGCTTTTACATATCTTTAATATTTCACTTAACTCCGGTAAATTCCCCGACCGTTGGAAAATCTCAAAGGTCACGCCCTTACACAAAAACGGCGATAAATCATGTGTATCTAACTACAGACCTGTGGCAATTCTTTCGGCACCGGCCAAATTATTTGAACTCGTAATACAAAAACGTATATACTATAAAGTAGAACCATTTCTCATAAACCAGCAGCATGGGTTTAGAGAGGGCAGGTCTACCACGACCAACTTAATGGTATTTACGGATTACGTCTCAAATATATTGGACAACAACGAACAAGTAGATGTCTCATATAATGATTTTGCGAAAGCTTTTGACAAAGTAGATCACCTCATATTACTGAATAAACTTGAAAGCTTCGGCTTCTCATACATGCTGCTTTTGTTCTTTCATAATTATTTGTCTAACAGAAAACAATACGTTGTTTACGGGCAGTTCACATCGAAACTCTACGCCACAACTTCTGGGGTCCCTCAAGGGTCTAATTTAGGACCACTTTTATTTTTATTGTTTATTAATGACATAGGGTTGTTTATAAGATTTGTAAAATTTTTGTTATTTGCGGATGACATTAAACTATACACCTGTATAACGACAAATGAAGACTCCATTCGTCTACAAAACGATATCGACGGTATAGTAGAGTGGAGTCATCAAAATAAACTTCTTTTTAACAGTAGTAAGTGTACAATTATGTGCATTACAAGGGCAAAGCGTACTTTATATTTTAACTATAAAATGTCTGGTACCTCTATAAAACATATCTCGATAACGAAGGATTTAGGAGTCATTTTTGACACACGTCTGACTTTTCTAACTCATATCGATTCGGTGTGCAACTCTGCAATGCGAATGCTGGGTTTTGTTATATGTAATTCGAAATCTTTTACGAATACGGCAGTCATAAAAATGCTTTATTTTACTCTGGTTCGCAGCATTCTTGAGAGTGGATCGATAATATGGGGACCCGAAGATACCCTTTACTCAAATGATGTAGAAAAGGTGCAAAAAAAGTTTATGCGATACCTCTACATGCGAGAGTTCGGATATTACCCTTTATTGTATCCCTCTGATTTTCTCGCTGAAATGCTGGGGATAGAACGTCTAGACGTCAGGAGAAATATTGCAATGGTGTTAGTGGCGCACAAGCTGCTAAATGGGCACATTTGCAATCCAGATATTCTGGAACGAATTTCTTTTTATGTCCCTGATAATTTCATCAGAGCTAGACAGCACAGATTATTTATTTTTCCAAGGGGCAGGACCAACCTACCAATGATCATGCCTTTGGGAAGAATAACTACTTTGTTAAATCACATTTCTTCTGTGATTGACATTTTCAATTTGAACCAAGGAGAATTTAAGACAGCAATAAGCATACTATTTACCAAATCTGGCTAATCAGATAGTATTGATGTACTTACCCATGCAAATAAATGTATATACTTACTTATTATAAACTGTAATTTATAAACTGTTATTTGTGAAATGTAAATGGATTATACTGTTTTTCACAATAAATCAATAAATAAAAATAAAATAAAATTTTCAAAAATCCACAAACATTTAAGATTCTCTACATATCATACGTCAGAAGCCACCTAGAGTATGCTTCAACAGTATGGAACCCCCATTGTTCTACATATAAATCAAATATAGAAAGAGTCCAGAAAGAGTTTTTGAAATATGTTTCGTTTCGCATGCGAAATGATGTAAGTTATGTCTCTATGAACCTCAAAACCCTTGATCAACGCAGAGATATCAGAGACCTAGTAATGCTTTATAAGATAATCCACAATTTTATTGATAGCCCTTACCTATTACAAAATATCAATTTCAGATGTCCAATAAGAGTCACTCGATCTCCAGACATATTTTATATTCCTAAGAGCAATGCTAATTATCTTCAAAATGTGTTTATAAGAAGAAGCTGTAGCACTTTCAATAGATTATGCACAGACATTGACATGTTTAAAACGAACCTTGCTAACTTCATAAAATTCGTAAAAAGTAATATTCAACGGAAAACTTAATGTTTCATTAATTCCTTATCTTTCTTTTTCATTTTCATTACATTTTATTTTTTGATTTCAGCAGTTTGAAAATACATTTTTTGTAGATTTAAGTGAGTAGATGCACTTTTCAGAACTGTTTATATTACATACATATATTGTTTTGTTTTTTTATTTTTTATTATGGTCTCAAATTTTTAATTCGTTATTTTATTGGTCAATGATATGACTATCTCTAACACTGTTATATATGAACTTGTAATGACTGTTTATAACGCTAACAAATAAAATAAAATAAAATAAGTAGATGAAAAACTCTCACTAGTATTTCGGTAAAGAAGTATGGTTTTCCCATCATTAAGATTTTGTTTTGTGACCTTTCTGCCAAAGAAAAAAAGTAAGATCAAACCCTGAAGGTAGCCCCTTTGTAACGTGATATTATTTATACCTGGCTGGAAACTTCACATAAAATCGTTCACAAGGATTATTTCTGTCTATCAAATAATAATACAATCTTTTAAGCCACTATCTATCGGCCTTAACCTCTTCACTTTCTTAGAAATTCTTGAATAAAATGTGCAATCCTGTCTGGGCTCTGTTAATTAAATATGAATAATCAACAGTTGTGCTAGGAGCTTACAGTTTCATAATGCCGTCGCAATTTTCAATTAATTTTAATGACTTTTATGAGCTTTATTGTTTTCCTACAATATTCTAAGAAGGTTGATTCATTAACTGGTGCATTACTTTGAATGGTTTCACGGATAATAATATAAATTAAATTCATTTTCGCCGTAGGGAAGGAAGGATGGAATCCAAATCCTGCAATTGGCCTTGTTCACACCACGCATTTGATATACCTACCTATTATCATTATAAAAGACGTAGTAGTTTTTGTTATTTGCTATAAAAAGTTACCGAACTTTAATCTCCAGAATTGTTATTTATATAATTGTTATTGTTGAATATCGACAACCTTTACTTAGTGTATTTTATTGACTACAAACAGTTACCGAACTTTTATCTCCAAAACTGTTTTTAAGGATGTCGAAAATGCTGATTTATTTAGTGGCCGTTATTGACAACAGATGGCTATAGAACTTTTGTCTCCAGAATTATTGTTAAGAATTTCAAAAACGTTGATTTACTTTGTGGCTGTTATTGACTACAAATAGTTCCTTAATTGTTATTTTCAGAATAGTTAATAAGAATATCGACAACGCTGATTTACTAAGAATATGTTACCACAAAAGGCTCACATAACGTTTTACTAATTTGCGTTGGTACCTATAACTATCTGATGGTATTAATACCCTCTATATTGCTGGAATAAAACTAGAGAAGGTACAGAGTATACTTGGGCTGCAATGTAAATGATAGATGGGATCCTTCAGTTGAAATCAAATGCCGCATTGAACAAGCTCGTGCAACCTTTATCCGCATGAAAAAAATGTTCTGCAGTCATGATCTAAACCTTGGATTACGAATTCGAATGGTCAGATGCTATGTGTTTTCGATATTATTTTACGGAATGGAAGCATGGACGCTTATGAAGAACTAATTAGGCGACTTGAGGCATTCGAGATGTGGATCTACAGAAGAATACTTAAAATAGGATGGACAGGGTTACAAACCAAGATGTTATGGTTCGGATGAATAAAGAAAAGGAAGTAATTAAAACTATTAAAATCCGAAAACTTCAATATCTTGGACATGTGATGAGACATCCAGAGAAGTATGAGATCCTGCATCTCATAATGCAGGGAAAGATTGCCGGAAGACGGGGCCCTGGAAGAAGGAGAACCTCATGGCTGAAAAACCTGAGACAGTGGTTTGGCCAGTCTACCATGGAGCTGTTCCGGGCTGCAGTAAACAAAGTCCGCATAGCCAACATGATAGCCAACGTCCGTTGAACGGACAGGGCACAAGAAGAAGAAGATTAATACCCTAGCTTCTGAATGGTTGAAATTTAAGAACACGACTTCGACTATATCTCTGACGCGCCGTAATGAAACCATCTTCGCATCTGACTTCGTTTGTGACTAAACTGTCGTGATAACTGTCAGAGTGCGTATTTCGCGAAAAATATTTTCATATTCAGTAGTTACATTCGATTCGAGATAAATTCACTATTTACGGACTATGTCATTTTGTTTTTGAAAGCAGGTGAAAGACTCTTTATGTGTGAATTGGGCGAAACCCTATAAATGGTCATCAAAATTATCGCCATTTTGTTGGCTGATCATATTTTTCAAATTGGTAAGTGGAGGTCCGGGGAACGTACCCTCTGTGATGACCGTGGCCGGTTATCTACATTACTCTGGACTCCTGGTGGTGGATCCAGATTCCTCTTGATGGTGATCTGTGGGATTTCAATAATACTACGTGGGTAGATTATTACTGTTTATTCCGAGGTCGTACAGAGGTGCGTCGTAGGAAGCCTAAATGCTAAGAGAGGACGAGTAGACAACATTCACGCCTTTTATACGTTCCGCATGCTGTCTCACTCATACACGCATGTCTCTTTCATACTGCAAGCCATACGTTCACTACATCCCTCCACACTTAAATCTGAAGACAGTTACACAACATGATGCGGATAATTATTTACAATACATATAATATTCAAATATTTACAATGTAAGTAATTTATTTATCACATGTTGAGTCGAGAGCTGAGTCCTGTCTTCATTGACTCATCTGTGTGTCCGTGGTCGAAGTCGGTCCTTCCAATTTCCCGACGTGGAAGCCACTGGATCACTGGAGCTGGAAGGAGAAGGAGAAACACCCATTAGTCTGTCATCCGGCACAAAGCTGGAGACATCGTAATCGTCATACGACAGTCTCTTCGTCTCAGACGCGATATAAGGATTGCTGGGTTTCTTTTCCCATGATACACACAATTTAGACAACTGATCAAAATGCCTTTTCCAATACATAAGTTTACCATATAAATTTACCTCAATTAAATAAACTTTTTTACCTAATTGTTTGTATACCTTCCCTGGTACCCATTTATCCTTATTTTGATTCTTAAAATCCCTTACCATTACATTTTGATCAACTGAAAATCCCTTGGATTGTTTATTATTTCTCTTGTAATAATATTTCTGATTTTCCTGACACTTATCTCTCCCCCCTCTCGGTACAAAATTGTTTAAATTTGACCTTAATTTCCTTCCAAATTCAAAAGTTATGTTCCTCGGATTGCAGAATTTTGGTTCCGCATTCCCATTTAATTTTAATTGCACTTTACTTTTATTAAAACTACCCACTTTCTCCGAAAAAACCTCCAGGAATTTTCGATTTTTTTTATTCTCTTTACTTCTCTCACATACACTGCGAGAAAAAATTTCACTACCCTCCTGGGATGAAATTGATTGTAAATCACTTCTATCATTCTCAAATACACTGCGAGAAAAAATTCCACTACCCTCCTGGGATGAAATTGATTGTAATTCACTTTTATCTAAGTCACTTCTATCATTCTCCAATACATTGTGAGAAAAAATTTCACTACCCTCCTGGGATGAAATTGATTGTAACCCCGTGAATCCAATATTAAATTTATTTATAAAATCACGACCTAGAACCGTAGTTGATCCATTTTTAACTACACAAAATTCTAACATTTCTCTATAACCGTTATAATCAACTAATAATGAAATACAACCCAATAAATTCAACTTACAATTAGCATAACCCATCAAGGTTAAATCCTTTGGTTTTAAATCCAAATGTTTGAAGTGTTTAACATAATCTAGATCTGTTAATATCGAAACTGCCGATCCTGTATCCAAGAATCCGTTTAGTTCCACATTATTCACTAATATTTTGCACAATATTGGTTCTCAATATACTGAGTTTATCCGAAACATTTTTTTATGTTCCTGCGTATTAACAAACACAGAAGAAATAACCTTTTTACTAAACCCGCGACATATTTTACTAATGTGACCTTTGCCTTTACACTTAAAACAAATTACTTCGTTAAATTTACAGTTTATCGACTCATGATAACTGCCGCAATGTTTACATCTAGTTTGGTTCCTAAATGTAACATTATTATTTGTAGGTCTACCCGCCGAATTATTTTCCGGTAACCCAACTTTTCGTTTATTTTTGCAATCAAATTTACACTTTCCGTTTTAATTTGCTTATTAATTACCTCGAATGAATCCATGGCAATAGGACATTCTATAACCTTTTTTAATGAAAAGTTTTCAGCCTCTACATATAATTTCTCCTTAATACGCCCCACTCGAAGACCGGTGACAAAAACATCTTTTAAATTATATTCAAGTCTGTCTTCGAATTTGCAAAATCTAACGAGATTTCTTAACCGTGCTATAAAATCATTAACAGATTCTGTACTTTTTTGTTTCGTAGCAAAAAAAATTTCGCGTTCCTTGAACACATTTCTTTTGATACCTACATGATTCTCTAGTAATAACAATAAATTTTCGACCGTAAAACCTGTAATTTTTTTAGGAAAACACAAATCAATCAATAAATCTATTGTCTCTATGTGTAAATGAGATATTAAAACCGCTCTCTTTTTCTCTACCGAATTTATTTTGTCATCATTGACAAGGATGAACTGCTCGTACTGAAGGACGAATGTCTCCAGCTTGTCCCTCAAATGACAAAACCTGGGCAGTTCTCCTCCCTCCATTTCCACACAGATGCAATCAATTAAAAAACAGAAAAAATTACAAACAGCACTCAACTCACGACTCTGTTGACTTGATGCTGCTCCGATCTCGCCCTTCCGCGGACTGTCTCTCGCTCCTGAACCCTAGTCTTCCTTCTATGCGCCTTCCGTGAGGTCTGCACCAGGTCCTAGCTCTTCTCCTGAAGATCCGGAACTGCTGTATCCACGCCTTACGCGAATACTCCTCCAGGGCCTTGATGTTTCCAGGATGCTTCTTCTGCTGCTCTTGCTTCCTTCCTTTATGTTCCTTTTCGGCTGCCCAAATGAGATAATTTGGCTGCTCGTGGTTCCTTTTCCAACCGCGCCAAATGTGATGATTTGGCTACCCGTGGTTCCTTTTTCGACCGCGCCAAATGTGATGATTTGGCTGCCCGTGGTTCCTTTTTCAGACCGCGCCCAATGTAACAATTTGGCTGCCCGTGGTACTTTTTTCGACCGCGCCAAATGTGATTGCTGCTGCCTAAATTTTGTCCTTTATCGGCTGCGCCAAATGTGAAGACCGTGGCCGGTTATCTACATTACTCTGGACTCCTGGCCCCCTAGCATGGTCGATCGATATAGGTTTTATCGAAAATGTTGGTAACTTGCGATCGCTCCCGAGCACGACTGCAGGCCGCTAACGAATAAACAACAGTTTACGTCAAATATATTAGGAACCCCTAGTCATTGTGAACTATTGTTTGTTCGTTAACGGTCTGCAGTCGTGCTCGGGAGCGATGGCAAGTTACCGACATTTTCGATAAAACCTATATCAATCGACCATGCTAGGAACCCTGGTGGTGGATCCAGATTCTTCTTGATGGTGATCTGTGGGATTTCAATAATACTACGTGGGTAGATTATTACTGTTTATTCCGAGGTCGTACAGAGGTGCGTCGTAGGAAGCTTAAATGCTAAGAGAGGACGAGTAGACAACATTCACGCCTTTTATACGTTCCGCATGCTGTCTCACTCATACACGCATGTCTCTTTCATACTGCAAGACATACGTTCACTACACCCTCCTTCCTTTCCCTAAAACCGCCCTCCACACGGCGTCTTCAAAGATGAGATTTGATTTGGCCCTGAGGGATTTTTTTCATCAGAGTCTCCTGAAAAAAAACATGTTAGTGTAAAACGATGTAATTTTTGGTATAAAAAAAGGTACATAAAAATTAACGTTTCATTATTTGTCCCTTATTATAATAGGTACATCCGATTGCTATGAAACTTTAGTAATTTGTTGTGCACACGCCCGAGAAGGTTTCTATATTCAATGTTGAGTACGGCGTTATGAAATTTGTATTATAAAAATTCCAGTAGGCGATGCGCAAGTTGTTTGATTTTGTGGTGCGTGGTCGAGGGGTACTACTCCTGACTCGCAATCCGGAGGTCGCGGGATCGAATCCCGGCGTGGGCTAATTAATTTTATTTTATTTATTTTTTGTTATTTCACAATTAATTCTTAATTCATTAAAAATAATATATAGTATATTTGATGCACGTTCCAGAGTGTAAGATACTCTCAGTATCGCCCTAATGTAAGACCAACATTCAGAATTGAAACATTGCTTGAAATGGCTTAAGTCATGTTTGGTGACCAGATCTGAATAGCCAGGTACTTCCACACCTTCCTCTTCCCCATCTCCGTCCCCTCCCCACTACCTTCAGCCTAACAAGATACCCCAATTGAGTCACACTGACTCCAGAGGGGAGCAGCTGGGACTCTCGTGAGTTATTCATGTAACAAAAATAAATAAAAAAAACTAGCATTCGAGGTGGAATGGGTAGGGTATGATGAAGAAGGTGATAAACAAATAGACGGTAGCGGTCTTTGTAGATATAAGTCATTATATTTAAAAAAAAGTAAATAAGACACTTACCTGTTTTTTTTACTTCATAGTTGTTAAATCATGAATCATCAAGAAATGTAAAAAAATCAATTCAATACAATAAAATTTTAGAAAATTTCATCACATTACATCAAGAAGCCGTCAAAATGGTCCTTCTAGTGTTAAACTGTAATGAATTGTTCAGAACAATCGAAAAACGAATTCTTTTGTATGTCTTGAAAAGATCAATGAAAACTGATTTAAAATATTATGCTTCATTAAAATATTTTCTTTTGTATTAACATTTTGTGTTTCATTAATCGAGAATTCAATTATTACTTGTTGAGTTAGTTAGGAAACATGACTTGATTTATATCAAAGTGAATTTGCGATCATAGCAGAAGTCAGATATACGAGTATATCATCTTATTTATTTTCTTCCCGTAAACTTACCGTTTCGGTCAGAGCATTTCAATTTTAGTTTAATTTTAAACTTTGTTCCTGTTTACGGAAACTTGAGGTTTTGCAGCCAGGTCTACGCATTCTAAAAATAATTTTCAATCTCCAGTTTACAACCGATGCATCTGTATCTCTGGCTTACCATTGAAGTATGTAAAATCATGTATTGGTTTCATAGTGCTTTCACACAAACCAAGTAAGAGAACTGTGTTAGCGTCAACTCTGGTTACAATACCTAAAGATTAAACGTGTTCCTTTACTGTGTGATTCAAAATATTGTAATAAATATCTCAATATTGTTTTGGACATCAGGTATGACAGCGAGTTGCTGATGCGGAAACTAATTGAAACCATCTTTTTTCAGTAAGGACACAGACTGGGGAATATTCCAAATGGAGGCCGTCACAGATCGCACCGACATCAACGGCAACCACTTCCTGGTGATGACCAACTTTGGTGAGCACACTCTGCACCACCTCTTCCCCACCCTGGACCATGAAGTCCTGCCGCACCTGAACCCCGTGTTCCACCGGACCTGCGAGGAATTCAACACCTTCCACAGGGTCACTACCCAAGGGGACCTGGTGTTAGGACAGTTCCAGCAGCTGTCGAGGACACACACGAAGGGGCCGGAGGAGAGAGCTTCGTATTGGAGAAGCCTGCTTACTAAAAAATAACATAACTTAACTAAATAATAACATAACTAAGAATGTTAAAAAATTTTAGTCGTATTTTTTAACAATGAATAAATTTGCCGTGGTATGGACAATGGTGAATATGTCGGTGCGTGAATATATCACCAATACATTTAAGTAATTTTGAGAAAAATATTGAAATACGGTCAGTTTTCCCCATTCTTTAATATTTGATGTATCAAACTTACCCCAAAAAATTACTTTTTTCTCTGTCCTAAAGGTGAGAATTTAGGAAGTCAAAGTGATCTGAGCAAAGCATTTTGACATTATATAATATGTTTATACATTGAAACAGCGACAATATATTAAATATGGGCAGACAATACAATTTTTTTGAAGGCTAAAGAAATCGATAGCGCAAATTTGAAATGGTATTGTAAAGGAAATTAAATCCAAAAATGACTGAAGTATGTAAAAAAATTTGACAATTTTTTAACGTTATTTTTTCTTTTCGATCTGCATGAGAAGATTTTTTTAAAGAAAAAGAAAATAAAATGTATGAAATATTATTATTCAAAAAAAGGATTTTAAAAGATCTATTCAATATTTTTTAGTCTAAAAATGAATAATTTAAACAGGAGAAATGATTTTCATGAAAACAATTAACATTTTGTCCTTTACGCATTTCAAATTTCCGTGATCGAAATGTCTCTGTAATTTAGAATATTGGAAGTGTTCTTATTTTACGCACAATCAATGTTAAGTGGTATTTATTGTAAATATTTGTATTCCAAAAGCAATGATCGGGATATTTTTCAGTAGGTAAAACTGTTAGGTTATACTATTTTTCAATCTATCTATATAAATATAAATAATAAATAAAAATGAATCGCCGAAATGTATGTACGCGCATAACTTCCGAACGACTGCACCAAATTGGATAATTCTTTTTTTTGTGTGTTCGTTATTGTCAGGACAAGGTTTGTATAAAACTACTGGTGAGCTCTGGCATTATGAAATTTGTATAAAAATTTGTATAATAACTTCCGAACGACTGCACCAAATTGGATAATTCTTTTTTTTGTGTGTTCGTTATTGTCAGGACAAGGTTTGTATAAAACTACTGGTGAGCTCTGGCATTATGAAATTTGTATAAAAAATTGCAATAGGTGGCACGCGAGCGGTTTGAAAACTGAATGTACTGGGACTGAATGTATGAAATGCGGGAGGTGGGAGGGGGGAGGGGGGTTCGCGGGACGGGGGAAGGGGGAGAGTGGAGTGGGGAGAGGAAAGGTGGAGAAGATGGAGTGTGAACGCAAAAGGGAAAGGCGACGCGGGAGAGGAAGGGGAACGGGACGAATGGGAAAGGACACGCTGGGAGAAACAATTTCTCTATTAAATGGCATAGCAAAGCATGCCGGAAACCAGCTAGTAGGTAATAATTATGTATTTTTTGTACTGAGAAAATATTTCATTTGAAAATATCATAGTATTTTAAACCATTTGGAAAATAACGTGCCTGCATGTAACTTTGTTTCTAAAATATTTTATGTACTTGTAATATATATCACACATAACTAAATAACCGACAGATTTGACAGAGCAGCAAACAAAAATACTAGATATGATTTGATATTTTCACCTATTATCGTAATTTATTTTTGGATTATTATTCCATGTTGCACTACCTCCTCCTTTAGTCAAGGTTTCTGACAGCATTACAGTGTTCATTATCAGGGCAGTTGTGCTAATCACTGTATAATGTTCAATCAAAGTACTAATTTTGAACGTATTAAAGTACAGTTTTTGACAAATTTCGTAAAAAAAGATGACATTTATATTTTTGCATTAATAATCTACTGGTTGCCGGGTAAAGACATACATATAGTTTTATTACGCAAATGTTGATGATATAACACGTAAGCCAGTTATATTAGTTTTATTAATGTTTATTTTTATAGCGCCCTTGAGGTGATTTTTTACAAAAATGGCGCTATACAAATCAGTCAGAAATAATTATTATAAAACATATTTTTTATGCTATTTCAATATGCAAATTAAAAAAATAACAGTGTGCAATTCACACGCGGTAAGAGAAAGGTAAGTAAACCCTTCAGAAGACTAAAGTAGACAAGAGTGGGAAGGCATCGCACAAAGAAGAGACCGATTATACTATCTCATTCTCTCGCAGGCTAAATCCTATAGATGTATGTGTCTGTCTATTTTTTGTTTCATCGAGTTTCAAATCACAATGGTACTAAAGAAGTTTTCACTTTTAAAAAAGTTCCATACAATATTGTTCCAGCCTAATGAACACTGAAATGCTGTCCGAAACGTTGCGTTGGTTAAAGAAGCAGGTAACGCAACGCGGTATAATAACACAAAAATAAATCATGAAAATAATAGCTTAGGTGTTATTTGTAAAGTTACAATTTAGTATATTCCTTTATCAAACCACAACAATTTTTTTTTCGGGAAAAACTACTGAGTTTATCTCTCGACGAAAGATGTTGTTAGTATTTTTTTTTTTGGTGATCAGAATTTTTTTTCATGTTGTACTATAAATATTATTTATTAAAAGTTCCATACAATATTGTTCCAGCCTAATGAACACTGAAATGCTGTCCGAAACGTTGCGTTGGTTAAAGAAGCAGGTAACGCAACGCGGCATAATAACACAAAAATAAATCATGAAAATAATAGCTTAGGTGTTATTTGTAAAGTTACAATTTAGTATATTCCTTTATCAAACCACAACAATTTTTTTTCGGGAAAAACTACTGAGTTTATCTCTCGACGAAAGATGTTGTTAGTATTTTTTTTTTTGGTGATCAGAATTTTTTTTCATGTTGTACTATAAATATTACATGATTTTTATCGGGTTAACATTTTAAAGACCTATCTTGGTAATTATTTTTCAGAATGCTAATGCGAATTTTGTTTGTATTAAACTAACTTTAAACCAAAGAATCTTTACGAAAAATATTTTGTTTGATAATAAAAACAAGTATGGGTAGGTACCTGGAGATGGTGAATAATAGAACATTCGTGGTAGAATTTCTTTGCTAAATATCAATAAAAAATATTTAATAACTTTTTAACATTTTATTTTTTATTTAACGTCTGGATTACAATATCTTCAAATAATGTTTTGTATATGGGCGTGATTAAAAGATATTGATTGCACTAGTAACAAAATAAAATTATAAAATATACATAAATCCGTACCTTAAAGGATAAATTATTACAATATAGACTTAGTTATGGATTTACGTGGTTTATCCTTTACATGTATCTGTGTTTGCTTGTATTAACTCGAAAACGATGTATAAATATTACCACATAATTAATATGAAAGGTGTCTTCACAAATAAATACAACATGTTGAATACAACTTTTTTATTTATTTATAACACCCGCTTAACTGCTAGAGTAGTTTGTGGGCAGCTTCATGTATTAAGCATAAATTAATGAAATACCATTACAACATGAATATAATATTATAACATAGACATATCTACAGATCAATCGTAGTCGTTGGCATACGTTGTTGGGAATGCAAGTAAGCACCGCGTTTAGAGTGTAATCAGTGTAATTTAGTGGTTAACAAACCCAAGTCCGGAGTCGGACATCCGGGAGAGAGTTCCCTTTCGACCAGCTCGGTTAGGTAGGAACATGCTCTCCTCAAAGGTCGGCGATTCGGCCGCAGCTGTGTCCACGGATGTCTGGAGTGACGCCCCCAAAAGCATCTCGGGTAAACTTCTTAGCAACCCGGCTCAGAACAGACATTGTCTAGTGAGTCGGGTAGCGCACATTTCTGTAAATAACTATTGATGTTAATAAACGCCCGGCTTACCGGCAACAAAAAAAAATTAAAAATGGGAGGGTTGACTTACATGATTTAATCAGTACACAGGGAGCAAGTACAACACAATAATTACAACAAGGCAAGTTTAGGTATGCTGCGAATGTTCTAGGCTAAATTAAAGGTCTCTCCCTCTGTCTCTGTGGCGTTCGTCTCTACGACTACGCGACAGATAATTATCAGCACAAATACGGGTGAGAATAAGGGTCGGGATTACTGTGAGGTGAAGGCGGAGCCGCCGGTGCCATGGGGCAGGTCAGGTCTCCACGTGGAGTGGCGCATCGGAGCTTGCATCTATAGCACATATCGGGGTTATTACAGGGTCCCAAACCGTAAATGCGAACTCAAACGTTCGACTGCGCATCACTGGGCCAACTTTGGGACGGCGCACAGTGGCTGAAATTTGAGCGCTGGCGTGACGTTGACCCCAGATCGGCATGTTCCCGAAATGATTTTTTTTTACTAATGTATTCTCAATTGACCACTGACATTAAAAAAAATCATTGAAAATAACATCCGAAACTTACTTACTCGGTAATTAGTCACAGAACTGAGATGTTCGGGCGCGCAATAACGCTGCTGTATCTAGGCGAGTTGGAAGGCGTGCGAATTCTGATTGTTTGTGTACTTATTTTACAAAAAAAGTATTTTTTAAAATCAATAAAAATATTCTATAAGATTTGTGCTTTCTTTAAATAACTTAAAAAATACATTTTTTTTTCATAAATTATATTTGTTGCCTTGGTTCAAAGTTAACTTTTTTTTTCCAAACCTTTTTTCCAATTTTTTGTCTTTAATGGAGTAGAAATAAAAAAAAACTTCACAAGTATTCACTCCAATTTTAATAGAATATGATTGCTGAGTCTTTTTTGTACATGAGAGAAAAAAAAATCACCACCAACTATAGCCAGCCAATCCATTAATTGCAATTTTCGTCAATTTTTTTTTCAGAATCCAATCTTTGACTCCGATTTGTCAAAGAAAGATCAACAATGTAATATTTAGTTCTACGTACCATTAAAAAAAATTAAAGTTATTTACAATTACTCACTGACAATTTAAATTAACACATGAAACTTAATTATTCTGCAATTAGTCGCAAAACAGGGGTACACTGGGCGCACATTTACACTGCTGTGTTTAGGTGATTTTGAAGGTATGCGGAATCAAGTTTTTTGTGTACTTATCGTTGATATATATTTTTTTTAAATACCTGAAATATTCTCCAAGATACATCCTTTATTTAAATAAGCTAAAAATAATATTTTTTCATAAATCATATCTGTTGCCTCGGTTCGAAGTTAACGTTTTTTTTCAAACTTTTTCCAATTTTTTGTGTTTAATGGAGTAGGAATAAAAAACTTCACAAGTCTTCACTTCAATTTTAATAGAATATTATTGCTGTGTCATTTTTGTACTTGGAAGAAAAAATCACCACCAATTATAGCCAGCCACTCCAGTAATTGCATTTTTAAGAAATTATATGTAATTTTCGTCAATTTTTATTAAGAATCCAATCTTTGACTCCGATATGTCAAAGAAAGATCAACTCAATGTAATATTTAGTTGTGTGTACCATTGAAAAAAAAAAGTTCTTCACAATTACTCACTGACAATTTATTTAAATTAACATCTCAAAATTAATTGTTCTGTAATTAGTCGCAGAACAGAGGTACACTGGGCGCACATTTACACTGCTGTATTTAGGTGATTTTGAAGGTATGAGGAATCAAGTTTTTTGTGTACTTATCATTGGAAATATATATTTTTTTAATACTTAAAATATTCTTCAAGATATATATATTCCTTTATTTAAATAAGTTAAAAAAATTTTTTTTTTCATAAATTATATCTGTTGCCTTGGTTCAATGTTTATGTTTTTACATTTACATGCATTACTGAACCATTCTATTTAGTTACTTTGTATGTTAATTAATATAAAATATCCATAGTCTGTATTAACTTTTGGTGTTTTCCTGTTATATTATGATTATGAATATGTCACTAAACGTTAATTATATATTTAAATACGTGCCGACTATAAAATGTTTGTAAATGCAATCAATTTACTTGTACACATTATTACTGGGAGTTATGGGTATATTATAGTTATATATTCGTATAGAGTGAATTACGCTAATCTACCCCATTATTAAACTTTTATTCCCTACTGTCTGGAAAATCTTAAGTATTATTGCTATGTACATCAGTTAATAATAATGTGCCGAATGTATGGGTTTCTCCTTCAATTAATCAGGTTCGGTGTCATTAGAGATTTCAATGACTTGAAGTTAACGTTAATCACCTAAACCGTTTTCCCAAATAATTATAAAGACAACTTTAGACAACTCACCAATTGCTATTTCCGGCAATGACGTAATTGCGAAAACAACTGTCAAACTTCTGGGAGTTTATCTAGATTCAGACCTTTCATTGAAAAGTCAGGTGAATAGGACCGTTAGCACAGGGTTCTTCTACTTAAGACAACTTAAATCAGTTCATAGGAACCTTTCAACAGAAGCAACTAAGCTTCTTGTGAATTCATATATTGTATCACGTCTTGATTATTGCAATGGTATCTATGCAAGTCTTCCTAAATGTCAAACTGATAAATTACAATCAGTGTTCAATGCCGCAGCACGACTAATCACTGGGGTACCCAAGTTTTCGCACATTTCGGAACACCTCCGAAATCTTCACTGGTTGAAGTGCCCTGAAAGGATCCAGTATAAGTTATGCTGGATGGTGTTTAAAGCTATCAATGAAATGGCTCCACCCTATATCTCTTGCACTATGCATTCCGGAAAATATAGGTCCAAGGCAGTCATCTCTTAGATCAGCGACATCGTCTGCAATTGGAAGGTTGAAAGAACCCAAGCGAAATCCGAACACTAATTTTGGTGATCGTGCATTTGGAGTATCCGGCCCTGAGGCTTGGAATAAACTTCCCATGGAATTGAGATGCATAACCAACACAGCGGAATTTAGATCCAAACTAAAAACTCACTTTTTCAAATACTCATTTCCATAAATTCCTCATTTGATTTAACTTGATTTAAACTTCGTAATTTTTATTTTATTTTTATTTTATTTTTTCTGTTTATTTATACTCATTATATCCACGAATATATACTATTTTATTTGCTATTCCCTACAACTACTCATGAAAAAGTCAAAATGCTATTGATCTACCTACCAATAAATAGACTGTCAGTGATAATCTAACACCTCAATCTGTTTAATGTTGTGCGGTGAATCATCTTAATACGGTAAAGATTGGCGATTAATTTCAATAATTTATTTAAGATATCCATACGTTTTCGTAAATCCGATAATTTTTGCGTCCATGTCCTTAAAAAGTAATATTATGTAAAAACTTCCTTCTTCTTCTGGCGCTGTGTATGATTCTGGCGAAAGTATAACATGTATAAGATGTGTAGAAGTATTTTTAATTGTAAATATTTATATGTTAGTTGTAAATCTCTAACTTTAAGTCATGATTGTAAACATGTATGTCATTGAGTTAAGTTTAGGTTAGCGTTTATATGTCTTAGTCATAAGCCACTAGCTATAAGTCTTAGATGTAAGTCACTAGTAATAATTGTAAATCTTAGTTGTAAGCCAGTAATTTTATTATTTTATGTATTTATTTGTACAGCGCCCTTGAGGTGATTTTTCACGAAAACGGCGCTATACAAATTAGCCAAATATTACTATTATTATTATTATTTATATCGAAAAAACGGCTCGAAACGCACACATAAGAATTAAAGAACATCTGAGATGTTTAAATAATAATGCTTTTTCGGAAATCACGAAACATCTACTAGAAGCAAACCACTCATTCGATAAAACCTCCGGGATTAAAATATTACATGAAAATGGAATTGGAATTAGGTTAAACAATCTAGAAGCCCTCGAAATCAAAAAAGCCGCCAATAATCAATCAAACATTATCAATAACCAAATCAATTTAACTGATACACATTTTTAATTAATTCTGTTAACCTCTTCTGAAACAGTTTCCTCCCTCTCCTTCCCCCCTTACTTGCCCATCCTGTAATAATTTTGTCTTCCTCTTTTCTATCTGTATCTCTTTCTGGCACCAATAGGGTTTCGTCTATTCTATTGCTATCTCTTTCACTCATTATTTTAATTTCTTTTAAATGTGTGCCTGTATGTAATTATCTCTAGTTGATATAATAGCCCTGATGAAGCTTGAGCTAAGCGAAACCAGGTTGGCTGTTAAATATTAATTCAAATAAAAAGTGGTGTTTTACAAAGTGTGTTTTTTCATTAAATATAAATATTAAACATTATCTTTACATTAAAAAATACATACAATAACATTATTAATTATTATAGTCATAAAATTAATAGGTACTATCCATTTATATAAACTAGAGTGAGTGTCTGTGGCGGGCGGGCGGGTGGTATTTATTTGTTTTGCCGAATTCATTGCGCCGCCACTGGACTCCACCGAACGCGCTAGAAGCATGCTACGAAATACCGCGCACCGGCTGGTACACCTACCTACAGTCAGTTACTATCACCGGCCGCCTCGTAAATAATAATTCCGCCACTTACGCGAAAGGCCTCGAACATGTGGCAGTGCAATAAAAATGTCCACAGAAAGTTCGAGCGATTTCTCTGCTTTACGTGAATTCACCCAACATTACCTGGCGCGCTAGCCAGCTACTCTGCCGATCGCGCCAGTATATAAAGCGATGCATTTCGGCGCTCGCTCGCTCAGTCCCAGCCAGTCAGTCAGACCTTTCCCGATAGAGGAAGAAATCCTACTATAAAAATGGGTGACTCCAACATCCGATTTCTGGAAAATACAAGATACCTAGGCGTTATCTTGGATCGCTCTTCATCTTTCCTGGCGCATGTCAAGAGTGTATCCAGCAGGGCCCAGGCCCTGTTCATGAAACTGAGAAGAATCTCAACTGCGGAGTGGGGATTACGCTCTCCGGCACTTCGCCTACTGTATAGGGGAGCGTACGTGGCACAAGTCACGTACTCAGCCTCTGTATGGGAGCATCGCATAGACAACGTACTGATCTACTTAAGCGGGGCCAGCGAACTCCCCTGCTGGCACTCTCGGGCGCATACAGGACTGTAGCTTCGGACGCATTGCCGGTTCTGGCCGGTATTTTGCCCATTGATCTAGAAATAAGGGAAGTGTTAACTAAGAAAAAACTAATTAGAGGAAGCTCAGCCGTCCATCTTGGGGTTGAACTAACACCAGGTGGGGCAGTACCTCTCCCTCGACTGCTGAAAGAGATGCGTGAACTCACTCTTAATGAATGGCAAAAACGTTGGGATAGATCGAATACGGGCAGATGGACTTTCTCCTTCTTCCCGTCAGTTAAAGCCAGAATGGAAGGGGCGTTCATCAAATTGGATCAACATTTAACACAAATACTTTCTGGTCATGGAGAATTCAGTGGAAGACTGCACAGCCAGACCCTGTCTCCCCATCCAAACTGTGCGTGTGGTGACACAAACCAAACAGCCGAGCACATTCTGTGGCACTGTGAGATTTTGACGGACGCAAGAGATGAAATGTTGGAAGGTCTGAAAGTAACTACGAGACCAGCATGGAATGCAGATCTCGTGTCGAACAAGGAGAATCTCGAATGCCTGAGGAAATTTACAAGGATCTGGGTTGAGAGATGGCCTGAATTTAGAGTCGATGATTAAATTTAACTTCATTGTATGTTTAGGATCCAGGTGTAATTGCTCCTGGAATCCATGGTCACCCTTTTATTACGCACCAGATTTAAATGTCCGGGTTTAATTTTCCCCACAGGAAAAACTAAACCCTTTCACACACTTCCCAAATGATCATCTGGTCAATCCACGTTATGCAATTGCACTATATGTATTATAATTACAAAACAATACAAGAACAACATGTCAACCTACCAGAGACCAGATGGGAAAATAATTCACCGACTCCAGATATTTTCATATCAGAGGGTTCGGCTCTGTGGAATTCCTAATTGAACCTATAAATCCTACTGATCCCTCAATATAAATATTTTAAAAATCTTTTGTAATCCTACATGTATTTAAAATTACCGATTTTTGCATTTTTATATATAAATTCTTTGACAAATCTAATACGCCTAAATTTTGAATCAGAGACCTAGGTATAATGCCAGTAGCCGAAATAACAAATGGTTATATTTTTATAGTCCGAGAATGCCAAATTCTTTAAATCTCATTTCCTAAATCTGTGTGTTTTCTAATTTTTTCAGAAACAGTTTTTTGAATATTACAGGAATTTGGAATAGCTACATCAATGATATAAGTTATTTTTTTAATTTTGTCATGTAAAACTATATCAGGTCTATTATGACTAATTGTTCTGTCTGTTAGTATAGTTTTATCATAATATATTTTATAAAATTCATTTTCTAAAAATGAATTTGGTTCATATTCATAATGTGGTACTATATTACGGCAGTCAATCAAGTTATGTTTAATTACCAAACTTTGGTGGATTATTTTTAAAACCTGATTGTGCCTAAATGTATACTCGGACGGCGCTAATATAGAACATCCCGATATAATATGTTCTATAGTTTCCGGAAAAGCCAAACATTTTCTACATAAATCATCAATTTGATTTATATCTTTGATTATATGCTTCCTATAATTTTTAGTATTAATGACTCTATCTTGAATGGCAAGCATAAATCCTTCTATTTCTGCGCTCAACTCTCCAATACTCAACCATTTGTTTGACAAAAGTTTGTCAACATACGTTTGGTTGAGATAATTGAAGTGTTTTGCATGAATAATTTTATTTGACCAGGAATCGAATAATTCCTGGTTAGTATTTATAAGAATGTTGGCATTCTCGTCATATAAATTTAAAGGTGTAATGTTTCTATCTGCCTTGCAAATTATTTTGTGCATTTCTGAGCTATTAGCTTTCCTATGGAAAAAAATTCTAAGCATTTCTACCTGATTGTTTTTCAAAGATGTTATTTTGACTACACCTCTACCTCCTGAATTTCTAGGTAAATTAATTCGTTCTATAGCTGAATTTGGATGATGGCAATTAAACTTTGTTAACGTAGTTCTAATTAATCGTTCTAAACTATCGAAATCTGTATTGGACCATTTAATTATGCCAAATGAGTACGTTAATAAAGGTATTGCCCAAGTATTTATTGCTTTTACTAAATTTTTAGCAGATAGATTGCATTTTAAAAATTTTCTGATCCTAGTTTGAAATTTAATCCTAATGTCATTTTTAATACTAGTGTGATCTAATCTATTCGATTGCGGGTATCCTAAATATTTAGAAACCTCATCCCCTTTCATACTTTTAATTTTGAAATTTCTAAATATACCCTCGTCTCCATCTACAATTTTTCCTTTCTCTATATGGATCGTTTTACATTTATCTAAACCAAAAGTCATTTTAATATCATCTGAAAAAATTTTAACTACCTTATTCATTTTTTCTAAATTTGATTCAGAATTTGAAAATAATTTTATATCATCCATATATAATAGATGTGAAACTATACTACTCTCTCTTGTATAACCCTTAATTTTTATTCCAAACTTGCTTTTAATTAACATTTTAAACATAGGATTCAATGCTTAGCAAAACCAAAGAGGACTCAATGAGTCTCCTTGAAAAATCCCTCTTTTTATTGAAATGCCCGGTACTACTATTTTCTTACCTTTTAAATTTACTAGTAAATCTGTATTCCAAAAGGACATAATATTTTTCAAAAAGCTAATTATAATTGGGTTAACTTTATATATTTTTAATATTTTGATTAGCCACGAGTGCGGGACACTATCAAAAGCTTTTTGATAATCTATATAACAAGTATGTAAATTACGCTTTTGATTTTGAATTTGTTTTAAAATTACAGAATCAATAACTAATTGTTCTTTACATCCCATATGTTTTCTGCGACAACTTTTTTGTTGTTCAGATAAAATATTTTTTTCATCCAAATGAGTATATATTAAATCTGTCAAGCAAGAGGTTAAAATTTTGTATATTGTTGGTAGACATGTAATGGGTCTATCTTCTATTGCTCGGATTTTTATTATTTCGCACTGAAACTGTTTATTCATGTATTTATGTATCATGCTTTTTTAGATACCACCTTCAACAGCCTCTTTAACATCTAAAATTTTTCTCTATTTCTTGCTTTTTTATCATTTTTTTCTCTCTCTTAACTTGATATTATTAATAACCTTACCCGTATATACTACACTTGATACTTTTTTTTCTAAATCTTACTTTTTTTTCTAAATCTAAGATATATTTCAATCACGTTTTGCGTGTCTGGACTTGCATAAGTAAGGAGCCGGATCGTAAGGAGCCGGAACGGAACTACCATTTAATCATTTTGTATTGTCTTACACCCCACCAAGGGGGTGGACTAGACCTATGACCGTGCATCAACTGAGGAGATGACTCCCAAGGCAGCGGTTGCATAACCCGCCCGCGCCTCCCCCGTCGCCATGAGCGGGCCTGAAGACCAACCGTTGCGGACCGGTGCCCTTTCGCCCTGCCTCCGGTGACCCGATGCTCACTTTTATCCCTAGGGTCTTCAGGTCTTTCCCTCTTTAATTCCAAGACTTTCTTCGAGGGCGTACCGGGAAGCCGGCTTAGGGGCGCGGACACCGAGTCCCGCTTGCGACTGGACTGATGGCTCCGCTTATCCTCGGCCGGACTGCCGGACGACTGCAACTTTTCCTCTGTTCTATTAATAAACTTAGTTTCCAGCTATATACAGTGGCGGAGATAAGACGTAATACTGTGAAATAAATAACTAACACCATGTACGCACTCGCATACTGCCTGCTAACAATGTATGCCCGGACATAAGAGGTCTAGAGTCATTTTAATAAAAAAAATAGCTTCTTTATAAATAAAAAATTAGAGTCCTGACGTGTACGGTGAAGGAGGAAACCATCTGTTTCCTTAGAACGCCGTGGGAAAGTGGTGGGCAACCTCCAGTACCTTTCCCATTCATCGATCAAGCAACACAGTCTGACCAGTGCCGCGACCAAGTACGTGCCTGCGCGGGGCACTTGTCCGCGCAGTCAACAGCAGTGAATAACGTTTGTCCAGTGTGACTCCAGGAACATTTCCAGCACCTTCGAGGATCTCTTCACCAACCACCATCCGCTGTCTGGCCCATTCGCGCCTCGACATGAGATGTCTCCGTCCACAGCACATAAAACCCGCCGTGCTTTCTGCTTGGGATGCAAACCGTTCTCTAGCAAATCGAAACCCATCGCGTTCCGCTGCCAGAGATCATCCTCATCGCCTCTCAAGGTTCCTTCTGCGTCACGTGTGTGAGCCGACTCAAAGGACACACAGCTGCCATATCTCGTCAGCACGACGACGTTCGACCGCCTGGACCAAGGTCACATCTACACCGCCATGGTGTAGAGCAACACGCCGGCTCCCTGAAGACCAATAATCTTCACCGCCGTAGTCTCCTGACCTTCTTCACTCATCAGCAACGCAACGGCAACACTAACGGCACCGCTCCGCTTCGACCCTCGCTACGTAGCTCAACAATAAAGACTGACTCGTTGAATTAAATTAAGTTTTTTTATCGAGTTAAAAATTACACAATTAAGCAATTATCGAAGCCCAACTTTTCGTGATTAGTTTTTGTCAGTATCAGAGATGGCGTTGTGTATGGATTTATATTTTTTGTTATCTTCTTACTTTTCTACTTACTTACGGGAATTTTTGAAAGGAAGAGGCCTTTTGATCTTTTCAGCCGGATTCTCTCGACCAATGGGTTGAAAAAATCCGGCTGGAAAGGTTAAGGTAAAAGGTCAATTCCGTTCAAGGCAATGGCCTTGCACCGCAGTTGGAGGGATGATTCACTCCCGGATACAATGACCTCCAAATTCCCACCCACCACTCATGCCTTTTTCCTTCCCAGAACTTCCTATTCTATCCTTCCTTAAAAAGACCCTCCACACAGCATCCCCTAAGATGACATAGGTTCTGAGTGGAACTTACGTAAAAAAATGCGTTTTATTTCAGAGATTTATTATTATTGTATTTTTTCTTTGCAGGGGTGCAGAGATTTACGTTCACCGTTTGTCTCATTTTCGACTATTGGCATTTAGTGTGTAAGAAAGAGGGGCAGTATTATTTGATTAAGAACAAAAGTGAAACAATCAGCGCATTGACATTTGACGTTTTTGAATTTTTGGAATTCACGCACAGTTAAATATTATACCTATCCCAATATTGCTGCAGTTTTTTCAAAATATGAGAATTCATTCCATATAAAATGTATGAAAAAATAATTTTCTTCATAACTTTCTTTTTCATGAATTTTTGCGACGTTTTAATAGTTATTCTGTTATCCGGGGCGGAGACAAATCCAACAAATCAAAGATAATCAAAATCGGTCCAGCTGATCTCGAGTTATAAATAGTGTAACTAACCCGACTTTGTTTTATATATTAAGATTCTACAATATTATTTCGAATTTGACGAAGTTCTGCAGACTTTATTTCTAAATGAGAACGACTGTCTACACCTGATTTCGAAAAACTCTACGTAAAGCAGAGAGCAACGCCGGGTATGTCAGCTCGTATCAGTATCATTTTTTTTAGATCTGCTTTTTCAGATTTTTTCAACATAATTTAAATTAAAACACCTTTTCAACATAATACAATCAAACAGTACCTACAATTTATTTTAATTGCAATTTTAATTTAATCGACGATAATCAAGACATTTATTCCACGATGATTTGAATAATGTCTTAATTATTCTAATGGTTTCATTATTAGCATATTGTAATTTACTAGAGTAGCTGACTAGATACCGCTTCCGTGGTCGAGGGTACGACTCTTGACCAGCAATCCGGGGAATTGCATTTGATTAATTTGTTTTATTTTACAAATTAATCATTTAGAATTGAAACGTAGCTTGAAACAGCTTTAACCGTGTTTGGTGACCTGATCTGAATAACCAGGTACTTTACCATCTTGCTCTTTCCCATCTCCATCCTCTCCCCACTACCTCCCCCTCAAAACATACCATAGTTGGGAATGCCGAGGTCTCACGACCTCCAGACCGTTGGGAGAAGTTAGGACTCTTGTGCGGTATTCAAAATTTTGATAAAGTTGAAATTGATGTTCATTAGCGACAAACGGGCAATGAAAAATATTCGTAGTACTGTCTACGGCTCTATGAATGCTTCTAGGCAAGGTTATTCCTTACATTCCTCTTCACCACGTCCTTTCTTTTCCAACATCCTTCAGACTTTAAAAAATACACACATTAAAAAATACCGCGAAACTCTAGGGGGCTCGTGCAAATTCAGGAAAAAAAACCTTCCGAAAAAATCCTGTTGAAAAAGATCTTTCATGCGGTTATTTTTTTAATTCGTATTAGCTCTTGTTTGCAAAATGTCAGGAAGGTAGGGGTTAAGCCATAAAAACGTTAAATTAATTTATTAAACTAAAATAAAATAAAATTTCATAGCGTTATTGTAAAGTTCTGCTAAACTTTTAGTTGTTACTATTGTGACAGCTGTTTCTGCGTTCAAGGCCATTACCAAGCTGTGGTTATGCTGCAAAAAGGAAAAAATCTTTCCAAGATAATCATTTCCATAAAGTGTTATTATCATACCCTGAAGTTTAGCAACATGAATGTGAAATGTAGAGTATATTAATTTATACTATTATTGAAAACATTTCTGCTTGTTGGTCACGTAAAAGTCAGTCGATTCTGGCATCGAAAGCCAGATGCTTGCATATCATGCACACATAAGATATAACGAGTATGAAAGACTTGGGAGATTTACTTTTAATAGCGGCTATCTGGACCATCGAAGCGAAGGCTTAGCGAAACTATCTAAGAAGACTTAGCAGACGAGCAGCTCTATCTTCGCAAAAGAACTACTTTCCTCTCGTTAGTGTTTTCATCAACTTGACGGAACGGTTATATTTTTCATAGTGTACGTACTATGTTTATTAGGTACATACTATTCAAAGTAGGGAAAATAGGTTATTGAAATCTCTAATGAGAAAACACCAAAATTGTAGTAGATGTTAAACTAATGGCGATCTATCGAAAATAGAAAAGTTTCGTTCTTCAAACTTAGCAAATACACTTTGTGGCGTCATGTTTAATTAAATGAAAACAAATTATTTTCACACCACCATATTCATATTATACACTATATTTCTCTGACGAAGAATCCTGACGAAGAAAACTTTGTTTATGAAACATGTCGATAACATTGATTTTATAGTGGTGTTTTATAAAGAAATTGGTTTGCAGAAAAATTTGACTTTTTTTTTAATGTACAGGTTGACAAATTACAAATTACTAATTACTACTTACTTAATTACGAACAAATTACTTTGACACCACCATATATAATCTTTCTTTCTATGACGAAGAATTCTGACAAAGAAAACTGTGTTTTTGAAACCTTCGATAATATTGATTTTGTTACCGGCCAACTCAGAATGAAACCAACTCAGAACCACCTCAGAAAGGTCATTAAGAGTGATGATGAAAAATTGTTAAATAGGTTAAGTTAGGACAGGGTTACCGGCTATTTTAAAATTGAGGTGAAATATGAGGTGGTTCTGAGTTGGTTTCATTCTGAGTTGGCATGGAGCCATTGAATTTATAGTGGTGTTTAAAAAGTAATTTGTTTACATAAAAGTTTGGAATTGTTTGTTTTTTAATAAAAATATGATTGCCCCTGGATGCGCTGGAAAGAAGTAGGGGAGGGGCGTCAGGGAATACGAAAGTGTTAATTTCCAAAAACACAAAAATTAGTAGGTTATGTGAAAATCGGTTAAAAAATACATGAATGCGTTTACTTTGCAAATATATCGTATAAATTATAATTTTTTTCTCTCTTAAAGTGAGGCCCTGATTTTGCAATAAGTTAGTATCCGGTTTCGGAACAATCAGACGGCTCACTACCTTCAGTACCACCTCACCGAACCACACGTAAAAAAATTCTATGGCAAAAACTCCCCAAACTCTTAGAGTCAGTAAAAATACAAACCTCAATTACCAGCGAAGATAGTCTAAATTTAGCAACGAAAATTTTTACCAACGACATTATATCAGCCGTAAACCTTACCACCTTCGAAGTCGCAAATGATAAATACAGACCCGACCTACCCGCAGAATTGAAAGAACTTATTAGAGAGAAAAACTATGCCCGAAAGGGGAAAAACCCGATCGATCGCATTCGTATGAACCGCCTCTCACACCAGGTTAAATTCGAACTTACAGAGTACAGAGACGAGCAGTGGCACGATTTTATTTCCACCCTAGACGACGACAAAACAGCCTTTTGGAAACTTTCAAAAACCCTTAGAAAACCCTCCACCAGAATAAGTCCCCTTACGGGCCCAAAAGGCACAGTTTATTCCTCCAGAGACAAAGCTGAGACTTTTGCAGACAGCCTCGAAGAACAATTTTCCCCGACCACGACCTACGATGACTCCCAAT
The DNA here is from genome assembly GCA_929108145.2 of Limnephilus rhombicus. Taxonomy (NCBI): domain Eukaryota; kingdom Metazoa; phylum Arthropoda; class Insecta; order Trichoptera; family Limnephilidae; genus Limnephilus; species Limnephilus rhombicus. Next base: position 53,991,531 of record OV815282.1, on the reverse strand, counting down.
TCGTTTCTACCATTGACTCAAAAGTTGAAGCCATCATGGCCGAAATCCCCACAGACAACCCAATCCCATTCACAACCCCTCAAATCACAAACATTATTAAATCTCTCAAAACAAAAAAATGTCCTGGACCCGACTCAATCTCAAATAAAATTTTAAAATGCCTCCCTTCCAAAGCAATCTGCTCTCTTACAGCCAACAGCAATGCATCCTTTAGACTTCGTAAATTCCCACAAGACTTTAAAACAGCAGACGTTATTCTCATCCCCAAACCTGGTAAAGATCCCCTTCTGGCCCAAAACCACAGACCAATTAGCCTCCTTCCTTGCGCAGGAAAAGTTCTAGAAAAACTTATCCTCGTCAGGCTTAATAAATCAGTTGACGAACTTAAGCTAATCCCCGACTTTCAACACGGCTTTCGATCGGGCCACTCCACTCTCCACCAACTCTTGCGGATGGTCGAAGAAATAACAAACGGTTTTAATTATCGCCAACACACGTTAGTCCTCTCCCTAGATGTCTGCAAAGCATTCGACAAAGTATGGCTTAGAGGTCTCATTTATAAAATGAACTTCCTAGGTTCCCTCTCAATGACTCAACTCTTAGCAAATTTTATTAAAGACCGTAAATTCCAAATAAAACTAGATGGTATTTTCTCCACAGTGAGATTGATAAGAGCCGGTATCCCTCAAGGCTCTATTCTCTCGCCAGCCCTCTTTAACATTTATTTAAGCGACATCCCCCGCCCCGGTAGCCAAGACATTCACACTAAAATAGGAAACTTTGAAGACGATACCGACGTCATGTCAACCTCGGTAAGTGAAAATAATATAATAATAATAAGCCTTTTTATTCTGGACTTCAGTTAGGTATGTATTAGACATGATTTTATTTGTTATAGTATATCACGAAGCTCCGTTTGCCTCTTGGCATAGGCCTCCTCTAACATTTTACATTGGGACCTGTCACGCGCTACTCTGTGAAAATAAAGCTACCCGTAAAGTTCAATCCCACGTATCTAAACTAGAAACCTTCTTTAAACAATGGCGAATAAGTATAAATCCCCTCAAAAGCGCCGCCTGCGTTTTCTCACGTAGACGTCCCAAAAGACCATCTAATATTCACTTGTTCGGAGAAAACGTCCCGTGGAAAAAAAGTATTAAATACCTCGGTGTAACACTAGACAGTAAATTAACTTGGAAAAAGCACATAGACGAAATTTTAGCCTCGGCAAATAAAATCCTTGCAGCCCTCTACCCCATGTTAAGCAAAAAAAATTAAAAAACTCTCAACTAAAAATAAACTCTTAATCTACAAATCAACTATAAGGCCAAAACTAACTTATGCAAGCCCCATCTGGGCCCACGCTTCAGAGTCTCTTTTGAAAAAACTTCAAACTTTCCAGAATAAAGCCATAAGTATAGCCCTAGGCGCCCCCAGATGGATGAGGGTAGCCCAACTTCACAAAGACTCTGAAATCCCCTTATTGAAAAAACACATCTAAAGTCTCGCGGAAACTTTTTATGCGGGAATTCCCACCCATGAAAACGCGTCCATAAACTGCCTCGCCCGGTACGACGAAAACGTACGTACCACACATAAAAAACCAAAATAAATCCTCCGTAAATTCTAACCTCCCCATATTGCAGCCATGTACATTTGCAAAAAAAATTTTAACAAACAGCTAAAAAAATCAATTTTCTTCTACAACCATTAACAAAAATTCATGATGAAAGAGAAAGGGGCCTTTTTGGCCCGGAGCTCTGTATGCCAATATTTCAAAAAGTCAAAAAAAGGTTTCGAAACAAGGATATACCATTTGAGATGATGAATTTCATGGCGGCTCAAATACATTAGAACAGTGATTACCAATTAATTACCATTAACAGGGATTGATGAGGTCCACAGGGCAACGCCTGAGGCCCTAGACTGGCTCGCAGACCTAGATGTCCCCCTCTGACCCCCCCCCATACGAAAGAAGAAGAAGTGATTACCAAGATGGGCTGTATCGCCCCCTCCCCCCTTGGGGTGGTGTTGGTGTGATTCGTCCGCAATGCATTGCTTTGAAGGAAATAACCTTTATATTTTTTTGCCCTTTTCTGGGAAAATAAGAAGGAAATACCCTTTATATTACGTTGCCCTTTTCTGTAACGGCAAGGAGATTAAAAATTCACCCATAATAAGGCTTAATACATTTAAGATTGGTCATAAGAATTGTTTCTAGTTTATTTGTAGAAATATCAACATATCATCCATTTTCATGATGACATGATAGATCTTACGACTGCACTAACGTCTTGAGTGGGATCATCGTGTCAAGTCAGTCTACTTAATTAGTCTGTAACACGGACTACTGCAGACATTTCAGTGGAAGGGGGCACTAAATAAAACTATCTTTGTTTAGGGGGCGGTGAGTGAAAGATTTTGCAAAACGCTGATCTAAAGGATTCCGTATCCGCTGAGTATAACAATGTTCTAATAGGTATGAATTGGCTGATGCTACAGGTACGTCTGGAAAAATGAAATTGAATTGCTGAAACATTGTAGGAAATGAATTCTAACATTTGCATAATGTCTACTTTTGTAAGTCAGTCTTTTTAACACATTTTTTTTACATGAGCTCCGCAAAGGAATTAATTAATTAATTAATTAATGTAACAATTTCTAGATATTACTGGATTATACTTTTACATATTGCGTTACACGGATGTAGTCTACTTTTTTCCACACTCTATTTTATCTGTTTTAAATTCAAACGGGTTATCTATTAAGTCATTAATTCCCTATACTAGCCAAGCCCCACAGTTGGCCAATCTGCAAAACAGTTTTGGCTAAATAGTAAAAACTGCGTGCAAATCGCTTGCTGAGGATTGGATTGTACTATGTATATTTTTAGTTTTTTTAAAGCTGTGAATGCAGTTGTAATATTTTTATACTTAAATAACCTACTCAAATAACCACTTCCAAATGGTTTTAAAGATTTATTGACACTTAATATTAATTCTACCAAAAAACGGACTGAAATAATGATTCTTTGTACGAATCTAAATGCAGAAAGAGGTCAAATAGACATTAGTCAGTGAATTTATAATCTAGATTACAGTTTGCTTGGAGGTGGTAAGAAAAAACAATACAATTATACTTTTTTTTTTTTTTAAACATTAACTCAACTTCTACTGAAGATAGGAACTGAAAATATTGGGTAAATTTTGAACCCAACTAAAATAAATAAATAGATTCCTTTACAGCAGTAATGTTAGTTATATTTTTATCTACCACGTCCACACACAAAAAAACCACAATTTCGACGGGAATATTACTTTTTATTCTCCACAGTAATTATATAAAATGAGAAATGGAGTGCACTATGTCCATTGGCCAATAGAAAGGCGTGATTTTGTGGACATAGCACAAAACCAATACTCAACGCTTTCCAATATCTGTGCGCGAAACAGCTATACGCATTGGAAGTTTTGAATTTGCATCTAACATGGTGCTGCTTATTGTAACATTTTACATATTAAATCTCCTTTAATACACTATATTGAGTAGAATAATGCACTATTAATTGATACTTTAGTATGTTATGTAAAAAAACTTTCGTGATTGTATCTGTTTTGAACGTGAATTGCAACATTGTATTCGGTGCAGAAATCATCAAAAAACCACAGAAGCTTTTAATTGTTCTGTGATTTCTTAGGCACATATAAACATGTGCATTATAAAAAAACATACAATTTCATATTTATTACCAAAAAAAATTGATGATGACAATAAGTCTGTAAGGGCCTGTTGTTTCACAGAATGAAAACAATCAATCAAATTTCAAAGTTAATTTTCAGGTTGAATGTTCTATTCAAGATCTGATCTATTTCAGTTTCGTGAAACATCTAGCCCACATTGAAATAATAATAGAACTTGAATGTAGCTTTCACAGAAAAGTTTAAATTCTGTGAAACAACTGGCTCTTAACATCATAAAAACAACGAGACGAAAGAATGCCTCAGCCAAAAGTGCTTTCTTATTTGGTATTTGTGCGGTGCTTTGTAACCTCCCCACTCTATTCTACTTTAGTTTTCTGAAGGTTTCACATCTACCGCGTGTGAATCGCACACTGTGTTTTTTTATTTTGTTTAACAATACTTTATTTTTAATCGTGCAAAGGAAACAATAAGATAAAAACAACGGGTATTGCCCTCTTTTTTTAAAATTCATATGAACATCTGCCCTGATGATGGACACTGTAACACTGTCTGAAACGTTGGCTATATGAGGAGGAAGCGCAACACGGCATAACACCCCATAAATAAATAACAAAAATATTTGTGACAGTGAAAATCTAAAATCATAACCATATTATGTTTTATTTTTTAATTTCGAAATGAAGAATTTTAAAGTTTTTAATTTATTACTGTTTATTAAACTTTTAATTAATCCATACATTTTATTATAATAACCAAACTGTGCCACAGGATTGACTTTCTGTTGGTGTGATCATCTCCACTTAGAGAATAAAAATTTAATTTAAACCAGCACCAAGAATGGACATGGTACAAACCAAAAATCATTTTTTTGCTACTTCGTTGAAAATTTTTTGTTCCTTTACGTTTTTATTTATGCTTTTATTCAGTTAAAAATTCAACCTAATATGTTGTTCTTTTACTTACAGGTAGATTAACCCTTGTATTGTTTTAAATATTTATAACAATCACGGATTTTAATTTTAATTTGTGATTATGTAGTTGATAATATATGTTAATAGGTAAATTAACAAAATTATTTACACAAAAACTAAAGTGTTTATACACGGTGTCCGGAAACTCGTAGTACAAGCGGGAAACTGGGAAATCTACATCACATTTGGAGTCGATTTTGTGGTATAACTTTTTTTGATTTGAGCTTTTGTTTTCGAGTAAATCAAGTCAGAAGTTGATTTTTTTTTGGTCAAATTTTTGTAAATTATTGGTGACAATCAAAGTACCTAACTAATAAAAACTATTTTGAAGCATTATTTTGAAATCACCCGTCATTTAATTCGGTGTGAAAATAAAATATTCCGTCGCACCACGGTTAAAAACAGCTGTTAGCAAAATATTCATAGTTAATATCGTTGGCAGTCTTGCAAAATTATAGCTCTTTCTCTCACCTTGCTGGTTCAATAAACACGCGAAAGAGAGATGAACGAAGAAATGTCTCTCTGTCTTTCAAATTTCGCATATTCAAGACGGCCGTGACATTTTGCCACAGTCTACAGTAGTGTTCGGAACAATGTGAACAAGGTTTTTTTATTTTTTTTTATTTATTTATTTTTATTTTTTATTTCTTGCTAGAGCAATCCCGATGAGTTACAGAACTCATTTTGGAACAGGAGGAACATAAAAATCATGGGTGGGAGGAAATAGTTAAAATTTTACATAAGAATTTGGATGTTAAAATATAAGATTCACATACAATATAGAAGAAAAATAAAATACAGGTTGAGTAGAATAAACAGCAATGGAAAACAATTAAAAAAAGGGAACAAGGTTATACAGATATGGGTGATTACAACTTAATGGAAAAGAAAAGAAGAGAAAAGAAACAAGACAATTGAACATGACAAGAAAATTACAAAGTTTCATCCTTATACATACTTAAAAAATATTCTTTTAAAGCATTACTCTGATTTTTTTTTATTTTGCTGGATTCCCTTGTACATATCTGGTAGCGAATTATATAGTGTATAGGCAACATAGTTCAAAGATTTTATCCCATATTTTGTAGTGTGTGTTTGAGGTATGCGGATTTTATTACTATTTCGAGTATTGTGAGTGTGGATGTCTTGATTGTAAAGTGGCTTGATGATAGTGTGTGAGTTGATTGTTGGGTAATTTGTAGGATGGTGCTTGTAATTTCAAGTTTAGGAAGGACTGTGATTGGAAGAATACCGGAAACTAAATAGATGTCTCTGACATGGGTGTCCCATGGAAGTCCAAAAACATTTCTGAGAGCTCGGTTTTGAACCACCTGCAGATCAGCTATCAATTTCTTTGAGGAAAATCCCCAGATACAGCAGAGATAAGAAAGGTGTGAATGTACCATGGCGTAGTACACTGATGTTAATAAAATTACGGGTAGTAATCCTTGGAGTCTATAAAGTACACCAGTTATGGGTGTAATTTTCTCCTTTACATGATTTATGTAGAGATCCCACGAAAGTTGGGAATCTACGATCAGGCCCAAATATTTTGTGCTCATTTTCTTTTCGAGGCAGTTATCACCAACTTTGATATTGAGGCTGATATTTTTCTTGTTGCCAAAAAGTATATAATGAGTTTTTTTTTACGTTAAGAGTTAGTTTGTTTATTCTTAACCAGCTTGTGAGTTTAGAAATATCAGCATTCATTTCCGTTTCAAGCTCCGCTAGGTTCAGTCTGTTGTAAAAAATTACTGTATCGTCCGCATAGAGTTGTAGAGTTCCTTTAATACCCCACTTTGTTATGTCATTCACATAGATAAGAAATAGCAACGGTCCAAGAATTGATCCCTGTGGCACTCCACATGTTATTTTACCCATCTCACTCGTTTTTCCTCCCAGTTCTACTGCCGAAAAGCGATTTGATAGGTAAGATCGGAAAAGTTCCAGAGGAGTACCAACAATACCCAAATGTTTCAGTTTTTCGATCAATACGTTATGATCCACCGTGTCAAACGCCTTCTTTAGATCAATAAATATTGCCGCCGTAAAATCCCCATGATCAATATGTTTCTGTATATTTTATATAAAATCAAAAGCTGCACATTTAGTGTTAGATCGTCGTCTGAAACCGTATTGTTTTGACGTGAGAATTTTGTTGTGTTCGAGATATTTCAATAGTCTTTCTTTAATGATACATTCAAAAATTTTAGAGATAGCTGGAAGTATAGAGATTGGACGATAATTTTGGACATTTTTTTTGCATTCGTCTTTATGAATAGGAATTATTTTCGCAATTTTTAGTTTGTCTGGAAAGATACCTTTTGATAGAGAGAGATTTATTAAGAATGCAAGGTCATCCGCCAGTTCCTCCTGGAAATTTTTGAGAAGGAGAGAGGTTATCCCATCGGAACCAGCTGCCGCTTTGGACTTAAGGTTAGATATGACACGTAGGATTTCATTTTTATTTGTCCTGATCATGTTAAAAGATTGTTTTGCTTGAGGTTCCGTGTAGATCGTGTTCACATCAGTTTTTGAAGTTTTTATTACTGATGCTAGACTTTCCCCAACTGAGAGAAAAAATGCGTTAAATGCAGTTGCAATCTCCTTTGGTCCCTTTACTTCTTCGTCATTTATGACTAGAGATTTACAAGTTATTTATGGGTTTCGCGAGCTATTTGAGAGAATGGAGTTGATTGTTTTCCAGGTTCTTTGTGGCTTATTCATGTTTTCATTAAGCAATTTTGTATAATACATACTTTAAATATATCTTCTGTAATTTGTCACAGTATTACGAGCTTTATTTTTTTCTATTGTCAAAGAAATACTTCCTTGATTTTGTTTCCAAAGTTTAAATATGCTATTTCGTTCTTTAATAAGAGAATCAAGTTGAGCATCAAACCATGGAGTATTGTTCAGTTTTTTGTCTCCTATATTAGTTTTTACTTTTGTTTTGCATGAATTTACAGCATTTTGAAGATAATCAGCGAAATTATTATAATTTTGGTTTACGTCGTCAGGCAAACGGGTAAATTTACAAGTTTTAAGTGACGTATTTAATTTTTGATAATTTATTTTGTAAGCGTTTGGGAGGTTTTTTGGGGATCTGTTATTGGGGAGGTTTTTCAGAGAGTTTTCATAATCCAATATCAGCATATTATGGTCACTAAAGGGATCATCAATATTTGAAATTATCCCAGAAACATTTGTTCTATTTGTGATAATATGATCTATCAACGAGCTGGTGATATTTGTTAACCTTTTGGGAAACATCGTGTTACACACATAAAAGTTGTACGGATTTAAGGTGTGAACATATTTCCGTGCAATATCAGTTTCTTTTGAAATATCGATATTAAAATCTCCAAAAAGTAATGTGTCTTGTTTGTTTTTATTTAATATTATTTCTAAAGAGTCAAAAAAATCCGTTATGTTTGTGTTGGGCTTACGGTAAAAAACATACAAATTGAGAGGTTTAATATTTTTTGCCGTCATCGTAATTCCAAGAAAAGTATTTTCACTGCAACATTTTTCTATTTTCTTATTACTTAGTGTGTTATGCATGTAGATGGCGACTCCTCCTCCTCGGTCGAGCTCACGGGAAGCAAAAATTCCAGCGTAGTCAGTAATATTGAAAAAAGTTTCTTCTCCTTTTCGCAGCCAGGTTTCCGTTATCAGAATATGTACCTTTTCTGTAATGTTTTTTAGGGTTTCTTCTATTTCGTCAATTTTGTTTCTGATGCTTCTAGCGTTCATATACATAATACGCATACAGGAATTTTTGGTGGTGTATTCTTGAATATTAAAACATTTTCTTTCCTTGAAGTTATTATAATTTTTTTAATAATGTAATAAAATTGTTTAAAGAAGAAGTGTTTGAAGAAGAAACTCATTTATGTTTCAATTTGGGAGGCGGGTTTGGGTACCGCCGCCACGGGAATCATTTATTGGATAACCAACACCACTGCTATAGGTCACCCGTACTCTCTCGGAAAATTGACTTTCACCGCCGTGGGAGGAATGAATTCATACGTCCGTCACTCCTGAATACACTGACCCTCAGATTCCTACCCACCCCTCATACCCATTTCATTCCCAGATCTTCCTCCCCTTCCTTTTCTTAAAATACCCTCCCAGTACATTGGGGTGACACGTGTCAGGAAATAAAAATCTATTGAAAGATAGCCGTTGAAGTACTCATAAGTAGGTTAGGAAGTAGTCGTACGAGGGCGTATATTAATTATGTGAGCAATTTTTCTTCCAAATCTAGACACCCTCCCCTTGGTGAGATAAATTTGGGCCACTTCGTATATTCTTTTCAAGAAACGTGAGATTTTGCTGGACCCCCCCCCCCCTCCCCTTTGAGCTCACGTAATTAATGAATGCCCCCCAAGTAGGTTGCGATGTAGTCGTAAGTAGTAATTTGGCAATTTTGCAAGAAGTTACGCTCCTAAGGTGGCATACATTAATTAATAAGTGAGCAGTTTATTTTCCAATTTCGTCCCCCCCCCCCTACCCTCACGTGAGATAATTGGTGTATCTGGGGTGCCGCCCCAGATGCTATCCCATTACGCCTCCCCCCCCGCATATGATCGCGACAAAAAACTGTTCAAGATTTGGTGAGATTTTACTGGACCCCCCCCCCCCTTTTTGAGCTCACGTAAACAATGCATGCCCCCTAAGTTAAACTCCTGAACAACTTATATGTGCATTATTTACCATGAGTTGGACTTGTATGCAGAGACGGTTCTAGGGGTCCAGAAGTGGAAGGTCATTTAAAAAATTAATATTACGATACAATATCAGACTAAATACGAAAATGTTCATTTCACGAGTTTGAGAGTCAAATTACATTATTTAATATAGTAAATTATTTCATGCGACAAGCGTACAATACGCAAAATCAACCTACTTTTATCAAACCATCTCTTTCAGACGCATAATTTCATCAAGCTCTCTCCCTCACGGCAATGACCCAATACTGTCCTCAGAATCCGAAAACATTTTTATTAGACGATATAGTGCCATCTCGTTTATTATATGGCGCGTAAAGAGACGTAAACATAATATTGTGACGTTTCGTAAATTGACCCAGCCAATCATAGTGCATGGAAAAGAAGCTTCTATTTAAGACGTTAGATGTCGGTGGATTTCAAACTCGCGGTGGATTTCAAATACATGAGAATATTACCAGTTGTTTTGATATGCATAATAATGTGTTTATTTTCTTATCATTTTGGGAGGTGTTTGACCAACTGACCTGAGGGAAGGACCGCCACTGCTTGTATGTAAATGCACTCGTGAGTAACTTCACAAAAATGTTCATAAGCCGTAAATTTAACCTAGGAATTTAATATCCGCCTTATTCTAAGTGATAAGTTATAAGACAAAAATAAGTTGTACCGTATTTTAACTAGAAAGTTGATTTCTAATTAAATATTATTGTTTTGATTAAAAGTGAAAAACCGAGTAAATAAACAGCAGAATTAAGAAAATAAAAACTTTTGCAAAACTCAATCATAGATGTTGTACTCGTAAGTTAATTCAAAACTGCAAATTAGGAATGTTAAAATTAATTAAAATAATATTCAAAGTGTTCAGCATAAATTGAACACTACTGCATGGGGCACCCTCGAATCCTGGTAAATATTTGTCCATGTTTTTTGGCAGTTTAGTACGGCGCTTGATTTGTTGACATCCCTTACAGACCTTTGTGTTTTTAAACTTTAAAAGTGCATGTTTTTTGTGATTTACAGTGACATTTAGACGGTTATTTAACAAACTTTCGTGTTATTTTCAAATTTAAAGTATAGTTCGTGACAAATTATTGTGGATTACAGTGGAATATACCAGAATATTAAGACATGTTAACATCGGTTGTCTCTCAATGTTTTGAGACATTGGGGATTGGCGACAAGTCGACAACGATAGGGATCGCTGGGGTCATGTAATGTCATGTCATTACCAGCAAGATTAGAGATTAGATTTTCTTTATTTGCATTTCATACTGAACGAGTTGCAGGAGCTTCTTGAAGGCATTCCTCCGATAACCATAAGGAATTTGTGGTTCCAGCAATATGTTGCTCCACCTCACTTTCGAAGATACCTCGACGAAGAGTTTGAGTGCTGGTGGATAGGTCGTGCAGGATCTATCGCATGGCCAGCGAGGTCTACAGAATAGAATGTCCTGATGTTGCTACATATCATCGATGCATTCGAAGAGTTGAAAATTAACCCAGACATGATTCGAAAAGTGCAACTATCAGTCATAAGTCGGCCCAACTGTGCTTGGAAACTTCCCATCGTGATAATTTTGAACAAGTTTTGTGTATTGTGTTATTGGATTGAAAAGGAACATCTACGTAATGTAAGTAGGCACCTACCTGTATTAATAATTTCTCTCTGTCGGCGCGCATTTAAAACAACGAATGCTTCAAAATATTTAACCTTAAATTAGCCAAAAAAAAATTTTTTTCGTTTTTTTTTTTTAAATGTAATAATGTTCAAATCGAAAAACCTTATGTTTTTTTGAGTTCTCAGTTCACCAGATTCACCAGTTTTCCGCTTGTACCACGAGTTTTCGGACACCTTGTATAATAATATCTAAAAAATAAAGAAAAAAATGAAACCATATGCCAGGAACATTAAAAAATCTATCTTTTATACTATAGGGAATGTTCTCGGGAAAAAATAATAAAAATATATAAAGAAGTTAAATAATTTGTGTTTTAAAAATGATAAATTTCAAGAAAAACAAATGAATATCTTTGACAATGTTACTTTTATATGTGAAAATTCTACTCAAGAAATAACTTATTCTAATATGAATCAATAAAATATTCCTAATAAAACAGTTAATAATATAAACAATTTTAAATTTTATGACCGTTGGATTAACTTATCTAAACATGAATTTAATAAGGAAAAGTTAAATTTGTGAGATAAGTTTTAAGATTTTCACGGCCAAAAGCATTTTCGTTATTTGTTTTTGGGGTGTTATGCCGTGTTGCGCTACCTCCTTCTTTAGCCAACGTTTCGGACATCGTTGCAGTGTCCATCATCAGGGCAGATCCGGCAGATCACATCTACCGGATCTGCCGGATCTGCCCTGATGATGGACACTGCAACGATGTCCGAAACGTTGGCTAAAGAAGGAGGTAGCGCAACACGGCATAACACCCCAAAAACAAATAACGAAAAAGTTAAATTTGTTGTCAAAAGGATTAAACCATAATCTTCAAGTTGATAATAATAACAAACAATTGGAGTTGTTAGCAGTAGATGTTAATTGTGCTTTGAATAATCAACATATTTCTTATCAATATAATGTGAATCAATGTGGTGAAGTCATAAAAAATATTAGCAAGAATCCTAACTTCACTGAAAAACAACACAATCAAGAAAAAAGACTTGCAATTAATATATCCAGAGCTACACGGGAAAATAATTTGATTATTACTAAAGCTGATAAAGGTAACAGTGTCATTATTATGAATAAAGAAGATTATATGGAAAAGACAATGGATTTTTTACAAGGTGATAAATTTAAAAAGTTAAAAATTATTAACCCTGTTAATAAATGTCAAGAACAGATAAGGGATGTTCTTAAAAATTGTAAAAGTGATATGTTTGTTAATTTAATTAAAAATAGAAAACTAACTGTAAAAAATCCACAAGTTCCTAAGTTGTATAGTTTATTAAAAATTCATAAAAAAGATCAACCAATAAGACCAGTCATCGCCTCAGTTCTTAATTGTCCAAACAACCATTTTAGTTTTTGTTCAATCTCCACTTTAAAACTAAAAATAAAGTATAAAAATGGATAGTTAATCACTTAATCGAGAATTATTTAAACTAATCAGACCATTGTCTTTACGGAAATAGCTTTATCTTAAACAACTATCATAATGTTTCATTGAAATAATGAAAGAAAACCTTCACCTCCTGTCAAATTTTCAAATGGTCATTTGGACAATTAAGAACTAAGGCGACGCAGTGGTCTCAAATTGTAATGCTCCTAGCAATAAAATATCTTCAACAATGAATAGAATTATTATGGATTCACATATATTTCATCCTAAATACACGATTAAAAATTTATTTGATTTGATTGAACACTTAAAACTTTTGGAAATCCCTAACAAAGCATTATTAGTATCATTTGACATTGTTAATTTATTTCCAAGTATTCCAATTGAAGAATGTAAACGTATTATTAAAGAACTTTTATTTTCATCAATTTTATCTAATGACTTATCTCATGATTTAAATTCATTACTTAATATAGTTTTAAAACAAAATTATTTTCAATTCAATGACAATATCTTTAAACAAAAAGATGGTTTGGAAATGGGTGCTAGTACTAGCCCTTGGGTCGCTGATATATTTATAAATAATTTGGAAAATAAGATTTTTAACAGTGGTGTCTTATTTTCAAAATATGTACATTGTTGGAAGAGATATGTAGATGATGTGTTTTGTGTTTGGACAGGTACATTGAGACATCTTAATATTTTTCTTAATTTTTTAAACAAACTTCATAAAAACATAAAATTTACTGTAGAGATTGGACCAAATTTGGTTATAATTTTTTTGGATTTAAATATTTCAATAATTAATAATAAATTTGAATTGAATAATATTTTTCGCAAAGATACATACACAGACATTGTAATCCATAACACCGCAAATCATCCAATTTCTCAAAAAATGTCAGCTTTCCATTCTATGATTCATAGATTAGTTAGTGTACCTCTATCTCTTAATAATTTTTCAAAAGAACTCAATATTATTAAACAAATTGCAATCAATAATGGTTATAATTCCAATGTAATTGAAAAAATTCTTAATAAAAAATACAAGAATAATTTCCTTAGATCATACATCTACCCTGTACAAAAGGATAAAGAAGAGAAAAAATGGAGGAAAATGATGTATTTTAATAATAAAATTTCTAATTCAACAAAAAAGAATGTACCTAATGAAATTATTCCTGTATTTTATGCGAACAATAGAATTAAAAAATTACATAGTAAATAATAAAGATAGAGATTCAAAAATGAAAAAATCTCGAATTTATAAATTGAAATGTAATGATTGTGATTTCTTTTATATAGGTAAAACTTCGAGAAACTTTGAAATAAGGATTAAAGAGCATATGAAAGCTTTAAATAATAATAGTTTCTCGGAGTTTGCTAACCATTTAATAGAAACTAGTCATACCTTTAATTTTAACAGTGGAATAGAATTTAATACATTGTAATGTCAATGGCATTCAGTTGGATAAATTAGAAATTTTAGAGATTAGATAGAGTGTTAATGCAAATTTAAATATTATTAATAATCAAATATTGTTTTTAAATGACCCATTATTAAATCTATTCCCCTTTTAAATTTTTAATTGTTCTATATTGCCCCTCGTCTCTTACACATTATTTTCTTTCAAATTTTATTATTGTTTATGTCTATTATTTTTCTCTATTACCTATGTATGTCTTTTTTTAAAAATTAGTTCTGTCAAAACCCTGAAGAAGTCAGCTTTGCTGACGAAACATGTTGGTTTTTGTAAATAATTAAGTGGTTAATACAAAGTTATCTATTAATTTTAATTTGAAAAATGTATAAATCACTTAAAAATAAAAATGGGTAAAGTTGTATTTTATTTCGCCCACTGAAGCAAATTCTGCGTACTCTGATAGAGCATGTGAAGTAAATGGTATTGTTAAAACTAGATAAAAAAATGGATTTGATACAGAACTGGTACGATCTTGGAGTACAGAAAAAGAAACGGTTATATAATATACTCTTCAACTATAACCCAGACACTCCCACAAAAAAACTATACCAGGAAATGAACCTTTTGAAAATAAGAACATTACACGAATATAACACACGTCTTTTAATCTACAAAATACAAAATGGACTTATACATATAAACACAACATTTATAAAAACATCACAAGTACACGAACATTATACTAGACAACGCAATAAATTGTATACAAATACTGTCAAGACTGAAAGTGGCAAGAAAAATATTGGCCACGATAGAGTTCACATATATAATCTCCTTCCAGATAATCTAAAAACGGAAAAGAATATAAAAACCTTTAAAAACAACTATTTAAACTTAAGATGTTGGAACAAATTAAAAGTATTACTACTGTACTTGTACTACCATACTATATATGCTCTGTATTTAAGTTAAGAAAGCAAAATATTATATTTCTTTTAACTTAATAATAATAATAAAAGAAGTTCCGGCAAGGAAAACGGTATGAGGGCTTGGTAGAAAGTTTCGATAGTGTCCTGCTGGAGAGGTCAAAAGGACTCCCTCAACTAGTCACTCATATCCGGCCTGCCAAAACAGCTGAGCGGTTTTTTTTTTTTTTTTTTACAATAGTTCCACACAGGAGGCCCTGAGGAAAATAATTTCCCTCAGGGCCTATGTCATCTCTGGGGATGCTGTGTGGAGGGTTTTTTAAGGAAAGGAAGGAGAGGAGAGTTCTGGGAAGGAAAAGGGTTTAAGGGAGGGGGGGGGTAGGAATCTGGGGTACAGTATGTCCTGGTCATCCGCTTCCAAGACCTAGGCAAACCTCACCCCATAAACCCGGGCACCCCTGCTAAATCACCAAACGTAGCGAACCACTTGGGGTGACCTATGGCAGAGGTGTTGGTTATCCAATAAAGGTTCCCGGGACGGCGGTACCCATTCCCGCCTCCCAACATTAAATTTTTGCGATAGACTGGCGTTTATTATTAATATCCTGTTACAGCAGATATGGTACTATAGTCACATAATATTTTGTTATATTTTAACAACCTCTCATAACAAAATAAACCTAATTCCATTTTAACACGCTTGTAATCGGTCTGCACACGGACACATGGCAACTTCGAGCGGAACTTTGAGAATTCGCTCTCCTCGATAAACATATATATTAGACGTTATATTGGTAGGTGATATTTTTAATAAGATTCATATATTTTATATTTTTCGGTAAGATATTATAAAGTAATTTTAGGCAACATAATTTACCAGTCCTGCACACCAACACACCAACACACCTACACACTGTGCAACCAGCCGCCCATGCTTTGGGTAACCTATGGCAAAGGTGTTGGTTAATTAATAAATATTGTCCCGGACGATGTTACGATGTTACCGATTGGAAATAATATTATACTGTTTCTGAAAAAAGTTCATATTTTAAAACTACCAAATGTACTTTAAAACTAAAAAAAAATACTGAGTTTTGAACCTTCTTACCCAGTGATCGGAATCAATCGCACTACCAACAGGGCCAAATTCCGAGTTGGTGAGATCGACATTTGCTTATATTAATTAATTTAATTTCTGCGAATTTCATAAAAGTATGTCGTATATGTCGGTGTGTCTGCGTGATTCCAACCAAAAATAGAGAGAA
Organism: Limnephilus rhombicus; assembly: GCA_929108145.2. Lineage (NCBI taxonomy): Eukaryota > Metazoa > Arthropoda > Insecta > Trichoptera > Limnephilidae > Limnephilus > Limnephilus rhombicus. Next base: position 53,975,433 of record OV815282.1, on the reverse strand, counting down.
TAGATTCTCATCGTCAAGTCCGTCTGCGGAGTTTTAGCTCGATCGGATGTCAGGCAGTGGGTTGATTTCCACTTCCAAGACTCCACTCATTCGAACAAACAAAAGTGAAATTTAAAGAGATGCATTTAAAAAAAAGTTACATGCGAATATTAATTTAAAGAAATTTAACATAGGTACCTATACCTTTTCCCATGTGATGATTTTTTTAAATAATGTTCATGAATTTGGGAGGCGGGAATGGGTACCGCTGCCCCGGGAACCTTTATTGGATAACCAACACCTCAATTATAGGTCACCCCAAGTGGTTCGCTACGTTTGGTGATTTAGTAGGGGTGCCCGGGTTCATGGGGTGAGGTTTGTCTAGGTCTTGGAGGCGGATGATCAGGACATACTGAACCCCAGATTCCTACCCATCCCTTAAACCTTTTTCGTTCCCAGAACTCTCCTCCTTCCTTTCCTTAAAAAAACCCTCCACACAGCATCCCCAAAGATGACATAGGCCCTGAGGGAAATTATTTTCCTCAGGGCCTCCTGCGTGGAGCTCAGGTAAAAAAAAAAAAAAAATGAATTAGATAAATTTGACTTTAATTGTTGTTATTATTATAAAAGTCTCCTCCACTTCAGGTTAAAACATAATACCCACCCCTTACTGAACTCTCAGTACTTTTCACCAGATTCTCCAAAAACTCACTTGAATCTAAAAAAAATAACAACAACAGTATTTAATTTCTTGGAAACATGAGATTTTAGATCCCAAATATTCGTACACAGAAAAAGCTAATTTTATCGAAAAACCACTTTTTTTAGTTGCCACGGAGTTGAATATAACAGTACCCAACCCAGCCTAACTTGATTAAATCTCTAACTTGTTGCAATTAATAATCAAAAATAATCTTTAAAAATAATTTTTCACGTGAAAGTATTCACGAGCCGTAATGAATGAGAATTCGTTTACGCCTGGAATATCTGGGTATTATGGGTAGAAGGTTAAATGTCATTGTTAATTGTTACCAAAACATTCTAAAATTTCGAATCTCGTATTATGTCAAAGGCAACTAACTACAGGGAAAAATGTATGAAGGGTAAGTAGGAACCTATGTAGGGTTCAGGAATGGGGACGTATAAATCATTCCTCCCACTGCGGTACAAGACGATAGGGTCGGCTGGAGACGTCAAAGTCAGACGTCACAAATCGGCTTGTACTGACCGGCCCCCCACGCAGCTGGTAGGCAGGTGCATCTGCCGCCAAGACCTGAACACACCTCTCACGATAAACCCAGATAATCCTGCAAAGTCAAGACACGTAGCAAACCATTTGAGGTGACCTATGGTGTTGGTTATCCAATAAAAGGGCAGCGGCACCCGTGCCGCCAGAACTCCACCTAGGAGGCCCAGAGAAAAATAATTTCCCTCAGGGGAGGGCTATTTGGAGTGTCTTTAAAAGGAAAGGAAGGAGATAAAGTTCTGAGAAGGAAAAATGTTTGAAGAAAGGATAGGAAGCTAAGGGTCAGCGGGTCCAAGAGTGACGGACGTATCTGCCACTGCTGTGCAAGGCGATGGGTTGAGAATGTCTTACTGGAGAGGTCAAATGGTCTCCCTCAATCAGTCTCTCACGATCTGGCCCGAAGTGGCAGAGGCATCCGCCGACGAAACCTAGACAAACCTCACCCCATGAACCCGGGTACCCTGCTAAGTCATCAAACTTAGCAAAACACTTGGGGTGACCTATGGCAGAGGTGTTGTAATAAATGATTGGTTGTAAGGATTGTAGAAATAAGTGATTGTAATAGATGATAGTAGATGGCGGCGGTTGCCGTACCCGCCTCCCAAATTGAAAACTCTGAAACGTGCCGCAAATCAATGTAATAATATGTCTGTCGTCGCAGGAAAGCAATACTGCTGTAACCGCCACTTTTTATGAAAATGCTTTTTATGCACCATTTTGAAGGGTTATTTTTCTGCGTCGATCTATCTGGGCCCCATAACTCTACACTACAATGATAATTAAGAACTGTAGGACGTTGGAAAAATTAGCCGTTTTGTCAAAAATATGTTTTTGTTTGGCGGTTACGACAATATTCAACTTTTAAAAGAATCGACAAAATCACTTACACGGAAACGGTACACGTTCGGTTGGTGCTTACAGCATATTGCATTTAATTGTTCGCGGCGGTTACTACATTTTATTTGTTAGCTTTCTAATAACACTTATCGTTTACTACATCTTTTCAGTACCCATACCCATGCGAGTTAGACGAACTAGTTCTGTTTTCTTCCTTTACTTATTAACTGGATTTGTGTGTTTTGTTTTATTTCATTATAATAAGAACATATTTATCTTCCGTGGTAAAATAATTTGTACAGTTAACATTTTAAAAGTTTCAAATAAAGATTGTCAATTACATTTACATCGTTTTCATTACAAACACATTTTTTTGGAATTGAGCCCAAAACGACACACACTTACAGCTATTCTAAATTTTAATATTGATATACTTTGGCACTTACAGCAATTTATACAGCTGAAAATAAACTAGATTTTCAGTATTCATACGTGTTTACAACATTTTTGGCGAATACAAAAAAAAATGTCAACTGCTGTAAGCGCCAAAAACATTGTCCTTCTTCACTTACGAAAGATTTAAATATTACCATTTGATAGATCATATTTTTTCAGCTAAGCATTTTAAAAATGACATTTCCGTAACCACTGGTTTTAAAATTATTCTAAAATCTGAAAAGTTTTTTGGCTCTGGTGAACAATTTGCTATTTGGCTGTAACAGCAATATTTATTTCTTGCGACAATTATCACAATTTTTTTAAAAATTATTGTTTTCAAACCATAGGTATGTAGATAATACCTTTAAGTATTAAAATATTAAATGACCCACCATTATTTTTTGCATCTCCTTCTCCTGGCATCGAATTGACTACCCTTGAATCCGAAGCAGAGGATTCCAATCGCTTGTCCACAATGGTCGTCAAAAATACTACGTTTACCTTTATTGATGGGTTTTAATTTTTTAAAATAAGTTATTATTTTAATATTAATGGTTACACAAAAGTATTAGGTACTTACTGTGGATAAATTTCTGAAACGAAGTAACTTCTTTGACAAGACGATGATCCGCTTTCAAATATATATTATTTTGATTGCAACCGCCCGTGTCCTATGGCTATTAGATTTCTCTTTGATGATAATGGAGACAATATTCCAAAATAGTCTCTCTAATGAAGTATTGAGACGGAATGTAATATTCATCGGTACTAAATTTAAAGGTAAGGTGAACCCAATTAAATGGCGGCGGGTGAGATGAATAATTCAGGATGATAAATAAAATACTTTTCTTAATTTAATTCACCGTAACGAAGTATTGAATTTAAACAGAAGGGTTAACGTCTCTTGGAAAAGGGTTATACAAAAGGGTTTGAGAAGAAGGTACTTAGGTTTAATATTTATTAAAAATCAATGTACTAACAACAGATTTATTTTAAATATTTTCGTGTGTTCAACTAGCGAAATAATATTTTTTTGAAATTTTCAAGCGTGAAAAAGGTTTTCATGATTATTATTTCTACAAGATTTCAAACTGGCTGGCACTTTGTTTTTGTAGCCAATTTGGATATGTTGTGATGAAGAAGATGGAAATCAGTGAGATTGGGCTGAATTTGGCCAATCAGATCAGATAAAGCCATTCCTCGAAACATTTAGTTTTTGAATTGTGGTCTTCACCAGAGCGATACTGAGAGAATTTATCACTCTGCAATGAGGTTCAAATGTATTTTGTACTTAATTAATTAATTAGTATTTTAATAATTAATATTTTTTATGATTATTTTATGTCTGGGTTAAATTTTCCCCACAGGAAAAACTAAATCCTTCCACAAATGATCATCTAGTCAATCCACTCTTTGCATGTGTTCTATATAAGTATAATAAATACAAAACAATTTTTTTATTTTATTTTATTTATCTATATAAGGTATATTTATATTACATTATTCGATGCCTGTCTCACTAGGGTATACCTGTGTTGAGACAGGCGTAGAGGTACATAAATGAGTATCATAAGAATATATAATTATAACATAAGAATATTTAAGGTAAGATACATACTGGTTTATATAATTCAAACAGAAAGATGATTTAAATTGAGGGTTAATACCATAAAGAGAGCATTTTATAGGTGAAGGAAGAGATGAATAAAGTAATAAATCCTGTCGAATCTGTACAGGGAGTTATATTATAATATAGGATTTTACTATTTTTAAGTTCTTTAATAAGGGTAAGGACATACGTGAGATGGTAATTCTGTCTATTTGTAATCTATTTTAGAGATGTTAGCAGTAGTGTGACGTCCAATACTTATAATCCATTTCTTTATATCTTGTTTGAATTTGGTCATTGATTCAGTTTGTCTAATCGTAGCTGGAAGTATATTGTGTAGTTTGCAAGCTATGTATTTAAAGTGTTTTTGTCCAAAGGTGGTTTTAGAAAAGGGAGTTTGGAGAAGTTCTTTATTTTTGGCTCGGGTAATGTGTATCATCTGTGTTGGTTTGTATAGGATTTTGTTGTTTTTATGTAAATAAACTAAGATGGATTTTGCGTAGAGCTGTTTAATGTCCATAACGTTGAAAGTATTGAAGATCGTATCGGTGCTGGTAGTGAGGGGAAGTTTAAGAATTATTTTTATTATTAGTTTTTGTGCTTTAATGATGGGGTCGAGGGCATTAGAATAAGTGTTGCCCCAAGTTAAAATTCCGTATTCGATGTGAGATTGGCACAGTGAGTAATACACTGTTTTTAAAAGTTGTAGGCTAAGGAAATTGCGCGTTTGTTTGAAAAAGTATATAGATTTGCGGATTTTGTTTGTAGTGTTAAGTATATGTTGCTTCCAATTTAGGTGTGTATCAAAGGTTAATCTTAAATATTTGTTAGTTGTTACTTGTTCTAGGCATGGGCAGTTGCAATTCCGGTTCAGAGATGAGTTATTACATTCGTGTATTTTTAATTTTGGGAGTAGGTTTGGTTTTGTGATATTGGTGAGACAAGACAGTAAGTATTTTGTTTTCTGTACGTTAAGAATTAATGTGTTCGAGTCAAGCCAATATTTAACCTTTTGAATTCCTACCTCCGCTTTAGAATAAACGGTAGGCCAATCTTTTGCTTGAAATAGTAGTACAGTGTCGTCGGCGAAACTGACAATAGTGGCATCGATATCTAGGTTACACAACTCGTTAATGTATATAAGGAAGAGCGTTGGACCTAAATAACAATACAAGAACAACATCTCAACCTACCAGTGGAAAATAATTCACCGACTCCAGATATTTTCATAAAAGAGGGTTCGCCTCGGTAGAACTCCTAGCTTCATCTACATGCATCCAATTTCATCCACATGCCTCAAAATATTTTTCCTACTTCTATTTTCATTTTTATATTCTATTACGCTAGCTATGTTCTCAAATATACTACATCATTTTCTAATCTAATCTGCCATTCTGGTTTACTATAAATATATGATCTGTCATCTGACTTTAATTTAATTTCTTATATAATTATTAATTTAAAAAATAATTTTGTTATTTATTTAAATATTAATTAATTTATTAATTTAATTGTTAATTTAACTATTATTAATCTTTGAATTAAAATGACACCACAAAGTGATTTTGCAAAGATTGAAGAAGCATTTTGTATTTATTGTACTAATATCATAAACGCGAAATTTTTTTTTTTCGATGCATGTATGTTTGTTACTCTTTCAAGCAAAAACTACTGAATTTATTTGAATGAAACTTTACATTAATATAGCTCATACATCAGAATACCATATAAGGATATATGATATAATTTATAAAGCTAGCTATGTATGGGATGCGGGAGGGGAACGGGGATGCACGGGAGAGATGATTTGTTGAGAAAAAAATGTATTTCTATGAATATGGCATTGCAACACAAGCCGGGAATCGCCTAGTTTATTTAAAAATTCAATATATTTTCTTAGAATGTACAAAGTGTAAAGTGTGTCCGGGGGTAAAGTGCACTCGGCATGTGATTCTTCATTTTAATTTAAAGTAGTTTTCGGGTAAAAAAGTTGAATTGTTTGTATGGAAAAAAAAAAAATTTTATTGAAAAATATTTTTGTATAGAAAAAAGGGAATGTCCAAATAATTAATTTTAATTTTTTACTTCTATCATCATGTAGATCATCTCCCGCAGTTTGTGCAGTTTAAACACCGTATACCCTGTATATTATCTGCACATTGAACATATTCGTTGTTTTAGATAGGTTTTCGATGAAAATTAGCCAAAGACCTAAACTAAAAAAAAAACCTAACCTAAACGGTCACGGTCGCTCCGTGGTTACTTTAACCGCTTTCTAGCTGACCATGAAAAAAAATCGTTTATTGTTGAAATACGCATTGGATGAAAATCTTTATATTGCTGGAACAAAACTAGAGAAGGTACAGAGTATTGTATACTTGGGCTGCAATGTAAATGATAGATGGGATCCTTCAGTTGAAATCAAATGCTGCATTGAGAAAGCTCGTGCAACCTTTATCCGCATGAAAAAAATGTTCTGCAGTCATGATCTCAACCTTGGATTACGAATGCGAATGGTCAGATGCTACGTGTTTTCGATATTATTTTACGGAATGGAAGCATGGACGCTTACTGAAGAACTTATTAGGCGACTTGAGGCATTCGAGATGTGGATCTACAGAAGAATACTTAAAATAAGCTGGATGGACAGGGTTACAAACGAAGATGTTATGGTTCGGATGAATAAAGAAAAGGAAGTAATTAAAACTATAAAAATCCGAAAACTTCAATATCTTGAACATGTGATGAGACATCCAGAGAAGTATGAGATCCTGCATCTCATAATGCAGGGAAAGATTGCCGGAAGACGGGGCCCTGGAAGAAGGAGAACCTCATGGTTGAAAAACCTGAGACAGTGGTATGGGCAGTCTACCGTGGAGCTGTTCCGGGCTGCAGTAAACAAAGTCCGCAACGTCCGTTGAACGGACAGGGCACAAGAAGAAGAAGAAGATTGTTTTTTAAAGTATTTTCTAGACACTCCATGAATCTATTGCCCTCCAACTTTGAGCCTTTGTTTTTCTTTCCCTACCAAAAACGTTAATAAATGATATTTGATTTTAAAATTCATCCATTTTATAGGGAAATATGTCCCCATTCGTCTGGATCATGATGTGATATGGATTAGGGTTTGGTCACATCCTTTGCAACGTGACATAAAAAATGAAAAAGCTTAGATGAAAACGCGCCGGTAGCTTATTTCACAAACGTGCCGAATAGAAGAACTACTCGGAAAAAGTCATTCTCACGTCGCTGTCATCAACTGTGAACGAGTGTTCACCTGTAATCGGGTAGTTTTCAGGCGAGTTTCGCCGCGTTGCCGCATAGTGCATACGATGTAATACAATGGAAAACTAGATAATAAACTTATTTTTTTATCGACTAGGCATAGTTTGAAATTTAGAATTAGGTAGTACAAATCACTTTGTAAAATAAAGTACTTATTCACTTTGTATTTAATCAAAATTATCTACATTTTTCAAATCCTAAGATTTCTTGGTCAGAATAAGATTAACATTAAACAAAATAACAAAAGAAAATGTAAAAATAATATGTAAAACAAAAACCGATTTCAATAAATTAATATTGGATGAAAAAGATATTAATATTTGATAATAAATAAATATATAGATAAATTAATATTGGATGAAAAAGATATTTTACAAACATGGGAAAAGTATATTCATGATACATTCAAAGATATTAGACATGATATTAATATTCCTAATGATCTGTGGCGACACATCATTATCAACTTCGCCATCAAAAGAAGACACGAGAAACATATGAGATTCGCTCGATACCGGCAAGTTACTTACGCGAGTACATACCTATCTATCTACGCCGGCACGGTGGACTTCGGCCGCCTGCCGCGCCGATAAATAATAATATCGCCACCGCCTAGAAAGGTCTGGAGTTTATAAACCGTCTGAATATTCAGCACCGGGTATGTTCGAGTACCTTCCAGTATACACATTGCCGGCGAATGGAACATTACTCCACCGGTCGCACTGGTATATATAAAGCGACTAAACTGCGTTCATTAAAATGAAATCCCTCTTCTGCAATGACAATATCAGCTTAAAACTAAGGCAGAGAATGCTAAAATGTTATGTGTGGTCGGTCTTGCTCTATGGATGTGAAACATGGACCTTGAAAGTAAATACCATGAACAGGTTAGAGGCTTTTGAAATGTGGCTTCACCGGAGAATGCTCAAGGTCCCATGGACCGACATGATCACCAACACAGAAATTCTCAGGCGGGCTAGAGCAGATAGAGAACTGCTTACATTAATACCCTCTGCCCTGCCTCCGACAACCCGGCGCTGATCCTGTTAAAATTGTAAGGGTCCTTTAATAAATAACTATTTTTACAAAAAACTTCACTTTTTATTTTCACAGTGTGACATGTTTTATAAATGTTTACAATAACGGTGATAATACTGAATACACCGAACCAACACTGTCATGGTTGGTTACCATTTAAACTTTGCGTAGGAAAGAGAAATAATAATCAGATGCTTGAATTTTTATAGCATAAAAATTGCACACATTTATAGAAATAAAAAATACACATTTGACGTTTGAAAGTGTTTACCAATATGGCTTTCACCTAACTCGTTCCAACAGTTAAAACAGGTTCCTAAACCACCGATTCGGTCTTAGCCTTTTAGCAGAGACTCACACCATCTTATTGGGTCGATACAAAGTCGGAGTTACTCCAACCAACCAACAGATGCCGGTAGCATGTCAATTTTCAACATAGTCTGGCCCCCGGGGTTTATGAATCGCCTTTAATGATTTATGAACCCTTCAAGAAAACATAACAAAAAACAGGGGAAGACAACCAAGGTAAAAAAACACAATTCCTAAATCGAAATACTGTAAAAATACTAACAAATAATTTAACCTATTATAAATTAGCAGCCAAAAACTTATTTTTCAAAACTATAATCCTACACTGAGTAATATACTATTATTTAAAATATACATTCACAAGTTTGTAATGGTCCGACACTCCTGGCTTTTGACACCAATTGTGATGAACCCTACCTTATTGATATATTTTTCTAAGCTTCTACCTCGTAGTTCAAATCTCGTAGCTACGTTCATAATTCTACTCTTATGTCCTACTGATCACACCACTAGGTATGATGGCCTGACTTAACCCTCTTTCCGGTTTGTTTCTACCTCAGGCTCGTGATTTTCTAACCCCTATACTTTATAATCTAGCTGAACCTACCCTATCTTCTCAAATCCCCGCGATTTTCTCACAGTAATCAAGATTTAAGATTTTTTTGTTCACATTATTTCTATATTCTTCGTTGTGTATTTTTTTTAGAATTTACATCTGTTTGCATACTTAATATGCACACATATGTAGAGAAGATAATGTATTACGTGTGGTAACCCCTAGATTCTTTTAGAGAAAGTGTGAGAATTTTCCGATCTATTTAGTTATTATTATTTTAGTATCTTTTGCCGCGTTTGATAAACTAGCCTCACCCTTAAACCTCGTGTCTACTTGATTTCCGTAGGAATTTTGTTTGTTTATTTAATCCTTCCTATCACCGCTGATGCGTCGATAACATAAACCAACAGTTAATAAATTAAACATTTCAAGAAAGAAAACCTTACCTTACCGGTGTAGAATGTTCGTACTCGAGGGTCCGGTTTTCTCAACTGAAGTCCTTGTCTGCAACTTTCCCTAACATAGTGTTTTGTATTCATAGTTAGTATTCATGGTTAATACTCGCAAAATTGTTGAAAGAGCAGGAATGGATATGACGAGGGGGAAAATAGTTGCTGAAAAGTCGGCTCCTCCGCTATCCAAGTGAAGACCGATGAACAACAATTACAAACCGGTTTCTCCCAGTACGTTTGCTAGGCTTATCCTTAGATCCGAGTTTTACCCTCTTTGACGGGCGTCTCATGCTATAAAAGGGGCCCCTCACGCCAGCAGGGGGAATACCAAGTCTTCATGCCGTTTTTCTGTCTTACTCCGACTTCCGTCTCCTCCGGATTGAATTTAACTCTACTGAGTCTAGAAGGGGTAATTCATGTCTTCCCTTATCGTGTCTCTATCTGTTGAATGTGGTGTAAGCTTGTGACAGGCAGATCCATCCTCCCACGTGACCGACCCAGCGTTACACTCCACCTCTGACTAGCTGACATAAAACGCACCTCATGAGCCTTATGTTTGCTTTCAGGTTTGACAAGAGCTTACTGTATGCAAATAACCTGTAGCTTTAATGCCGCGTCAGCGTACTGTCCGCATACGTCCTTCCTCCTCTCCGCATGCCCCATCTCGACAATACCGCCACAAGATCAAAGCTTTCCGACCAAGAAGGTTGACACTAACATTTCCGGATAGCTCATACTCACATACAGCAGCCTTGAAATCTAGATGCGTGTGCAAATTCAGGATTTAGGACTGTGTGAGTATTTGAATACCAGTGTATTTTAAATGAGGTCACTAGTTCCTTGTGTGTTAGGTATTTAGGATTGCGGGTGATTTATGGGTTTTGGATACCTACTTCCTATAAGAGAAATTAAAAAAAATGAGATAAATCATGTTGTCATTGAATCAATGACCTCCTGAATAATTGTGATGAGCTCTCTTTGAGTTTGAAGCTAGTCGCGGTACTTTACTTTGCGAAATTTTGCATGCTGTAACAATGCTACCTATTGGCGATCGCTCTAGTATAATCAAGTTGTTTAGAATTGGGTGAATAAACGCCGATTTTGCTTCCACATATTGACTGAAGAGTCCGTCATAAGCTATAATTGATAAACCTGCCCCTTGACATAAATGTTTTTGTTTTGTCTATTTGTTGGTGGAATCTAGGTGACTGTGTCAATGGGTGACATTGAACTCCAATCGAAATTTTTGATACACAATCGAAGGTCATATAAACATACCCTAATCATGCTGGTGAAAGGAAGCCAATAGGTATTTGTTTTACAAGTACGCTAGGATACCAAAATTGATTTAGTGATGCGTTTCTATGTAATTATGTGTTAAATATTTGTTTTACAACATTTTATTCTGTATGGATGAAGTGACATGCGAATGCTAATAAATTGGTTAGTTATTTATTTACCCTTACTTGGTATCACGTTCATCAGTGTCAGGTTACCCGCAGGAACCTGGAAAAGCTTAAATATTGTAAGGACTCACCAAAGCTCTAATGTCTTAATTTCAGCTCCACCGGGTAATTATCATCGGTATGAAATTTATTAGAGCATCCAGACTACCTGTGAAACTTATCGCACTTTTATTTCGATTTCCTCCTTTTAACGATTTAATCCTACAAGATCCGGAATTCATTTCCCTCCTTTCCCTTTTGAATAAATCCCTGATGTATAAAATCCTCACGTTTTCCTTTAATATCTGTCGTTATTATTGAAGAAGAACGATTCTATCTAACTAACCCCGACGATCCTTATTTTATTATTTGATATATAATTACTCTTATTTACTCTTCAATGAATTAGTTTATTAATTCGAAATTTTCTTTAAATTTGAATTATTCCACTTTATCACAATATTTAAGGTTTATTTATCTTTTCCAATTTAGATTATAATTTTTTTTATAACCACTAAAGATTTGCTTTAAATTTGAATTATTGCACTTAAGAACAAAGTTAAAGTTTCATTTTTTTGGTTTTCAATTTAAATTATAATTCTTTTATAACAAATTAATAATTTGGGTTATTTATTCGAACTTCGGGTTAAGTATTTTCCAGATTTCGGATCAATTATTATTATTACTTTGTCATCTAACTATAATTAATATCTCGTAATAAAATTTCCAACTTTCGACTTAAACGTTAATTTTTTATTTAATAAGACTTATTAGACTGTAATTTTCTTTATTTGACCTCGGACTAAATAACTTTATTTTAACCTTCATAGAACAGATTAAATTCAATTCAAACACACTCTATTAAAATCCTTCCGCATTGAATTTATAATTAATTAATTAATTATTAGATTTTATTGAATCGGAGATTATTGCAAACACTGATTTTTAGATTTATTATAAGACCATAACACTCCGTTAAATTGCACGATTAACCCTACCCGGACACCCCACTCTCTATTTTATCACGGAATTTTTTATAAGTATAAAACTGACTCTACTTTTCCACTGTATTTTTAAAGTATAAAACTGATTCTAGACTCTATTAATTAATTACCAGGGTAATTCTCACGACATGCGCGACGTTTTAAGCAACCTTGCCAGTTGTCGAAGGACTTCCCGAATGCCTCAAAACGTGCTTTTTTATACCCAACGCATCTCCAAAAGATCGTAATCGTATTTTCCTTGTCAAGAAAATTTAATCCTAAATAGCTCGAAATCTTTCGAAAATCTCCTCTCGTTTTCCCTTGTTCATACATAAGACCTTTCGATTTTTCGTTATGGTTCATCCCACAATTTTGTCTCGCTTCTCTAATATAGTCCCGGACTTCGTAAGCTGCCATCCAGTTTACCCATTTTTCACATGTCTTCTGGCTTCATAATATATTTTATAAACATGGTTTTAATCTTGTTTTTTTTTCTCAATTTGAAACATGCCCATAAGTGATCTGCTAAAACTTTATTTTAAATTGGCATACATATTTGCGAAACGTAGATTCTTCGGTCTCCTAGTTTTAAACGCTAATTTTCCTGTATGAATTTTCACGGAAGTTCTTCCTTTACCCCTAGTCTACCTAAGCAATTATGTCTCAGAACCGTATTTTCACTTTTTTTTGTAGCATATTCAACTTTTCCCTTTTTCCACCTGAATTTCCTTCAAGTAACGGTGTTTTAGCAACTATTCTTAAATGATTTTCCCTTCGTTGTTCATAAGGAACCATATTCTGGTTCCATATCTACTCTACTTATAACGTTTTGAGTTTTTCCCATTTCCTTACCTGAGTTTTCCGATTATGTCGGTTTTTCGTTCTCTCCCCCTCCCTAACTCATGATCCATTATTGAAATTTGATGTTTGCCTTTTATGTCGTGATTCCATCCCCACGCTAAACCTTTTTTCCTTTTTTGATATATTATTTATGGTGTTTTTTTTTTTCTGCCCACTACCCATTTCCATACTGGAATATCTGTCAAGCTAACTACTTCGGTCAAATTCCGCCCGATTTTCCAACTCACTCTTACTCAAAATCCCATAAACTGTAAGCTTTGACATCTGTTTACGTTATAATTTCTACATACTTGGTAATAAATTCCTTTTTATGTGTTTGTAATTAAGTTTTATAGGAATTCCCAGTTTTATAGGAGGCCCTTTTTAATGTCTAATGGGCCTTGTATAAATAAAAGGCATGTTCGGATCTTCATTGTTTTTGAAAACAAAATACATGTGTGATCGACAACCATTTCCCGCATCCACTTTGTCAGTAACCAAGCTTAATTATGTGATCCTTTCAACGGCACGAATGACATAAAATGACCATTTCCGTTTAATAGAATCATCCGTAATTTATCCGGTATTGTTACTCGACCCCAGACACTTAACAATACTAATTGTATTCCCTTTGAGATTGCAATTAGCACACCGAACCATCCTTTCGCATGCTCTATGCCCCCAACGAAACCACCATTTTTATTAAGTTTTCTTCTAAAAATCGTCTTTCTAATATCTCCGCTTCATTTGAAATTAATAACAATAATTTTCCATTGTTTCATACGTTTTTCATTTTTCCTTTCGTACGTTTTTCCTCGAATTGGGCATCTCGGCAGACATACATAGTTATTCTATAGTTGAAAATCCTCCGGCAGGCGTGCCTCTCGATCCCGCGTTTTCTACTCAATATATTACTGATAAAAATTTTCCATAGTTATCCAAGTGTGTTTTTCCGCAACTAAAAAGGCTCCAATGCATTCGAGAACTTAGGTTCCCGATCTTTTGAATGTACCCGTTATTAATAACATTTCTTGAGTTCATCGTACTAAGATCCTTGAATTGTTCGTTATTTACATCTCAGTGCCTTAACCCCCGATCTCCGTGGGAACGTCAAACCCATTAATTACCTCACTAATCACTCGGGTCAAAGTCCAGGCCTTTGTGTTCAAAATGGGCACGGCCCTCTTCTTACTGATAGGCCGACTTGATTTTTAATTGCTTTTCCTGCTATTTAATTGGTTGTTTCAATCCTCGTATTTATAATTGGCCCTGAGTCCTAAGGAATCCCGATAAATATTGATCGTATCACCATCTGTGTGTAATCTAACACAACTTTAAATCATCAACCAACCTTACACTACCTCCATTTTCGAGTAAGTTTTTTATTTGATCATACAGATGTCGTTGCGCTGCGCTTTTCCTTTTAGAATAAAAAAAATTTCCTCGTAGGCTTTCTCGTAGATTGGAGGTTACCAATCATCACAACTAAATTCATTATTAATTATTATTAATTCATAACTTCAATAGTTCTAAAAGGTGAATTATATACCTGTCATTGACTAAGGCATACCATGTCTAAATGTTTAAAAAAATACATAACATCTCCAATAACATCACGTTTCGTTAAGCAATTGACATTAATGTACACTTGTTTGTTCATGAAAGTTCAGTAACAGTCATATAATATATGGATATAATACCACACATAAAATAATTTAACACAAGTTTCATGAACACAACCATATATTTTTTTATATAAAGTAAAAAGTTTACAACCTTATATTGTTAGAAAAAGAATTAAATAATAAAAAAACATGTATTTCGTACAGGATTATAGTGTTAAGAGAGTTTTAAAAAAAGAAGTTTCATATTATAATGACAGGGAAATTGCTTTATACATATTAATAATTTTTGGTATTTCAGAACTTTTTACTTTTGTTATCGTTTTACAAACTGGGGTAGAGATACGTAGCGGAAGACAGCGAACGAATTGAATAGCCATTTAAATGTTTTGTTGAACGGGCAACATTAGAAACCCCGCACTTGAAACACGGCGAACTTGCCTGTCATTCTGTTTCCACGGCCCGGTTGTCAAGTCGCATTTGTACGCTGCCTTCTACGTATATTAAAATCCTTCTTATAAATGTAATAATAACCTGTGTCGGTTTTGTGTAAATAAATGCAAGTCAAACGTTCATCATATTATTTATTTAAATATACCGACCACCCTGTTGGCAACGTGTTTGAAGTCCACGTAAGTATCCTGGCAGGACTGCCAAATCACCACATCCGCCAAAAAGCTCTCAAAGATTACAATATGTGGAGATCTTCTGAGATGGTTCTCTTCATATGTTAAAAATAGAAGTCAAGCTGTTGCTTTAAAAGGTTACAAATTATAACTATTCCCTCAGGGGTACCGCAAGGGTCCCATCTAGAGCCTCTATTGTTTATTTTATATATAAACGATATGAACCATGTTATAAACCATTTTTGTTTCCTATTTTACGCCGATGACATGAAATTATACAAATGTATTAGCTCCATAGATGACTGCAACCAATTACAAGAAGACGTTAGCAAAATTGAGGAAAATTGCAAAAACAATCAATTATATTTAAATATAGATACATTTAATGTTATTACTTTTACGCGAAAAAAAAATCCAATTAATTATATTTACAAATTAAATCATCTACCTCTACAACGAGTAGAAACAATAAGAGATCTTGGAGTAATACTAGACTCTAAAATTTTATTTAGGGATCATATTGAAAATATTCTAGAAAAAGCTTATAAGCAATTGGGTTTCATTATTCGCATTACAAAGCCTTTTATTATAGCACACACCCTAATTCTGCTATATATGTCACATGTATGGTCACAACTCGAGTTTGCCTCAGTTATTTGGAATCCTCAATATCAAACATATATTTATCGCATTGAAAATATCAAGAACAAATTTATAAAACACCCGTCTTATCGTTTTAGTTATCATAGATTTGACCCTATCGCTTTATATAAACGCAAAAAAATCTCTGATGCATTATTCTTACACAAAATTGTGAACTGCCTTGTTGATTCATCATATCTGTTAGAAAATATTGCATTTCGTTGCCCCAAACCAAACACCAGATCGAACAACTTATTTAGAATACCACCCAGTAAATCTAAATACGCGCAAAACTCTGTAATAGTACGTATCTGTGAAACTTACAATGCCTTACGAGATTTGGACATTCTCAACCATGAATTGAAATCATATAAAATGCAGCTTAATAAATTAGTATCTTAAAATACTTTTTTTTCTCTCTTTTTTGTGAAAATTATATTATTATTAACCATAGCAAATAGTATAACCATGTTTGTTAACAATTTTACGTTTTTCTTTATTATGTTTTATGTTCTTTGTTTATGTTTTTCTTTATTATGTTTATTTTTTTTTTCTTTTTGTCATTTAATAAGTTGAGTAAATAAAAATACTAAACCAATATTAAACATAATGGGACTTGATTGGTCAACATATGAAATTTTATTGTTATAAAATTATTTTACTATACGACTGTTTGTTTCCTCAATAAAAAAGAAATAAATAAAAATAAATGACTGACATTTACTGAGAGACAGGTTTGGGGAGACCTTTTGACCCCTCCAGCCGGACTCTCTCGACCCATCGTCTTACACAGCAGTGTGAGAAATGGACTCTTCCGTCCGTTACTCCTGGACAAACTAACCTCAAGATTTCTACCCACTCCTCATACCTTTTTCCTTCCCAGAATTATCTCTCCTTCCTTTGATTAAAAAAACCCTCCTCACAGCATTCCGAAATATGTCATAGGCTATGAGGGAAATTATTTTCTTTAGGGCCTCCTGCGTGGAGCTAAAGTAAAAAAGAAGAAGAAGATACTTCTTCTATTATTAGGAACTTATAAGACTTCTGCTAATAGGAACGGTAACTGAACAAGAAATTGTTGATATAATAAAAAACCTAAAAACTGAATCAGCACCAGGTTTCGATGGGATCACGGTTGAAAATATAAAGACACATCTTAACTTTTTGAAAAAACCTATTACTTATATTATAAACAATAGTCTTAAAAAGTGAATATTTTCATCAATATACAAAAAAAAAACTATTATTACACCGATTTATAAATCAGGTGACTCGAAAGAAATTAATAACTATTGACCTATATCAGTATTATCAAATATCTCAAAATTTTTTGAAAAGGTAGCTAAAAAGCAAATACAAAATTTTATTGGAATTAATAATATATTGAGTGACCAACAATTTGGTTTTTGCGCAAAAATAACTAAACAGGGCGCAATCATAGATTTAACAACAAAAATACATCAAGCACGACCTTCGACGACCTCCGTAGTCCAGTGGGTAAGACTCTTGACTCACAATCCGGAGGTCGCGGGTTCGAACCCGGCATGCGCAAATAAATTTTATTTGATTAATTTGTGTTATTTCACAATTAATTCATTTAAAATATACTATATATATAGTATATTTGCGGCATGTTCCAGAGTGGAAGATACTATCAGTATCGCCCTGGTGTAAGACCACCATTCAGAATTGAAACGTTGCTTGAAAATGGCTTTAGCCGTGTTTGTTTTTAGGTACTTCCCAACCTTCCGCTTCCCCAACTCCTTCCCCTCCCTACTACCTTCAGCCTCACAACATACCCCAATTGGGGATGCCATAGTCTCACTGGCTCCAGACGGGACCAGTTGAGATTCTTGTGCGGCATTCACTGTAAAAAAACAAAAAAAAGCACTAGACAAGGGCAAAAAATCTCTTGCAATTTTCATAGACCTAAGGAAAGCCTTTGACAGCATAAGTCACAAAAAATTACTACACAAGCTTAACGAAATCGGAATTATAGATAATACTAACACATGGATAGAAAGTTTCCTGAACTCTAGAAATCAATATGTAAAAATAAAAAAAACATTCTTAGTGAACTGAGTACAAGCGACTTTGGAATACCATAATGAAACACGGTAATTTGACTTGAACAGAAGAATTTATTCTCACAAAGTAATACATGTGGGTACACTGAGCTACACATAACAGATCCTAGATGGCGTTAGGTTTAACATTATTTTGTTTTAATCTAACACCCTCTCGTAACAAAATAATCCAAATTTCACATTAACAAAAAAAAAGATTTAAACTTCCGATATGCACATTGAACTTAAAAATTTATAATGTTTATTTATACACAGACTTTTCGTCAATAAATCAGCTGGCATATTGGAGGTTGAAACATAATCAAGTTTCACTTTATTATCAAATACACATTCTCTAACAAAATGATGTCGTATATACATCAATATGTTTGGTACGTTTATAAAACAGTGGATTAACAGCCAATTTAATAGAACTTTGACTATCACTATACAAACATACAGGTGTATTTTTATTGATAGAAATCATATCTGACAATAAACTCTTTAAGTAAATAGCCTCTTTGCAGGCCTCGGATAAAGCCATGTACTCCGCTTCTGTACTTGACAAAGCAATTGTTCTTTGTTTTCTGGACTCAAAAGAAATGACACATCCTGACATTATGAAGCAGAAACCAGTATATGACTTTCTATCTAAAGTACTTGACGCCCAATCCGCGTCCACGAAACCATGTAAAGGGTAATAATTTTTCTTATAAATTAAACCATAGTTTTTAGTTTTCTGTAGGTATTTTAACAATCTTTTTAAATGTTTCCAATGAGTTTCATTATAACAGTTATTATACTGACTTAAATAACTTACACTATAAGCAATATCTGGTCTTGTCAATACAGATAGGTACATAAGGCTTCCTATCAGCTGTTGGTATGGATATTTTAAAATATCATCATTATTATTTAAATCTTTTTCCAACTTTAAATTAACTTCCATAGGGGTTTCTGAAGTATGACAATCTGACATATTGAACTAATTTAAAATATTATTTACAAAATGTTCTTGGTCAACAGTAATACAATCTTTTTGAGCATTTAACTTCATTCCTAGACATTGTTTAATTTGACCTAAATCTTTTATCTTGAATTTATTGACAAGTTCAGTCTTTAACTCTTCATAATAATTTTCTGAATTATAAAATACAAAGAAATCATCCACAAATAATGCAACAAATATTTTAACATCATTATTACTTTTTATAAACAGACAAGGTTCATATTTGGATTTTTTGTAACCTAAATTCAATAAACATTCTTCTACTCTAATATACCAAGTTCTAGCAGACTGTTTGAGACCATAAAGAGCTCTTTTTAATTTTAATACATTATTTTTACAATTTACAAAATGAGAGTATTCTGGTATTCTCTGTAAAAACATTTTCTTTAAGAAAACCGTTTAAGAATGCTGTTGGTACATCAAGGTGATTCATTTTGAGATTAAGTTGTACGCTTAAAGCAAATAATAATCTAGGGATAGAATATCTTAACACTGGCGAGAACGTTTCGGTAAAGTCTATGCCCTTTTTCTGAGAAAAACCCTTTGCAACAAGTCTCGCTCTGAAACGCACTTCACCGTCACTGTTATATTTCTTCTTAAGCACCCACTTATTTTTTACCACTGTGCCATGCTGCGGCCTGTCTGCTAGCTTCCAAGTGTCATTTTCACTAAAGGATTTTAATTCCTCCTTTATTGCATTTTTCCATTCCACTTCTTCAGGTCCAGTTATAGCCTCAGTGAGAATAATCTGTTCACTCGACACGTCTTCTATACACATGCTCGTGTAACCATAGTACTCTGGTTTACGTTTGACTCGTTTTTCCGGAGCAATGTTAGTATTTTCCGGTAAAACATCTGTGTCGGCCGGGGTTAACGTCTCATATAAACTGTCTTCTGACTCACTAGTCGATTCCTCAGGAACATATGTAACATCATTCATATTATCCTCTTCAAATGTGCTGTTCACCTGACTTTCCTCCGTGCAGTCAGGTAGCTGTGTGTCTTCGACGAAAATAGTTGCTGCCGAACTGTCATTTGTATTTTCCATGACAACAACATCTCTAGCAATAATTAATTTTTGTGACTCTGGATCTAACAATCGATAGCCTTTGGTGTTTTCCGAATAGCCAACTAGGAACATTTTAGTTGCCTTTTTATCCCATTTTTTGCGCTTTTCTTTCGGAATATGGACCATCACTCGACTGCCAAAGATTCGTAAATGGGAAAAATTTGGCTTTTTTCCTGTCCACATTTCATAAGGCGTAGTACCACGGCTTAGTCCAGCCGTTGGTGACCTATTTATAAGATACACCGCCGTATTTACAGCCTCTGCCCAAAACTTCTTTTCGAACTGTGCATCAAATAAAAGACACCGTGCTTTCTCCACTGACCTATTGTATCTTTCGGATAGCCCATTTTGTTCTGGAGTATATGCGTTTGTTTTCTGATGCACTATACCACACTGCTTTAAGTAATTTTTCATTTCCGCTGAGCAGAACTCGCCACCATTATCAGATCTTAATATTTTTATTTTCTTTGATTGCTGATTCTCAACTAAATTTTTAAACTCCTTGAAGTATTTGAATGTTTGATGTTTTGACTGTAGAAAGTATACAAAACACATTCTGCTATAGTCACCCACAAATATTAAAAATTATCTGGCCATTCCAAGTGAATTATTCTCCATTGGCCCACATAGATCACTATGAACCAATTCCAGCGTTTCCTGACTCTTGCTAGTACTCAGAGGAAAAGGCAGCCTCGCCTGCTTGCCCTCACAGCATATCGTACAGCTGGATTAATCAATTCCACAATTTTTTTGTTGAAATATCACACCTTCAACTGCTCCGTTCTTCATCGCATTCAGAGTTTTACAATTAATGTGTCCCAACTTTCGGTGCCATATTTCACTTGTCACATTTGTTGCTGTACACGCAAAGAAATGTTCTGACTTAATATTTAATCTATACACACCATTTACTAAATTTGCAACACCTACCAGTACATTTTGTCGATTGCGTATTTTGCAAACTGTTGCTTCAAAGTTAACTTTGTTCCCACTTTGAATCAGCTGACTTACTGATAACAAATTAGTTGATAGATTCGGCACACATAAAACATGTTTGACAGGGATATCAAACTCCGAATTATTCACTACAGTCGTAATCATCGTGTTTCCTGAGCATATAACCGGTATTTTCTCTTGATATGCAATAACTATGTCTTTCACTTTGTTATACGATACATCCTGTAAACAACGTTTATCAACAATCATATGTGAGCTTGCAGCAGAATCCACATACCAATGTGAATTATTGAATGTTAAAATATTGCACTAAATGCAGTGGTTTCACTTTTTTTCTGTGTATTATTCGGGCACTTATTCATATAATTACCGAGTTGTTGACACCTGTAACGGCAGATTGTTTTGACAGAACTCGAAGATGGCGGTGGCGTCGACGTTTTCCATTTTGTCTTATGTGCAGGGCTGCCAATGCTGCCATTTCTCTTGCTATGTCGGTGCTGCCAACCTTTTGACAAAAATGCACTATTTGTTCCAGAGCTGCCAACTTCGGAACTCATGTCCAGCAATTTCGATTTTGTGACATCCGTGCTGATAATCATACCAATATGCTCGATCGCCATTACTAAAGGAGCAAATTTATCCGTTAGCCCAGCGAGCAGAAGAGATCCAATCCACTCGTCCGTTATCTGGAAACCGGTACCTTTAAGTTTCTGTGCTGTATCAACCATTTGAATTACATAGGCACCCATTGATTCTGAGTCTTCTAGTCGAATAGATATTAGCTGACGAAGTAAACTGATGCGACGAGTGAAGCCAGAGTCGTCATATAAGGCCTTCAAACGTTTCCATACACCTTGCTCGTTTTTAATGTGAACATAAATAGAGGAGTCAATCGTCATAATAAGTTTAGCATTTGCCTTTTATCATCCAAACTTATACAATCAGATGATTCTGGCTTGTGAATTACTAACACCATCCAACACCAAAAAATGTTCAGCAGCATATTGCCATTCATTAAAATTCTCGCGGCCCTTCAATCTTGGTACATGCACTATGTAACTTCCCACCATATTGAAAAATAACACTCCGGGACCTAGAATGCTTCAATCCCAAAAACAGTTATTATTGCAGCGATTTACTCTGTTTTTCTGGAGTATATGATACACTGTTCACAGACTGTCCACTTAAAAGTAATTTTACGTGAGAAAACTTTACTTTTTCGCGAATTATAGCTACTGGGCCCATAACCTAATGAAACACGGTAATTTGACTTGAACAGAAGAATTTATTCTCACAAAGTAATACATGTAGGTACACTGAGCTACACATAACAGATCCTAGATGGCGTTAGTTTTAACATTATTTTGTTATAATCTAACATACCGCAAGGCACGATTTTGGGCCCTCTTCTATTCATCTTGTATGTTAATAATATCTTTGAATTACCAATAACAGGAAAACTCGTTTCATATGCAGATGATACTGCAATTTTATTCCAAGCAAATTCATGGAATGAACTTGAAACAACTGCTAATCATGATATCAATATCTTAAAAGAATGGTTTGACGAAAATTTATTAACATTAAACATTGAAAAAACCTATTATATACCTTTTAGTATTAATAACAAAAAAATACCTCCTATCGCCTTAAATATTAAAATTCATTAAAAAAAATGCACCACTTAAATATTAACATGCCAAACTGATGACTTTCTATGCATAGAAAATAAAAAAGAAATAAAATATTTGGGTGTAATAATAGATAGTAACCGCGGAAGACTCAAATTACCAATACTATAAATAGATTAAGAAAACTTATATACATATTTATTAATTTAAGAAATATACTTAACTTAAAAATTCTTAAAAATATATACTATGCTCTAGCCCATTCGATAATACAATACGGTATCGTTGCATGGGGAGGAGCTTACAAAACCTCCATTTTGCCGTTGGAAATTACTCAAAGATTAATAATCAAAATTATTACTAAGAAACCATCAGATTATTCAACCTCTCAACTTTTTCAAGAATTTCAAGTCCCACCTCTAAAAAATGCATATATAAAAAATACACTGCTTCAAATACACAAAGACTATTCTAATTAGTCGCACCACGCTATGGTACGCTTTGAGAGCAATGGGCAAAACACAGTGGGTCGCTTGTGTACGCCATTAATGCAAACCAGTTTTGCACAATACTACTACACGTACAATGGAGTGGTGTGGTTTAATTGACTAGAAATTGAGCTGAGATTAGAACCTGACTACAACAAATTCAAAAATAAATTAAACAATAATATCTTAAATAATTTAGCCACTTAGAACCGCTTTAACCTTTAATTAACAATACTTATTCAATAATTATTTTTTTCATATTATTTTATACATTTGATTTATGTAAGTACGTATATAAAATGTATGTGTTATAATTTTTAATTTTTTTGATTTAAAAAAAATATATATTTTATCTTCCCTTTACACACGAGTAGTTCCACTCTCGTAAAGGTGATATATTATATACGTAGGTTCATATGTTTATACTGTTTCTAATTAATGTTGCATGTTAGTATTTAATGATTTGAGTTTAATCCGATTGTAACCTGAAAATGTAATTACTCATGATTATATTACATGTATATGTATATAAAAACTAATTTTAAAAAAAGACCTCGAAATTGATGGCTTCAAAATGTACTTGGCCGATTTAAGTGCATTTCCGCAGAGTGAAGATTGCGCTGAAGATGATAGTCGAACTTCAATTGAAGAGGGAACCAGAAGAAGATAAATGATGTATTTACTTAAATTATGTGAGGTTTGTATAAAACTGGGTGATAAGTCATTAAATCCCGATTTAAAGTTTTTCTCACGCCTTTCATAATAATGGTCAAATTAAGATGACTTTAACGAGAAAAAAAACTTCCCCACCCACAGTGGCCGAAGAAACAGGATTCCATTTGAGATCTGCCACATTAGAAATAAATGTTCAAAGTTATACGAGCACATTAACTTATCATTTAAGTTATTAACGACACTTGGTGGAAAGTTCCACGTCGTTCATTCTCCAGTTTCTCCACGCACACCTACAAATGATTATCCTCCGGCAGATCACCATTAGTTCCCGTCACTGGTCATTACTCAGTGCTGGGCTCACTTCTGTGACAGAACAGGGGAAACTAATTAAAGATACGGCGTTTTGACGCATTTGACTGAGCTGTTTAATTACTTTATTTATTATCTACTTTCAAGTAGCCGTGAAAATTTATAACGACCTGGTTCGACGTTCCAAATGTATAATTTTTATGTTGCAATCTCTAACCCAAAGTCAGGTTCATCGGCTAGGAAAAGTTGCACAATTTTAGAAAATCTCCCTTCCTCGTGTTCATTACTATACAAAAAAATATTGTGACAAATCATAATATTATAAGCCGCGCCGCGCCGCATAAATTTAAATGTCGGTAAGAACCTTGACTTTCGGAAAGGCGAAATCTATTGACATAACCTTGTATTATGTGAGGGGTATAGAAGCAAAGGTAGCCTCTGCCAGAATAGAAATTTGGAGAAAATGCATGGTGAACCAAAGGTTTCTATAAATGGAGAAATCGTAAAAAAAGTGGAAGAAATTAAATATCTTGGTGTCATCATAGACTCAAAATTGAACTTCTCAAAAAATGCAGATTACACAATTAAAAAATTCCAAAAAAATATCATTTCTTGGTAGAATCAGAAACAAAGTAAATAAAGAAACATATATAAAACTATTATATCACCACACTTTAATTACTGTTCAAGTATTCTTTTTCTCTGCAATGAAGAGAAAATGAAAAAAATGCAAATACTGCAAAATAAAGCAATGCGAATAATACTTAAGCGCAACATATACACACGGATACGAGACATGCTAAAAGAACTAAATATGTTGACGGTGAAGCAAACTGTATTTGAATGTACTTATTTTTTTTTTTAAATTAACACGGGGATGATGTCTAAGGAACTAAAAAGAAAAATACATTATAATAACGAAACACACAGACACGGGACAAGAAATTCAAAGCAAATTAGACTGCCGACAAGAAAAAAATCAAGCACCCAGAAATCTCTGATGTACCAGGCCGTCCAACTGTGTAACAACATCCCGAGTGAAATTACTGAGATAGAAAATATAAATAAGTTTAAAAAAGAATTACGAAAATATGTCTACCTCAACTATTAATGTCTTTATTTATGTGTAATATTTAAAGAATGATTATGTTTGCCAACCAATGTAAATGTTTATATCTTTATAAAATATTAGCACACACAAAGATGTGAGCTAACTTTAGATAATAAATAAAAAATAAAAAGTTGAAAAACTGATTTGAGGTAGCAAAGTTGTAATTAATTTAAACTATTTATAAATGTAGAAATACGGATAAAAAGACAATCTGGATAATACTAATCAATAATTTGGCTACGTTTATTAATATAATTATATTTTAATTATAAATGTGAAGATTGCTGCATTTGCTCACAAATTATAAGGTTGCCTGTTATGGTGGATTGCCATTGTATGGAAATTTTTATTTTTTATAAATCAGTTTTTGTGGGGTGCGGAATAGATGCTCTAGGTACACACAATTAAGTATACAAAATATCAATTTAAAATTTTGATAACAAGTACTGCCCCAAAGCAGTTGAATTATTTAAAATCTGGTATAAAATTGTCCCTTTTTAAAACAGTTTTGTGTCAATACGAAAACTTAAATTTTTACTTTTACTTTTCATAATGAATAAAAATTGCCGCACATTAAATAATAATATTAAAAAAAATTGATAATATTTATTTTCCCGCGAAAATTTGACAAATTGCTGAGTCCACTTTTGCGCACTATACCAAGAAACACAACAAACATCTTTAGATCAACCGTCCACATCTCGCAGTACAGTTTCAAGTTTTACTAATGTTGATCTTCCAACTGACCAACAATACCTTGCTTCATCTACTTCTTCTTCTTATGTAATAAATCCAACAGACAGTAGACTATCTGTTGTATCCAGAACATTAGATCGATACAGTATTTCTGATCGGGCAGGTGCTGCCATTGTCTGCGCTACAATGCAAGATATTGGATTAGTGACAACAGATAATCTAACAAACGTGATCGATCGTAATAAGATTCAACGTGCTCGTGCCAAAACTAGCACCACTCTGACTGCCATCAATCAGCCCCATTTTGATTCGTGCATTTGTTTATTGTTTGACGTTCAAAAGTATAAAACATTAATCATGGAGGAATGACGCAGAAAAGTTGTGATAGAAGAACATATCAGTCTTTAAGAATCTGGCGGACAATACATTGGCCACACAGGCGTTAAGTTCGGTGATGCTAAAACAATAGCTCACAAATTGTTTGTATATTTTGTGGCAAAATGAATTGATTTAGCATGCATCGTGGCTATCGGATGTGACGGAACAGCAGTTAATAATGGAATTAAGTCTGGCACTATTCGACTTCATGAAGGAAAGCTCCATCGTCCACTTCAGTGGTTGGTCTGTCAGTTACATGCTATCGAGTTAAGTTTGAGACACCTTTTTGAATACCTTGATGGAATGAAAACAGGTCCTAGAAGCTTTAGCGGCCAACTAGGAAAGCTACTCAAGAACTGTAAACATCTTCCTGTGAAAGAATTTCAAGCAATAGAATGCAACTTACCGAACATTACAAAATCCCGTGACGACTTTAGCACACACCACCTTTATTTATTTGAAATGTTCCGAGCAATCGCTGAAGGACAATGTAACGAAAACTTAGCCAAAAGAAACCCGGGTAAAATCTGTCATTCGTGTTTGTAAACAACAGCCAATACTATTCTCCGAATTTATATTTCAACCAAGAATCCGACAGAAAATCAGGTGATACTGACAGAATTTATGCTAAGAGTGTATGTATGCTCCGATGTGGTTTAAAATAAAAACACAACCTTCGTGTGTTTACGGGGCGAGACACCTCCACGAAACCATAAAATTGTCTCGTTACCTTCCAGACCATTTGAAATAGGTGGTAGATCCCGTAATTCAACGCAACGGGTATTTTGGCCACAGCGAAAATATACTTACTAGTATGCTAAACGACGAACGAAGATAAATTAGAGAGTTGGCGCTGAGACGGATTCTAAGTTTCTGAGAACGTACGTCAGGGTTCTCTCCAATAAGAGTATTTAAGCTACCTACTTTTAATTTCAACGCAGCAGACTATATTGACTTGATCTACTGGGAAAAACCATCAGAACCACCTCTTACAAAACTGATGTCTAGCGAGACAATAATTGATGCCATTGCAGACCACGAAATTATCGAATCCAACATTTTGTGTTAGTTCCGATTGATACCCTGTCACACGCAAGCCACGGAAAGATGCATCAAATTGGTAACGGCATCATGTTCTGCTATTGGCGACCCTGAAAGATGTGAAGGGTGGATACAAAACAAGCTAGAATCTTGTCGTATAACGCCAGTATTCAATTCGAAGAAGGACTATAAAACACAATAACTTTTATGATTTTTGACTTTGTTTGTGATTTTTTCTGTAGCAATGATACTTTTAAAATGGTACTTTTATTGTTTCTTGATTAGTAGATAATATTACTAGTAAATGAAAAATTAATTTTTTTTTTTTTAACTACTTTTATTGAGCAAAGATTAAACCCTTATTTTTCTAGTTTCTCGCTGTTTTTGTAAAATTTGAATTGACTTGGGGCAGTACTTGCACTCAAAATATCTTAATGCTGTCATAATGACTTTTAAAAGTATCTCCATAGAGCATTCATTCCACACCCCGCTGCTAAGAAAAACACAAAAACAAAAAATCGATCCACACTATTGCCTGTTTCGCTTCTGAACAGTCGAAAGTTTCCTCTGTTTTCCTCCAACTCTGTTAATAATCACGATCTTAATTTTATACAAATTGGCTACCAGAAAATCATTGTTACTAAAAAAGAGAATTCGTTGGAATAAAAATTAATTTTATTTCTAAAAAATACTAAATTACTCACATTTTATAAAGACAGGCAATATTGTACCTACTAGATAAGTATCTCATCAGTACGGGTGCTAATAATAAATTGTTTGTGAACCTACCTATTTCCTATTTGTATTTTACCTTTTACACATTCTAGTTTGTCAATAATTACTTTTGCATAAGTAGATAATTATTTTTGTTAATATTTTTCTTGTTACTATGAATTTAAACATCCATGAATGAAAATTTTGTTTTTTTTTTCATTTACTAGATTCTTATGTATCTTGAGGAGATGAATCATTTAAATTTACTGAATTTAAAGTTAATGTTCTTTATACAAATAGAACGGCGTCATATGCGCCTTGCAATTTTTACCTCATGTGGGTATTTAAAAATAGTACCTGGCTATTATAGACTAAGAGGTCATGTGTTTTGTCGGTAGGGAAAAATTGTTATGTAAAAAACCCTACTAAAATTGCATGTTTGTTAATGAAAATTTTGGGCACCATGCCTGTCTTATGTACTGAAATAACTCTCGACAAGCCAAGATATCAAACATTATGTCCGTAACCATGTGGGTCGGTCGACGACCCCATGCATTTTCTGTCTTACGGGCATTTGAACCATAGAAATCCCAATTATTTATTCACATTATCCTTACAGACAACATATAGGCTAGTTTCGAATAATTTATAATCATTATTTTGAAGCATTTTTGAAATACATACTCGTTCACAAAATTAGCGTGGAGTCCAGCTCCAGCGTTGGCATAATATACAACTGTGCAGAGTGGGTGATCCGCGTTTCGGCCTGTTATGGGAAGGTGTTACATTACGCACATTTTATTTATTCAGAATGTTCAGTTGAAGTTTTGTTGTTGACGAAGCAACGAATTATTTTTTTGTCAACTTTAATAGAATCATTGTTTGGTATCTACGAAGAAATTAACTTTAACACACATAATTAGTGTATTTTTTACAAACCGGCGCAATATCAGTTTTAATATAATATGAAATACGCTAAAATTGGTTAATCATAGACAATAACATATTTATATTAAAGCTTAATTATAGATAAAAATACACATTATTATTTCTTATTCTTATTGAAAGAGGCGAAATAACATATCTTTGTACATTATAACAATGTACTACTAACTCATTCTCGTTTTTAATAAATGGATCAAATTTATCGTATCTGTTTCATTTTACAAATACTCACCCATAATTTTGAAAAAATTATTATTGATAGAATTTTTTTTACATTAACTCTACACAGAAGACCCTGAGGAAAAAAATTTCCCTCACGGCCTATGTCATCTGAGATGCTGTGTGGAGGGTCTTTTTGAGGAGAGGAAGGAATGAACATTGATCTTCAAGAGACCAATTTTGTAGGAAGGACGAAACACGAAGGCCGGAAAATCATTCCACAGCCGAGCTGTTGAACACAAGAACGAGTCAAAAAAGCGACCCGTTCTCATGTGACAAATGTCAACCGTGTACATATGTTGGGCATACGTTTGGCGTGTTTCCCGACAACGCACCGGTGCCGAAGGGATCAATGACGCTAGTTCCTCGGAGCATCTTCCATTGTAATACCGGTAGAACCAGGATAGCATTCCCAACCGACGCCTGTGCTCTAAAGATTGCAATCCATCTGTTAGGATGTGATAATCTATCAAACGGACCGCCCGTTTCTACAGCGAGTCGAGGGTATTTTTCAGGTATTTTGGAGCTCCAGACCAGAGGTGGATGCCAAATTCAACCGAAGGGCACACTTGTAATTTGTACAGGGTTAGCAGTTGTGTACTATTGAAGTATCTGTGGATCCTGTACAGTACTCCCAGTTTGTGAGAGGCTAACTATACTCTGGCTTCGATGGAGCCCCATATCTGAGCTTACACCAAGCATATCAATGGAGGGCCTGTTCGGAAGATTGTTTCCGTTGAAGGAGACTAGATTTTCATTTCGACACCCTTTAGACGTAATCAGACATGATTGGATTGTTTGGGTCTTCAAAACATTAAATTCAACGAGATTATTTTTACCCCAAGAGAAAACACTCTCGAGTTGTAACGATCTATCTTACCTAGTTACTTAACATTGCAGTCATCGCCATCCCAAATAATCTCATATTATAAAAAACACTTAATACATATCCGGACTACAAGT
Source organism: Limnephilus rhombicus (assembly GCA_929108145.2). Classification (NCBI taxonomy): domain Eukaryota; kingdom Metazoa; phylum Arthropoda; class Insecta; order Trichoptera; family Limnephilidae; genus Limnephilus; species Limnephilus rhombicus. The sequence goes on along the minus strand of OV815282.1, from coordinate 53,945,255 downwards.
AACTGAGACGTGGGTAGATCAATGAAAGAAAAGACGGAATGTTAAAGTAACAAAGATGAACATTTATTCTTTAATCTCAAACATTTAGAGCAGAGCATGATTAGTGAATTATTGAATCTACAGGGGTGGTTGACTACCTACAGTAATCAATTAATGTTAAACTAGTTACTCGGAACATGTCTTATCAAACAAATGAATACATATCATTACAATCCTAATGGGCGCCTGTACAGATAAACTATACATATTTATAAGGATTAAATAAATGCTAATGAATTAATAGCCAAAGTTAAAATTATCTCGTGATGATTCATTATAAATTATTTCGCTCACGTGTGTTTCGGCCATGACCTTTGATGGCTTGTAGTACAGCTGTTACACCATGCACTCCCAGGAACCAACTGACGAACCTACCGAAACTTCTCGTAATCCTCTTACCGGCACCTGTACATTAACGGCCGGCTGTCAATTTTATCAGGTACCCGCGTGGCTACAACACTGTCTAAATTAGGCAAGTACTCGCCCAAACTGTTGCAGAGTGTCCGTCCATTCTTTGCCTCAAAGTCCTCCGAGCCGGAGTTTGTGAACCCTCTGTGGGCTTGTCAAACAAAAAGCTAGCATGGATTGTACTGTCATCAGCGTAACAATGAATTGGTGCACATGACAAAAGGTCGTTGATGTGCAACAAAAACAAAGTCGGAGACAGAACTGATTCCTGTGGGACGCCAGCATTTATCGAGTGCGAGGAAGAGGCGAAAAAATCGGCTACCGTCTGAATCGACCTCTCCCTCAAAAAGTCGGCAATCTACGTACACAAGGATGCGGAAAGTCCGTAAGAAGGCAGTTTTGTTGATAAGTCCTCGCTGCCAAACCCGGTCAAATAATCAATATACATATATTATAAAAGAAACTCCAAAAAACGGGCGGACCGCAAAAATTCACACGAGTAAGGGTTCGATCAAGGGAGTTATATGGTGTGGTAGTACTCTATTCTCCCTTCAGGATAAAGGTTCTCGTTTTTTTCCTAAATGACGTGCTTTTGAAGATATAAGGGCTGGAAGTTTCTCCCTCTAGAAATTTCAAGAACAGTCTTCCGGAAAGTTCTAGAAGATTCGATAAAATTCTGGAAGGAGTGGCGGAGTATGTCGGTGAGTCTAATTTCGAGAACGTTTCTAGAAGCTCTCTAGAAGCTATCATAAATGAGTGGCGGAGTGTGCCGGTGAGTCTAGAAGGTTCGACAAAGCTCTGGAAAAGTTTTGGAAGGAATAGCGAAGAATGTCGGTGAGCCTAGAAGGTTCCAGAACTTTCTGCATGGTTCTCTAATGCTCTAGAAAGTTATGAGTCTAGAAGGTTCAAGAAGTTATGGAAGATTCCCTTACGCTCTTAGAAGTTATGGAAGGAGAAAGTTATAGAAGCTTTCAGAAATGAGTGGTGGACGGTGTCGGTGAGTCTAGAAGGTGCTGGAAAGTTCTAGAACGTTCGATAATCTTAATCTTCAAAATACATTATCAAAAAAAGTGTTCACGCACATTGCGTGCCTCTAAAACTCAGAGATGAGTCCCGGTACGAACTTGGGAGTTATATTGTGTGGTAGCCTTCTATACCTCATTCATGAAGAAGGTTCCCGTTTTTACCTAAATGGCTTGCTTTTGGTACAAAAGGTCTGGGAGTTTTGCCCCCTTGAAATTTTTAGACCTGAAAAAACATTCGAGAGTATTCTTGAGAATTCCACCACATTCCAGAACATCTCAGAACATTCTGGAATGTTGTGGAATGTTCGGGAATAGGATGGAACGTTCAGGAACATACCGGAACATCCTCGATCATTGTGGAACATTCCAGAACACTCCTAAATGTTGAATGTTCTGGAACATTATTCTGGAACATTTGAGGCCTTTGTTGTATGAGTAGGGCTACCAGTAGGGGTACATAAAGCAAGATCCGTCTTGGGTTCTAACGTCAGTTCAATCTCACATCAACTCCTTGAACTGAGCCGGGCGCTCCTGTCAGAGTATTTGAGAGGATTCCACAATATTTCTGAACTTTCTGGAACATTCCGATAAATTTTGGAATGTTCAGGAATAGGGAATCGGGAACATCAATGTGGAACATTCCAGAATACTCCCGAATGTTGTCCTGGGCGAAGCCGGGTAACGCAGCTAGTTATAAATAAATGCATAATGTTACACCTCTCCGAAAGTGAAAGGAAACCCCCTCGAAACTTTTGTTGTTAAATTTTGTGAGTGGCTTCAAGTTAGTGAAAACCATGCTATTAATTACATCAGATCCAACAATAAACAATTGTTCTACCCAATGTGCAAAATTTAATTGTTCCACCCAATTCCGGCTCCAGAACAAAATGTTTGCGATCTGATTATTCTGAACACTCTGATCATAAAAGTACTTTATTTTCTCACAAATCTATTGGTCCTCTACTCTGTCTTAAATTTTTTTTAGCATTTATGTACATGTAGTTAATAATTTCTCTCGCCGCAAATGACTGAGACAGTACTTTAGTAAAGATGATTAATAATTTTTCGTTTCTTTACTTTAAGTTCTTGTACATTTTTTGATTAATAATTTTATTTTCTGATTGTACTTCCTCCAATTAATTCTTATTTTTATTAAGTTCTATTGCTGAATATTAATAAAATAGTTTTCCTAGTTAAGTAATAATTTTTTTATTTTAACTTTATGAGTATAACCTTAAATTGTAATATTTAAATAAATGAAGACAATTTGGGAGGCGGGAATGGGTACCGCCGCCCCGGGAACCTTTATTGGATAACCAACACCTCTGTCATAGGTCACCCCAAGTGGTTCGCTACGTTTGGTGATTTAGCAGGGGTGCCCGGGTTCATGGGGTGAGGTTTGTCTAGGTCTTGGAGGCGGATGACCAGGACAAACTGAACCCCAGATTCCTACCCACCCCTTAAACCCTTTTCCTTCCCAGAACTCTCCTCTCCTTCCTTTCCTTAAAAAAACCCTCCACACAGCATCATCAAAGATGACATAGGCCCTGAGGGAAATTATTTTCTTCAGGGCCTCCTGTGTGGAGCTCATGTAAAAAAAAAAAATATATAAGCGAAACTCAATCGAAAATCTGGAAACAGAAAAATCAGAAAAACATATTGACACCTCTGGGAAAAGAAAAATGAAGATAATGAAGGTGGTTTTTAATCGAAGTATGGTACAGTTAAACATGACCGAATTTCATATCGACCCCGTGGCGCAGTGTTAGCGCGTTTGCCCGGAAAGCAAGAGGTCCTGGGTTCGAGTCCCAGAGGTGTCAATATGTTTTTCTGATTTTTCTGTTTCCAGATTTTCGATTGAGTTTCACTTATATTGTCTTCATTTATTTAAGTAATAATTGTTTTTTTTTGTTACCTATTTTTTATCGTCTATGTATTTATTTTTGCAATTATTTCGTGATTTGTATTATTTTTCTGACTGTGCTTTTACCTACTTATTATCCTCAAAATACATTTTTTTTACTGTTTAAAGTTGTTTTCATTATAAACCTTTAAACACCCTATTAGTATTGTATTAATTATTAAAAAGATATTGTTTAAGATTTTTATTACTTTTTTTAAGAAAAGAAAAAAATATATTAATCACTTTCAACCCATATTTTCAATACATTCGGATTAAATACTCCCCACAAGAGGGTTCCAAGCCCCTTATTATTATCTAAGAGTTTTTTCCGTCTAGCTTGTATGAAACAAAACACTGTGCGCCGTTCAGGTCAGTGCCTGACACGACATATTGCTTATTCTTACTTTCTATATTGTACATTTTGTTTCTGTTTCCGCCACGCAAAAAAATTTCGTTTGGGCAGGGAATATTACCAATTTTTGACAAAATATTTTTTTTTGCTATCAACGATTTTTTTTAATATATTTTTTAAATGGTATATTATGTATAAATTTTTTGCGCAAGAATACATAAAATACTAAAAATATATTTCATGTATTTAAGTGGATAAAAGAAGGATAGTAATTTTGGGCAATACATTCTCCCCCAGTTGGCTGCGTGAGAGATAAAGTAAAATAAAATAAATAAACAACTTACAATGTATCATCTACCAACTTCTGAATTACGCTGTATCATCAACCATCTACTGAATTACGCTGTATCATCAACCATCTTCTGAATTACGCTGTATCATTAACCATCTTCTGAATTAGGCTGTATCATCAACCATCTTGTGAATTACGCTGTACCACCAACCAATCAGAACAAATTAATAAAATTAAATATTTTTCAAAAAAAACTTATAGTAAAAAGTAAATATTTTAAAGAAACATTTCAAAACTTACAACCTAAGTAAAAGTCGCAGCTCCCTTATCAGGCACAAGAGCTCCTCTTTTCTGATAAGATATATACGACCAAAAACTACCTTTGATGTAATATTTTGTAAAATATATGTGTATATATGTAACTCATTTTTTTACATTACAATAAAAAATAAATAAAAGATATGTCACCATTTTTCACCAAAGACAAACTTACTACAAATTATAAAGAATTAAAAGTCTTTTACAAGTAACAAAATTTAAAATTGTGAAGTATAAACTTCTACCACTGCATCTCATATTAAATCCGAAGGGTGTATTTTAGAGTACGTCTGAAAAATATTTAAAAAATATCTTCACAATATACAATTGAGGGAGCGGGCCGTATCGGCAGAGGCGGGGCGAGAAATAAAAGTCGTCAAGTCGAAGTAGTGAGTCAGTCGTTTATTGGGCTACGTAGTGAGGGTCGGTGAAGCGATAACATGATGTAATGCGGAGTGCCGTAGATGAGATGCTGCAGGCGCTTGGAGGAGATGAATATGGTGTGGCGAAGGTCAGCAAGTTGCTCAACACCTTGACGGTGGAGATGACCTATCTTCCAGGCCGTTGCTCGACGCTTTGAGTCGCGGAGATGAACGGTGAGTGGCTTGGTGAGCTGAGCCACCAGCAGGTAGTCCTGGCGAGGCGGAGCGTATTTCCATGGCAGCGAAGCACGGTGCGCTTAGGGGTGCCATGAAATGATGAGCTGATCCCTGGACTGAAGGTGACGCAAGCCTTGTAAGTCGCGGGATGTAGCTGTTCTGCGTAGCTGAAGACACGGTGGGCCTTAGAGCTGAGACGTGGTGATGGAGTCCTCGCGGAAGCTGCCCTGGATGTGTGTAGATGCCATGCAGGAGCACTTGTGCGGAGATCTGTTACATGTTGATTTGTTGACCGACTAATGGTCTGGGACTGACTGAGCGAGCGCCGAGTTTAGTCACTTTATATATACCAGCGCGACCGGTGGAGTAATACTCCATTCGCCGGCAATGTGTACACTAGAAGGTACTCGAACATACCCGGTGCTGAATATTCAGGCGGCTTATAAACTCCAGACATTTCTAGGCGGTGGCGAAATTATTATTTATCGGCATAGGTAAGTAGCTTGCCCGTATCGCGCGAATATTAGATATTTCTCGTACCTTCTTTTGATGGCGAAGTTGATAATGATGTGTCACACAATAATTATAACTGAAAAAAATGTTATGCAACTCATATAAATATTTAATTATTTATTAATTCTCAATGCTCCGACGGGTTAAATCAAAAAGTCATAAAAAAACTTGAAATGATTATTATATTATATGGTAGGTATAAAGGTATATTAAGTGATAATAATATATTACAACAAAAGAGAAAAAAAGTTTTTCAATCGCAGGTGGCATTAAAACAATAATATAGTAAGATTTAGAATATTTATTGTTATCAAGTTTAATTTGTAGAACTCCATTTTAATTTTTAATTTTTTTACTATATAATCAATAATATTATTATTAAATTAATAAAAACAGTTTATTTTCTAACAAGTTCTGCTGTGTAATTATTATTAGAATACAAAATTTCCAGGTAAATAATATAATATTACAAAGCGTATTTCAATTGCTGGAGGTTAGCATTACTAATCATACACTCCACAAATAAGACATTACAAAGACACATATCACGAGTACCCACCATGAAAATGACGTAATTTCTTTAAAAAAAAATTATTACTGTAACCAATGTACTGTTTGTTTCTGTAATATGAAATAAATATTATATCATTATTTATTAAGGCATTTCCAAATCGGGGAGTTTTTTGAAGCCGATGGAAAAACGCCCAGCCATTCAGAGTAATACAGTACCGTACTGTAAAAAAAATTTTTTTTTCGGCTGTAACACCATTAATAATGCCGTTTTTTGTAATATCAGCACTCTAGCACACCCAAAAGTCACGAGCCGCGTAGTAGCTAGTCACTAAACGTAGCCAATAGTATTTTCATATTTTTAATAATATCTTCCACGGTGGTTAAACCATTCCAAGCAACCAGTGGCGACTCGTGACTTTTTTTTTGAAAATAAGTTTTTTGTATGAAAAATTTCAGGAAGTTTCAGTTTGGCTTGAAAAATCTTCATACGAAAAGCGATTTTTGAAAAAAAAATATTTTTTTTTTCGCCTACGACAACATCCATAATGCCATTTTTTTAGTAATAGCATCCTAGCGCACCCAAAAGTCACGAGCCGCCACTGCAAGCAACGTGACGTATTAAATTATCCACTCTGGTACCAGCCACAAATAATAAATAATACAAAAATCTCGTGATATAGCAACATCCAACTAACCATGTTGTCAAACGCAATGGCTATGTTATAACTCATAATTAAAAAAATAATAATTTTGTCACCTTTTTACATTTAAAAACTTTTTCCCTAAAATCACACTTTTTCTAATCTTTCTCGTAGGCTTTGAGGTCAGAAGATTAGTAACTTCTTAATCGTCGTGACCCCTAAATATTCAGAAATATTCCGACTGAACCCCTAAAAAACCTTTACACTCTTCTAACTTTAGTCATTCTGCTTTGCTAGCCGGTTACCGTGCCGGAGTGACTAGCAAAAAGTCATTTTAACGAGGATAAAGGGATATTAAAATACGGTAAGCCCCTTTCATATATTATATTTTATTACTTTGGGCCAATGCCGCAGATTAATGGAATGGTCAGTAAAATTTGGTGGGCGCGAATTTTTATTACTTTCGCCCATTATCTCTCATATTGCAATATTTTTTATTGGATTCTAAAAAACCGTGATAACGCCACGTTAAAAAAGTGCTGCGAAAAATACTTTTGAATATTGAAATATTTTAACACGTTTTTATCTTTATTAGTAAAATGCAAAATGTTACGCCAATATTTTTTGCAATGTCACAAAGGTACACTGAATTTATTGACTCGTTTAAAAAAGTCGTCTAACTAACCTTTGCATAATTCAATAGGTTTTGAGAGGATAAAAGATTAATAAATTCTTATTATGTCGATTTGACTCGAACTAATTCATTTACTTGATCATAGAATTTTCTTCCGTGACTTCTTCGACTTCTTCAACTTGTACGTTTTTTGAAGAGTAGAAAACATCTTAGCGTCCTTCTGAATATTGTTCCATATTTTTTCTTCAGCCTTGCAGTCTTTCCAGATGTACACTTTTGTAATACCTATATATTATATTCAAACATGGAATGCATCAGGGATCTAATTTCTTCAACAAGAGTACGATACACCTACATCAATTAAGAGCTTAGCAGGGCTACGACTATTTTCAAATTCGGTGATTTTAGTTTCGGACATTGATGTGACGTCGCCCGTGTCGTTTCTTGAATTTGGCAACGAAAAATCCGCGACGAATTTGTAAATAATTTCATAACGCCTCTTCTAATCTAATTCTGCGGCATTTGTTTCTCGCGTCAAGTCTTTAGGCGTCGACTTTACCGTGAAACTCATGTGTAATTATGTTCACAGAAGATGCACCGTTCTCAGGGGTATAAAATCAGCTTTATTTGAGTTTTGGCAGAGAGGAATATTTTTCAATGGAAATTATGTCTTTTTCATCTCGAAGTATGTATTTTGCCGTTAGTTAATACTAATTTGATGAATCGAAAGTTATTTTTGTTATTAATTATCACAAAGAAAAAAATATTTTTTCTTTGATTTTCTTTGACAACTGGACATATTTATTGTGAATAATATAACGGTTGAATAGACGATTATGTAGATACTTTTATTAATCCTTTTTTTAATCTTTTTTATTTAATATTTGTAAAAAATTTGAACAATTCATCAAATATTTTAAGATAATATTCACGTTTTGTGTAAGTTCTACTCAAGTTCTGTTATTATATCATTATAAGCGAGTTGCAACATAAAATAGAACTTTCACAGAACTCGAAAATTTACTTCAAATATTAGATGATTTAAAACCCATTATAAATTTTTAAGGATAATTTTTTTTCAATCGGTTGCTTGTGCGTTACTGGCAGATCATCTATTTTCTCGATTCATTACAGAATGGATTCATATTTCCATCACTCCTGGACACACTGACCCCTGATTTCTAATCACCTTACATACCCTTTTCCTTCCTAAAACTTTCTCTCCTTTAACATTAAAATCCTCCACTTTGTGATGAATTGCATTGATCAACAGTGAAAAATAAGAAAATATCGTAGCTTCCCACTTTAATTTAAAAAGAAAATATCAATTACTTATAAAACGGACACGTCTACGACATCTATCGGATTAGAGTAAAGTGAATTCATATTTACGGTAGGGATCTATAATTAGACAAAGTGAGACGAGTATTGATAAAAAAATCACAGATGGTATCAACAAATAATCAGGGACAGGGACTCCCCAATATACTTTAGACGTGATATATTGACAGCCAATTGAATTGCAGCAAAAGCGATTAAAAACCAATTCAGCCTATCAACGGGAAGAGGGCCGAACCCATTTTTAGAACAAAGGAACGACCTTTGGACTTAGCAATTAGTAATGTGATTAATGAGTTTGACGTTCCCACCAAACCGAGAGGTGAATAAACTCCATGGGAAGAAATAATCTGTTCAGGGACAAAAGAACGATGACCCCAAGAAATGTTATCATTAACCGGTACGTTCCAGGGATCAGAAACCCTAGTTCTCGAACGCATTAAAACATATCAGGTGCGGAAAAAAAGGATACACGTAAACACGATGCAAAAGTTTAAGTGAAAGATTGCAAAGCAAGTGACGAAAACGTATTGTAAGATGTTAGGGAGATTTCCATCTATAATACGATTGTTTGTGACGACCGGAGATGATCGATTCGAGGGAAAACGTGCTAAAGGAAATGGAAATGTTGAAAAAACAATGGAAAATTATTGTTATCAATTCTAGATGGAGCTAGGATATTACGATGAAAGATTTAGGGAGGAAACGTCAAAAAAAATGAGAGTTTTAAAGAATAGGCGAGGGTACATTTCAGATGTCTAGAGCAGTAACAAGTGTTAGAGAAGAAAATAGAGTGCAGTACGGAGGGGAGTGGAAAATGCTGAAAACATTGCGATAGAAAAACTCAGGAAAAGGAGTCATTTTACGTAATTAAAATGGAGTTTATAGAGTAACGTAGTACGCGATTGCAGATAAAGATGAGGCATTACAATGGTTGTCGATCCCAGATGTATTTTGTTGTGATAAACAAGGAATATTCGAACATGGAAATTGTTTAGATAAGGACGATTAGCCGTTAAAAAGGTAATAAAAATTATCATGGGTCTTATGAAATATTTATATTAAAGAATTCTCATAAAATTTAACGACACTGAAATAAAAAAGGATTTATTGCCAGGTGGGTACAAGAACTAATGTATACAACTGTCAAGACATATGGTTTATGGGATTTTTCGTAAGAACGGGACGAAATTTGTAAGGCGTTCTCTATGAAGCAATAAAAATGACAGGAATTTAAGGGCCGAAGTGGGGGTATCTCCTATAAAGATGTTAAAAAAATGATATATTTATTAATAACAAATAGAAAATGAAATTTTCCAAGAGGCAGCAAACATCAAAAAAACGATATGGTTATATCAAGGAAGTACAGGGAAGTGAGGGGAAAGGAGATACGACAGAGAAAAACAAAGGAAATCTTAGATTAACAGTGAATAAAATAAATACGGCTTGAAATATAAAAACCTATAGAGATATGAACAATAACGTAAGGATAAATAAGGAAATTCATGGAAAGAGTGTCGTGAATAAAAGAAAATTCGAGAAAAAAATGGAAAATTCAAATATACGACGTAAATAGAGAAAATTCGGTTTTAAATGGAAAGGTTCATATAGAATACAGAAAAACTCGAGGAAAAATAATAAAATAAAAATGAACAATTTGCGAGAAAGACTTCGACATGAAGATATCTCTGATAGGCGAATTTGGGGACAGATTTGGAACATATGGTAGATGCCGTACGCACGGACATGTTACGGAATATATGAAAATAGAACTTTAAAATTATTAAATTCAAGCTAATTTTGTATGAACACCAGGACAAAGGAAGTTGGGCCATTAAACATGGATCTTACTAAATCCGGATCTTGTAAGTATGAGAGTACGAGACAGAATTGAAAGTATCAAACGCAAAACGTACAAAGAGACCGCATTCGACAATAATGGAGAGGTTTCAAGAAATTACGAGTTGATAGTAATTAGATTGGTTTATTATAGGAGATTCAGATACGATCTTTTGGACCTGAGAGGGGTATAAAAGTCTAGACAAATGCCAGTTGAGGACAGTCTACGTCGTGGTCGAAAAGGTTTTAACTTCGCGGAACGTGACGAAACGGTGGGTGACTTAAAGTGGAAAAATTCTAAGTGATAATTATTTTTGATACTTAGAAAAATTTGACATTCTAGTCAGTGATCTACAGAAAAAAATACTTTGCAGTTAGAGTCAGTGAAAAATAAAAATAAAGCCAACGCATTAATTACTTGTGAAAAATAAAAGTGCTCGTGATAAATACAATTTGTTTTAGTGGAAAATTCGGATTTTATAATCACTTAATATCGTATTTTTAAACTTAGAAATTTCGCGTTTAATATTAGTGCAATAAATAACTGAAGTGATGTGATAATTTAGCGTGATGAAGTTATAATTAAATACGTGTGTTCAATCTAAGTGAAAGTGTTCTAACAAATAATAAATATTTAAATTAATTATCTTAAATAATAATAATAAAACAAAATAATATTTTATTAATACATAAAAGTTCGGAGGGATAAAAATTTAATTTAACAATAATTTACCATCTCTAAATTAATCGTGAAGTAACTATCATTTAAAGAGTTATCTAACCAACGAGTTTTGAGATAAAATACAGTTTAGAACGATAGAGTTCATGCATCATTTTAATTAATTAGATTAAATGAAAAAAAAAAAAAATTGAAGTCAAAAAGATTTAATTAAATTTAGGAAAATAAAAATTAATTTAGGAAAATTGCAGCAAGGTTACCGTGTATTTCCCGGTCGGAAAAAACCTTGGTAGGGGTAAGTCTTTTCCGTTATAAAATTTTACAGATTCCAAGGAGAAAGCGGAATGGAGCAAACATTGGTATTTGGATTAATTATTTGACCAAGATATTACTCGCTTAATATGTGATATGTAACTATATTAAAATATTATAAATATAATAAGTATATTTTATATATTTATATATGTATGTATATAAACATATATATATTTGTAATTTTATTGTTCCCAAGAAAATTTTTAATCAAGAAGAAAACACTTATATAAAAAGAGGAAGAGGGTATCGATTCCTACCTCTGAATTCATCAATAACTATTAAAAGTAGTTATGTGTGATGAATTTACAAATCAATATTTTATATTTAATCTTATGTATGTATTAATATAATTTCAGAAAATCCAGAGCATTTGAAATAAGTTATGATATTAGAAATTATTTCAATCAGAAAATTATACAGATCAATATTATAAATTATTTATTGAGACAAAGTATATATAAATGAATAAATATGTATACGTAATCGGGTATCAGACTAGACAATTGCGCTAAGTACATCATTATCAAACAAAGAAAATTTTAGAGTCATCTCACACGTCTCCGGAATGTCTAAAGTAAACATACCTCATACGCTTGAATCTAGGTCACGAGGACGTAGAGAATGTTTACAAAGCTCAAATTGTTTACAAAATAATTCGGTCACTGGGGCACTAGTTCGAATACAGTAAAAAGAAAAAAAAAAAAATGACCTTGATTAGTGGATATCGTACTTAGGTATTAACTTCTAGGAACGGGATAAAATTATTATATTGCGCAATTATTAGGAACAAAAGAAAAAAAATTAAACACTATTTTTAATTTGAACGTAACGAGGTATCTACAGACCTAAGCAATTGAAAATTAACAGATTTATTATAGCAGTTCAAAAGGGTGTATTGAAGATTTACATGAAACAGTTGAAAAATCACGGGATAGCTTAATAAGGGGTAATGAGGATTTACATGATTCAATTGAGAATCACGGGATAGCAAGAGTTTATCAAAAGTTGAACATGGGAGGGGAGGGAAAGAAAAAAAAAATACAGTTCAACCAACAGAAGGCAGTGTTCGCTTCTGTAACAAGGACCATTAATCAAACCATAGAGATGGCGGATCTCTCAAACAAAACCGTCAACAAAACCAAACAAAAGCTTGGAGTTATGGCGAATCTCCAGAACACATCGCCAGATAAGATCTTATTGTACTAGTATATATTTATATTTCACACTATTCTTACGTATATATTCGGTATCAATCTGAGGATTGTGCAGAATCCGATGGGCGAGATCCGAGCTCGGGATGCGTTGCAAGTAGTTTCGTATTGCGAGTTATAAACCTTCCCAAAACGTATGTTTACATATATATCTTTTTATGTACTGTTCATTGAATGAAACGAACTCACTTACAATTAGTGCTTTAGGCCTGTCGGGTCACTCTCGTCTCATTTCTTGAACGTGGAGGGAGGATTCACGACCCGTAACTCCACACAAACCCGTGAGTATATGATTGCATATAGGACGAAACCGGTTCGCCCTAAGTAAATAGTAAACTTTGGAGGAGTAGGAATTTGGAGATATCTGGGCTTGGAGGAAGACCTGAAGGCAGTGCATGATGGCGAAAGGAAGGTCAATTGGGACGCGATAACTTAGGTATCAATCAATTGAACCGTGCCAAAAGACTGTGCGAATTTTGGGTTGACTTCTGATCACCCGGCTTACTTGATGGAGGCAGGAGCCAAATTTTGCCAGAAAAAGGGTTATTCTGAGTTCGTCAAATATGCAATTAACTAATTACATTAACCTACTAAATCCATCTTTATATGTACCTTATAGCAGCTGAATCTAAACGGAGGGGCGCCCAGCAGATACGAGATACAATCATAATCAAATTTACTAACATTTAACCATTTGAGTTATATTTAATTATCTGTTCAATTAGTCATGTGTAGTTTCGATTAGTATTACTTATTCATGAATTCATTAGGATGTAGGGAATCATAATAAACGTCAAAGGGAAGTTAGTTCATTTAGAGAAATTACTTAAGGTTAAATTTGCAAGAGAGAGACCAATACAGTTTTGAAATTCAACACTCTGTTTAGAATCAAGAGGGTTACCACAAAATTTAAAGTAATTAAAATCCTATATCATAAATCAAAAAATTACACAACGTTTGATGGAGTTTAATTACAACCTAAATACGAAAATATTTACGTTCAAAGTCGTAAATAACGTATTTATTAGTTAAGTACATATATCGCTAAAGGTATGTAGTACAAGGGAGCTTTAAGTAGCTTTCTGTAGTTATCAGAGGAAATAAGGGTCCAATTTTATAAAGGCTTGTGTGACGTAGGGGAGGAATTTTCCATCCCTACCACACATATGCAAAGCCTTAAGAATTTAAATATCGATCAGAGCCAAGAGAAAAGAAGAATATTACGACTGGTGCCAAGTGCCCAGGAGTAAATAAAATAAAGACAAATACAAGAGAGTAGAAAAAAAGACAGTACATCACAACTGCACAGCCGTGACAGGAGATCAGAGTTTTACAAGTTGTTTTAGAAAAAAAAAAAAAACCTTTATTGGTCAATCTATTGCAAAAAAAAAAAAAAAAGTGAAAAAAAAAAAAATAATAATAATAAGTAGGACGTTATGTTAAATGAAGTGATAATAAAAATAAAATAAAAATCAGAACAGTGCGCCGTTAAATAAACACGAAAAAAATATATAAATTAATAAATAAATATACGAAAATAAATATATAAACAATACATTTAAATATAAAAAAAAAAAGTGTTAACGAATAAACTCTACATGTTTTAAAATAATTTATAAAAGTGTCGATAAAGTTTAAATCAAGTGACCATGAATTTGTTGATTGCTTATGAGATTATAAATATCGTAACAAAGAATGTAGGTCAGATACAAGCGTAAACAGTTTATTCAAGGCAGACCATAAATTAACAGAATAATGGTGTTGACATTCCTGAATCCAGAATGTTAATGACCGTAATGTAAACAATCTGATACGAGATACCGCGGTGTTTGTAAGCATCGAAAGTGATAACAAAACATCGAAAAATTTTGAAGTAGGTGACATCGGGGGTAACGCGCATCGCTTTAAGAGATTGTAGAATAAACAAACTCGAAAATGATATCAACACTCGGTTACGGAAAAAATAAACAGACTTTACAGATAAAAACGGGGGAACTTACCTACATAAAGTGACCCTTTGTTTATAGTTAATGTTGTGGGTTTGTATGTGAGGATTATCACATAAAAAGTCATAACATAAAAGATAAGGAACATAAAATAAAAATAACATAAAATATTTGATTGGGGATAGTGTCGAGTTGAGAGCTTTAATATCACAGGCGAATGTTTTATAGGTATATACCTATTTAAGGGAACATTTGATCATTCGGACCAAAAAAGGAGGGGATTTGACGAAATAACATCAAGATAGGTATTGCGAACTCTAAATAGATTTTGCGAAAATATCGTAGGTATTGCGGAACTTGAAGGAATGGTTGGCATTCTAAACAATGAGTAATTATTGGTTGAACGAAAATCACGGGATATTCATTAACATTGGAGTAACAATATTCATTCCGTTTTTTTTTGCAATTACCTACATTTAATTGAAATGAAGAGTGATGGTAGAGTTGATCTAATTTGGGTTACAATCATCATGCAAACAAATATAAATAATTAAAAATATTGTGTTTTATAGGGGGACGGGTTCCAAAAAAAAAAAAAATAAAATAAATTATAAATATATATAGGTATATTTATAATAAATAGTTGGTATTGAGTTAAATTCATTAAAAATTTTAAACAAAAAATGGCGGAAAAAAGGAAAGTGGATGCGACGGAATTAGAAGCTAAAGAAATACCGTTGGGAGATGAATTACGGGAGATATTTAGACGTTCAAAGAGGTCTAAGTTACGAGTCGAGGATATGATAGAAGTCGTTCAGCCAGAGGGGGAGACCGACACAAAATCGGAGGAACAGGGCGAAAATAAGCGAGAGTGTGAAGAGAGACTCACACATGATATGTTACAGGAAAAACCCGAGGAAAAGGAACAAGAAAAGTTAACGAAGTAAAAGGAAAAATAAAAAAATAAAATAAAAAAATATAGAAAAACGAGAAAATTGAAAAAAAAAAAAAAAAAAAAAAAAATAAGTAAATAAATAGAATAAGGAAGGCAACATAATTTACATAAGGTAATTTAGGAAACTAAAATAGAGATTATAAGGTTGTCGCTTAATAAGATAAAATATAAACATTAACCGGGCGACACTCGGAAAATAAAGAAAATGGTTGGGAAACGTGGAACAAGTAGGCGAGCCCAGGCTTTAGTGACAGCAATCGGGGAAAATGTCACAACCGAGACTTCAACAATAAACATAGGAGATATAACTACAATAATTCAGGCAGCTTTGGCACCGCTCGTCAATAAGATGCAAGAACTCGAGAAACAATTGGAAAGCCCAGCAACAGTGGCGGTGATAGGAGAGGATAGTGCGCCGAAAAGCGTTCTCCAAGTAGTGGAAATGTTACCACAGCAGGAACGACCATCATTCTCCGGTGGAAATCAAAATCCCATTAGTTTCCTGGAAGATTTAAAAGAATACACTAGAAAAGTGAAACGAACGGATCCTTTAGTCGTCGTACGGGAAAATTTGAAAGGGGAAGCTAAATCGTGGGCAAAATTGTACAATAAACGATGGGAGACTATGTTAGATTTCGAACGAGATTTTTTAGCTACCTATTGGGGAGACATAAAGAAAAATGAAGTTCGCCGTCGTCTTGCAGAAGGGGTATATGATGCCAAGAAAAATATATCCATGCTTACTCATTTCGCAAACTATTGGGAGCTAGCGAAGGCTTTAAAGATTACTGACACACCGTTGGGCATAGTTGACGAGATTATGAGACATTATCCGAAGGAAATTCAATCGCTATGGTTTTCGGGGCAATCAGGAGATGAGATTGTCGCCGCTGAGTTTCTACGAAAACTAGATACAATGGTATGTACACCAGAAGAACGGAACATGAAGAAGAGGAGTGGGGAGGAATCCAGCCAGAAGGACAAATACCGTGACCGTTACCACGCCATAAAAAGGAGGATACACGCAATTGAAAGTGTGGGCGAAAACGCTAGTTGCAGCAAGTGCACCGAAGTTAACAGTTCACCAAAAGAAAATTCTACAATAACTACAGCCGGGAAGGAGCTAGTGGTCGCAGCTAACTCGGGAGATAAAAGGAGATTATAGCGCTTTACATTTAGCTAGATATTACACAAGTAATAAGAAACAAAAATCAGGTTTACAATTAGTGGAAATCAACGGATAGAGTGCGAAGTTTACAAATATTTGTAAATGTTAATAAATAAATAAACGATTGAGAAATACAAATAAAAATATGTTAGGATACATTATAATTGGGGAGGGGGAAGAAAGAAAATTACTAAAATATTAGATTATCAGATTGCTTGCGAGGGGCGGATCGTCGTTAAGTCTTTGAGGGTGAGTGGACAAGTTCTTAATAAGCGACAATCATATTCAATTATTGAAATAGGGTAAGGCAAATAAAGTCGTTAATTTTGATTTTCTAGTTGAAAAAAAAAAAAATTGACTTTTTTTATGTGTTAATGAAAAAAAAAAAAAAAAAAAAAAAAAAAAGGGTTAGATAAGTAAGAACACTCGAAGGAGAGAATTAGAGATATTATATGGCACACAAAAGGGACATTTTGAAAAATAAACAATGCCTAGGAATTTTTTTTTTGAAATATTGAAATAAGAAAGTTTATCTATAGATATAGGGTAGACATTAAGTATAGAGATAAAAAGGTAACATTTGAATTAAGGTATAAATATTTTAGATTTCGAAAAAAAAAAAAGGAAAAAAGGAACGCTGAACCAATTTGAGGATAATAAAGAACATTTATAAAAATTTAAATATTAGAGTGGACAACACTTAGGCTAGAACAACTTTGGATGAATTAAGAAATTACAATTAGAAATTAAGAATTATAAAATAAAGTTTAAATAAATAAAGAAAAAAAAAAAAATGCTGGAAAATTTATATGAAACATGTATACCACTGATTGTCGGATTGGGTGAGGTCGTGCGAAAACACACATTTCACAAAAAATATTCATATTTACAAAACAAAAAACAATTAATTGCACACCAAGAGACCACCCGCTTTTCAGTTGTTCGAAAGGCCGCGAGATTGTAAACAATCTTTACTTAAATCATTGTAAGGGAGGTCTTAGTCCAATTTGGTTGGGGACCACCAAAACACGCGAGTCGAGGGGCGTGTTCCAGCAAAAAGAAATTAATTTTGAATCTATCAAAATTAAAGAAAATTTCATAAAGTAAAATCTACGCGAAAAGAAAATAAAGAATACAATGAGATTCAAATTCAAGATTGTTAACAATCCGAACAGAATGAGGAGGGGGAGATAGGAAGTAATAGGATACGGAAAAGAGATAGGGGATAACAGAATGAGGAGGGGGAGATAGGAAGTAATAGGATACGGAAAAGAGATAGGGGATAACAGAATGAGGAGGGGGAGATAGGAAGTAATAGGATACGGAAAAAAGATAGGGGATAACAAAATGAGGAGGGGGAGATAGGAAGTAATATGACACGGAGTAGAGATAGGGGATAACCAAATGAGGAGGGGAAGATAGCTAGTCTAAATTTGAACACAATTTCGGTGTCTAACGAAAAAAAAAAAAAAAAAAAAAAAAAAAAAAAAAAAAAAAAAAAAAAAAAAAAAAGAATAGGACATTAAAATAAAATACAACGTTAGCCACAGCAAATTGAGTTCAGAGGAGGGAACTGTGATGAATTGCATTGATCAACAGTGAAAAATAAGAAAATATCGTAGCTTCCCACTTTAATTTAAAAAGAAAATATCAATTACTTATAAAACGGACACGTCTACGACATCTATCGGATTAGAGTAAAGTGAATTCATATTTACGGTAGGGATCTATAATTAGACAAAGTGAGACGAGTATTGATAAAAAAATCACAGATGGTATCAACAAATAATCAGGGACAGGGACTCCCCAATATACTTTAGACGTGATATATTGACAGCCAATTGAATTGCAGCAAAAGCGATTAAAAACCAATTCAGCCTATCAACGGGAAGAGGGCCGAACCCATTTTTAGAACAAAGGAACGACCTTTGGACTTAGCAATTAGTAATGTGATTAATGAGTTTGACGTTCCCACCAAACCGAGAGGTGAATAAACTCCATGGGAAGAAATAATCTGTTCAGGGACAAAAGAACGATGACCCCAAGAAATGTTATCATTAACCGGTACGTTCCAGGGATCAGAAACCCTAGTTCTCGAACGCATTAAAACATATCAGGTGCGGAAAAAAAGGATACACGTAAACACGATGCAAAAGTTTAAGTGAAAGATTGCAAAGCAAGTGACGAAAACGTATTGTAAGATGTTAGGGAGATTTCCATCTATAATACGATTGTTTGTGACGACCGGAGATGATCGATTCGAGGGAAAACGTGCTAAAGGAAATGGAAATGTTGAAAAAACAATGGAAAATTATTGTTATCAATTCTAGATGGAGCTAGGATATTACGATGAAAGATTTAGGGAGGAAACGTCAAAAAAAATGAGAGTTTTAAAGAATAGGCGAGGGTACATTTCAGATGTCTAGAGCAGTAACAAGTGTTAGAGAAGAAAATAGAGTGCAGTACGGAGGGGAGTGGAAAATGCTGAAAACATTGCGATAGAAAAACTCAGGAAAAGGAGTCATTTTACGTAATTAAAATGGAGTTTATAGAGTAACGTAGTACGCGATTGCAGATAAAGATGAGGCATTACAATGGTTGTCGATCCCAGATGTATTTTGTTGTGATAAACAAGGAATATTCGAACATGGAAATTGTTTAGATAAGGACGATTAGCCGTTAAAAAGGTAATAAAAATTATCATGGGTCTTATGAAATATTTATATTAAAGAATTCTCATAAAATTTAACGACACTGAAATAAAAAAGGATTTATTGCCAGGTGGGTACAAGAACTAATGTATACAACTGTCAAGACATATGGTTTATGGGATTTTTCGTAAGAACGGGACGAAATTTGTAAGGCGTTCTCTATGAAGCAATAAAAATGACAGGAATTTAAGGGCCGAAGTGGGGGTATCTCCTATAAAGATGTTAAAAAAATGATATATTTATTAATAACAAATAGAAAATGAAATTTTCCAAGAGGCAGCAAACATCAAAAAAACGATATGGTTATATCAAGGAAGTACAGGGAAGTGAGGGGAAAGGAGATACGACAGAGAAAAACAAAGGAAATCTTAGATTAACAGTGAATAAAATAAATACGGCTTGAAATATAAAAACCTATAGAGATATGAACAATAACGTAAGGATAAATAAGGAAATTCATGGAAAGAGTGTCGTGAATAAAAGAAAATTCGAGAAAAAAATGGAAAATTCAAATATACGACGTAAATAGAGAAAATTCGGTTTTAAATGGAAAGGTTCATATAGAATACAGAAAAACTCGAGGAAAAATAATAAAATAAAAATGAACAATTTGCGAGAAAGACTTCGACATGAAGATATCTCTGATAGGCGAATTTGGGGACAGATTTGGAACATATGGTAGATGCCGTACGCACGGACATGTTACGGAATATATGAAAATAGAACTTTAAAATTATTAAATTCAAGCTAATTTTGTATGAACACCAGGACAAAGGAAGTTGGGCCATTAAACATGGATCTTACTAAATCCGGATCTTGTAAGTATGAGAGTACGAGACAGAATTGAAAGTATCAAACGCAAAACGTACAAAGAGACCGCATTCGACAATAATGGAGAGGTTTCAAGAAATTACGAGTTGATAGTAATTAGATTGGTTTATTATAGGAGATTCAGATACGATCTTTTGGACCTGAGAGGGGTATAAAAGTCTAGACAAATGCCAGTTGAGGACAGTCTACGTCGTGGTCGAAAAGGTTTTAACTTCGCGGAACGTGACGAAACGGTGGGTGACTTAAAGTGGAAAAATTCTAAGTGATAATTATTTTTGATACTTAGAAAAATTTGACATTCTAGTCAGTGATCTACAGAAAAAAATACTTTGCAGTTAGAGTCAGTGAAAAATAAAAATAAAGCCAACGCATTAATTACTTGTGAAAAATAAAAGTGCTCGTGATAAATACAATTTGTTTTAGTGGAAAATTCGGATTTTATAATCACTTAATATCGTATTTTTAAACTTAGAAATTTCGCGTTTAATATTAGTGCAATAAATAACTGAAGTGATGTGATAATTTAGCGTGATGAAGTTATAATTAAATACGTGTGTTCAATCTAAGTGAAAGTGTTCTAACAAATAATAAATATTTAAATTAATTATCTTAAATAATAATAATAAAACAAAATAATATTTTATTAATACATAAAAGTTCGGAGGGATAAAAATTTAATTTAACAATAATTTACCATCTCTAAATTAATCGTGAAGTAACTATCATTTAAAGAGTTATCTAACCAACGAGTTTTGAGATAAAATACAGTTTAGAACGATAGAGTTCATGCATCATTTTAATTAATTAGATTAAATGAAAAAAAAAAAAAATTGAAGTCAAAAAGATTTAATTAAATTTAGGAAAATAAAAATTAATTTAGGAAAATTGCAGCAAGGTTACCGTGTATTTCCCGGTCGGAAAAAACCTTGGTAGGGGTAAGTCTTTTCCGTTATAAAATTTTACAGATTCCAAGGAGAAAGCGGAATGGAGCAAACATTGGTATTTGGATTAATTATTTGACCAAGATATTACTCGCTTAATATGTGATATGTAACTATATTAAAATATTATAAATATAATAAGTATATTTTATATATTTATATATGTATGTATATAAACATATATATATTTGTAATTTTATTGTTCCCAAGAAAATTTTTAATCAAGAAGAAAACACTTATATAAAAAGAGGAAGAGGGTATCGATTCCTACCTCTGAATTCATCAATAACTATTAAAAGTAGTTATGTGTGATGAATTTACAAATCAATATTTTATATTTAATCTTATGTATGTATTAATATAATTTCAGAAAATCCAGAGCATTTGAAATAAGTTATGATATTAGAAATTATTTCAATCAGAAAATTATACAGATCAATATTATAAATTATTTATTGAGACAAAGTATATATAAATGAATAAATATGTATACGTAATCGGGTATCAGACTAGACAATTGCGCTAAGTACATCATTATCAAACAAAGAAAATTTTAGAGTCATCTCACACGTCTCCGGAATGTCTAAAGTAAACATACCTCATACGCTTGAATCTAGGTCACGAGGACGTAGAGAATGTTTACAAAGCTCAAATTGTTTACAAAATAATTCGGTCACTGGGGCACTAGTTCGAATACAGTAAAAAGAAAAAAAAAAAAATGACCTTGATTAGTGGATATCGTACTTAGGTATTAACTTCTAGGAACGGGATAAAATTATTATATTGCGCAATTATTAGGAACAAAAGAAAAAAAATTAAACACTATTTTTAATTTGAACGTAACGAGGTATCTACAGACCTAAGCAATTGAAAATTAACAGATTTATTATAGCAGTTCAAAAGGGTGTATTGAAGATTTACATGAAACAGTTGAAAAAATCACGGGATAGCTTAATAAGGGGTAATGAGGATTTACATGATTCAATTGAGAATCACGGGATAGCAAGAGTTTATCAAAAGTTGAACATGGGAGGGGAGGGAAAGAAAAAAAAATACAGTTCAACCAACAGAAGGCAGTGTTCGCTTCTGTAACAAGGACCATTAATCAAACCATAGAGATGGCGGATCTCTCAAACAAAACCGTCAACAAAACCAAACAAAAGCTTGGAGTTATGGCGAATCTCCAGAACACATCGCCAGATAAGATCTTATTGTACTAGTATATATTTATATTTCACACTATTCTTACGTATATATTCGGTATCAATCTGAGGATTGTGCAGAATCCGATGGGCGAGATCCGAGCTCGGGATGCGTTGCAAGTAGTTTCGTATTGCGAGTTATAAACCTTCCCAAAACGTATGTTTACATATATATCTTTTTATGTACTGTTCATTGAATGAAACGAACTCACTTACAATTAGTGCTTTAGGCCTGTCGGGTCACTCTCGTCTCATTTCTTGAACGTGGAGGGAGGATTCACGACCCGTAACTCCACACAAACCCGTGAGTATATGATTGCATATAGGACGAAACCGGTTCGCCCTAAGTAAATAGTAAACTTTGGAGGAGTAGGAATTTGGAGGTATCTGGGCTTGGAGGAAGACCTGAAGGCAGTGCATGATGGCGAAAGGAAGGTCAATTGGGACGCGATAACTTAGGTATCAATCAATTGAACCGTGCCAAAAGACTGTGCGAATTTTGGGTTGACTTCTGATCACCCGGCTTACTTGATGGAGGCAGGAGCCAAATTTTGCCAGAAAAAGGGTTATTCTGAGTTCGTCAAATATGCAATTAACTAATTACATTAACCTACTAAATCCATCTTTATATGTACCTTATAGCAGCTGAATCTAAACGGAGGGGCGCCCAGCAGATACGAGATACAATCATAATCAAATTTACTAACATTTAACCATTTGAGTTATATTTAATTATCTGTTCAATTAGTCATGTGTAGTTTCGATTAGTATTACTTATTCATGAATTCATTAGGATGTAGGGAATCATAATAAACGTCAAAGGGAAGTTAGTTCATTTAGAGAAATTACTTAAGGTTAAATTTGCAAGAGAGAGACCAATACAGTTTTGAAATTCAACACTCTGTTTAGAATCAAGAGGGTTACCACAAAATTTAAAGTAATTAAAATCCTATATCATAAATCAAAAAATTACACAACGTTTGATGGAGTTTAATTACAACCTAAATACGAAAATATTTACGTTCAAAGTCGTAAATAACGTATTTATTAGTTAAGTACATATATCGCTAAAGGTATGTAGTACAAGGGAGCTTTAAGTAGCTTTCTGTAGTTATCAGAGGAAATAAGGGTCCAATTTTATAAAGGCTTGTGTGACGTAGGGGAGGAATTTTCCATCCCTACCACACATATGCAAAGCCTTAAGAATTTAAATATCGATCAGAGCCAAGAGAAAAGAAGAATATTACGACTGGTGCCAAGTGCCCAGGAGTAAATAAAATAAAGACAAATACAAGAGAGTAGAAAAAAAGACAGTACATCACAACTTCAAACATAAAATCGACTTCAAAAATACCCCTAACAATAAGTTGATATGAATATCAAACGAATTTATATTCAGTGAAGATTTTTTGTGCATATGCGCTGGTGTAAGTAAGAGTATATATAAAGTCAAGTATGTTTGCTCATCGCAATGGCTGAACCCTGCCGAACCAGCCAAACCATGCCCCAAGCGAAAATTGACTCCAAAAAAGTTACTTGTTAGCGTTTGGTCGACTAGTGCTGGTGTCGTTCACTACAGCTTTCTTAAATCTAGCTAGACGATTACGGCAGATGTCTATTGTCAGCAACTGCAAACCATGATGGAAAAGCTAGCTGCTAAACAACCGAGGCTGGTTACTCGCTCTAGGCCACTGCTGCTTCATGACAACGCTAGACCACACACTGCACAACAGACGGCTACCAAATTAGAGGAGCTTCAATTGGAATGTCTAAGACATTTACCGTACTCTCCGGACCTTGCCCCAACAGATTACCATTTTTTTCGAAATTCGGATAACTTCTTGCAAGGGAAAAAATTCAACTCCGATGGGGCAGTCCAAACCGCCTTCATAGCCCAGTCAACCTGTGTTTTTAGATAGAAAAAAATAGTATAAAGCTAATTTTTTCCCCGTCGACTACTATCATTTAGACAAGTTTTTAGCCAAAAGTCCTCGCCCCTGTCCCCATTGCTTTCCCCCTGTGCCACCCCAAACATGAAAAGTGTAAGGGTTTCGTAAATCACGTCTATCTCAATTAATAAACAACATATCGGATTGCATTTTTTTTATTCTCTTTGTTGTAACATTGTCTAAAATTATTATCAAGTTAACTTTCGTCGTAACTTTTACTGTTTGTTTGTAATTCGTATGTAAAGGTAATTTTTTTTTTTTTTTTTGGCACGTAATTTTACTTTTTGTCGCAGAACTTTTTATGTCGAGATTTTATGAAAAAATGTTTCCTACAAAAGTTGTAGCTCTTATTATTACCTTTAAAATGATATAAAATAAAAATTACTTTGTTGGAGATCCAGTGAGATTCAGCCGGTGTAATGCCGAATGCGTACTCTGTCAAGGCGGGTTCGGTCGAGGTGGGGTCGTTGTTTAGTGAGAGTGTTTTTTTAAATTTTATTTTTAAGGTACACTATTGCATTTTCTATAAAAAAACTAATCGAGTCTCTGTGAAACCTAAATTCCTCACTTTTTAAATTTGTTTCAAATAATAATAAGTCCTTGTATACATCTAAAATAGGTATTTTAAAATAGTTTTAGCAGAGATGGCGCGCACCAAGCACTCACGGTTGATATCTGGTGTTTTCTTGCCATAAAGTACACATTAAAATATATTATTTTATAGCTCATAGAAAGGGCTA
The DNA here is from genome assembly GCA_929108145.2 of Limnephilus rhombicus. Lineage (NCBI taxonomy): Eukaryota > Metazoa > Arthropoda > Insecta > Trichoptera > Limnephilidae > Limnephilus > Limnephilus rhombicus. Next base: position 53,920,193 of record OV815282.1, on the reverse strand, counting down.
TAACCTTTGTCGGAAACATTTTTTCATAAAATGTCGGCCTGAAAAGTTCTATGACAAAAAGTAAAATTTCGTTCCAAAAAATATACAAATTTTACCTTTTCAGATGAATTACAAACAAATGGTAAAAGTTACGATGAAAATTTACTGGACATTAATTGTAGAAAATATTATAAAAAAGAGAATAAAAAAATTGCAATCTGATATGTTTAGTAATCGAGATAGACGCGATTTACAAAACCCTTACACTTTTCATGTTTGGGGAGACACAGGGGGGGGAGCAAGGGGGGTAGGGGCGGGGACTTTTGACAAAACACTTGTCTAAATAGTAGTAGTCGATGGGGAAAAAATTAGCTTTATACTATTTATTTCCTTCAACTGGTGTTCTACGACACAGGTTGACTGGACTATCAAAGATTTTATTGATTCCCGTCCGAATGGTTTTTTTAGTAAAGGGATCGATGGATACCTATGAGATGGCAAAAGTGCATAGATAGCAATGGTACATACTTTGATTAAATAAAAAACTTTATGTTCCTCCCATACAAAACACCAATTTCATATGTAAGGACCTAATATTTTAAAATTAGTAAATTGTGGAATAACACAAGTCAATCAAATAAAATTTAACGCAAGTCGAGAGCCTTACCAAAAATGTCAAAACTAGTAATGAAAGAAATATTTAAGAAAAATATATATTTTACTAATAAATATTTCTAAAAGTGAACAAAACTATGATGTAAGGAATGATTTTTATGTAAATAATTTAACGAAATTACATTAAGATTTTTTTTAATATGTATTTATTTAACACCGAATTATGCATATCATATTATAGTTTCTTATGTAATTATCAGAAAGATTTATGTAATTATTTTCAATTGTTTTTTTTATTATCATAAAAACATAATATTAAATGTTTGTTAATATTAAATTCTCACAATGTATTCAGGTCTAGTAAATGATTGATCTTTTTGGTGATTCTGTTTCTACTTAAATTACGCGGGACAGCGTCGGGGGCGACCGTTCTCGGCGATGCCTGTTCGCGCAATGGAATTGAATGATCAAAGTGGTCTTTATATATACTTACGAATATCGAAGTAAACCAAGTAAATTATTGGAATTTAATAAATATTTTTTTTAATTGACTAACTTAAAATACTGTTTAATTGGATGATATTTTTATTTTATTAACTAACCTGTTTTTTGGTACATTAAAACGATTTTAAAGTTGACTGATTTATGCAGTTTTTTTAATAGTATCATATCGTAATTTAGGTAAAAAGGTTCTTTAATTAAAAAATGTAAAAATGAGCAGGCATAGATTGAGATGTTTTCGATCTAAAAATATTTTTTTATTTTTTTTCCTTCTTGTATATGACCACATAAGAAAAATATTTTTCAGGTCGATTGAGATTTGTTGAAAACAGCTATTTTTAAAACAGTTGTAAAGTAAGAAAAATATTTTTTGATAATGTATAATTATATTTTGAAGGATAGAACGTAAATGTAACTATCATTCTTTTGATTTAACTTTTTTGTTTTGTTTGTACAGTTATGGACGTAGGCGACTTCGAAAACGCACAAAAACCATTAAATATTGAAAAATCTCTCGTACCATCAAGTAAGTACATATCGTAAAGCAAAAGTGGCGACGATCATTTCTCAAAATTGACTCTTTGGATCTTTTGTCGCTTAAATCGAGTGTCGACTGAATCCCTCTGACGCAATTCTGAACATCAATCTTAGGCTATTATCCATAACTGGAGTGGGTTAATTTCCTTCTTGCTCTACTTTTAGGATGGTAACCAATGTACCATTCGGTTGGCATTACGGCAACATACTTTCAGCCTATAAATGATTTCCCTCATAAATTTGTACCATAACGAACACTTTATAAGGGTTGAATGGTTCATTTTGGAGAAAGCATCTCAAGTTTGGTGAATTAGCCAAACTTAGCAAGAACACGGCTTGACAACGTGCTCGTCCCATTTCAAATCCCTCAGCTTATGGCTACACAATGTTATTCCAACTGCTAATCTGTGTCGATCGGTTGGAAGTGATTGCAACGAGGCGGAAGTCCTTATAGAATTTAAAAATTATTTTATTTACTTATCATTTCAATTCTCGCACATGCAGTTTACATAATAAGTACCAGTAATACAAAAATATATAAGATTTCTATTTTTGAAACTGAAAACGAAGACGGAAAAAAGTTTTATATTTGTTTTATTATAATAATATATTAGATATAAGATATCAAATTTTATAACATCATAAAATATACTTAAAAAAATTAAAAATAATAATCAATAACTGCATGAGTCAGTACTACCTACTGTTTTGTGAACACCTCGCTAGGAAAACCTGTGCTGAGAGGTGTTTTTATGCCGTCATATAAGTATAAACACACTACCGTCCTTGAGATTCTCAAGGAGGGTACTGTGGTTCCACACGTGGTTAGATTAATAGCAGTTAAAGACACAACGAAGTAAAAATTTAGTGAAAAGAAAGGATATTATATGAAATTAACTTAGCACATTATTGTCGTTAAACAATATAATTGTTACATCCTCATTTTCTGAAAAAAATGTTTGCTGGTTGTGATTTTGCTGTCCGAACACATTATTGAGATATAGAGACGTATGATTTTAAATTCTCTATTGCGTCCGAACGTATGTGGAAGCGGTGCACAGATGGTAGGGTTCGGTTCTTGAAAATGAGTATTTCACGGGTGCGCAGCTTGCGAATGGTATAATAAATAGCTTTCACAAAATGGTGATGCGTGCACTGTTATGCATTTATTTCGCTCTGAGTTCAATTTGTTAGGCCTGAATCACTGGTGAAAATGTGATTTGGTGGGTTAGCACGTTTGGAGATATGGGACATGGGATATGGGTTCCACCCTAAATCAGAAGCCTGCGTAACGCCCATGGTCAATAAAAAAAACAGAAAGAATTAGTGATGCTGACACTCCCATACAACGTAATCCCGGTTTCAACAGAAACATCGAGGCCAATCTGCAACCGTAAATTCTGACTGATACATAACAATGTTACGAGAATCTTTCTTACCGCAACTGTAAAATTTAAAGTCTATAACGGCAGGTGATAGTTTTAACAAAAGAAAGCGATGTGGTGCCATACGTAAAATGTGTGATATGTGAATACAAAGTCGTAAACGAGATGTTTGCAGGCTAACTCAATATCGCGCCGATGGGATATTCCATGATCCCCAGGAGTGCAGAATTGACTACTCTAGACCAGTTTTCTGGGGTTGTATCAAAAGTTTAGTTTGCTGCAATATAATCCAACTACAAATGCCCAAATAAGGAAATAAATAGCTTATAACGGTTAATAGTGATTTAAACACGTTGGTCGCCAAATATATAACGCTTAGTAAAGGTACAACACTTTAATAAGACATTTGTTTTATTACAAGTATCGTAAGACAAAAGTTTTATTCATGATCTTTATGTTTACTAAATCTCTAATGAGTACAATAAAAGAACGGTCGCAAAACAGTTAAATTATATTTTTCAATTAAAAGAAAATTATAACATGAATTCATTATAAAATATTAATTTTTAAAAATTATTACAAATTTAATTAATTTAACTTAATATTACCTAAAAAAAATAACATACAAAAAAATTTACTTTCTCTAACACTCTTTCCAATTTCTTTCATAGAACGAATATCAAAAGTGACTACAAACATGTATACTCTCGTGCAGAAGAATACTTATCAAATTTTATTTCTATTTTTATTTCAAGAAGAATGATAGTTACCAATGTTTATTTCAATCTTCTTTAAATTATCTTTTTATTTCTTTATTTACTTAGCTTACCATTAATTCTTATATTTTTATTTTTATTTATCCCTGAATTTGTTATTTTATCTTTCTTCTTATATTTTATTATCTGTTTATATAAAACAATATTTCATGTATGACTACAACAATACGGGCAATAGCCTAGTATGGTAGTTAAAAAATGTAACATGTGAACATTTATGAAATAATAATTTAAAAAAATATATATATATAAAAAATGAAACAATACAACTTTGTATAAACCACTTATAAAATGTGCAAATCCGACCGGTTTCGGAACAAACGTTCCTTCGTCAGGGAAAGCTTATACTAATTTGACAGTTTAGAACAATGTTTTATTATGTTAGGGGTGGAGCCGTTGTTAGTTAATAATGTAGATTGGGTGGGTAGGTATTAGTGTAGAGTGGGTGGGTAGGGGAACAAATCCATGATTGGGCTATATGACAATATTTTTTTTTTTTTTTTTTGATAATAGATTATTATTATTATCAGGTTAGTTCTTCAGAGCACTAAACAAAGACAGCCTCAAAATCTATTTCTATTCTGAATAGTTATATTTCTCATAGTACTAGTTATATAATATCGTGTAAATGGTATTATGAAGTGTAATTAATTATTTTATCTCACCTTACTCACGAAGAAATTATTTATTCTTAGGTGTTATTTGGAAGCCAATATATACGTAATACAGCATTTCATATGACGCCCCTTCCCTTCCCTCATTACCAGACAAATAACTAATTTTTCGAAGAAAACTTCTTCTAAAAGGTTGTTACTTTGTGATGTCATTATTTATTTATTAAAAGAAAATAACTTAGTTTACATCACTTTATTTTTTATACTTTATAATATCAACATACAGGATATAAAACATCGCAAATCAATAATTTAGAAATTTTAGAAATAAGAAAAAATGTTAATTCCAAAGCTGACATAATTAATAAGCAAAAAATTTTTGTTAACCCTGTTTTAAATATCTTCCCACTTAACCGGCCTTTTACTTCTAATAGCTTGGTAATCCCCAATTCTTCGAAACTCCCACCATTGTCAACCCTTCCCCCTCCTTCAATTTCTTCTCTCCATATGTAATCTATAATTATTTTTTTAACTTTAGTATACTTTTATTCCTGAAGAAGTGAACATGGTTCACGAAACATGTTGATATTATAAAGTATAAAAAATAAAGTGATGTAAACTAAGTTATTTTCTTTTAATAAATAAAAGACAAATAACCTTTTTTTCTTTCTGGTCGAGCTACAATAGTTGCCCTACAGGCCTTAACTGCAATAATAAAAAAACACGTATATTCTTCCCCATATATGAAAAGAAGATATTTAATTGTTGACAAATCAGTCTCCACCAAAAAATATGTAACAATTATTATAAGCAATAATTATCAACTTGAAACACTCATCCACATTGAAAAATCTTCCGAGAAAAGATACATGACGTCCCGTTGGCATAATGTATCTTTTCTCGGAAGATTTTTCAATGTGGATGAGTGTTTCAAGCTGATAATTATTGCTTATAATAATTGTTACCCTTTGTGCTATGCATAAAAATCTTGTCTTAAACGTTAGTTTAACAATTAAAAAATAATAAAAAATATGTGGTTAATTTTTGTATTATAGAATTTGAGATGAAGTATGAACGTATTTTCAATTATTTTATTTTTCTCATAACAAATAATTTTTTCGCTGAAAATAAAATACGCTTAGAACCCATGAACAAGTGCGAAAATCTCGAAGCTTGTAGGTATTTTGCTGCCCGAGGTTGATTATTTTTCTTCGACACAACTAATTTATACCAAAGCCGGCGGGCAAAATTGAATTAACTCTCCCACAAGACCAATTTATTCCTAGCTCATGTTAACACAGTGCTTTAGTTTGGTCTTAACTGCGAAATTGGAACATGGGTGTTGAAGCATAGACAAAGAATATGTGACTTAAATACCTGAGACGAAATAGCCGCCACAAAGAAGCCCTTGGGACTAAACTATATGTATTTTTAATTAAATTAAATCTACAGGAAAGCACAATTGTTCCGATTATAGTTGGGTTATATTTATTATCTGCCCTGTTTGACAGACGTACATATATTATCTGAAATATTAAATACAGTACAAATAAAAGAAAATTGTGCCCTACTACAACGAACCATGCACGACCTTAAAAGTGTAAGCAGTCACAAAATAAAAATAATAAGCATTTTTGGTCAGTTGTTGGTACAGGCAGTCAATGGGCTGTTTTGTGGTCATTGGCTATTTTTTCTCCAAGAATATAATTTTCCTGCGCGTGTTAAATTAAGCTGCTCTGAGGTTTTGATTCTTAAACTGTGAGTAAATGCCGGTGCGAATAAATCGTAACATCAATATTGAAGTTAGGCTTTGTTTTGAAAACAAGATTTAATTTACTCACGACTAATTGTCACAAACGTTTAAAAATGTATTTCAATCAAAATGTTTCATTTGAACGTTGTTTTTGACAAGTCATACATAATACCTACTCATTTTAATTCTTTATTTTTTTAATCTAACAAATGTATTAATACTATGAGTTATGGACGAATAATATATTAGGTATAAATATATTCACGGTCAGTGGCTGAGTTGGCATCTGAGTTCAGTTCCTCGGCTAGCTAAGTCCTCCATCACCAAACAAGCAACATTTTCCGCTAGTTGTGGTCATAGTAAAAGAAATTCAAATATTGTCAAGCTATTCATAAACGGTAATAAAGTTTGTGTTTATTTTAAAAATTAAAAAAACTAACCCGTTAAAAAATTATTTTTATTACTATAATACATCTTTTTTTGAAATATTTGTTTGGTTTGATTGGGATTTGAAACTTCCTATCCTGTGATCATAATCAACCGCGCTACCAACCGTAGGAAAGACATTTATTTCATATAATAAGTTTTTAATTTCATACAATTTCAAAAAAATTGATGTATGTTAAATAAAAATTTCTTAACAACCGTTCAATCTATTAAAGACCTTGGTATCGCTCTTAAAATATAAATGTTTCTGTTAATAAATCTCTCAAACCACTTGGTTTCATCACTAAAATCACTTCTGACTTCAAAAACATAAATACCCTTTTTTTACATGAGCTCCACACAGGAGGCCCTGAGGAAAATAATTTCCCTCAGGGCCTATGTCATCTTTGGGGATGCTGCGTGGAAGGTTTTTTTAAGGAAAGAAGGAGAGGAGAGTTCTGGGAAGGAAAAGGGTTTTAGGTATTTCTATTATTCTACTATTTCTATTTACAAACATAAACGAATACATCTATTGGCAATGTATAGACCTCCAAACACAAATAAAAAATTATTTTTCCATGAACTGGAAACTATATTGGGCAATATTGACATTAAAGAATCCATTTTAATACTTGGCGATACGAACATAAACATTTTAAATGAACTCGAACCGATTGTAATCCAATACGAAAACCTAATGGTCAACTTCGGATTGGTCAAAACTATTAACGATGTGACACGAGAAGCAGTATTTGTAATGTACGGGAATACGGAGGTAAAATAAATGCACATCTGGTCGCAAGGATATTTTATTCCGGACTGGCCGGTTGTAAGTAACGTTAGCCAATACCTACGCAGTAGGTAGTTAATAACACCACACCTTCACCCCTAAATACTACTATAAGTAACGTATCAGCCTAGAACTAAAAAAAAAAATATATAATAATAATAATAAATAAACATTTTTAACCTTGCTTGGACAGCGAAAAAAAAACAAAATATATAGATATGTTTATTATGTATACATAATAAAATTACATTAGTCGTTACGTATGTTAAACCTATCAACGGGGCGCCGAACCCGCTCTGGATAGCGGCGACTCACCGTAGTTTCAGTTGAGGCTTGGGGCGGTTCCTCGGGGCTGACGGGTTGAGGCGGGGGCAGCGTTACTACAGTGGTCTCCGTCTCCGGACTCAACCCCACCTGGTCTCCGTTTCCGGAAACAGACGGGAACACCAATGAACTCCTCGGTCTTATTTGGTCGATGTGCCTGTTGTATGTTGCCCCATCTAGCCCTGATACTCTTAAATTCCTAGTCCCTACCTTATCCATTACTTGCCCCCCTGCCCATGTCTTGCCTGGACCGAAATCACGGAACCAAACTTTATCACCCGCGCCTACTGCTCGGTTGGCCCCACCTGCCGCCTGGACTTGTCGCGCTTGACCCGCCTCTACTATAGCTGCCCTATCCGGTCTCATTGCATCTAAACGGGTACGTAGTGTTCTGCCCTGTAATACTCGTGCCGGTGTCTCCCCCGTAGTGCAATGTTCTGTGTTGTGATAGATTAACAAAAATCGTTGTAATGCTATATTTACGTCTACTTTATCCCGCAAAGCTTTTTTAATGACGTTTTTACAAATTTTAACAGCGTTTTCGGCCGCACCGTTAGACGCCGGATGGTAAGGTGCTGAAAATACGTGGTTTATACCGTTCCCCCGTATAAAGCTTTCAAATTTCTCACTAGTAAAAGGAGGACCATTGTCTGAAACGATTTGACGCGGTAGCCCAAAACGTGCCCATATTTCCCGTAATTTATCAATTGTGACTTCAGCCGTAGTCCGTGTCACGTGACAAATTTCTATCCATTTCGAAGTGGCATCAATGGAAACTAAGTACGTGCGTCCCGCAATTTGCAGAAAATCGAGATGAAGTCTCTGCCAAGGGCGTTCCGGCCATCGCCATGGACGCGGAACCGATGCCGGCGGGGCCGCCGCTTCAGCTGCACATACCTCGCACTCCTTGCATCTCGTCTCTATAGCTTCATCCAAACCTGGCCACCAAACATAGCTCCGCGCGAAGCTCTTCGTCTTTACAATGCAAAAGTGGCTTTCATGTAACTCCGTCAAAACCTTTGACCTGCAGGCTTCTGGCACGACTAACCTATGCCCCCACATTACACATCCTAGTTCTTCATATAATTCTTTTCTTCTATTGAAAAACGGTTTTAACTGATTTATTTCAACGTATTCCGGCCAACCATACTTAATGTACCCGATAACCCTGCCTAAAATGTTATCGCGCTGTGTTTCTCTTTTTAATACCGCGTGATCCAATAACAAACTATCCTCGGCAAAATGCAAATATGTTTGCTCGACTTGTTCCTGTTCTATCACCCCGCTGTTTTTAACCGGTAATCGTGACAGTCCATCGGCTCCGTTATCCGCCGAACGTACGTATTCAATGTCGTAATCATAAGCGGACAATATTATGGCCCATCGTTGTAAACGACTAGCTGCCATTTGTGGAATCCCCGTTTTTGGCCCAAAAATTGACACCAAAGGTTTATGATCTGTACGTAATAAAAAATGACGTCCATATAGATATTGGTGAAATTTTTTAACAGCAAAAATAATTGCCAACGCTTCCTTGTGAATTTGTGAATAATTAATTTCGGCACTATTCAAGGTTCGTGAGGCGTATGCCACCGGACGTTCCATTTCCCCCTCTGCCCCGCGCTGAGAAATAATCCCCCCCAGTCCCCGCGAAGATGCGTCACATGTTAAAATTAATTGCCGCTCCGGATCGTAATGCACCAAGACTTCGGTGCTGGTCAATAATGATTTTACTTTTTCAAACGCCTTCCTGCACGAATTGTCCCATTGCCATTTACACTCCTTTTTAAGCAGTCTATATAAGGGCATTAACAATAAACTTAAATTTTTTACAAATTTTGCGTAAAAATTGACCATGCCTAAAAATGATCTCAATTCTGAGACATTTGTCGGTTCAGCAATGTTTACGATCGCCTCAATTTTTTCTTGGGAAGTACTGATTCCCGTTTTATCAATAATAAACCCTAAATATGATACCCGGTCTGCAAAAAAAACACATTTATTTTGTTTCACGCGCAACCCTTTTTTCTGTAAAACATCTAGAACCGAATATAATGACTCATTATGCTCCTGAGGAGTTTTTCCAGTTATCAAAATATCGTCTATAAAAACGGAAACGTTCGGTATTCCTTTAAACAAATTTTCCATATATCTCTGAAAAATCCCTGGGCTAGACGCTAAACCGTACACTAATCTATTATACTTAAACAACCCGAGATGAGTGTTAATTACCGTGAATTTTTTTTGATTCTTCATCTAATTCAATCTGATTGTAGGCGGTCGATAAATCAATTTTAGAGAAATAAATTCCTCCGTTTAAACCTGCCAATAACTCATCAATCTTGGGTAAAGGATGCCTATCGACCAATAAGACCGGGTTCAAAGTAATTTTGACATCAGCACAAACCCTTAAAGAGCCATCCTTCTTACAAACGGGTACCAGGGGGGTAGCCCATTCTGATGTCTCCACTGGTTCAATTACGCCCGCTGCCAACATCGCCTTAAGTTCTGAGGTAACGCGCTCCCGTAGCGCGAACGGGAGCGGTCGTGCGCGACAAAAGACTGGCTTCGCGCCCGGCTGTACATATAATTTCGCACGCCCGCCGGTGAAACGCCCCAAGCCTCCTCTGAAGACATCTTTATACCTAGAAAAATCGAAAATATTTTTTTGATTATTCTTAATTAAATAATTGTCATATTCTAAAAGTGGAATATTTATTTTTAATTCGGCAAGCCACTGTCTCCCCAATAAATTAGTAATGCCGCCGTCAATTACATAAAGATCTAATTTTTTTTAATTCCGTTACATGTAACATTTGGTTGAAAAACACCAATTGGCTGTATTTTAGAACCATTATAAAATCTAAGAGAGAGATTACATTTCTTAATAGGCAAACTCCTGAACAAACGTTCATATGTTACTTTATTAATACACGAAATGGCACTTCCCGTGTCAATCTCCATAATCAGCGGTTTATCCTCTATAGTGATTTCTTTACGTACCGAGTGACACGATTGCAGGGACAATTGGAGGATCTCTTCTTCATCTTTTTCGTTTTCTTTGACGAAGTACTGGTTCTTGACTCGAGCATTCCTTCCTTGTTCCACAGCACCCCTCGAATCTCGCACTCTTAAACGCCTCTCGGTGCGGCCTTCCTCTGATGCCTGCCGCCCATCCTGGTCTCGCTTAGGGCAAACACGCCTCAAATGGCCTTCCTGCTTACACCAGCTGCAGATGTAGGTCTTGAATCTGCATCTGACCTCTTCGTGGTTCTGGCCTCCGCATATCCGACAGCTGCTCCTGCCTGCGGTACCCTGTCTCTTCCCCGCTGAGTTCCTGATCTGCGTCTCCGCTAGAGCATGTACCGCCCCTAGCCCCGCTAGTCCTTCCTTGCTTCCTGCAGCCAGCACCTCTGCGCCCTCCACGTCCGCTGCGTTCTTCTCTGCCGCTTCCAGAGCGCTTGCTAATGAAACGGCTTTAGCATAAGTGAGCGTCTCCTCAGCAAAAAGGCGTTGTCGAATCACATCGCTGCGAAGTCCGCACACCAACTGATCTCGCAAATTCTCGTCTAGTTTCTCCTCGAATTCACAAAATCTTGCGTATTTCCTCAGTGTCGCCACGTATTGTGAAATGGATTCCTCCCGCTGCTGCCTGGTTTGTCGAAACTTGTATCTCTCCGCCATCACTGACGGTTTTGGCTGAAGATGATCATGCATAATTTTTTTCAGGTCTTCATATTTCATTTCAGTTGGTCTCACCGGGCTACATAAGTTAACCATAAGTTCATATGCAATATCGCCCACCACTGAAATTAATGTGGGTACTTTTAAATCTTGGACCGTATTATTAACCAAAAAACTGCTTTCTAATCTTTCACAGTAAGTGGTCCAATTTCCGTTGATCACATCATATTCACTGAACTTAGCCATCGTTGTTCACTATTATCACAATCGATGCAATTTTTAACAAAATTTATCCTCGTCGCCAATGTAATGTACGGGAATACGGAGGTAAAATAAATGCACATCTGGTCGCAAGGAAATTTTATTCCGGACTGGCCGGTTGTAAGTAACGTTAGCCAATACCTACGCAGTAGGTAGTTAATAACACCACAGTATTGTCAAACTATATATCGGCTACTTGTCTAGACCATATCTATACAAGAGAGAGGGAAACCATAGAAATCAGTTCGTGCGTATTTGAAACAATAATAGCTGACCACTACCTAATTGCAACGACGATTTATTTCTCTACCTACGACAAACACACTTCAGACAAATCGCACAATGAGCACTCTCTGAAAAAAAAAGTTAATTTATTTATCTCAATCACTGATTGGAATGAAATGCTAAAATTATCTGAACCAAATGTATTGTACGAATTATATTCGTACAATATTTATGAAATTTATTATACATCGCAATTATCAAAAAACTTGGATGAATGATAGCCTCATTGAAAATATACAAACACGAGATACTCTTTGGAGTAAATGGAAAAACTCACCTAACAACAAAAAATATGAAAAAATACAGAAATAAATTAAATAAACAAATAATAAACACAAAAAAATTATACTATAACTATAAATTTAATCACTGTTTCAAAGACATTAAAAAATACGGAATGAAATTAATAAAACTTTAGGAAGGAAAGATAAATCCAGTTGTGATGAAGTCATATCAAAATATTTCTTAAAATCCAAATCGAAAGATGCAGTGGCAGAAAATTTTGCAGACTTCTTTGATGAGGGAGTAAATAAGTTATTACATGTATGTGATGTCCGAGCGTCAGAATATACGCCGGAATATTTAAATCACACAATGTATCTACCACGAGCAAATACAAAGCAAATCGAATTAATTATCGGAGGTATGAAAAATTCCAAGACACTAAGACACCAGACATAGATTTAATTCGAATGTATGATTTGAAAAACCATGTTAAATTACTTAGTCCTATAATCGCCCACTTAATTAACAGAATAATTGATACGGCCCATATTCCCGATGAACTAAAATATAGCATTGTAAGGCCTATCTTTAAAAATGAAAATCACTCTTTAATAAACAATTACAGGCCGATTTCCTTACTTCTTGCATTAGAAAAAATCTTAGAAAAATATATATCAATAAATTTAGATAAATACGTAAATAATCTGAGTATTATTGATGAATGCCAGTATGGCTTTCAAAATAATAAAAGTTGCGATAAATTGCTCGAAAAATTTTCTAATCATATAAATTCACAACTAAACTGTAAACAACATGTATTGGTTCTATTTATTGATTTCTCAAAAGCTTTCGACACACTTAGCAATATACAAATAATTAAAGTACTTGAATTTATAGGTATCGGGGTAAACTCCTCTTATTCTTTAAAAACTTTTTGTCAAATAGAAAAATGAGTGTAAAGATTTTAAATATAATTAGTAAATCAAGATACATCAAATCGGGAGTACCGCAAGGGTCAATTCTAGGTCCAAAACTATATATTATATATGTAATTGCTATGTGTAAGATTTTCAAAAAAGCTCGTCGATTCATTTTTGCTGATGATACTGCTCTTGTTGTATCAAATGAAAAACCTGAAATAGCTATACAAGAATTAAAAAGACATTTTAACGAGCTTCTCAAATGAGCTCATGATGTAGGATTAATTATTAATGTTAAAAAAACCAAATGCATGTACATAAAATCACCAAGTTTGAAAATGTGGAATGTTAATAAAATAAACGCTCATAGCTTTGACTGTATACATAGAGGAATTGTTAATGTTAGTGACTGAAAAAATCGATTTTACAAATGAATATACTTATCTGGGAATAATTGTTGATAACAATTTTAAGTGGGACAAACAAGTGGCTAAAATTTTGTAACCAGCTCAAATCCTTAGCTAGTAACTTTTACAAATTAAAATTTATTTTGCCTCATTGTACTATTAAACTCATATATTTTTCTATGGTCGAATCCATCCTTAGATATGGTATTCGAACTTGGGGACATGCAAGCACTACTTACATAAAATATATTGAAAATTTACAAACTGCCATAATAAAAAAAATTGTCACAACAAATATTTACAAACAGAGACATAACTTAAAACTACTGTATGGCTCAGAGAGCCTACTTACAATAAAAGGTCTCCACTGGTTCACTACTATTATGGATACTATGGGGCCCTTACAAACACCTACTTGTACACAAACATACCACAAGATTTAGAGAAGGAAAGGGCCTAAAAACTCCTCGAATATTAAATAAATATGGAAGCCGTACTCTTGAATATCTAATACCAGTGATTTTCAATAAAATCAAAAAAACATAAATTTTGAAACAAAATGAGAGACTATGTCCTAAAATGATAAAACTATGGTTAATTAACGAAAACTGCATGTATCTTTGAATATCTTAATATAGCTGCTTACATATCTTGTTATTAGGCAGGTATATTGAAATATCTTATATATTTATAGTGGTAAGTTAAATTATCTAATATTACTATGTGATCTATTCTAATGTTTCCTTAAAAATATAAATGTATTTTCAAATATTTTCTTAGATATTATATTAAGAATGTTTAAATTGTTAGAACCTGCAGACAAGCTGCCATATGACAGCTTTGTGGGTCTACTCAAATTTTTGTACAAAATGTCTTCTGTAATTTAATAAATAAATAAAAAATAAAAAAGGTGTGGGTAGGAATTTGGGGTTCAGTGTGTCCTGGTCATCCGCCTCCAAGACCTAGACAAACCTCACCCCATCAACCCGGGCACCCCTGCTAAATCACCAAACGTAGCGAACCACTTGGGGTGACCTATGGCAGAGGTGTTGGTTATCCAATAAAGGTTCCCGGGGCGGCGGTACCCATTCACGCCTCCCAAATTGAGAAACCTAAGAACTCTTCACCCCATCTTGAATGTGCTTATGTAATATGGTCTACTTTTTGTGCTGTCCATATTCGTCATGTTGAGTCCGTTCAACATCGGTTCCTAAAAGGGATTGCTAGGAGGCCTCTGTGTTTCTTCCTTCCTACAACATGGGTCTCTTCAAGACCAATATTCATTCCATCCTCTCCTCAAAAAGACCCTCCACACAGCATCCGAGATGACATAGGCCCTGAGGGAAATTATTTTTCTCAGAGCCTCCTGTGTGGAGTTAATGAAAAAAAGGCAAGGATTAGAACGAGGCAATTTTTTCGTACCATGAAATTGAACAAACTCTAAACCTTTCTCCTTTAGAAGACCATCGGAAAAAATCTGATCTTATTTGTTTCTTTAAAATCATCAAATGTATTATTGATTCACCTAAACTATTACAAACTCATCCCATTCAATATACCTTCTCGTAGGCTCAAAAATAAAGAACTGCTCTTCCTCAATCAACATTCGACTAATTAATGGTTATAATTCACCACTCTACGGAATGCGTAGAATGGTCAATTCATGTCAAGACCTTGATTTTTTTGGTATAAGCTTAAATGATTTTTGTCGCTCACTAAAAAATTGAAGATATTTTATATTTACTCCAATTTTCTTGACTTGACTTGACTTGACTCTTCTATTTCACTTCCATTTTCTTATGTTTTCTCTGTTTACCTTTGCTTTCACGTTCCATCCTTTATTCTCACAATGTACCTAAGATTTGTAACATTTTCCCAAATTTCGTACTACTTTGTTGTAAATTGGACGTACGTCCCTTAATTCATAAAGTGTGTGCTTGATTGCCATTAAAAGTTGGTACAATGCATTGTTGTCAATAACGAGTTCCGCTTTAATCAAACGATCCAAAGAGAAAATTATTTATTTATTATTGCCGGCGTTCGCCAACTTGAATTCAAAGAGCATTCATGACAACACGCGCGTAAAGATTTCCAGTGCATTTTTACGCGCCAATTCCAACGTTGAGACGCCCAAATGGCGTCTGCACGCTTGAAGTGTGTATCCGACACGTACCATTGCTGGAACCAATAATTGAGCTGCTCTTTCATCACCCTGGGCTGGGGCCAGGTAGTGACCGCTGTGGTGGCCATAAACATAACATGTGATAACACGTCACGGACTACCTTGATCGTAAACTGAGTGAGTTAAAAACACAATTGTTTACAAAATTAGAGTCAGAAATAGCCAATCTTAAAAAATCAACCCAATTTGTAAGCGATCGATATGATGACATAAATGACAAATTAAATAAAATTTTGGATTTACCAAAACAACAACAAAAAATTATAGAAGAGATGGAAATACAAGAAAAAATAATTGTTTGCTCTGGAAACAAAAATAGCCGAATCCGAGCAAAAAGAATTGAAAAACAGTGTAGAGGTCAATGGATTTAAAGTATCGCTGAATGAACCGCCCCACGAAATAGCCACCAGAATTAGTTTAGCCTTCGGATTAAATCTGACACCAGAGGACAAATACAAGTTCATAAAATCTAGTGATATAAAACCTTCGCGTCTTATATTAACATTCAAAGATGAAACTAAAAAAATTACAATGATGAATTTCAAAAAAAAAATAATGATGTCTCCCATTTAGCGAATGATAATAATAAAAAATATGTGAATGAAGCCCTTACGCCGTATTATAAAAAACTTTTATGGAACACGAAAATAAGGGCAAAAGAAAAAAAATCGAATTCATCTGGTTCAGAAATGGAAAATTGCTAGCAAGAAAATCTGAAGACTCTTTAATAACTGAAATAAAAAATCACCACGACCTTGAAAGTAAAATCATATAAACAAGCTCAGTAATCTATAACTATCTACAATAAAATTAACACTTATACCAGAAATGGATCCATTAACTGATATTGAATATGACAACCCTTCTCCGGAAACCATTACAATATTAACAACTCAAGAAATTAATGATTTTACAAAAAACAATAAAGCAAAAACATTAAAAATACTCCACCAGAATAAACGAAGAATCAATAAAAATTTCGTAGAGCTGACGGTGATGCTACAGCAATTTGATGAGGATATTGACATCATCATACTCACAGAGTGTCGTATAAAAAAAAACATATTCACCAAAACACCTAGTTAAATATAAGGTATATAACTCCACACAATATTAAAATCAGAATGACGGAGTGATAATTTATATTAAAAATGAGATCCAAGGAATTGTAAAAGAAATTCAACTCAGAGATGCTAACTGTCTACTAATAAACATTAATAATGATATCTCAATATTAGGGATATACAGATCACCTTCAACAAGAGACATATATATCTCCAATTTTTCACTCCCTGGATGATGAGCTAATCCAATTACGAGATGTTCGGAACGTGTACTTAATTGAGGACATCAATATTAACATACTAAATACTGGACAGAAACACCCCCAATGTGATGTCTACCAATTACTCTTACTGCACCATGGACTGATCAGTGCAGTTAATATACCAACAAGATTAGGATATAACGAAAATGCTCAAAATGTATCTGCCTCCTGTATTGACCACATCATGATAAAAACAAACAAAGCATACGGTACCGCCGTTCACCATTCCAATATTACTTTACAATGCTATTTATCATTCAACTTCAAAATACACATACTTACATTAAAAAAAACAATAGTCAAAAATAGAATTAATATTATCAGGTTAAAGAATTTATTAAAATTGGAAGATTGGGGAGAACTATTTAAAATAAATGATGTTCAGGATTGCTGGCACTCATTTACAAGCATTGTTCAAACAAATATTCATAAATGTTCAGAATCATTCACTATACAAACTCCACACAAATGTAAAATAAAAAAACCTTGGATTACTCAAGGGCTTCTTAAAAGTATAAGAGTTAGGGACAAATTACACTTAAAAACTAAAATAAATCCACTTGATCTTTCGTTTCTAAATCTTTACAAACATTAGAGAAACATGTGTTCTAAACTTATAAAATTTGCCAGAGGTAACTATTACAAACGTCAGATTCAAAACTGTAATAATAATCCTAAACTTGTCTGGAAAATTATTAAGGAGATGACATACACTATCAACAATAAATGTAGTGATATTACCGAACTTGTACACCAAATCAAAAATTAAATATGAAAGAAAATCCAAAGGAAATAGTTCAATTTGTGAATGAATATTTCTCCAAGGTGGGTTCTAATTTAGCTAAAAAAAGTAATTAAACCTCCTTTTACTGATAAAGAAATTAACAACACACTTACTAATAATATCACCTTTAAATTAAATACAGTTACAGCAGATGACATTAAAAGCATTATAGATTCAATGAAACCAACACTAACTTCAGGATCAGATGGCATCTCAATGAGAATAATTAAATCAACTAGAGATGAAATAATTCAACCACTCCTCCACCTTGTGAACAGATGTATCATGGAGGGTATCTTTCCCGCAACGAACAAAATGGGTTATGTTATACTAATCTTTAAAACTGGCAATAAATCGGATATAAATAACTATAGACCGATAACAATATTGAATAATCTTTCAAAAATAGTAGAGAAAGTCATAAAGAAGCAGCTCACTCAATATCTTGAAACAAACTTCATACTTTCTGAAAATCAATACGGATTTAGAAAAAATATAGGAACCTTCAATGCCATCGCCTCTATTGTAAAAAGTATAAAACATAGTCTCGATAACGGAAATAAGTGTATCGGAATATTTTTAGATCTAAGTAAAGCCTTCGATACAATTGATCACACATATCTTCTAGAAAAACTCAAAAAGATTGGAATCTCAGGACGTGAACTAAACCTCATTAAAAGCTACATGTCAGAAAGGTTACAGTTAGTCAGGATTCAAAATAAATCAAGTCAACCAATACAAATCCAATATGGAGTCCCGCAAGGCAGTGTCTTGGGCCCGATTTTATTCCTGATATATATAAATGATTTATGTGAACTAAACTGTCACGGCTCAGTCATTAGTTTTGCAGATGACACAGTCCTTCTATTCCATGGAAAGTTTGAAAAAGCTGAAAAAGGGATGAATCGGGTAAAACAATGGCTTGATTCAAATTCACTAACACTAAATGATACAAAAACTAATTTTATTAAATTCAAAATCCACAACAAACAGACGGATAACCTCAATACAAACCTAAACATAAAAATTCATAAAGACTGTATAAACGTGAACCGAGAAACTCCTTGCAACTGTCCAAAATTGAATGAAATACAAACAATAAAATATCTTGGAATAATAATTTATCAAAACTTAAATTGGAACTCCCAAGTGGAAAATGTGAGCAACAAATTAAAAAAAAACTAACCTATTTTTAGAACAACAAAAAGGTTGTCGCAGAAAACATATGGGATGTAAAGAACAATTAGTTATTGATTCTGTAATTTTAAAACAAATTCAAAATCAAAAGCGTAATTTACATACTTGTTATATAGATTATCAAAAAGCTTTTGATAGTGTCCCGCTCTCGTGGCTAATCAAAATATTAAAAATATATAAAGTTAACCCAATTATAATTAGCTTTTTGAAAAATATTATGTCCTTTTGGAATACAGATTTACTAGTAAATTTAAAAGGTAAGAAAATAGTAGTACCGGGCATTTCAATAAAAAGGGGGATTTTTCAAGGAGACTCATTGAGTCCTCTTTGGTTTTGCTTAGCATTGAATTGTATGTCTAAAATGTTAAATAAAAGCAAGTTTGGAATAAAAATTAAGGGTAATACAAGAGAGAGTGGTATAGTTTCACATCTATTGTATATGGATGATATAAAATTATTTTCAAATTCTGAATCAAATTTAGAGAAAATGATTAAGGTAGTTAAAATTTTTTCAGATGATATTAAAATGACTTTTGGTTTAGATAAATGTAAAACGATCCATATAGAGAAAGGCAAAATTGTAGATGGAGACGAGGGTATATTTAGAAATTTCAAAATTAAAAGTATGAAAGGGGATGAGGTTTATAAATATTTAGGATACCCGCAATCGAATAGATTAGATCACACTAGTATTAAAAATTATATTAGGATTAAATTTAAAACTAGGATCAGAAAAATTTTAAAATGCAATCTATCTGCTAAAAATTTAGTAAAAGCAATAAATACTTGGGCAATACCTTTATTGACGTACTCATTTGGCATAATTAAATGGTTCAATACAGATTTAGATAGTTTAGAACGATTAATTAGAACTACATTAACAAAGTTTAATTGGAAAGCTAATAGCTCAGAAATGCACAAAATAATTTGCAAGGCAGATAGAAACATTACACCTTTAAATTTATATGACGAGAATGCCAACATTCTTATAAATACTAACCAGGAATAATTAGATTCCTGGTTAAATAAAATTATTCATGCAAAACACTTCAATTATCTCAATCAAACGTATGTTGACAAACTTTCGTCAAACAAATGGTTGAGTATTGGAGAGTTGAGCGCAGAAATAGAAGGATTTATGCTTGCCATTCAAGATAGAGTCATTAATACTAAAAATTAAAGGAAGCATATAATCAAAGATATAAATCAAATTGATGAATTATGTAGAAAATGTTTGGCTTTTCCGGAAACTATAGAACATATTATATCGGGATGTTCTATATTAGCGCCGTCCGAGTATACATTTAAGCACAATCAGGTTTTAAAAATAATCCACCAAAGTTTGGTTATTAAACATAACTTGATTGACTGCCGTAATATAGTACCATATTATGAATATGAACCGAATTCATTTTTAGAAAATGAATTTTATAAAATATATTATGATAAAACTATACTAAGAGACAGAACAATTAGTCATAATAGACCTGATATAGTTTTACATGACAAAATTAAAAAAATAACTTATATCATTGATGTAGCTATTCCAAATTCCTGTAATATTCAAAAAACTATTTCTGAAAAAATTAGAAAATACACAGATTTAGGAAATGAGATTAAAAGAATTTGGCATTCTCGGACTATAAAAATATTACCATTTGTTATTTCGGCTACTGGCATTATACCTAGGTCTCTGATTCAAAATTTAGGCGTATTAGCTTTGTCAAAGAATTTATATATAAAAATGCAAAAATCGGTAATTTTAAATACATGTAGGATTACAAAAGATTTTTTAAATATTTATATTGAGGGATCAGTAGGATTTATAGGTTCAATTAGGAATTCCACAGAGCCGAACCCTCTGATATGAAAATATCTGGAGTCGCTGAATTATTTTCCCATCTGGTCTCTGGTAGGTTGACATGTTGTTCTTGTATTGTTTTGTAATTATAATACTTATATAGTGCAATTGCATAACGTGGATTGACCAGATGATCATTTGGGAAGTGTGTGAAAGGGTTTAGTTTTTCCTGTGGGGAAAATTAAACCCGGACATTTAAATCTGGTGCGTAAAAAATTTGCCTATAAGTCTGTTATCAGACGATTCGATACCATTATTACGTAACAATTTCTGAACGTTTCATATTCTAATTCAAAGAATTTATTATTTGGAAAATTCTTCCACCTTCTGTATAGTGAATAGTTTTTGTGATTTCTAAGATATCTGGATATATGCATAATTTTATTGGCTCGTGTCTTTTCTTGGATTTTTAATAAATGACGATTTTATTTTGTTGATGCAATTCCTTAAAATTTAAACAGAGTGCAATCTTGTTCCTCAAAAAAGGTATGATACTTACAATAAATTACGAATATGTTTTTCGATTTTATTTAATATATTATTACATAAGCAAGAGGAAAGAGCATGGCTTTGTTGACAACCGATGCTAAATCGGACAAATACGTGATCCATACAGGTACGTGTAACTTTCCAGCTACAACCGCTTCCCTTCTAAACAGGTACGCGTAACTATTTCAGCTAGAACCGTTTCCCTTCTATATAGGTACGCGTAACTTTCCAGCTATAACCGCTTCCCTTCTATACAAGTACGCGTAACGTTCCAGCTATTGAATAGGTACGCGTAACTTTTCCAGCTTCAACCGCTTCCCTTGTTGCATCACAAATGCATTTGATTAATAAAATAATTAACAGACGTTGTATTTTCGAATGCCATAATAAGTGGGTTTTGATATTTTAATTAATAGAAATGGATTAATATCTCCTAGAAGTAAAACATTTTCTTTCGGGGCTTCTTCTTCTTCTTCTTCAATGGCGCTACAGCCCATTTTGAGCCTAGGCCTCCTTCAAAATAAGCCTCCACCGCCCTCTGTCCTCGGCCGTCGTCTTCCAGTCTGCAACATGGAGTAATCCTCTTGCATCCTTAATAATAATAACGTAGTATTTATATAGCGCAGTTTTGTGATGTTTCACTTCAAGTGCGCTTAATTATAATAAACTTAAAATTAACCTACAGTGTTCCTTACGAGTCCTTAAAAAATTAATTAAATTTCCTGACATCATCCTTCCATCTCAGTCTAGGTCTGCCCGCCTTTCGTTTACATCCCGGGTGTCCTGTCAGAACCTTCTTCGGTACTCGTGTGCTTGGCATTTGGTGCACATGTCCGGCCCATCTTCGGACCATTCGTGAAATTAACTTTTGAACGCATTCGACAGGAGGTGTACCTGCAGCGCGCGGGTATTATTAAAATTAGTGTTTGAAATTTACAATTGGAGATAAAGCGCGCGCATTTTACAAAAGGTCTGGTTTGGAACTTGGCTAATAATTCTCGACAAGGATCATTTCAAATACCTATTCGTTCCCGGAGAACTTGATAATAATTTGTAGGGCTGCCACAATTTTAAAATACACATAATATTTATGAAAATATCTGTTATTTTCTCAATGTATTACGTTAGATTACCTATAAAGTGTAATGTACACTTGAGGTGACCGTTCACAAAACAAAGCTATTTTTTTTTGGGATGCTGTGCGGAGGGTTTTTTGAGGAAAGGAGGGAGAGGAGAGTTCTGGGAAGGAAAAGGGTTTAAGAGGTGGGTAGGAATCTGGGGTTCAGTATATCCTGGTCATCCGCCTCCAAGACCTAGACAAACCTCACCCCATGAACCCGGGCACCTCTGCTAAATCACCAAACGTAGCGAACCACTTGGGGTGACCTATGGCAGAGGTGTTAGTTATCCAATAAAGGTTCCCGGGGCGGCGGTACCCATTCCCGCCTCCAAAATTGTTATTGCTATATTATGTATTTATTTATTTATTATAACGGAACTACTATTATCATTTTCTCTTTAATTAGTTTCTCTTTTATTACTTATTCTAAGAAATTTTTCCTCTGAGACGCACCGTTTTCGATATTTAAGCGGAAACCCGAAAATTAGGACCTTCCTAGCTTACCACCTAGACCGCAGGACTTTTAGTATGTTCACATCCTAAGCACCCTGAACAAGTTGCTGAAGAAATCGCTTAGGTTCCTGCTCACGCACTCTACACCTCCTTCGTTAACTGTACTATTAGTGCCGTTTTTGCGAAAAAAAAATACCTTGGCGTTTAATACATTATAATAAAAACCTATTTATTGAAGTGAAAACTTCTTTAGCACTGTTGTGATTTGAAGCTCGATGAAACGAAAAGAAGCGACACTAAAAAGAGACAAACATATACATCTTTATGATTTATCCTGCGAGAGAATGAGATAATATAATCGGTCTTCTCTTTTTGCGGTATTTTGTAGCCTCCCCACTTTAATCTAAGTTAGTTTTCCGAAGGTTTCACTTCTACCGCGTGTGAATTGCACAACCTGTTTTTGCCTACATGCACCTTTTTGCTCTTTATTTATATCCGGGGGTAAAGTGCACAAACTTCGGGAGGTAATTCTACACGACAGTACACGTAAAAAAAGATAGGAAACTTTTTTCAAAACGTTCTACGGTAGTTACGGGTAAAAAAGTTTTGTTCTTTGTATGAAAAAAATAATATTCTTCTGTAGAAAAATAATTTTGTATAGGGAAAAAATTGAATTTAGAAAAAAGTTATTTGTCTTTTTTACATTCACCATCATGTAGAATCACCTCCCGAAGTTTAAATGTAGAAATTTATAAAGTGGCAGCCCTAAAAAGTATCAGCAAACTACAGCTGTGTTAGGACGAGTCCACCGATGGAATCTAAATTATTAAACATTTATAAAAAGGTCAAAGTCATTACTTATAACATTGTAGTCGGTTTTAGTAAACAAGCGAAACTTTTATTTACTTACATTTACGTAACGCATTTTGGATTTATTATCCAACGAACATCTAATAATAGGTAGTAATAATACGTATGATGATAATTACATATTTCCTTGTCCGTAACAATTTGGGAAGCGGGTAAGAGTTTTTTTTACAAGTTGTTACTTAGCAGGGGTGCCCGGGTTTGAGTCTTGGTGGCGGATGTGTCTGCCCACCAGCTGCGTGGTAGGCCAGATCGGGAGAGACTGGTTGAGGGAGACCTTGTGACCTCTCAGACAGAACTCTTTTGGAACATCGCCTTGCACCGCAGTGGGACGGATGGATTCAAAAGTCTATCACACCCGAACCCATTGACCCTCAAATTCTTACCCACCCCTATAACCTTATCATTTCCAGAACTTCCTCTCCTTCCTTCCATTAAAAGACCATTAATATCCAAAGATGACATATGCCCTGAGGGAAAAAAATCCTCAGGGCCTGTGTGGAGTTACTGTAAAAAAACAAGGTAATTTTTTGAAAATGAAAGAAACAAGCTATTATTTTTAAATGTGACGTAATTAGATACCTACGTTGTCTTTAAATGAGTGGTGGATACTTGAATACTTTTAAGTGTGGAGCGATTAAAAAAACACTAGTTTATTTTCGTTAATTGTTTTTGGGGTGTTATGCTACGTTGCGCTACCTCCTTCCTTAGCCAACGTTTCGGACAGCGTTGTAATGTCCATCATCAGGGCAGATCCGGCCGATGAGAGATTCACTGATCTGCCGGATCTGCCCTCATGATGGACACTGCAACGCTGTTCGAAACGTTGGATAAATCAGGAGGTAGCGCAACCCGGCATAACACCCCAAAAACAAATAACGAAAATACTTTTGGCCGTGAAAATCTAAAAACTTAGCAAAACTACTTTATTTCTGTAAAATGAAAGAAATAAGTTATTGTTTTTAATTGTGACGTAGGTACCAACGTTGTGCATAAAAATGGAGAGGTATAATGTTCGTTTATACTTATTTGTAATAAATATAATTTTTTCTTGGAGCAACAAGATATATTTCGTTAATTCCCGTAATTTTAGTTGCCGGAACGACCAGCGCAAGTCCACCTAGCCCGCCAGTCTAATGGCGAATGAGACAGATTGAAAGCGAAATATATAAATTCTGAAGTCAGAGCAAGCGCGCTAATGTTAAAAAACATTAATATTGTAATGTTCTTTAATGTGGGTTACTTGCCCACAATAATAAGATGTACAACGTAAGTTCTTTTCGTCTTTA
Organism: Limnephilus rhombicus; assembly: GCA_929108145.2. Classification (NCBI taxonomy): domain Eukaryota; kingdom Metazoa; phylum Arthropoda; class Insecta; order Trichoptera; family Limnephilidae; genus Limnephilus; species Limnephilus rhombicus. Next base: position 53,895,142 of record OV815282.1, on the reverse strand, counting down.
TTTGGATGATACAATGGATTGAAGTAGTAATTTATTTTATGTCTAAAGTAGCGACTGGCCACAAAGGCTTCTAGATTAGATCTGAGTGCGGCAACGAGTGCGTCAACTGTGCGTACCGCGAGCCGCTCGTCAAACTTCGTCGGAACCCGAACATTTCCGAAGATGATATCCAATACATCGATAATTACATAAACTACACACTCCCCCCTGTACTCAGTCGCTACAAATCTAAGTAATTCAAATATTGCATTTACATCTTAAATATTTCACGACTCTAAGTATTTCATATACATCATAAATATTATACACTTTATTATTTACACATATTATTATTTTATACACATAATTATATCCTTGAAGGCTTTGTTCCTTCCTTGTGGAGAATTATCTTGATCGGAGTCTTCCCGACCAGGGACTATACGATGTACTGGGTACTACCGGCTGCTCCAGTTGTAATGTTCTTTAATGTGGGTTACTTACCCACAATAATAAGATGTACAACGTAAGTTCTTTTCGTCTTTATTTGGATGATACAATGGATTCAAATAATATTGTATTTTATGTCTTAAGTAGCGACTGGCCACAAAGGCTTCTGATTAGATCTGAGTGCGGCAACGAGTGCGTACCACGAGCCGCTCGACAAACTTCGTCGGAACCCGAACGTTTCCGAAGATGATATCCAATTCATCGATAATTACATATACTACAAATATGAACAGACGTAAGCGACTATTTTGAATATATTTAATTAAACACGACATGTTTAAAATAGAGAAAAAATCTCGCGGGCATTTTCTTTCGAAAATGCCCGCGAATCTCGAATCTCGCAGGGGTGGGGTACCTTTTTATCGTCCGGGGCCATTTGGATGTCTCCGGTATCACCCGCGGGCCGCACATTGATTTTCGCGGGCCGCACATTGGGGGGGGGGGGGGTAGAGATCCTTTATTTTTTTTTTATTATGACCTCATTTTATACCGCTTTTTTCGTACAAATATTATATAATATCATATACAAAATTCTGCAACTGGAAATTTATATAACTACTCTTGGTTTTTAATTGTGTTTAGAACACAAGACAAGTTCACGTGCGTAAATAATAGTTACATAAGAAACAGTTAGTATAGGATCCCGATATAAAACGACCATCACCGAGATGTTTATTTGATGAAACGTATTTTATATTTAATTTAATATGTCAATAAAAATATATTACATATGGGTTGCCTAACAAATTTTAGTCCAGGGTATGATTAATTAATAATGTTTTTTAATTATTATTATTTTTAATTAATAGTGTTGTTTTATATCGGGGTCTTAGACTAAGTCAGTTTCTAAGAATTCTCCTGCATATATTATGGTGTGCAACATAAATGTAAAACTTCACTTGGTAGGTACATGAGAATGTCTTCCTTTGATTATTTATTTTATTTATGACAACTTATTATTTAATTTATTCTTATATTCTGAACACAAAACGAGTTAAAATTAAATCTGTGTGCGGTGAATTGAAACTACACTCAGAAACTCAGAACACGAAAATGGTTTTACTTTGATTCAGGCAGCAAATAATATTAGCTGCAATAAGAATTAAAAAAACTGCACTTCGAATAAGAAGATTTATTTAAAATGTGTCAGCAGATGAATCCACGACAGGAAGTTGATCGTTTTCTTCTGAACACGAAAAAATGGTTTTAAATTAAGAATGAATCTGCGTGTAAGTCTCCAGCTTCAATTAGTATAAATTTCGTAAATGCGTATGGTTTTCATACCAATTACTATTTTGCAGCATATGGTTGGTAACAAAATAAAACTCCACACGAAAAATTAGGTTTTCTTGGAAATGCGTCAGCAGATTGATCCGCTAATGGAATTTTGAGAGATCATTTAGAACATGTAACTGGTTTTAACTTGAGTGAATCTGCATGCGAGTCCCCAACTTTCAATGATACTAAACCCAGAACACAAAAAAGGTTTTCCTCCGATTTTTGCACCAAAAAGTCGTGATTTCCTTCAAATTGCGTCAGCAGGTGAATCCGCAACAGGAATTTGCATTATGCACCCAAGAGTGGTTTTAACTTAGGAATGGGTCTGCGTAGGGGTCTACCAGTTCACCAGCTTAAATTATATTATACTCAGAAGACTTGAATGGTTTTCCTGCATTTTACAGCAAAGCTATTGCCTGCAATCATTTTTTTTATAATTTTACATTTATTTAACTATTAAGAATAATTTATATGGAATACATATTTTTTAAATTGTTTTTTATGGCAGAAGTGTAGCAATATAGAGAAAGCATCTCATATTTTTTCATTCCTGAATAGAATTGTCATCAATTCTAAGATATTAATTTTCCTATCGTACAATAATAAGAAATTAAAATAAAACTAAAAAGATATTGGATCACGTATGTATTTGTGTATACCTGATTTCTAGAAACATGGGTGCATACGTAAGCACAAACCTGTCAGCTGTGTTATAACTTTCTATGGGTTTAGTAAAAATAACTTTAAAATGTAGCTGAAACACTGGGAAAGAAAACTTGTGAGTGTAATTTTTTTCAACTGGCCGCATCAAAAGTGCTCGCGGGCCGCATCAAAAAGCATCGCGGGCCGCATGCGGCTCGCGGGCCGCAGGTTCCCCACCCCTGATTTAAAGAAACATTGTGAATTTTACATTCATATAACTTTTAAAATAATCTAAAGAAACGTGTAAATCATAATTTTTGAAGTATACTTTGCGATTAATTTCTATCGAGGGAATTTCATATATTTTCCGTTTCGGCCCGGGGATTACCTGGATACTATCTTAAAGAAAAGCATTTATTTTTTTAAGAGCTTAAAAACTTCAAATGTTTAAGGGGATCTGTAAGAAATCGGTAGAAATTCGGGTATTTGAGTCTTAATCTTTGGAGTATTAAATGGGGCTGGGGTTTGGGGGTAAATTGATATAATATTTAAAATAATCTTGTTTGGAAGAGTCATAAAGCCAAGCACACATTCAAAATGATGTTTTTGCTTGATTTCTGCTGAAAAGTCAATTCAAATGTAGTACAGTATTTTTGAATGAAAATAAAATTATTATTATTGTTATTTTTTTATTTTTTTTATTTTTTTCATAAGAAGCAATTACTTTGTGGTTAGACATTATATTATAAAAAATAAAACAACACTTTGTATTTAACCACGAATTTATTATTTATATATCTACCGAACAAACTGAAATTTTATCCTGAGGAAGCTTGGTCGAAGCGAAACCGGTAGATATATAAATAATAAATTCGTGGTTAAATACAAAGTGTCGTTTTATTTTTTATAAGAAAATAAAAAAAATAAAAAACATTGTAAAGTGTAAAAATTATGGATAAACGAATGAAATGTTTTGAATGTTAGTATTTTTTTCTGCTTTTCCGCTTATTGTAATGGTAGTATATTGTCAAGTTATTCATAACTCGTAAACATTCGTCTTTCTTAAAAAATATATTTTTTTGTTGGATTGGTGACGTTTGTTTAGAATGATGATTTAAATCAGGCATACCCAACCTGCGGCCCAATTGAAGATTTGGTAGGGCCCAAAATAAAGTTTTGAGCTTTCTAGGTTTTGGACATTTATATTATATTTTGTGAAATTATAACTTTCTTGTTATTAGACATCGGACTTTCAATGGGGGTTTTAATTGATTGCTTGAAAAGAAGCAGGTGCATGGCCGCACGATGAATTTATTTTAGCAATCATTTCCAACTAGTATATTTATCCGGAAGATCGAATGCAACTGATCTGATTTTAATAAGTGGAGGGTGAGTATAAAGTACACATGTAGGCGCATGTATAGTCAGTTTATGCCTTCTAACATTGAACGTCGCGGTTTCACAAGAATAGCAATTTCGGTCAACGAATTACCGGTAAAAATTAGCGGTAATATTTACCGTTTACCCCCCCCCCCTTTTTTTGGCTCACTGATTTAAATTACGCTGGATTTTATATTGTGTGGTAGGTTAATATAAAATTAAGCTTTTTTATTAGTCATATTCGAAACGTTGTTTTGTTGGCTTGTGGTAGGCTTTCTGTTCATCTTGTTTTCTTTTGTGTATCACTCAAGTGTTAAATGCGAATTGATTTGAGGATTCCCTGAAACATCACATTGATAAGGCACTAATGTGCATCCCCTAAGTGTTCACTGCCTATAATCACAGTGTCACGTAAAAATAGTGACATGTACGTACGTCGGAGCATTAACGCAAATTATTTAATATAAGGAGGAATAAAATATAATTAATAATACAATCCTATTAATCCAACCACCATTTTTTTATGTGAATTCCTTGAGTCCTAGCTGCTCCCGTATGGAGCCAGTGAAACTATGGCATCCCCATATGTTGTGAGGCTGGAGGTGGTGGGGAGGGATAGGAGATGAAGAAGAGGAAGATGGGTAAGTACCCGGCTATTCAGATCTGGTCACCTAACACCGCTAAGGCCATTTTAAGCAACGTTTCAATTCTGAATGGTGGTCTTACACCTTAGCGTATCTTCCACTCTGGACCGTGCTTCAAAAACATTTATGTATTATTTTTTATTTAATTATTTGTGAAATAGCACAAATTAATCAAATAAAATTTATTTGGGCACGCCGGGATTCAATCCCGCGACCTTCAGATTGCAAGTCAAGAGCCTTACCCCTCGACCACGGAGGCCATAAAATTAATTGAGTAATGAAACACCTCAAATACTCATTCGCTAAATTTCTCGAAATTCAATACTCGGAAAAGCAAACTACCCCCAGACAATATTGGAAGATATCCATTGTCAAGGGAGCCTTCGCATCTAAAACACTGTCTCTCCTTTGAACTATTGTTTCAGTTTAGATTTACAGACTATCTTTCACTTACTTGTGCTACAATACTTTGGGCTGAGGGTGGAAAGAATTAAATGGTAAAATAAGGGGGGTTTTAGTAAATCGAACTGATTCTCCCATTCCGCTACACAATTGTGTCTTTATCATGGTAATCTCAAGATCGCACAATAGCTGTTACAGAGAACCTTGCCGTAAACTTGTAGCCTCCTTTGTCAAATGAAACGTACGCATATAAAGCTTGAAGACATAATATTGAAAACGAACATTCGGTATTGGGATGAATGGGAAATCTGACTATTGTAATATATGTAAATGTAATTAAGAAATTTCGTCAAACTCTAAAAGAGTATCATAATATAATTATTTTTTTAGGGAAGTTAATGCATTTTTCTTTCTTTTTCTCATCTTATCCTGTAGAAATCACGGTCACCTAATTAGATTCCAGCCACTTTTTGCAACTACGTCGCTTGTAGACAGAGCGGTAGCCCTTTCAACTGAATATCATTACGTCGTACTTCTACGTACACGTAGGGGGGTGTTGTTTTATTTAAAAAGATTTAAATGAACCTAGCCATGTTGTGTGATTTTTTGATTCGGTCGTTGAATATACAATCCCGAAAAACCTTCTCTTTTTCGGGGTGGGAAAACAGTAGGAAGCCCCTTCCAAGAAGTCATGGAGGAGTATTGTTGAGGAGTACCTATCTTTTAGTATCTTTGATCACAGCATAAACTTTTCATCATGACGATTCGACTGTTTAGTTTCTCACAAGGTTGACAATATATTTTTTATTGCATCCTCTCAATTTTCTGTAATATTTGCAGTTCTATTAACCACCATACTAAACTCCTACGCGTATTGTGATACTTAGAAGTAATATATTTATATAATAAGTAGTACTACTACCCGGCATTGAGCGGGATTATGGATGATTACGAGTTACGAGTAAAGCTGTGTGTTTCCGAATTTTAGTAAACTGGGTATAATTATTTTAAAGTGGATTTTTTTTAAGAAATAAAAAGGAGTTTATTTTTTATAACAAAAGTTTATTGCGTAGAGAACTACAGAGTGGGGGTAATCGTACTGGAAATTAATGGTATCTGGTTACAGCCCATAAAGGATCTTGGCTGGAAAAATGTTGTTAGTTTTGTCAAGATATAGTGTCCAATTTCACGTGTCTTGTCACATACCGTCTTTTACAGATTTTTGGAAGGGATAAATTTAGCACCATTTAATTTTTTCTCATTCGAAGATCTACCCTTTAAAATGATTTGCTCGTGTATTAATAAATATATGGCTTTTACTAACGCAAATCCAGGAATCTTACCATTATGCCACTGAGGTCGTTAAATGTACCACAAGAAATCGTCTATAATGGCTAATTTTCACAAGTTTCAAAATTAAGTTCATCCTCAAGTTTAACACACAAAAATTATCTTAAACTTAAATCTGGTTATTTATTCACTGGTGATGTTTACTGGACCAAAAAATTAAAGTTTTCTTAGCTTTATCGCGAAATTATTCAGATTGACAGGTAAACTAAAAAATATATAAATTTTCATTACAAACGATGAAAGTTTGGTGAGAATTTATACCAGTCATAAAACACTTGTAATGAATGTCAGTCAGAATTAACATGATCCGTTAAGATATGGAAATAGAACATTTTTCAGATGGGACTAGGAATAAATAATGCCAGCCTCGTGAGCCGGGAATTTTTCTAACATTACTTTCCTACGAGAATTAAGAAGTCACTAAGACAATTTGACACAAAAGTAGCCTCTAATGTACTAACTAGTTTTATTACCCGCATCCGCCCGGGTTTTCCTCTTATGCCAAGCTTTGTTAAGCTTTTTGATAATTTTTTGTATTTACTTGTGCAAGTTTCTTAAGACATTTTTTTTTAATCTTTATTTTCTCCCATTGTAGTTTTACATAATTTCTAAATACAGTAAGATGTATATATAAGGTACAAGTAAAGTAAAGTATGTAAAATTTAGCAATAAGTAAATTTATAATAGACCAAAGTAGGTAATGGGATCCCACTAAGGCGCTGCCTGTGTGTGGGTAATATATACAAGAATACTATGTATACATCAACTGAAGTTGTTTAGAAATGTAGTTATCTGTGAAAACATTGTAGTAAAATTGTGAAACGTAAAATTTTGTTGATTTTTTGTTATAGTTTGAAGAAAGTACATACAGTTAGAATTGTATTGAAAAGTGAAACATGAAGGTTTACAAATAATTTATAGAAAAAGTGTTGCAACATCTGCGTCATTTACATAGCCATAATTTTAATTATTTTATGTTGTTATAAATGGGTAATTGAGCAGAAAGACTTCAAGAAAAACATGGTTTCAAGTAGGAAATCTTCTAGTTTATTTCACGGCACATTTTACAAACAAATTTGTTCCCGACCCGAACAAAAACACTTAAATTGGCCACTTTGACCACTCGCTAGATAATTCTAGCTGTTTACAGGAGATCCACTTATTAAGAGCATGTTTTCAACTAAAATTCTCCTATTTATAACTACACGTTTCCACACATAAACAAAACAACCACCATTGTTAAATCTAAATAATATACTATACAGATTCCAGAAATCTGCTTTATCGTCTATCCTTAAAAACAGTGCGACCCTATGGCCGTAGCCTGTAATCTGTAATTCAAACAGTCAAGTTACAAACTATACCGCTAGGTGGCAATAACCTTCACTTTTTGAACATATGTAAAGTGATATTTTATTTGTCATTTGAATGCGTTTTGTTAGAAGATTAAATGTACGAGGACCAATAAAACTACTATGTGTTTGCATTAATTTAGTATTGGTTTGGGGGGAGTAAAACATATTATTAGTCCTTTTGCTAATTCTATTTTAATTTTTTCTGCAATATAAATAATTTCCAGATATTGAATACATCGTAGTATCTTTGAATAATAACTCATTCGAGAATGTTTTATTTATATTATACATAATTTTAATGATTCGCTTTTGAGTGGTTTGTAAAGGCTTAATAAATGCATCAAGCGCATCAGACCATCCTATAATGCCATAGATTTTAGTGAAGATTGTACCAGGGAAAAGTAGATAATTATCAATTTGTCAAGATTGAGTACTTCCTAAAGTGTATAAAATGTGTATGCAAGATATCTTAATTTTGAAGTTTTGTCAATTTGAGATTTCCAATTTAGATGTGTATCAATAGATATGCCTAAATATTTAATATTTTCAACTTTGACGAGTTTATTGCACAGTGAACATGTTTATTGATTGCAAATCTTATTGTAGATTCTAATTTTAAGGTTATCATGAGGTTTGTTATTAATGTTTTTATAAAAAGTTAAATAAAATGTTTTGCCGTAGTTTAAAATGAGTTTTTTACATATTAGCCATGTTGAAACAAGTGCAATACATTCTTTTGCCTTAGAAAAAGATTCAATCCAAGAATTTCCATTTTCCATTATTTCCGTGTGGCGTAAGAAATAATTTTTCCTGGAATTACAAAATTACATAAATAATTTATATAGATCAAAAGTAGAATCGGCCCGAGGACAGTTCCTCGCGGAACTCCATTTTTTATCTGTGCTTCTAAACTATACACATTCCCAATTTTTGTTTTGTGTTCTTTAAAATGTCATAATTTTTTGAAACCTAGTCGAGTTATTTTTTAAATTAGTAAATTATGATTAACAGTATCGAAAGCTTTTCTTAAATCTAAGAATATAGCAAGATATTTCTTATTTTTATCGATAGATGTGTACATATTTCTTGTTAAATCATATATTGCATCTTCATTGCTTAAATCTTTACAAAAACCACATTGGTTTTGCGATAGAATATTGTATTTTTCTAAGTATTCTATGATTCTATCTTTGATGCATTTTTCTAATATTTTTGATAGGTTTGAAACAATATTTAAACTGCACGATATTTTGCTAAAATCTTTAGTTAAAACAATTAAAATGGCAATACCAAAACATTTCATTAATCACTTAACTCAAGAGTTAAGAGGCAAATAATATTTTTCATAAAAAGTGTGGTGCCCATACATTAAGCTTTTTTGTCTTAAAACAAGGCTGGAATTTTGCGACCCGGTATTTTATTTTGATGGCCCAGTACCGGGTCGCGACCCAGCAAATGTGAAACTCTGATCTAATCTATTTGATTGCGGGTATCCTAAATATTTATAAACCTCGTCCCCTTTCATACTTTTAATTTTGAAATTTCTAAATATACCCTCGTCTCCATTCACAATTTTGCCTATCTCTATTGGGATCGTTCAATATTTATCTAAACCAAAAGTCATTTTAACATCATCTGAAAAAAATTTTGGTCTAACTGTGGGCTTTATATATATATTATTATTGTAACCGACGTGTTACGTACCCTCGTTTGTTTTTTCAGCAAAAGTCATCGCTGACGGCATCCTCTACATTTAGTGGTCATTTCTTTGAAATTTCTTCCGAAATTTCTGGCCACTAAGCTCGTTAGTACCGTGCCGCCAGCGACGATCTTTCGCCGAAATATTTTATGTAAAATTTATCCTTTTTATTACCCTTTTATGATGTACAATGCCCCGGTGCAAGAAATAAATGCTTGCGGGCTTAGGTTGCCACCGGAAGACATTTTAAACTCTTATCATTTACGAAAATTGTTATTTATTTTAAACACTTTGCTCCAGGGAAAGGGAGTCTGCTTCGCCGCCAGGTAAAAGCAAACTGCCTTTCCAGGGAAAAGCAAACTGGAGTCTACTCCTTTTCCTCCTTCGCCGCCAGGCAAGAAAACTCCTTTTGGTCCCCCAGCAGTCACTCCTTTGCCGCCCGAAACAGGGTCAACAAGAGCCTGCTCCAGGGAAAAGGAGTCTGCTTCGCCCCCAGGAGGGCAACATTAAAATGTATATTATTTTGATTAATTTAACTTACACACCCCGCAGGACAATGAAACAAACATATTTCATTCCAGAGTCCTGCAGGGCATCCAGAGAAAGAGAGTTTGAGTCTCCGACCCTTAAACTCACAATGCTAGGGCGTTTTTTGCCCAGTAAAAACACTTGCAAAAAAATTCCTTGCAAGAATCCGTTTTTTCCCATTTTAAAAATCCAGGGACCTCGTAAGACGATGAAACAAACAGGTTTCAGTAGCTAGTCTTACGGAAGACCTGGAAAAAATACTAAATTCTCATTTTAACTTTCCACAACTAGACAAAAGGCAGATACCTATCACAAAATTATAAACTTACCTTAAAATCAATACAAATTCACCAGAACAAAAATCTACGGATAAAACATAACTGTACAAACATGTTAGACTTAAGACATTTACCTGTATATAACAAATGTGCTCTGTAGAATTATTTTTAATTTTCAATTTTGTCGGCAAAATAGGTGTCCCACGGGCAACCTGCCCTTATATACTTTCGGGCAAGGTCAAACCTCCCACCCCAAATTTGTACCACGTGACCAAATTTTGTACCAAATTTGGGTATATAAGGAGCGAAATTTTCAGTAATAAATCAGTTCATCTAAACTCAACAAACTCGTCTTATTTATTTCTTCAAAGTTTTGTCATCGACCAGCTGCCTCCCGCTGACTTCTGCCTGTCTTCAGTCCTGGTGCCTACCTCTTCCAGACAAGCCGGCCCTACTCTAGGCAAACCGCCAGGCGCCAGGATCAGGCAGAAGAAAAGGCACATCCAGTGTCCTTCACGCATCAGGCACTGGGTGCTGGGAGGTCAGTTTTTATTATTTTTACCCATTTATCATCTTGAGTGTGCACTAAAAACCCGATACTTTTTTACAGTCTTGTGAAGACGCTGATACGTCTGTTAAAATTATGAAGTAAATTTGCAATGTTGATTTGCCTAAGATTATAAATAACATCAAAGTTATTTGAATCTACTGTAATATCATTGGACATTTCGACTAGAATATTATCTAAACTATCTACATTCAATGCATCTGATATAGCATTATTACTTGTATTAATTTGTTCTAAATTATTCCCCAGTTGCAATCTATCTGCTACTTCCTTTTTTATCTGATCTAATGTTACTACAGGAATTAAATTATTTTTTAAAATTGCCCTTTTTTGGTCAGCTAATCTTTGTTCGTTTACATGGGCAACCGGATAATTTTGTGAGAAAATTAAATGTAATTTTTTCCTATACATCAACATATGTATCTCTTTCTAGTTTAGTTTAAAAATAAGAACGAACGATGTACATATTGACATTATTCGTTCATTTCATACGCTGCCTTGGAATACCTGCTTTTGTTTTTTTTCTGGTCTCAGACTATTAATGTTTATCTGTATAGATGACATAATAAACTACTCTTCATCTCCATTGAGATGACATGTTGTCACTTTTCAAAACAAGTGGAAATGATTGTTAGGTATTATTAGTTCCTACATACCAGAAACCAAGCATCTATCGTTACCTAGTATGTCATTTGTCAACAAATAATTTTCAATATGTCCAAATAAAATATTTTATTTTCAACTACCTTTCAACATTACAACTCTATATACTATATTTTAGAATAATGTTATCAAAATAAACTATATAATTAAATAAAAAAAACCTATAAAACATATTATAAAGTAATCTCAAATATTATTTATTATTTTTAATTGATAAACTAATTTATAAGACAAGATTTTTATGCAAAGCACAAAGGGTAACAATTATTAAATGTAATAATTATCAGTAGCTCAGTGGACAGAGCAGTTGACCGGAAATCAGAAGGAAGCGGGTTCGAGTCCCGTCGGCGGCATGCATCTTTTCTCGGGAGATTTTTTGAATGTAGATGAGTGTTTCAGGCTAATAATTATTACTTATTTATTGTTTACCTTGGTTACTGGAGTCCTCACAAAAGGAAAAATTTTATATCCTATTTATTTATCTAAATATCTTATGGTTCACTGGTAGTTTATTCATTACGTGATCTAATATACTAATTTTCAAATATTTATATGTTTAGGGATCAAAGCTAATTCTTTTCTATCTGATATAATAAAAAAAATCAGAGAGCAGGTGCAATGCAAATGTCGAGGCTAGCGTTGCTAAGCAACTTTTTATTATTATTATGCGTTACAGCTGTTTCGCCCTCTGAAGGCATTATCAACGTGATTATAATAATAATTTCAAAGCAGAACTTGTTTATAATGAACTGTTTTTATACATAAAATAATAATATTTTTGAATATATAAAACTAATAAAACTTTAAAATGGAGTTTTACAAAATAAACTTAATAAATAAATTAACCAAAAATCACATCATTTGGCATAACACAAGGTATTGTCATAGGTCAAATTATTTTTATTATATACTCTTACGTAAATAAAATTTGCACTCTCCCTATAGTTGGAGAAATCATATCGTATGCAGAAGACTTTATCAATAAATTATCGCTGTGTAAATCTTGGTACCTTATAGCTGTGATGATTTATAATAAATAAACAATACTTAACACAACTTGTATGACGTACGATAATGCACCAATTTCACTATATTTTTACCAAAGTAGCACTAAATCAGGTACTATTTATTTATATTCAGAGTTTCTATTCATATTTCTATCTACATTTATGTATTGTTATTGTTTGAATATCTAAGCAGGAGTAGTTTAAGACACGAGCGCGGTGTATATTCGTATTATCGTATAATATAATATATGTACTGAAAACCAGTAGCGGCCGGTGTTCAAAATATCTGGGGGTTCACCAGAGTTCATTCCATTAAGTTAGACCAGGGTTCCCAATCTTTTTCAGTCAGCGGCGCACTTACAAGTTTAGTATTTTGTCACGGCGCCCTACTTTAGTAAGCTATTTGGAATACATATAGTGACCATATATGTTACAGCCGAAAGAAATAGGTAACTATAATAATGGTAATTGGGTAGATAGGCACAAAAATTAAAACAATCACAATATGAGATAGAGTTTTATTATATTTTTAAGAATTCAGAATTGGAACAGAGAACAAAAAAGACTTAAGAAATAAATAAAATACGATAGTTACTCAGTCACATCAATGTGGCGGGTGAGCTTGATGATTTCTGCACAGTTTTTCAAAGCAAGGAATAAGACTTCTTCTGTTCCGCTTGTCACCCGGTGGCCGCGGCAATTTGAAATACAATTTTGACCCTTACGTATAAAGAAAGTGTATGAAGAACAAGATCAGAAACCCTTGCTTTATTCTTGCCCTTTACCATAACGAAACCTGCAATGCGCCAAGTCACTCGGAATAATTTATATCTTATTTGCTGAAATGCAGGGATGTTCGCAGTTTGTGCGCATGCGCGTGAAAAAAATATGTTTTTCTGCGATTTTGACCCTTCTATGTACAAAATTTGTATAAGTACAAGGTCAGAATCGCTTGCGCCAACATTTTCCCATAAAGATGGGTAAAAATTTCATTCACCTTGCAACCCCAGAATATTTTAAAATTAATTTTGACTGTGGCATCAGTGGCATAAAAATGTAAGATTTGCCGCCATTATTTTTGTGAAAGTCGATGCATGTTATTTGACGAAAACAGCGTAAAACCTATCAAATTACATAATTAACGCAAGTAATGCTGTTCTCGTACATAGTTTATTGTTCTAGAAATGTGTTTTGGTCAATAAAATATACGATAGCTCAAAATTAATCCACAAAACATTCAATTCAAATTCAAGGTTGTGAAATTTCCGTGTTGTTTCTGGCATTCAATAGGTTGAGACTGCTACTCTCATTTCTTGCTCCACATTGATCTTTGAGCGATATTTGTTCTTGATTACAGCTACAGCTGAACATCCAGCTTCACATAAATATGATGTGGCAAACGGAATGAAAATTTTTAAAGCTTTCGAAGTTAAATTTGGATATTCATTTTGAATCGATAACCAAAACTCCACCAAATCGGAACTGGTGAATCTAGTTTTGAGGTTGTTGCCGCAAGAGAGTTCAATGAGATTCTCTTGCTCTTGTGTTGTGAATCCTAACGGAGCTTGTGCACGGAAAGGATCTTGGATTCACGCAAATTTTTCGACATCATCATCTGTAAAGTACCGCGAAAACCAATCGGTTAGAAGGGCCATCAGGTCTTGGGAGACAACCAGTTCATTAGATACCGCATATCTTTACAATTGCGGGAAGCAATCTTGACCGGTGACTTCATTCATTTTTTTTATCCAAAACTGCATTTTCTTCCTAAACGCCGCAATTCTCTCCGATAGTTTCAGAATTTGCGTGTTGTTTGTTGCTTTGCAAAGAAAGATTCAAATTATTTAGTTTCTCAAATATATCTGCAGCGGCCACTTAACCCGCTCTGCAAAATCTACCGCTGCGCCACTGACCTCCGCCACTTACGCGAAAGGCCTAGAGCACCTGGCTGTACCTTACAAGTGCCCACGGAAGGTTCGAGCGATTTCTTACCTTTGCGTGAATTCACGGCATTACCTACCGTGAGACTAATTACTCGCCGCGGGTATATAAGCAAGCGCTCGCTCGCTGAGTTCAGTTCAGTCTTCATTCAAGGTTCGACATTTACACATCGGGCAGTGATACAACTAAGTGCAGTGTAGTAACTCTCTACCTGCTCTCGCGGGGCAACAGCCCGCGCAGTCAAGTGAACAACATTTATCCAGTGTGACTTTAGGAACCTCTTCATGGCACCTTCGAGGACTCCATCTCCAACTACCATCTCGACATGAGATGTCAAGCAACAACCAGCAACCACAACCTGCAACGAGCAGCAACCAACAACCGGCAGCGAGCCAGCACCACAACCGGCAACAAGCCAGCAACCACAACCGGCAACGAGCCAGCAACCATCATTCTCATAGCCTCTCAAGGTTCCTTCCTGCGTCACGTGTGTGTGTCGATACAACTAAGTGCAGTGTAGTAAGTCTTTACCTGCCCTCGCGGGGCAACAGCCCGCGCAGTCAACCGCAAGTGAACAACATTTGTCCAGTGTGACACCAGGAACATTTCCAGCACCTTCGAGGAACTTCACCAACCAATAACCGGCAACGAGCCAGCAACCGGCAACAAGCCAGCAACCACAACCAGCAACCACAGCCGGCAACGAACCAGTAACCGGCAACAAGTCAGCAACCACAACCAGCAACCACAACCGGCAACGAGCCAGCAACCAGCATCGTCATCGCCTCTCAAGGTTCCTTCCTGCGTCACGTGTGTGTGTCGACTCTAAGGTCACACAGCCGCCATACCTCGTCAACGCGACGACGGTCGACCGCCTGGACCAAGGTCACTTCTACACCGCCATGGTGTAGAGCAGCACGCCGGCTCCCTGAAGACCAGTGATCTTCAGCGCCGTAGTCTCCTGACCTTCTTCACTCTTCATCACGCAGCAGCAACACTCACGGTACCGCTGTCACTCCGCTCCGTTTATTGTTTTCATTATGCTTCATCAATTTTTTGTGATTTTTTTTTTTCAGCTTCATATTCCAAGGAACACCTTTGATTCAACTAACATACTCGACTTTGTTTTTTTTTTTAAATTTTGTTTTGGTTTCTTTGTTCTCTTTTTCTTTTTAGTCTCACAAAGCTACTTTGCTTCGCTCAGAAGGCTGAACTGAACTGCATCTGTTTATTTTGTTAATGTTTTTTTTCCCCTTCTGGGGGTGCGTTAGACCTCGTCCTTGCATCAACAGGAGTCGGTCGACGATGGCACGGTGCCCTCTAAAATTAATTGCGCCACCCCCAGCAACATGTGCAGGCTTTAGATTTGGGGGGAGCGACCTCGGCTCTCCTTCGCCTTGCCTCCGGCTACTCGACGCTGAATTTCATAGGCTCGTCGGGTATTTCCCCCCAATCTCCCATTTACTTTTCTTTGAGACATCACCGAGGAACCGGCTAAGGGGCGCGGAAGCTGAGTGTGGTTCACGACTAGACCGAATGTCATGCGCATTCTTGCTGGTACTGCCAATCGATTGGAGAGGACTCCCAACCATTTGCCATTCCATTATTACTTATCTACTGTGTCTTCTTCCCAAACAGGTGCTTGTAGGATACGCTGGATAGAATCACCCAGCGCTTGCCACCTCGTGGACTTTCACCAACCTGTCCCATTGTCTTGCCTATATTTTATCATACTGACACCTATTGTATCTGTATTTCCCGCTAAGCACTTGCATACTGCTTACTAACAACGTATGCAGGGACATTGGAGGTCTAGTTTCGTTATCAAATTTAGAGTCGTTTTCACCAAAAAAATTAGAGTTCTTGCAAGAGCCTTGAAGGGGTAACCATCTGTTATCTATACCAGGGCGGGTAAGTGGTGGGTCCTCCAATGTCACTCCGCTCCGCTTCGACCTCGCTACGTAGCGCAACAATAAATGACTGACTCATCACTGACTGACGCCTTTCATTTCACGTCCCGACTCTACCGATCCGGCCCGCTCCCTCATATCGCAAAAGTACGCTAGTTTAAGCAAAAAATCTGGTTCAGTAAAATATTAAACGGACATTGCAAACAAGTAGTCGTGGGTGGATAAAGACATGGGAGGGGTAAGGTATCAACGGTTCTCAAGCGCGTAAGTACTTTTTGGCAAGTGAGCGACGGCGACGAGTATGTACCTATGTTCTTTGAAGATGCGAGCGCTCAAAATAGGATTTGTTGCTTTCTAGTACCCGCGAATATTTGTGATAATGATAGAGGATCGACTCATGGCGCCCCTCTTTACTTTCTACGGCGCACCAGGGCGCCGCGGCGCACATTTTGGGAA
Source organism: Limnephilus rhombicus (assembly GCA_929108145.2). Taxonomy (NCBI): domain Eukaryota; kingdom Metazoa; phylum Arthropoda; class Insecta; order Trichoptera; family Limnephilidae; genus Limnephilus; species Limnephilus rhombicus. The sequence continues at coordinate 53,878,555 of OV815282.1, read as the reverse complement.
CCCCTGAGTTGGATAATAAATTTAGGAAAGGTACGTAGCTAGGTAATTATAAAGAAGTTCTGTTATCCGTTCCGTTAAAACGGAAATATACAGGTACAACACAGTTAAAAAAGTGGACTTATGATATCACACAAAGATTCGGTTGACATTATGGATCAGAGTTATGCCCTCCTGCTGACAACTAATCAGCTAATCACTCATTATCATTATATAGTGACATGCTTTGACTTGAAGAGAAGAACGAGCGGAACATTCGTTAAAGTAGTAGCTCTGCTGTTAAATTGAAGACAAAATGTGCACAAAAACATTTCATATAAGCGTTTTTGTTTAACACGCCACTGTAGGTACGAACCGCTCTTTTCGATGTGGGTGTAAAATTCGGAACGGCGTTTGCGCTTTTATAAAATTTGCAAAGAACCGTATGTACCCACGGTTTTGAATATTCACGGGATTTGCTCACAAAGTAGTAAGATTCTGGGACGCTATCGAAAACGAACTGCTATGAAGATGGGCGCAAGGGCCGGCTCTCGTCGCCCCGAAAGATAACAAGTATAATAGGTACCTACCTATCATACTTATTACTTGTGGTTATCAAAAAACGTATTTGTTTCATTAATTTGTTACATGTCAATAGAAATTTAAATATTATTAACAATCAAATTAATTTTGTGAGTAACCCTATCTTAAACATATTTCCATTGTAATTTTTTGTCTTTGTTCTTCTAAGCACCCCCTTTCCACCCCCCCCCCCCCTCCCTCTTGTTGATCTTCTAAGCACCTCCCCTTTCCACCTTTCTCCTCCCCCACTACTTCCATTTCTACCCACGCCGTTCTATGTTTGATCATTTAGTATTTAGTACATTTTATGTCCTGATGAAGGGAACATCGTTCCTGAAACATGTTGACTTTTAAATAAAGTTTATTGTGGTAAAAACAAAGTGTTTTTAATTATTTCATTAACAAATATTTGTTGTCTTAACTCCTTTCAATACTGGGCGAACCCTTTTTGTATTTCGTTCAAATTGAATATGATACGTGGAGACGTCAAAATACTTACCATGAGTCGTGCGAACGATATTATATCCTTTGGCCTTTGTAAAGATGTTGCCGTCTTAGATGAATTACCAGACAAAGCTTATTTTTTCACGGAGTTGACTGTCATAAATATTTGACATATTGTTATAAATGCCTTGCAGCAAACCTTTCTTCTATGAAGGAAGAATTTTTTTTAAATCATCAATGAAGCTGTGTATTCAGCAAGTTTTGGTCGTATTAATACTTGTGGACTTCTTGTAATTAAACCCAAGAACTATCTACTATCCATTTGACCATGGACTAACTTTCAGCTTCACTGTCAGTTATGAGGTATTGTGTCGGGGAGGTCAGACGGGACATTGACACAAAAACACCTTACTCGTTGTCTGGGAAACGAATAAGAAAACTCCCAGGTTTGTGAAATTTGAGCGAGGGTCTGTCATTTTCTCACAATCAAGCAGAAGTTTAAAACGACCCCTAGTCTTTCGCCCAATACACGTGAAAGACTAGATTTGTTTGTTTGTGTATTTCTTGTTTTCATCATCATCCCCCGTTCACAATTGTTATGAGTCGGGAAGACTGTCGTCAACCATATTTCGCTCTTCTTAAAGTACAAATCCGGACTTTGGCCAGTTCTCTGCAGATTTCCTCGCTCAACTTCATATTTCCTCTCATCCCTTCTTCCTAAATTTTACAGAGTATTCTCGTATGTGGAAAAGTACGTTATGCACTCGGCATACCGTCGGTCTAAACATTGAAAAACCTCATTCTAGGATTCTCTATTTTGTTCATTTTCACACTTTCGCACATTAGTCCAACTTGTTTGTGCTCTTGAAAGACTTATATTGTTACCGCTCTTTGCGTTGGCATCAACCATGGAAGGTCAATAATTTTTCAAGCTCTTATTGAGGCCTATGAAGCAATATACTTGTATAATTGGAATTGATGGAACCATGTATTCAGTACTATTGCACTGGATGGACTGTACAGGGTCTCCTTTGGTACAGAATATTATGATGTTATAGTCAAACCTGTTAGCTTAGGAAACCCTTTCTCTCACCCTCTCTCTGATCTCTAACTACGTTAAACCCACGTTTTGTTCTCTCAGCACAATTGTTTCTCTCCAAACGTTTTTGCATCATTAGTCTACTAGGCAGGTAAACTTCAAGAATTTTGTTCTAATAATAAATTGCCCCTGGATTAATAAGAAGCCCAGCTGCTCTTCATCCTGCCCAGCCGAGCCCCGCTTCTTGCTGCCTTACCCGTTACCATTACAGAGGTTCCATTTCTTCAATTTCTACGTACCAAAAGCACCCGGCCACACCTGCCTAATCTTGTGTGAGTCGTACGTGTAGTTGCGAACCATGTCATCATTCACCAAGTCGACACTCAAACAACCTTCGAGCATGTCAGCTCTTGGGTTGAGGTCTGTTCCTGTTGCCTGTTGCAAATGTTCCTGTTGCCTGTTGCAAATGTTCCTGTTGCCTGTTGCAAATGTTCCTGTTGCCTGTGCAAATGCTTTGTTGCCTGTTGCAAATGTTCCAGTTGCCCACGCGCAAATACCATAACTAGCGGTGGTGCAAATACAAAAGCTCTTACTATACACAGCCACCATAAGGTTGTGCACTCAATTCACCACCAAAAAGCAATGGCATGCCTCCTCGCTATCCACTCATTATAAATGGATAACCATCAATGTGAGCCCGCTACAACCATCATAACAAATACACACTGGCCCACCCACAGGACCCGGAAGCAGCCATCCTCTTGCTTGACCTCTATAATTGGTTAATTTTTCTCCACAACCCGGATGCTCCAGTCTTTTTTTCTTTCTTTTCAAGACCCAAATGCCAAGTGTAAACTTCAAATGGGTCTAAAGAAGTGAAAGGTGCTAATTGCTTCGTCACTAATCTCCGTTCAATCCAAACACGCAAAACTTAGCTTCCAGACCAATGAACAGACCAATGGTAACAACATGGAGTCCTTCTTTTTGTCACATGTTATGTTGTCTCATGTGATGTTTTGTCACATTGTTATGTTGTTTCATGCTTTGCTTCTTCTCACCATGTTGTCATCTGTAGCCCATACCACTGTTTACAAGTTTTAAATTAATCGAACGAATTTTACATTACTTTAATACATTTGCCTATTAGCAGTAATTAAATGAGTATCTATATATATAAATCAAAATATGCTTGCTTGGGGGTATATACGAGTATGTGAGTATATGATAAAAAAATGATAATACGTGCAATCAACAAGCGACCGACAAGATACCCCTCCACTCGACTCTTCACTGAATATAATATCCTAAACATACGGCAACTCGATCTAAAATTGACTCTAATGCATTTCATGTTCAAATATAAGAAAAAACCCTCTTACATCATAATTACACCACCAGAACAATAACCAACCGACACTACAATGTACCTACACTAAATACCATGTCAGCTCGAGGACATTTCATCTACCTACCCTCCACACAGCATCCACAAAGATGACATAGGCCCTGAGGGAAATTATTTTCCTCAGGGCCTCCTGTGTGGAGGTCATGTAAAAAAAAATACCTAGCTCCTAAAATATTTAACCTTCTACGTGAGAACTTAAAAACCGAAACCCAACCGCTCACCTTTAAAAAACATTTATCACAATGGATCCTTACAACTATACTCCGTCCACCTTTAGATCAACTTGGGAGAGTAAGAAATTTGGTTCGTATTGCGCATACCCCGCCCTTTCACCACCGCTGTGTTACTCCGCCCATAGATCAGTCGTTCGTCGGCTGTCGCGCTGTATGCACGTGTCTTGAAATTTTAACCCTTTCAGACCCTGTGATAAAATGGATATTTATTATTACTAATTTTTCTTTATTCATTGCTTTTTATGGTAACACACTTTGCGGATTTTACGACAATGCTTACATTTTACGGCACATGCCCGTGTTATGGTGGTCGATTATTCAAACATCAATGTTTCAGCCAAGTCCTAATTCATAAGATATCACTGTCACTAATTGCAAATAACAAAATAGGAAAGTATGACATTAATAATTATGTCCTTATATTCGAATTGCAACAATATGAACAATGCATATTTATAAAACAATGGTGTTACATACTGTACTATAAATTTACTGAATGTTGGTGTTAATCAGTTTTATTTTTTTATAGGCCGTACACAAACCTCAACTCATAATTATTATTATTGATTAATTATTATTTGTAAAAAAAAAATATCTGGAGAACATGATATTTCGCAAACATCATACAAAAATCGGTAATTTCATTGAGCAAATTTTCAAAAATTGATAAAATGCAGTGCATTTATTGGAGAACCATTACAATAATTATTTAAATTAATAAATTGTTAAAACTTTTGATTGCAGGTGGGTGGAAAATAATAATTAAATAATTTAGTTAATTTATTTAAACACGGGAATCTAATGGGTTAGAAATGACGATAAGAAACGATGTTCCTTAATTCCTTAATTTAACAAATAATTTATTTACTATTACTACATGCTATATTTTAATAACTATTATCTATTATCAACTTATCAGTACAATATTTAAATGATACTTATTATTATTACTATCAACTTATTATAATAATAATAATAAGTTTCATTTAAATATTGTAATGATAATGTGGCGGCTACTTGTGCCGCATTAATTGCGCCGCCACTGAACTCCGACCGAACACGCTGGAAACTACGAAATACCTACAGTCAGTTTCTACGGCCGCGCCGCCTCGTAAATAATAATTCCGCCACTTACGCGAAAGGCCTAGAACGTGTGGTTGTACCATACAAGTGCCCACAGAAGGTTCGAGCGATTTCTCAGCTTTGCGTGAATTCACCCAGCCTTGCCTACCGTGAGAGTAATTACTCGCCGCGAGTATACACGGTGTCCGGAAACTCGTAGTACAAGCGGTAAACTGGTGAACCTATATCACATAGAGAACCCAAATAAACATAAAGATTTTCAATTTAAGCATTTTTAAATTTAAAATTAAGAAAAAAAAATTATTTTAAAAACATTTCGGCTTTTTAGGGTTAAAATTTTTGAAAAGCGGAAATGTCATGATGACAGATGGAAGATGTTATTCTAAAATTATTTATAAGTTGCTTAATCTCTTTTCGTGTCCATAGTTTATTTATTTTCATCTTAATAATTTATTCTCCCACCTCTTCTAGGCATTACAATATGGTTAATTAGCGGGTAAATATGCAGTTAGTCCACCTCACGGATAACACGGAACTTTCGTGTTGTCGCAGTTTGATGCACGGATAATAAGGAATGTTCCTTTTTTAACTAATAGACAATCAAATATGACATTTGTCGGAAGTACCAATCTTATAAAATAAATTCTCTAAAATAAATTCGCTTTTCATCATACTTTTAAAAAACATCCCAGGTTTTGAATGCTTTGTTTGGCTACGCAGGGTTTGTCTAGCGGGTTTGTGTAATTATTTTAATACATTTCTTTCAATTTTCGTTATTTGTTTGCAACACGGCATAACACCCCAAAAACAAATAACGAAAATGCTTTTGGCCGTGAAAATCTTAAAACTTATCATTTCTTTCAATGTTCTACTGTTATAAATACAGGTACAAACTTGTCAATGATGCATTCACTTTGTTTTACGCAAAAATATTTTTCTATGATTGGCAGCATTGATGAAATGTTAAAATAAAAACAATGAATAAACATGGCGTTACCGCGCAAGTGAAATTTTAACAAAATTAAAATGTTAAATGCATATTTTTGCATGTTTTTTGGTCTCCCCCGACATAAATACTCACTTTTCGTAATAATAAAGCTAAATCTAACTGTTTGGATCCGTATTAACGAGTAAGCGGTTTAATGCATAAATAATAATTAGCGTACCAATTTATTTTATTGTGTGGCAGCTCCGCATCTGGTTGCAATGTTTTCAAATCCAAAAACACATCACAAACATTTGTCACCAATTGTTCAACTTATCACAACTACATAGGAGGGTACACACCGCTTTCCCGCCCTGGTATAAATAACAGATTACTCACTAAGTAATAATTCAATTAATTTCATTCACAATTAATCACACAAAGAAAATAACTTAAAGAGTCACAATGTTACGCTATAATTAATAACGCACTATTATTTACGTTTCAAATAAAACACAAGAAACATCCCACGTCAAAGCGTAAATATAAACTGATACAAACTAATTGGGCGGTCCAAAACACGGAACTGTTTGCATACAACTCGAGTGAAATAGCGCTGTTTCGTTTTTTAAAACGGTGCTAAAGGGAGACGCATGGGGGAACTCTCGAGCGCATTCCTTGTATTTTTGAATGAATTCGACGCGATCCCGAGGATAAAACGGTCCAAGTCCGAAATTTGAAGAAATGAGTTTTTGATGATAATTTACTTGAAGTAAATGCGTTTTACGTGAAGTAAAACATGATAATTTACTTGAAGTAAATACGTTTTACGTGAAGTAAAACATGATAATTTACTTGGAGTAAATTATCATGTTTATCAGTGGCAGAAAAATGGAAATCCCATTATGAAGAAAAAATACGATTTTCAAAATTGCATGTGGATGCAAGTACCATGATGCAACAACTATCTTAGAAGCAGAAGGGTGTACCATGGACTTTATTCCTTTTATAATACACCACATGTCATAACAAAATAGTCCACTTCATTTAGAGGCAGTAGGACTCAAGTCCATGTTTTTGTTTTTTTTTACATGAGCTCCACACAAGAGGCCCTGAGGAAAATAATTTCCCTCGGGGCCTATGTCATCTTTGGGGATGCTGTGTGGAGGGTTTTTTAAGGAAGGGAAGGAGAGGAGAGTTCTGGGAAGGAAAAGGGTTTAAGGGGTGGGTAGAAATCTAGGGTTCAGCATGTCCTGGTCATCCGCCTGCAAGACCTAGACAAACCTCACCCCATGAACCCGGCACCCCTGCTAAATCACCAAACGTAGCGAACCACTTGGGGTGACCTATGGCAGAGGTGTTGGTTATCCAATAAAGGTTCCCGGGGCGGCGGTACCCATTCCCGCCTCCCAAATTGAAAAGTTGACTCAAGTCAGCGTTTTTTTTTAAACAATTATTTTTAATGGCTTTACTATAAAAAATTCGTTTCATTTGCTCCTTCTTAAAACAAAACTAATTGAGTTAATAATTAGTTTTTTTGTTATCTATCATACAACATCTCCTGAACATTTACCTTTTTGGACTTGCTTCCGTACAGAATTTGGTTCGCAAGTTCACAGTTCAAGGCCAAGCCATTAGTAGCTTACCCCTTCTATTGTGTTGATCGAACCGAGCGCAGAAAGGGACAGCAAATTTCGCATTGCACTTTGACTTCGAAGCGCGAAAATAATGAACAGCTGTTTTTAACCGTGAAACGACCGTACTACACGGAATAAAATTATGAATAATTTCAAAATAATGCTTTAAATCCGGATTTCTTTGTTTGTTTTCTTTTAATTAGTTTTTATTAGTTAGGTACTATGAACGTCAGTAATAATTTATAAGAATTTGACCAAAAAAAAAATTAACTTCTGACTCGATTTACTCGAAAACGAAAGCTCAAATCAAAAAAAATTATACCACAAAATCGACTCCAAATGTGATGAGGATTCCCCAGTTTCCCGCTTGTACTACGAGTTTTCGGACACCTTGTATAAGCAAGCGCTCGCTCGCTGAGTATGAGTTCAGTCTTCATTCATGGTTTGACATTTACACATCGGGCAGTGATACAACTAAGTGCAGTGTAGTAACTCTTTACCTGCCCTCGCGGGGCAACAGCCCGCGCAGTCAACCGCAAGTGAACAACATTTGTCCAGTGTGACACCAGGAACATTTCCAGCACCTTCGAGGAACTTCACCAACCAATAACCGGCAACGAGCCAGCAACCGGCAACAAGCTAGCAACCACAACCAGCAACCACAGCCGGCAACGAACCAGTAACCGGCAACAAGTCAGCAACCACAACCAGCAACCACAACCGGCAACGAGCCAGCAACCAGCATCGTCATCGCCTCTCAAGGTTCCTTCCTGCGTCACGTGTGTGTGTCGACTCTAAGGTCACACAGCCGCCATACCTCGTCAACACGATGACGGTCGACCGCCTGGACCAAGGTCACTTCTACACCGCCATGGTGTAGAGCAACACGCCGGCTCCCTGAAGACCAGTGTTCTTCACCGCCCTAGTCTCCTGACCTTCTTCACTCATCATCACGCAGCAGCAACACTATCGGCACCACTGTCACTCCGCTCCGCTTCGACCTCGCTACGTAGCGCAACAATAAAGACTGACTCATACATCGACTTGCCGTATTTTATTTCACGCCCCGTCTCTGCCGATACGGCCCGCTCCCTCAATAAGTTGATAATAGATAATAATTATTAAAATATAACATGTACGTTATCAACTTATCATTAATTTATTTATACACACCAGATTTAAATGTCCGGGTTTCATTTTCCCCACAGGAAAAACTAAGCCCTTTCACACACTTCCCAAATGATCATCCGGTCAATCCACGTTAACCTTTCCCATACCATGCTAAAAATACCCTCGACAAACCGTCTTGTAACACAGCGTTACTCTATGGGATTTGGAAATTATTTCAGGTTTTTTGTAAGAATATTGTGGTGAATATTTTTTATTTGGCTTATATTAATTTATTGTAAGAAAAAAATATTGATTTTGTGCCCTAAAACTGAAACATTAAAAAAATAATCATTCATAATAAATAATCAAATATTATTTGAAACGCCCAAAAAGGCGGGCGGCAGTGACAGCGACCGCTTAGAATAGACTAGACAATAGAATAGACCGACGTTAGCCTCTAGAATAGCACCATTGTTTCAGAAAGCCAAATGTGGAATGCGCTAGGTACTAGTAAGGGCTGACACCGACCTACTATCATTTTTTAAATACATTTACATAAATACTTTATCATAAAGAGCTTTTTATGTTTGCTGATCTAAGTTAATACCAGGTAAAATGGTTTTAACACCAGTTGCATAGAGAAATAGACTACAATAAAAATACAATACTTAAAGAACACTCGAATTTTAAATTTTTGTTACAGTTTTACGCGAAAGCAAACCACGAAAAAAAAAAATTATAATTATTTTGAAGTGAAAAACTTCTTAAGCACCATTGTGATTTGAAACTGTAAACCACGAAAAAAATAATGATACAATTACTTTGAAGTGAAAACTTCTTTAGCGCCATTGTGATTAGAAACTGGATGAAACGAAAAAGCGACACTAAAAAGAACAATAAGCAGACCACGAAAAAAATAATGTTATAATTACTTTGAAGTGAAAACTTCTTTATCACCGTTGTGATTTGAAACTGGATGAAACGAAAAAGCGGCACTAAAAAGAAACAATAAGCAAACCACGAAAAAAATATTAATAATTATTTTGAAGTGAAAAACTTCTTTAGCACCGTTGTAATTTGAAACTGGATGAAACGAAAAACCGACACTAAAAAAAACAATAAGCAAACCAAGAAAAAAATAATTGCATTGAAGTGAAAACTTCTTTAGCACCATTGTGATTTGAAACTAGTTGAAACTAAAAAGCGACACTAAAAAGAAACCATAAGCAAACCATGAAAAAAATAATTTTATAATTACTTTGAAGTGAAAACTTCTTTAGCACCGTTGTGGTTTGAAACTGGATGAAGCGACACTAAAAAGAGACAAACACATGCATCTATGGCATTTATCGAGAATGGGTTAGAATAATCGGTGTCCTCTTTATGCGGTGCTTCGTAGCCTTCCGACTCTTGTCTACTTTAATTTTCTGAAAGTTTTGCTCTACCGGTGTGAACTGCCCACTAGTATTTCTTAAATACTCGTATGTTTTAATATTTTTGCGAAATTTATTTTTTATATCGATTTTTAGTGATAACCTTTACGATAAAATTGACTTTTATAGGTGGAAATAGTTAACATAGCAAATTAAAAACATTTATTTCACAGGAACATAACGACAAAAACCATTTAGGTAAATTGTTATTTTAACATTAATCCGATGTGTTTATCATAACAAAATATAGGTTAAAATGTAGATGTACAAGATTTCTACAAAAAAACAAAACAAAGACTTATTATATTTACCTACATATTATGTAATGCATTCGTCCATAGGAAATCTAAAATAAATCGTAAAATGGCGACCACACGTCATCTAGTACTATACGAAACTATAAGAACTTAAGCTGTGCATACTGTAGTGCAGACATACAGTATTTTTTTTTTACATTAGCTCCACACATGAGGCCCTGAGGAAAATAATTCGCTTCAGGGCCTATGCCATCTTTGGGGAAAGGTCTTCCTGCTGGAGAGGTCAAAAGGTCTCCCTCGGCCAGTCACGTTGGTTGGCCGTAGATCCAGTTGGTAGGCAGACGTACCCGCCGCCAAGATCCGGAACCAAACCTACCCCATGAACCTGGGCACCCCTGCTAAGTCACCAAACGTAACATACTACTTGAGGTCACTTATGGCAGAAGTGTTGGTTGTCTAATAAATGGTTTTCGAGGTGGCGGCATGCCGTTATTATGAAAAATATGCATTTTAGAAGATGATCGAAATAGCAAGTTAAACAAAGATAGATAGTGAACATTCTAAAATAGTAAAAATAATAAATAATTCAAAAATTAAATTCTAAAAATCCTAACATTCATTGCAAATTGTACCTTCAATTCGTTGAAACCTAACCATTTATATTTATTGCTACTTCCTTCCATGTAATAATCATTTGTAAAGACGTCACTTTGCTACTGTTTCAATGGAAAGAAAGTCCCTTTTTAAAATAATTATTTTATGGGGGTAGTTTTGGTAATAAAATAGGAAGGTAAGATTCTAAATATTGCACCCGACCCTCACAAAAGAGTTTTATGGTGGTACAGTAATGTTTACAATCGTATTTTGGATGAAGTATTGTCTTCGATTCCGAAACTACATCATGCAGCAGAGAGGATATACCACCAAAACCCTCTATCTCGACAAATACTCCTTGCTTCATTCGCATTCTTAAATCGTCTTATACTCGTCCAGATAAATCTGAATAAATAGATGCTTGCTTGCGTTACGGTGCACTCTATCGGAGGACTACCGCTAGGTAAGAGATACATTCAAATGTGCTCTTTTTAAAATGATTTATCTGTATTATTCTGTCTCTTGGCGTGGTCCGACTGAAAGTATTTGATTCACTTGACCACGTCATGACTTCCTTGGCTATTATTCACTTTGCGTCATATCTTCCTTTTTTAATGCCCTAACTAAAAAAGCGTACCTTTTAATCCCATCCATCAAGTACACTTGACGTGACTTTATCACTAAACAGCGCTATAAAAAGGTGGAAATTATTATAATTTTTATCGGCCTTGTATCCCTTCCAGAACTCCAAAAATTAACATGGCTCTACCTATAATGTAACTATATGGTTTTACAACACATACATATCAGGAATCTCATTTATAGAACATTTCAACAATTATCCTTCCTTTGCCAGTTCAATGCTTTACTTTTCAATTTGGGAGGCGGGTATGGGTTGCGCCGCCCCGGGAACCATTTATTGGATAACCAACACTTCTGCCAAAGGTCATTCCAAGTAGTTAGCTACGTTTCGTGACTTAGAAGAGGTTCCCGGGTTCGTGGGTAGAGATTTGTCCAGGTTTTGGCAGCGGATGCATCTGCCTACCAACTGCATGGCAAGCCGGTTCGGGAGAGAATGGTTGAGGGAGTCCCTTTGACTTCTCCAGCTGTACTCTCTCGGAACATCGCCTTACACCGCAGTGGAAGAGATGGATTCATACGTCCGTCACTCCTGGACACAATGACACCCAGATTCCTACCCACCCCTTATATCCTTTTCCTTCTCAGAACTTCCTAACCTTCCTTTCCTAAAAAGACCCTTCACACATCATCCCCAAGGATGACATAGGCCCCGAGGGGAATTATTTTCCTCAGGGCCTTCTGTGTGGAGCTATTGTAAAAAAGCACTGCATTGTTATTGTCTTAATCAAGTCTTCCACGAAGAGATTATTTGATAAAAATAAAAATAAATTAAATAAACATTTATTACTTCTGAACTAATGTGGCATGACCCTGCAAATAACCCAAAACCCATAAAACTAAACAAAAAATACCCCCTGTCATCTGATTGTCTACAATCGTAACATTTTGTCGTTAATTTTAAGGAAATACGCAGAAAGGGATTAAAAAATGACTCTGGTTTGAGGATCAGGTGGTCGGTTGGCCGAACCTTCCGATGTGGTTCCTTATTTTTTTGTGGCTCTTTTTATAATGAAAACGGAATGTCAAGCAACCCAAGTTTTTATGCAGCAAGATTATTAATATTGTCATCTCTGTATTCAGATATTTCAAATTAATGCACTAGAAAGCGACGACAAACGTATTATGATGTCAACTTTGAGAAGTAAAATAATCTCTACAGATAGGCAAAAGGTTTTAACGTTTTATTTTACATCTCTTTTTGTCATACATAACTAAAAGGAGATCGTAATATTAGATAGATCGGACGGCGCTAATATAGAACATCCCGATATAATATGTTCTATAGTTTTCGGAAAAGCCAAACATTTTCTACATAAATCATCAATTTGATTTATATCTTTGATTACATGCTTCCTATAATGTTTAGTATTAATGACTCTATCTTGAATGGCAAGCATAAATCCTTCTATTTCTGCGCTCAACTCTCCAATACTCAACCATTTGTTTGACGAAAGTTTGTCAACATACGTTTGGTTGAGATAATTGAAGTGTTTTGCATGAATAATTTTATTTAACCAGGAATCTAATGATTCCTGGTTAGTATTTATAATAATGTTGGCATTCTCGTCATATAAATTTAAAGGTGTAATGTTTCTATCTTCCTTGCAAATTATTTTGTGCATTTCTGAGCTATTAGCTTTCCTATGGAAAATTTTTTTAAGCATTTCTACCTGATTGTGTTTCAAAGATGGTATTTTGACTACACCTCTACCTCCTAAATTTCTAGGTAAATTAATTCGTTCTATAGCTGAATTTGGATGATGCCAATTAAACTTTGTTAACGTAGTTCTAATTAATCGTTCTAAACTATCTAAATCTGTATTGGACCATTTAATTATGCCAAATGAGTACGTTAATAAAGGTATTGCCCAAGTATTTAATGCTTTTACTAATTTTTTAGCAGATAGATTGCATTTTAAAAATTTTCTGATCCTAGTTTGAAATTTAATCCTAATATCATTTTTAATACTAGTGTGATCTAATCTATTCGATTGCGGGTATCCTAAATATTTATAAACCTCACCCCCTTTCATACTTTTAATTTTGAAATTTATAAATATACCCTCGTCTCCATCTACAATTTTGCCTTTCTCAAATGGATCGTTTTACATTCATCTAAACCAAAAGTCATTTTAATATCATCTGAAAAAAATTTAACTACCTTAATCATTTTCTCTAAATTTGATTCAGAATTTGAAAATAATTTTATATCATCCATATAAAATAGATGTGAAACTATACTACTCTCTCTTGTATTACCCTTAATTTTTATTCCAAACTTGCTTTTAATTAACATTTTAGACATAGGATTCAATGCTAAGCAAAACCAAAGAGGACTCAATGAGTCTCCTTGAAAAATCCCTCTTTTTATTGAAATGCCTGGTACTACTATTTTCTTACCTTTTAAATTTACTAGTAAATCTGTATTCCAAAAGGACATAATATTTTTCAAAAAGCTAATTATAATTGGGTTAACTTTATATATTTTTAATATTTTGATTAGCCACGAGTGCGGGTCACTATCAAAAGCTTTTTGATAATCTATATAACAAGTATATAAATTACGCTTTTGATTTTGAATTTGTAATTATATAATTTATAATTTCAATTTTATAATTATTATCGATTAATTAATTATTATTATTATAAAATTTTGCAATTTAATTTAATCTTTACTACTTCTAATTTTATTTATCTACCATTACAAATGTATAATTTAAAATCTGTAAACATCACCCGCCATAACACAGGGATATCCCTACCACGGCGGATGAAATCCCACAAAAAAACTAAACATTGTAAAACATTCTTTTAATAAATAAATAAAATTTAATTAGTATTATTGTAAGAAAATGCGCGTTTTCTCATGACTTTTCTTCACATTTTTAATTGTTAGGACAGGTTCTTTTCTTAAGGACAGACTCTGTAAACCTACGTTTTTAAATGATTATTTATTTTTATTTATTTATTAATCTTAAGTTAGCTCACATATTTGTGTGTGCTAATATTTTATAAAGATATAAACCAATGTAAATTGGTTGGCAAACATAATCATTCTTTAAATATTACACATAAATAAGGACATTAATAATTGAGGTAGACATACTTTCGTAATTCTTTTTTAAACTTATTTATATTTTCTATGTCAGTAATTTCATTCGGGATGTTGTTATACAGTTGGACGGCCTAGCAGAAAAAATCCTTTCTGTTGACTGTAAAATGTTATATTATATACTGTTAATAAGTAAGTAAATATATTGTACAGTACCTACATGTGGGTGAATCTTAAATATATTGTATTTTACGTGAAAGTAGGTACATTTGAATCGTTTTTATGAAGAACACCCCTCATCCACCTAAACCAGTTCTGAAAAAACCATTAAAAATAATTACGGCAGTTTTTTAACGTTTTACCAAAACGCTTTACCAATTTACTAAACTGCCTTTAATGAAAATTTCATCTTCATTTTTAAAAGTAGTGTAAAACAGTTCAGCAGCCACCTAGCGTTTTAGGCAAATCAAATTTGTCTCCGAAACTTAAATTTCGAAGGTTTACATAGAGCGAGTGTTTAAGGAGGGTCATTATCATTAGTATCCGTGCTCTGCTGGATACGTGGCATGTCCTGCCACGTGGATATGGGACGTACGAAACGACATACTCGTACTTTGAAAGGACAATATATATCACTTGTCGTCTTGGGTTGACAAAGAGAAACAGAGGTTACCTGCAGATGTGGTCTATTTACCACCAGAGGATTACTATTTATTTCAGATGAGTAAGAGACGATAACAATTGGCAAATGGAGATAAATATTAAGGGAGAGCTTTATCCACAGCTGGACGCCTGCAAGCTTATTAGAAAGAGGAATATAATTTAGGGTGAAATAATATTCATACACAAATAAAAGTGCGGCATTTAATTCCATTATCTAAATCTTTGGAAAATATAAGTTTTGAAAATAAGTGATTCAATTTTGCCTTTCTCAAATGGATCGTTTTTCAGATGATACAGTGATTCTTTATCATAATAATGATTTAAACGAACTAGAAAAGGAAATGGAAAGGGATATAGCTTGCCTGGCAAACTGGTTGCGATTAAACAAACTTAGCCTAAACATAAGAAAAACACATTACATATTGTTTGCAAATAAAAAAAATGTAAGTCTTAATATAAGTCTTGATAATAACCGCCTTGAAAGGGCTGATGTTACAAAATATCTTGGCCTTTTCATTGATTCACAACTCACATGGAATCACCAATTTAAACATGTTCTATCCAAAATTACTCCTATAACTGGTGTTTTATATAGATTTCGCGGGTTACTTCCTCCTTCTCTATTAAGATCGATTAACCATGCTATGATTCACTCACATCTAATATATCTTGCCGGAATCTGGGGATTTGCTACAAAAAAAATGATTTCAGAAGTCCAAGTCGTCCAAAATAGAGCCCTGCGAAATATATTCAGTCTACCTTGGGATACACACGTCAAAGACATTTACAGAAACACCCAAATACTTCCTTTTAACACCATTCCCACTTTTGAAATAACAAAAACTATATTACAAGTAATTCAACACTCGGCACATTCCAACACTAAACTCAATTACAATTGCGACGTACACCAACACAACACAAGAAATCACAACAAACTTCATATACCAAAAATCAAATCAACAAAATATGGACTAAGATCCCTAGAATACATAGCTTACACAAAATATAATCAACTACCCAACGAGATCAAATGTGCAAGTCAATGTAAAAAGACCCAAACTAACATGCTCAAACTTCATTTTATGAATGACTATCTGAAATAATAATGTTGTGTATGTCCTATGATATGTCCACTTAATACATACAGCTATATGTTTCATGTAATGCGTATCATTCCCGCAATGAGTTTATTAACTCTTGGGAGTACAATGCTTTATATAATATACTATATTCTGTATTGTATTTTAATAAATAAATAAAATAAATAAATTCAGTCTGACTTGGGACGAATGGTTTACGCTGTACCGAGTGGCTTCTCTGGAGTAGGTTCTCAAAGTTTAATGGAAGTTTAAACAAAAGTGAACACTTTCATTGTTTTCTTGTGCCCGTGCCGAGACAGGCTAATGCAGTAAGGAGGGGATCGTCAATATGAACTAACTTGGGGAAATAAAGGACTTTAAGACGGAAAGTAACGCTGATGAGTTTTAGTTAGAACGGAAGAAAGAAAGATGAAATAAAATGGTTATATCTGCTGCTCTCTTCATTTGCAAATGATTTTTATAATAAACTAATACTGCAAAGATGGCGCGCTCGTGATAATTTAAACGCAATTGACGACCTCGACTTCTGGAAAATGTATTCAATAAGTTTAGTTTTTATCTAAAACCTTTTATTATATTTTGTTACAAGCCATATTTTTATTCGAGTAGGTAGGTAGGTACCCCGACACAAAAATTAAAATGCCACTCATAAAAAGAAAATGGTTTTTTAATTCTGTTTGTTGAATTGCTTTCCATGTGATTCTTTTGTTTTTCTGCCTGGTGCGTTCACGAAGAAATCAGAAGGGTTTCCGACGCATGAGCACTGAGCAGGCCACATAGTACACTGCCTCTCCCTCATCCCTTACCGCCCACCACGTTCCTGCCCTAGTTCTAAGGAAATAATAAACGACAAATAAAGAAACATTCATTTTTAAATATACATATTTGGAACATGAATCATAAATCGCACTTTTCAATTAACAATTTAGAGCAAATTTATTTTTATTTTTAACTTTACGAGTAAAACCTCAAATTGTAATATTTAATTACATAAAGACAATATTGACGATAGCAGCCAATAAAATATGCGTAAGGAAAATGAAGATAATATTGGTAGTTCTTAGTCGAAGTATGATACAGTTAAAAATTACCGAATTGAATAGGGACACCTTAGTTAAGTTGGTAAAACTGCGGCCAGGAAAGCCAAAGATCCTGGGTTCTTTTTTCTGATTTTTCTGTTTCCAGATTTTCGTATGAGTTTCGCTAATACTATCTACAAAACTATTGTTTGTTGGTGCTTATGCTTAGGAAAGGAGTACTTGTTAGTACAAAAAAACTATTGCGGTGAAAACAAATATAAAAGGGAAAAAATATTAGTATCAACTAAGGAAGGTTCAGTTACGAACACTAAATAATAATTAAAAATTCACTAAAAACATACTTCACCAAATTTTACCTGCAATAATAAAAACAATAAAGGCAGTATCACACTGACAGTTTCATATGTATACGTAAAACATGAAAAAACTATTTATTATAAACTAAATACAATTAGAAGGAATCGTCAAACTTTGTGCAACACAAGTATAATGGTTTTTAGGTTTTTCAAGAGTGTTAACCAGGTATTACATTTGATTCAGCTTTGTTTTCTTCAATGGATTGTTGAGGAATCCGCAAAACAAATATAATTGGTTTCTGATTACACGGCAAAGCCAGTTGATGAATATTCCTCTCTAATTAATCAGCTCACTGAAAATTAAGTTCAAAATAAAAATGCCCGGAGACCCATCGAAGAAAGGAAACTTCGTAGAACAGGTCGTTGTTAAGAAGCTTAATAAAGTATTTACATAATTGAGTACTGAAGCCCTCCCAATTAAAGTCACTTTGATAAGGTGACACGAAAGGATTTACGCCGAATTAAAAAAATTCATTTCCCGAAAATACCCAGACGCATTTTAAAAACGTTTGAAGAAACCAAAATGAAAAATAAAAAAACCATTTAGCAAAATTTAAAAAAAATAGTTGAATTTCTAAGCTCGCCAATGGGTTTGAATGTGGTTGGCACACGATTACAATTGTTTATTTTTCCATGAGTACATTTCGTAGGTTAGTTCATAAGTTTTTCATCCATATCCTTTAACTTTAAATGATTCCCCTATTGCGTTACGTAATATCGTACTAACTTTGTAAATGATATAATTTCCCTCGTACCCTAATCCTATCACCGGATATGATATCCAATTTATTATTTTTTACAGTAGCTCCACACACGAGGCCTTGACTAAAAAAAAATGACCCTTGTCATCTTTGGGGATGTCGAGTGGAGGGTCTTTTAAGGGAAAGGAAGGAGAGGAAGTTCTGGAAAAGAAAAAAGGTATGAGGGGTAAGTTGGAATCTGGAGGACTATATGGGTGAGAGACTTAATGAATCCATCCCTCTGATTCCGGCTGGAGAGGTCCAGATATGTATGCCTCAAGCAATCTCTCTTGATTGTTTATTCGATGTTTGAAATAAGATCGGACTAATATTATACAATTTTGGTTCTAAGCACTACACATTAAAGTTTTTTTATATCCAAAAACAGTATTGTGTAGTTCTTAGTATTATTGTGTATCATTGCAGATCGTTTTGTACGTTATGTGAGTATATATTTCTGATTGCTATTTTTTATTTATTTTTATTTTTTTAAAAGAAATCTAAACATTCCCGGGTTACGAAAAACCCAACAATGTTTGAAAATCTCCTCCTACTACCACCACAGAAATCCGAAAATGTTGCTTGTGTTGTGATGGATTACTTAGCCAGCCGAGGAATCGAACACGCGACGCTCGGGTGGGACTCAAGCGCTATGCCCACTCAACCACTGACCGGTTATATTTTGTTTGTCCGTAGTTCACAAGTACACAAACAACAAAAATTAACAGCATTACAGCGGCGAGTAGTAGGCGACCCCGGCGCAGGCCAAAAATGTTGGTGAATTACACCAACATTCGCGGCCTGCATACCAATTTAAACTCCGTCCACCACCACCTTTTTTCTCAACGCCCCAACCTACTATTCCTGTCTGAAACGCAGATAGCCAAGCCTGTAGACGCCTCCTATCTGGACTGCCCGGGCTTCACCCTCGCAAGCAAGTTCAGACTTAAAGGAGGTGTCTGTCTCTATAGTCGAGCAGACGTCAACAGTGTGCGACTGTTGAATCTGGAAAACTCCAGATTCGACGTAATGTGGGTACGCGTCAATCTTGCCAGTACGGTAAGATTCTACGCGTGTTTATACCGCTCACCGAACCTTAGCGAATCAGACACGTCCGAGCTCTTCAAACATTTAAGCGACACTATTGATGACCTCTTGCCCCGCTACCCTATGGCAGAGTTTTTGGTCCTGGGGGACTTCAATGTTCATAACGAACCTTGGTTGAAGTTCTCAGGATCAACAGACTCGGCTGGACGCCAAGCGGAATCCTTTGCCCTTTGCTACGGATTGGAGCAAATGGTTCAGGAGCCTACAAGGGTTCCTGATGTCCAGACTCACCGTTCCAATCTGTTAGACCTATTTTTAACTACTGTGCCACACGGTTACAGTATTGAAGTCACTGCGCCTTTAGGATCGTCCGACCACTGCCTGGTGACGACATCAATCCCTGTAAACTTCAGACCACCAAACGAGAGGCTGAAGAGAAAAGTGTGGCACTATGTCAGCAGATTGGTTCAGTCTGCGGGCACATTTTAATGCTTTCCCGTGGTCAGCTGTCTGTTTTCGGACTTCGGATCCCTCAAGATGTGCCCAGGAAATTGGTGAGGTCATCACATCCGCGATGGATGGCTTCATCCAATCTACTGTTAAGGAAACTGGTGTAGGCTCAAAGCCGTGGTTCAGTCGACAATGCGCTGAAGCAGTGCGACGAAAAAACGCGGCTTACCGAGCCTACAACACATCTAGAACATCCGAAGACAGAACAGCTTACAACAAAATGGCAAAGGAAACCAAGATAATCATAAATAGGTCAAAATTCGAGCACGACCAGCAGATCAGCAGAAAGCTGACTGCATGCCCGCATGGCAGCAGGCAATTCTGGTCGCTTGCGGGCTCAATAGGTCGCGATTTCTGCAAATCCAGTCTGCCACCTCTTACCAGACCTGACGGCTCACTAGCAAACACCGCCACCGAAAAGGCTAACTTACTAGGTAAAATGTTTGCGGATAACTCAACCCTCGATGACCAAGGTGCTGTCCCGACGTCGGTTCCTCACTGCGGTTTTCGTATGAAAAAGCTGAGGATCCGGCATCGGGAAGTACTCCATGTTTTACGAGGGCTTGATGTTAATAAAGCTAGTAGGCCTGACGGAATACCTGCCCTGGTACTGCAAAGGTGCGCTGCAGAAATAGCTCCAATTTTGACGAAGCTTTTTAAACTGTCCCTGAAGACTGGCTCTGTGCCCTCTGGTTGGAAAAAAGCGGTTATCCATCCTATTCCAAAGAAGGGTGACCGCTCCAACCCGGCCAACTACCGCCCCATAGCGATCACATCAGTTCTGTCTAAGGTGATGGAACGTGTGATCAACGACAAACTGCTCACATACCTCGAGAAGAACAAAATTATTAACGACCGTCAATACGGATTCCGGCGGAACCGCTCGTGCGGTGATCTTCTCGCGTATGTGACGCATGTTTGGGGGCGATGCCTGGAACGTTTCGGTGAGACCCAAACGGTTGCACTGGACATATCCAAGGCCTTTGACCGGGTTTGGCACCGAGGACTTGTCAACAAACTGCATTCTTACGGACTTCCCGCATCCTTGTGTACGTGGATTGCCGACTTCTTGAGGGAGAGGTCGATTCAGACGGTAGTCGAAGGTTTCACCTCTTCCTCTCACTCGATAAATGCTGGCGTCCCGCAGGGATCGGTTCTGTCTCCAACTCTGTTTCTGTTGCACATCAACGACCTTTTGTCATGTGCACCAATTCACTGTTACGCGGATGATAGTACAGTTCATGATAGCTTTTTGTTTGACAAGCCCCCAAAGGGCTCACAAACTCCAACAGCTCGTAAGGCTTTGAAGCAAAGAATGGACGGTTATCTCGAGAGTGTTTTCTCTTGGGGTAAAAATAATCTCGTTGAATTTAATGTTTCAAAGACCCAATCTTGTCTGATTACGTCTAAAAGGGATCGCAATGAAAATCTAGTCTCTTTCAACGGAAGCAATCTTCCGAACAGGCCCTCTATTGATATGCTTGGTGTAACCCTAAGTGACCAGCTCAGGTATGGGGGCTCCATCGAAGCCAGAGTAAAGTTAGCCTCCCAAAAACTGGGCGTACTGTACAGGGCCCGCAGATACTTTAATAGTACACAACTGCTAACCCTGTACAAATCGCAAGTGCGCCCCACGGTTGAATTTGGCAGCCACCTCTGGTCTGGAGCTCCAAAATACCTGAAAAATACCCTCGACTCTGTGCAGAAACGGGCGGTCCGTTTGATAGATTCTCCCATCTTAACAGACGGATTGCAATCTTTAGAGCACAGGCGTCGGGTGGGAATGCTATCCTTGTTCTACCGGTATTACAATGGAAGATGCTCCGAGGAACTAGCATCATTGATCCCTTCGGCACCGGTGCATAGTCGGGAAACACGCCAAACGCGTGCCCAACATTTGTACACAGTTGACATTTGTCACATTGACGGCCGGCGTAGTGCAGTGGTAAGACTCTTGACTGGCACTCCGAAGGTCGCGGGATCGAATCCCGGCGTGGCAAATAAATTTTATTTGATTAATTTGTGTTATTTCACAATTTATTCATTTAAAAAATAATATGGTATATTTGCTGCACGTTCCAGAGTGGAAGATACTCTCAGTATCGCCCTGGTGTAAGACCACCATTCAGAATTGAAACGTTGCTTGAAATGGCTTTAGCCGTGTTTGGTGACCAGATCTGAATAGCCAGGTACTTCCTCACCTTCCTCTTCCCTATCTCCTTCCCCTCCCCACTACCTTCAGCCTCACAACATACCCCAATTGGGGATGTCATAGTCCCACTGGCTCCAGACGGGAGCAGTTGGGGACTCTTGTGTGGTATTCATGTAAAAAAAAAAAAATAAAAAAATAAAAAAAAACATGAGAACGGGTCGTTTCTTCGACTCGTTCTTGTGTTCAACAGCTCGGCTGTGGAATGATTTGCCGGCCTCTGTGTTTCCTCCTTCCTACAACATGGGTCTCTTCAAGACCAATGTTCATTCCTTCCTCTCCTCAAAAAGACCCTCCACACAGCATCCCAGATGACATAGGCCCTGAGGGAAATTATTTTCCTCAGGGCCTCCTGTGTGGAGTTAATGTAAAAAAAAAAAAAAGTTATGGCGATTAATTTTGTGTGTTTGATTTAATCGTGCATATATAGTTGTTTTATGTCAAGTACGTCAAGCTTTGCAATGATTTAGTTTGCACTTCCTTGCATTCGTTTTGTTTTTTGCATTTCGAGTAATTTTTTAAGCTTTTCAAAACATGATTTGACAGGGCCTCCGAATTCTGTTACAAAAAATAATGCTACATTAACAATTTAATATTAATAAAGTGTTTGCGAATTATATTGTTCTTTGACTGATAATAGTATTCAAAACGAATCAGTCTAGTTCTAGAATAATAATGTTATTAACATAGATACTTTGCATTGGAGTATTTAATACATTTTTAGACAGCATCGCATTCATTGACCAAAACGTTGTACATATATTTTCATATCAGTGATCAATGAACCGATGGATGCAATTTTTAGCCATGAGTTATTTTAATTGTTTGTCTAGTTTGTAGTTATTCTAGATTTTAAAAATATATTATTAGTTTGCACAGCGCCCTTGGGGCAAAAACGGCGCTATATAAATCATCCAATTTATATCCATCATTATTATTATTATTAGTGCATAGAACATTATTTTCTGGTATACCTATTATGAAAAAAAAATTGTACGCCAGCGTATTCTGATTAAAATAATCTACTAATAATATTACAATTATCTACCTGACGTATTATTCCAAACCATGACTATGTAAAGAAATCGAAGAAATCTTTTGGTTTTTCTTCAAAATCAAAAGGTTGTCTTCCAATTGTTTGGAAACCATTTCAAACATTTTCCATATTTATTCTTACATTACATGCTAAACGTTTATACAGTTTTTCATAAAATACCTTTTATCCTACCGGTGTTTATTCTTAATCTTCCGATCTTCAGTACACACTATTTCTGTAACACATTCAATAAATTACGCAAAAAAAAAAAAAAATTACGGGCTATTATTCAAAAAAGATAATTTACGAATCGTTGTCAAATATATTAATTACAAAAATGGCCTGAAAAGATTTTTTTTGGAGTGGTGTCTTACGTAGTGTTTTGCCCTGTAAAAATATACGGGTATAATATTGTGAATTGGGCAAGAAAAAGGCATTCATCTTGTTTTCTTGTCACCATTGATACATTATGCCGCGTTGTCACCACAATAGGGGGGATTTTTCTTTTGCGGTTTACTTTATATTACGTGCGGAGTAAAAGCAATAGACTTTGTTATATCAGTGAATAAATATCCCGGAAAAAGAAAAATCTCAAAAAAATACTCGCCAGGTTTGAATGGCCATAAAAAATAATAATAATATGCGATAAACACTCTGTTTTTCATAATTTTTGACGATTTTTTTCACTAGTATAATGGAAGAAATAGCTAGTTTTTAATCCGTGACGTCGCACTATGGGGTGGCTTAATGTATCGCGTTAGCAGAAATTCTGAAAGTCAAGTATTCTTTTCAATGAAACAAGTATGCTAGTTTTAAAGTTCGTTAAATCACCAAACAGTATTAATACCCTTGCGTCTGCATACACACTAGATTCACAAATAGACCCAAATGGAAGTGCTGCCATCCATTCTCAAACAGTATTAATTATTATCTATCTATGTAGATATGCGTAATATAGGTATGTTACCGCGAGTTTTTTCTGACGTTATATTAGTACGGATAAATTACAAAACTCGCGTATAGATAGCGCCACTTTCATCTGCGCTTCACACACGAATAATTCCAACAACCTGATTCATAACAAAAATTTGCTTAGAACCGGTACTCTGGTCTGGTCTCCTTTCATAAACGAATAAATTTTTCGCACTTTACTAAAGATTTACATGGAAGGGGCACTCAAATGAGTCCATAAACCAATTTACTGTCCCCTGGTTCTGGAAGAGGGCCCTTTATCGGTGGTGTTAAAGGAAGACGACCCGTTATCGCGGCGCGCTGGTTTCCAAAAGGGTTTGTCGGTTGTCGCTGCAATTTCAATTCCCGGAGACCGATGTCGTACCGTTTTTTCCTTGAAAGAAAAAGCTATGGGGAAGGGGGGTTGTTCGCTAACGCTAGGAAATTTCAAAAATTTTCCCGGTTTTGTTGCTGTCACTGGAAGAGTTTAGTTCTGGAACTGATTCCTTCTACAATATTTTATCTTCTTTATTTTCTCAAAATTGTAAAAAGAAACAAAATATTATGATGCAATAATTAAAAACACTTTGTTTTTACCACAATAAACTTTATTAAAAAGTCGACTGGTTTCGAGAACGATGTTCTCCTCATCAGGACATATAATGTACTAAACAAATGATCGAACATAAAAAGACAGGCGTGGGTAGAAATGGAAGTAGTGGGGGAGGAGAGAGGTGGAAACGGGAGGTGCTTAGAAGATCAACAAGGGAGAGGGGGTGGGGAGAGGTGGAAAGGGGGGTGCTTAGAAGAACAAAGAAAAAAAATTTCTATTGACATTTTTCCTAATTTCTAATATTTCTAAAAGATCTCAGTGAAAACCACTAACGTTAATGTGTAAAAAATTTTAAAACCAGTATTTATATAAAATGAATGGTTTAATTCAATGAGATGGTTAGCAAATTCCGAAATTAGGAAAAATATCAATAGAAATTTAAATATTATTAACAATCAAATTAATTTTGTGAATAACCCTATCTTAAACATATTTCCATTGTAATTTTTTGTCTTTGTTCTTCTAAGCACCCCCCTTTCCACCTCTCCCCCCTCTCCTTTGTTGATCTTCTAAGCACCTCCCCTTTCCACCTCTCTCCTCCCCCACTACTTCCATTTCTACCCACGCCTGTCTTTCTATGTTCGATCATTTGTTTAGTACATTATATGTCCTGATGAGGAGAACATCGTTCTCGAAATATGTCAACTTTTTAATAAAGTTTATTGTGGTAAAAACAAAGTGTTTTTAATTATTGCATTAATAAAATGGTGCCACAAAGTGAATTTGCAAAATTTGAAGAAGAAAATATTATGACTTTGGGGAATGTTTTTCTTTTTATCGATATTTCTCTAGCCACCCCTGCCTTCCACCTGAAAGAGAAAGAAAAATAGAATGCACATGGTTTCGAAACCGGTTCCACGTCGGTCTTGGTAACTGGAACCTGGAACGCGGTGACAACCTATTTCACATATTACCATAGTAGATTGTGGGCATTAGGTAGAATTCGAAGTTATGTTTTTTTCTCCTTTATTAATTTTTTTGATTGTCACACAATTTGTAGATTTTTCGATCACCATGGCAGGCACATGCCCGTGTTATAGTATGGCATTGTTAATCATCAATCCTCATCATCAAACAATGTAAATAGCCTTGCGTCTTCGTACACACTCGATTCAAAAACAGATGCAAACGGAAGTGCCGCCATCGAATCGAATCGAATAGCATTAATCGTCTGCATGATTGAATTTCAGAACCTGGCTTCGAATGCATGTCTGATGCCACGCCATACGCGCCGCGCCACCAAAACATCTGTACGTGAAATTTCAAACCAAGCTACCGTTAAAACTCGGTTTCGAATTCAATAATTCGTCAAAAGATGTCGCCATTTCCGTTAGCAGGACGCATGGGGACGTGCGTAGGTATAAGTGCTACGAATTAGTGAATTTGTAGTACTTATTTCTGTCACATCACTATTGTTGTATGTTTCACATCACTAGTGATGAACTACTTCTTATAATTATTGTCATCTGTGGTCTATTGGGAACTAATGTCAATCAATGTCAATGGTGTAAACAGCTCTTCAATAAAAAGTCTTTAATAAAATAATAACAGTGTTTTACATATTAAATATATAACTTAACATGGTGTCAGAAGTCGGATGTTAATATTAATAACATAATATATTAAAAATTAGTGGTGAAAAACCAGATGTCAAAGGATTCGCCAAAGTACGTACAACATGATTTTAATGCGTTGTCAAATCTACACGTATCATCAAATAGCGTAAATAACGATGGATTATGGAAAAATTGGTGGCAAAGTTATGAAATATACTTGGTGGCATCAGGTTTGGAAGAAGCCCCAGAAAAAAGAAAAATAGCAATTCTACTTCATTCTATTGGCTTCAAAGGTATGGAAATTT
The DNA here is from genome assembly GCA_929108145.2 of Limnephilus rhombicus. Lineage (NCBI taxonomy): Eukaryota > Metazoa > Arthropoda > Insecta > Trichoptera > Limnephilidae > Limnephilus > Limnephilus rhombicus. Next base: position 53,852,014 of record OV815282.1, on the reverse strand, counting down.
TCAAGTCATTTAACATGAATATGGAATCTATCACGCTAAAATAAGTCAAGGAAAAGTTTGACAATTATTTTGCACCACATAAAAACTTAACAATGTTAAGGAATTCATTTTTTACACGAAAACAAAATAATTCTGAAGACATCAACAATTTTCTACTGGATCTAGAAAACAAAAGTTTGGAATGTGAATTTGGAGAACTAAGAGAATCTCTGGTAAGAGATATATTTATTGCAAATATGAGTACAAATTTGAACTACATTCGTCAACGCCTACTACAAGATTCTGCATTGTCATTGCAAAAAACGATAGAGATCGCAAAAAACATATTAATGTCACAAAACAACGCTGAAAAAATAAATCAACAAATACACACAGAAAACATTCTTCAAATAAATCACAAAAGTACATCAAGACAGTCAAGATCTCCGTCACCATCATCACACCGTCATTTTCACTCAACGTCAAGTCAGTAGGGATTTTCCAATCGTCATGGATCACCGTCATCATCACATCGTAATTCAACGTCAAGTCAGCATGGGTTTACCAATCGTCGAGGGTCACCGTCACCATCATCAAGGTCAAGTGGTCACAACTATCCATGTGGAAGATGTGGACAACATCACCGCTTCAGATGCCCAGCTATAAACATCAAATGCAGGTCATGCAATTTTTTTGGTCATTTCGCAAAATTCTGCTTTAAAAATAATTGTAACAAGAAAATCAGAAATTTAAAGTCAGTAGATTTAATACTCAATGATGACAGTGCTAATTGCCCTGGGGGACATTTTATTGCAACAATAAGAAATATTAACAGTAAATTTTCAAGTCAAGCATGGCACTTAGATATAATTATTAATAACATAATGTTAGACTGTATTTTGGATACAGGAGCAGACATTAACATAATTTCAATATCAGACTTTAAAAATTTAAATTTATGCAATACTATTTTACAAAAAGTTTCTATCAAAGTGTCAGGTTTTGGTGGAAATAAAATACCCATTATTGGTCATTGTGATCTTATGTGTGAAATACAAAAATGGAAACATAAATAACATAATATTTTTTGTAACAAGTTTAGATTGTCAATCTGTCTTAGGTCTTCCCACTATTGAAAAACTTGGGATTGTAAAAAGAGTATTTAATGTCCAATGTAATCGTAACACCATATTAACTGAATATAATGACATATTTCAGGGTCTCGGATGTCTACCACCTGTCGTTCATCTCAAGCTTCGCCATGATGCTGTACCGTGCGTCGATCCTCCGAGAAAAGTCCCATTTGCCTTACAAAACAGTCTTCGTGAAGAATTAGATCGCATGGACAAGATAAAGGTCATTGAAAAGGTTACTTAACCTACTTCTTGGATATATTCTGTCGTCATAACTGTCAAAGAGTCAGGTAAATTGAGAATTTGTCTTGATCCTAGAAAATTAAATAACTGCATAATGAGAGAATATTTTCCTTTAAAAAATATTGATGAAATTAGGTCAAAACTTATAGGTGCTGCATATTTTTCACATTTAGATGCTTATTCTGGATTCTGATCACTAAAATTAGATGAAGAAAGTAGTGATTTATGCACTTTTCAAACTCCATTTGGAAGGTACAGGTATTTAAGATTACCATTTGGAATAAATGCAGCAACGGAATTTTTTTATAGGATTATGGTAGATTTGTTTGGAGATCTGGAAGGTATTTGAATTTTTGTCGATGATTTTCTGATTTATAGAGAAACTGAAGAAATTCATAACATTAGATTAAGAAAATCTTGGAAAGGGCTAGAGAAGTCAATTTAAAATTAAATAAGTAAAAATGTAAATTTTTAGTCAAGGAAGTATGTTTCCTAGGTTATATTTTTAGCAAGGAAGGTGTAAAAGTCGACAAAGAGAAAGTCAAAGCTATATTAGAATTACCGTCTCCAAAAGATGTCAAAGAATTACAAAGATTTTTGGGAATGGTAAATTATTTAGGTCCGTTTATTGAAAACTTGTCTGATAAATCACAAATTTTGAGAAATTTATTAAAAAATAATATAGTATGGTCATGGGACGAGAATTGTGAAAAATCTTTTAAAATTTTGAAGGAAGCTATTTCAAATGCAACAGTTTTAATTCATTATGATCCAAAAATACCATTAACCTTGTCAGTCGATGCTTCAAAATCAGCTGTAGGTGCAGTCATTATGCAAAATAACCGTCCAATTGCATATAGTTTAAAAACAATGACACAGTCGCAGGAAAATTATGCTCAAATTGAAAAAGAATTATTTGCCATACAATTTGGTGTTAATAAGTTTCATCAGTATGTTTATGGTAACAAAGTGACAGTACAGACTGATCATAAACCTCTTGTCTATTTATTTAAAAAACCTTTACATGATGTACCAGCTAGATTGCAACGTATGATGTTAGCTCTTCAGTCTTACGATTTAAATGTGGTACACGTCCCAGGTAAAGAAATGTATATATCGGATACTTTATCTAGAGCTGCTTTGAAAGATCATTATGAGTCATATACCCGATTATGAGTCTGGTCTACATTGTCATGTAAATTCAATCTATATGAACTTAGCTATTAGTGAAGAATATCGTAAAAAAATGAGTAATGCTACTGCTTTGGATGAAACTATGCAAATATTAAAAAAATATTATTACGAAGGTTGGCCAAATAGTAAAGATAAAGTCCATTGCACTTTAAATATTATTATATTATTCAAGATGAGATTCATGTTATTAATGAGTTAATATTTAAAGGTAATAAATTATTAGTACCTCAGTCATGAGAAAAGAAATGTTGAATAAAATTCATGAAGGACATCAAGGAATAAACAAATGTCTAAGATTAGCAAGAGATTCTTTATTTTGGCCTAGTATTTATGTAGATATAAAAAATTTAATTGAGCAATGTCAAATATGCAATAAATTTAAAGTTTCGAATCAGAAGGAACCACTGCTAACTTATGAAATGAATAAGTTTCCATGGCAACAAGTAGGTATTGATTTAATGTATTTTGATAGTCAAACATACCTTATTGTAACAGATTATTATTCAAAGTATATAGAAACTGCTTTTCTTAGTAATAATTCCACTGCAAAAAATGTAATAATTCACTTAAAGTCTGTTTTTGCACGTCATGGAATACCAATGTCTTTAGTGTCTGATGGAGGTCCTCCTTTTCAATCGATTGAATTTAAATCATTTTTATACGATTGGGACATAGAACATGTAGTTACTAGTCCATATCATTCACAGTCTAATGGTCAGGCAGAGAGTTCTGTTAAAATTATAAAAAACATTCTTAAAAATCTAAAGAAACAAATATAGATCCTTATATACCTTTATTACGTTATAGAAACACACCCAAAGCTAATTTGCCGTCACCTGCTCATATTAATGTCCAAAACTTTGAGAATGAATATTCCTTTAGCTAAAATTAAATTAAAACCAAAGGTTGTAAGATTTTCTGATTACAGAAAGTGTATTGAAAAAAATAGTGCGAAAAATTCCAAATATTATAATGTGAATGCAAAACCCAAGTCTATATTACAAACAGGAGATAATGTATACTTTAAGAAAAATCACAAAAGTACTTGGTTACCAGCTATGGTCAAAGAAAAATTAAAATGTAATAGGTCCTATATTATTCAAGATTATTATGGTAACACGTAGCGGCGAAATAGAATTCACTTAAAACTGAGATATAATGCAAACGTTAATAATGATCATCTGTCCATGCAATCTAATCCGGCACTTGAAGAGGCAAAAGCTGGAGATGAGAGACAGGTGGAAGAAAATAACATTAATAACCCTTAAATTACCAGATATGGAAGAGTTGTCAAACCACCGGATAGGTATAATGTGTAATGTTAATTTAATTAAAATTTTATTGTATTGTATAAATAAAGAAAGGGGATGTCACATCACTATTGTTGTATGTTGCACATCACTAGTGATGAACTACTTCTTATAATTATTGTCATCTGTGGTCTATTGGGAACTAAAATGTCAATCAATGTCAATGGTGTAAACACCTCTTCAATAAAAAGTCTTTAATAAAATAATAACAGTGTTTTAAATATTAAATATATAACTTAACAATCTCCCCGGCTGCATGGAAAGAGGGACGGTAGTACTTAGTTGTACCACGCGGCTATTTATTATTATAGTGTTTCATAAATCCCCCAAAGCGTGTCGCCCTTATCACGATACTGACGGAAAAAGATCAGTTTGAACTTGAGTTTTGAGCAGGTAAATATCAACACGTTTCAAGTTTAAAAAAATCAAAATCTCTCATCGTGTTTCGATCCAAATCAACATGGACCCGATGTCTGGTGGAATGTACTATATTGTCATAGTAGTTACAAACATACAGTTGTAAAACAAACACCTGTATTAATGAAATATTTTTTTGTAAATATATTAACATCGAGGCATATAGTTAAAAGTTCAACGAGATTCCGTCAAATTTTAATTTGTTTTGTATATTTTATTATCTTAGCTACTTACTAGACTACATTATAAGAAGTTGTTTTCATGTAAAACTTTTTAAATTATAGTACCTGAATATGAGGACTATCAGTTTTCATAAAAAAAACCGTACTAGTTTTATAATCAGTGTGTTTTGTTTGAGGAACAATTTCTGAAGTGGTTCGTACGAGATTCGAGTTATTTTTGATTTTATTAAGAGTTCTCACGTTGAGAAATTTGATGAAAAAGAAAAAAACATCTCTTAGATACACATTGACACCTTCACCAAAACGAGCTTTTTAATGAAATAGCTGTATTCTGTTGTAAATTGAAAACCAGATGGTTGACGTGTCGCAGAAACTATGTATGTATATATTAAATAATAAGGAATGGCTTGAAAGGCCTTACAAAGAAAGAATAACAAATCTTTACCAGAAATAGTAAAAACAAAAAGAGGCCGACCCACGTTGTCGTTTGATAAGTCATCTGAGCGTACGAAAAAAACTACGATATTGCGACTAGATCAAAGAAGCAGAGAAAATTTTTAACGCAAAACAAAAAGGTATGATGTACAAAGGAGTGATGATGAAGCACTAGACTTAAACATTACCAGTGATTACCAGAATGTGGGAAGGTACTGAGACACGCGGGGCGCAGTGGTGAATAGCATCAGAGAGGCATTGAAGTGCCCACCACTGTCCCGCCCCGGTATAGGCGACTTATATTCGCCCCTTCGGAGCTCTCGCAAGAATCTCATTTTTTGAATGAACGGCTCTACATTTAAATAAACTAATCTAGACCTTCAATGTCCCTACATACTTTGTTAGGTGGCGGGATGCAGGCTCGCCTACAGACTGTACTGTAATGGTCATGGTACATAATAATAATACAGGTGTTAGTAGTACGTGGTATAATACAATGAACATAACAAAATAAATCAGCAACCGTCATGAGTTGCATTACATGCGGTTTGCTGATAAACGGAGGGAGACCACACACTCCAGAACTGCAGGCACCTGCGTGAGGAAAAAAAAAACAATGAAATAAAAGTAAACATAAAAATTTGAGATAGAGATGGTGAAAGTAACCATCGGGCGCCCGGCAGTCCCCGAGAGAATGAATAAGGTTGTTTGTCCAACGTTACGACATCCAACGAAGTCGTCCTTTAGCCAGCTAGCCGGTGGTGCCTAGAAGAAGTGATTGGACGTGGATACGCGCCATAAATATATTTGGGCATTAATTTCTTTAAATTGATAATTTATGCTATAAGACCATAAGGGCGCCATCTATGGGTTTTGTATTGTATTGAATTGAACCTATGTGACTTGAGATGCAGTGTATTCATGCGTTTCCTTACCTTTGTGAATCAAGCAATTACGTCTGACGGGAGTGTCAGTAAAAGGCCAAGAGATGTCTCTCCTGGTCAGTCATAAGAATAATTCATCCAGTGAGTGAATTATTGTTGTACCTAAGATTGGGTTTTCGGCACGCATTATTAATATGCAAATTTTTCATAGTTGAAACTTCCTTGCTGTGCGAAACATCTGTCAAGATTATGCGATATCGCCTTGACATTTTTATTGAAAAGAAGTGTCTTTTTGTGTGGACATCGTGGCTGAGCTGCATTCTCTGAGTGAGTGTTTGTTTGTTTTCACTTTGGTTTTTGAGATTGCTGGGTCAACTGTTTTTTTGTGTCACATAGGGAAGAATTCAATTTTCGTTAATTTTACATAGGGTAGTCATCCCTTAGTTGTCAGGGGCTATTTACACGCCCCTACATATTTATTGGTCCTTCGTAGCCTGGATTATTAATTCATTCATACATTCAATTCGAGATTATAGCTTAATTACATGGATGTTTGAATTTACGTATTTTTTTGGTAAATTTGAAGTACCTCTCATTTTTTTGAGAACTATAGCTGGTCTTGTTTTTTGCTTTTGGATGACATATTTAATTTTGTAATTTTGGATAATTATTCGCAACATTATTATTATTAATTAATTGTTAACATTGTTCGCAGAATTGTCGTAATTTTGGATAATTATTCGCAACATTATTATTAATTAATTATTAACATTGTAACATTATTGTAAAATTTTGTGGTAATCTTTTCGCATATATAAAAAATGCCAAGAATTACGGAGGAGGGTTTTGATGAGGCTCAAGACAGATCGCTTATTCTTTTAACCGCAAAAAAGGAAAATCTTTTTGTTCGTATGAACGATCTGTATAATGCAACAAATAATATATCTAATTTTGAGTCAAGAAATAACGAAGTGTTTATGGCTCAGTCAGAGATGATTGATCAAATGCGAAGTCAATTTGAAAATATTATAGATAGCATCAATGATCGTCAGTTAACTTTAAATCCAGAATTTAAACCAGATTTTCAAGCTTTAAATGCTTTTGATGATCTTTTTTTGAAGGTCAAACGAACTAGATCGAATATGAAAACTTCTGTAAGAGAGTCACTGACGTCACAAAATAAGTCGCGGGAGCCGTGTATGATTAATCTTCCTGCAATAGATCTTCCAACCTTCGATGGTAAGAATGAAAGTTGGTCGAAATTTTTTGAGTCATTTAAAGCAAATATCCATAATAATAGACAGCTAACTGACTCGCAGCGTGTGCAGTACTTAGTCGGAAAACTCACACACGGGGCTTTGAACATAACCGCAGGCATTGTGCCTTCGGGTGATACATATCAGATCATTTGGGAGAGTTTAGTTAAAAAATATCAAGATAAACGTACACTAGGAACACATTATTTAAATAATATTCTCGATGCGAAAAACTGCACGAATACATCTGCCAGTCTCAATTCTTTCATTGAAAGATATTCTTCGTCAGTGTCGGCATTAAAGCAGTTAGGTATTGAAGATTTAACTGATTTTATTTTGTTTCACTGCGCGGTAAGAAAAATTGATTCACAGACGGCTCAGAACTTTGAGCTGACAGTTCGTAATAAAGAAATTCCTTCTTATAATTAGTTAGTTTCGTTTGTACAAGATCAAGTAAAGATTTTAGAACGAACGAGTAACTCGCATGGTGTCGTAAATAAAACGCATCCCATTTCGTCCTCCCGATCAAATAATACTAAATCGTTCGTCGCGAGTAATGCGAATATTCCGCGCTTCCCAGCTCCGCCGAAAGGATGTATTCTGTGTAACAAAACTGATCATTTAATCAACGTTTGCTCAAAGTTTAAATGTATGAGTTCCCCACAGGCTCGATTTGAATTTATAAAATCGAAAAATGCCTGTGTAAATTGCCTTAGTGGTTCACATACAATCAAGTCATGCAAATCGGGGTTAGTTTGTGATTTGTGCAATAAACGTCATCATACATTCTTACATTTCGGCAGTGTGAATAATATGAAAACCAATACTCATGTACATACGTCGCAAGTACCTACCAGTGAAGAACCGTCAGTCCCCCCTCCAGTGTCATCCAGCATCAATGGAACTGGCATTGGTGATAAGCAAGTGGAGGGGACCGCGAATGTCAATCCTTCGTGTTCGCTTTGTGCCAAAGTAACACCGAACTCTTCTATTTTACTTTCGACCGCACAAGTATACGCGAAGCTTAAAAACGGAAATAAAGTTATTGTTCGGTGCCTAATTGATAATGGCTCTCAAAATAATTTGATTACGGTCGATTGTTGTAAGACGCTGAATTTACCAATAATTCCTTTGAGTAATTCGTTTGTCAAAGGAATTGGATCAACGTCTCGACCAATTTTCGGTTACGTGTATTTGGATATTGAGTCTCGCGTATACCCAGAGAATAAATATAATATACATGCGCTTGTCGTTGACAGTATCACCGACCAATTACCTAATCACTATATAGCCAAGGGTGATATGAGGTACTTAGAGGGCATACCTCTCGCAGACTTAACATGGAATATTCCTGGATGCGTGGATGTCGTCATCGGTGCACAACTGTTCCCATATATTTATTTAGGGAACAGGGTTGAATCGGGTACTAGTGCACCCCCCGCGTTATCGACCGCTTTCGGTTTCGTGTTGATGGGTGATTACCCCAATAATGTGCTCAACACAAACACATCATTCTCGGCACTCGCACTTAATGATTTAGTGCAAAAATTTTGGCTGTTAGAAGAGATACCTAATATAAAATTTCTAAGTCCGGAGGAGACAGAATGTGAGAATCTCTTTACTTCATCAATTTCTCGCACTGATGATGGTAGATATTCTGTTGCTTTACCTTTCTGTAAAGATCCAAGACAATTGGGTAATTCTCGTACTGCTGCCCAACGCCGATTTTTGGCATTGGAGCGAAAATTTAAACATTCCCCTGCTTTGCAGGAGAATTATAACAAGGTTATCAGTGAATATATTGAAAATAATTACCTATCAGAAGTCTCAGAGTCTGATATAACAGAAGATGGATATTACATCCCACATCATGCTGTCACTCGTCCAGACAAACCAATGCCTCGTATTGTGCTCGATGCTAGTGCTAAAACACACACAGGGCTGTCACTGAATGACATTATTCATACTGGTCCCAATTTGCAAGCCGATTTGTTTCTGCTTTTGCTTGACTTTCGTCTTTTTCCCATCGCTATGACTGCGGATATAAAGCAAATGTACTTACAGATTGAAGTTCCTAGCAAGCATCGCAGATACCTGAGGATCTTATTTCGATTCTCAAATAATGGTCTCATACGAACTTTTCAGTTCAATCGAGTTCCTTTCGGCTTGACGGCAAGTCCATACTTAGCAATGCGGACGGTTCGCCAGTTGGCCCAAGATATGAGACCACATTACCCGGATGCTGCCAAAGTGGCAGAGTCCAAGCTGTATATGGACGACCTGGTCTATTCTATTGCAGATGAGCCCAGCGCCATACGTCTTTCTCGAGAATTAATCTCGTTGTTTAAGTCCGGTGCCTTTGATTTAGTAAAATGGACTAGTAATTCTCAAGTTGTACTTGAGAACCTCCCGGATTCTCACCGCAGCCCAGTGGACTTCACTGTTGGTTCTAACAATACCTCTAAGGTGTTGGGCCTTTCGTGGGAACCAGCTGATGACAGCTTCTTCTTTACGACATCTTATGTTCAGGAGAAGTGCACAAAGCGGAGCATACTCTCCATAGTCGCCCGTTTATTTGATGTCCTCGGCTTGGTCGCCCCTGTCATTCTGTACGCTAAATTACTTATCAAAGAGCTATGGCTGTGCAACATTGGTTGGGATGATACACCCCCTGATAGCGTTATTCGTCGGTTTTCGGCGCTTACACAGGAATTTCCGCTAATTTCAATGATAAAAATCCCTCGCCATGTTGGTGTCCTGAAAGACAGTACGGTGCTCGTTGTTGCTTTCTGCGATGCAAGCATGAATGGTTATGGCTGTGTGATTTATTTGCACACCACTGATCTGTTTGGAAAAATTACAGTGAGATTGTTGTGCGCAAAATCAAAGGTTTCTCCCACCAAAGTGACGACCCTCGCTCGTTTGGAGCTCTGTGCCGCAGTATTGATGTCCAAATTAATACGGACGGTTCAAGATAATTATTCTGAGCGTCTTCCTATTGCAGGAACATATGCGTTTTCCGATTCTACCGTTGCGCTCTCTTGGATACATTCTTCACCGCATCGCTGGTCGGTGTTTGTTAGTAATCGCGTAGCTCAGTGCCAAGAAAATTTGTCTCCAGAGAACTTTTACCATGTTGCTGGTAGTGAAAACCCGAGCGACTGCCTTTCTCGTGGCATGCTTCCTTCCCAACTCGTTTCACATGATTTATGGTGGAACGGCCCATCATGGATTCGCAGCCCACCTTTGGAATGGCCATTAAAACCGTTTCACCCTACCAATACTGGTGAAATGCCTGAACACAAGGCTAATGTGCTCATTGCAACATTTCAGGGTGAAAAATCGGTCCTGAGTGAACTGGCTCAGCGTATATCCACTTGGGATAAACTACTAAGGATTGTTGTTTATGTCCTCCGATTCATAAAAAAGATATCACTTTCCTCTGGAACGGTCAATAATCTTATGACTGCTGAAAAGGCTGTGATTCGTGCTGTGCAGAGTATTCATTTTGCAGGAGATATTGCTGCACTCCAGGAAGGCAAATTTCATTCCAAAAGACTTCAGAGTTTATCTCTATTTCTTGATGGAGATAATCTGTTACGTATTGGGGGGCGGCTTTCTAAATCGGATTTACCTTTTGAGGTTAAACATCCGGTTTTGCTTCCCAAACATGACTGTGTTGTCGATCTGATCATCGCTCACTTTCATGTCGTGAACTGTCATACAGGCCCAGGACTTCTTATGTCTATCTTACGTCAACGCTATTGGATATTAGATGCTAGGACTGTTATTAGGGCGATGGTGCGGAAATGCAATTGTTGCTTCCGCTTAAATCCATCGCATCCTACACCGAAGATGGCAGATTTACCGTCATATCGTGTTGCAGAAGCAAAGGCCTTCGTACATACCGGTGTAGATTACGCAGGTCCACTCCGTATTACGCTGACTCGTCGGAGAGGACAACATTCTCAAAAGGCATATATTTGTCTATTCGTATGCCTTGTGACCAAGGCTATTCATATTGAGTTGGTCTCTGACTTAACTTCAAATGCTTTCCTGGCTGCTTTCAGCCGTTTTATTTCTCGGCGTGGCCCGGTAACATGCTTGTATTCAGATAATGGTACTAATTTTGTGGGTGCGAAGGCACAATTAGATGACCTCTACAAGTTTTTGGTTGAATCTGAATATGAGCCCTCATTAAAGCGCGAACTCGCTAAGCGTCGTATAGAGTGGAAAATGATTCCACCACGCGCGCCTCATTTTGGGGGTATGTGGGAGTCGAACATAAAGAGCATGAAGACACACTTGTACCGTGTGATTGGAACTCAGCTTCTCACCTATGAGGAGTTACAGACTGTGCTAGTTCAAATTGAGTGCATAATGAATTCGCGTCCACTTACAGTTATGTCTTCTGACCCTTATCCAGAAGTCCTTACGCCTGCGCATTTTTTAATGTCGACACCATTGCAGTACTTGCCTGCTTCTGTCCTGGCAGACGGTAAAATCAATTTGACTCAGCGTAAGCAATTATTAGACAGCATGGTTCAGTCCTTCTGGAAGAAGTGGCGTTCAGAGTATCTGCACACCTTGCAAGTCAGGCAGAAGTGGACTACTTCTGATCATCCGATTGATATCGGAACTGTCGTACTAGTGGGACAAGAAGATTCCCCTCCGTTAAATTGGCCTTTAGGCGTGATAACTGAAATCCATCCCGGAATGGATAAAATTGTTCGCGTTGCGACGGTAAAGACAAGATTTGGTTCTTTTAAACGTCCGGTTGTCAAATTATATCCCATTCCAACGCAATAATTTTATATTTTATCTATTTTTGTTTATTTTTATTTATTTATTTTTTTTTTTTTTTTTTTTGATTTTAGTCATTGTTCAATGATCTCTGACCCAGACATGGCATTACTTAATATCCGTTATCTTGGTCAATTGAACTTTATTACATTGTATTTTTAGTTATTTTTCTTTATTTTGTGAGATTCTGCGAATTTCCAATGCGTGTCATTCCTGAATATTACCAGTGAATAGTCACTTTATTTCTATTTCATTTCTTGTTTCATTTGTATTTTTATATTCTTTCTTTTGTAAGCTCTACGAACTTCCAAGGCGGGGAATATGGATACGCGCCATAAATATATTTGGGCATTAATTTCTTTAAATTGATAATTTATGCTATAAGACCATAAGGGCGCCATCTATGGGTTTTGTATTGTATTGAATTGAACCTATGTGACTTGAGATGCAGTGTATTCATGCGTTTCCTTACCTTTGTGAATCAAGCAATTACGTCTGACGGGAGTGTCAGTAAAAGGCCAAGAGATGTCTCTCCTGGTCAGTCATAAGAATAATTCATCCAGTGAGTGAATTATTGTTGTACCTAAGATTGGGTTTTCGGCACGCATTATTAATATGCAAATTTTTCATAGTTGAAACTTCCTTGCTGTGCGAAACATCTGTCAAGATTATGCGATATCGCCTTGACATTTTTATTGAAAAGAAGTGTCTTTTTGTGTGGACATCGTGGCTGAGCTGCATTCTCTGAGTGAGTGTTTGTTTGTTTTCACTTTGGTTTTTGAGATTGCTGGGTCAACTGTTTTTTTGTGTCACATAGGGAAGAATTCAATTTTCGTTAATTTTACATAGGGTAGTCATCCCTTAGTTTCAGGGGCTATTTACACGCCCCTACAGGACTACTATACAGAATACCCTAGGAAGAGAAGCGTCGGGTAGCCGGAGGCGGGATGGACAGCCTTCGGATGCCGCTCAGTCTTTCCCCCAACCTCATCATGTCAGGGGGGATGGCGCGGGCGTCGGGTGGAACTTACCAAATCCAAAAGGCCGGCCCAGACAAGTAAGATAGGGACAAGGCCCATAGTCCAACCCCTTTAATGGGGGAGAGGACAAAACAAAATAAACAACGGATTTCAGTTCCAACCTCCAAATAAACTGTATAACATCGAAAGAAAAAATAATATGAAGTAAAAATAATAATACACCAATCATTATGGACAAAATGAATAGATGCTGGAGACCCCCTAAGCGCTCATGTATAATAAAACAGAGCAAAATGAAAACATATTAAGACAGTAACACTAAATGGAAGCTGTAAAAGAGACAAAATATACTTAACATGTAAAGTGTAAAAAATGAAATTTTAAATTAAACTGCAAAACTGCACAATTTGTATTTTATTTTATTTATTATGGAAAATCAACAGATATTTTACACTTATAATAATAACATTAATAATATAAATAATATCCAATGACAGATTTTCACATAATTAAAATTATAATTAAAAAGGAAAACAAAAAGTAAGGGTTCAGTACACGTAAGAACTTAACAAAAATATAAAAATTATGAAAATTATTAAAAAAAAAGATATAAAAACACAATATAAACTATAATAATCTGCTTACTAAATTTCAAACATGAAGTATTCAGAGTCAGAAATCTATTCTCACTCCACAACAACAATAATAATAATATGTACATTGTACATACCTACAACACAAGAGTGAATACAATAGTAAGTCGAATGACAAGTATGAAACTGTAAAAGGTTCACAGCAATAACATGGTAACTTGCAATACGGTCAAAAAATTATTTAATGTTGGCTATGACATACTTTTTTAAGGTACTTAAATTACATGAGAATATGTCTATATTATTGAAATTCTTATCAAATACATTGCATGTTCTAAATATAAAATCATTTTGCCTGAGATCGGTAGAACATTTTTGAAGATGAAAAAGTGATTTTTCTCTGGTTCTAGATGGGACTCTAAAATTAATCTCAGCCAAAAGGGGCGAACAATCAATAAAACCATTGATAATTTTATGAAGATATATTATATCTGTGGAGTCTCTTCTAATTTTTAATGATTTAAGATTTAAGCAAAACAGCAAAACATCAGAGAGGCAGAGGGGAAAGTTTCGATGTGTGTCACTTGGGGTTTAAATTCCTTTCAATGAAATTCCAAACAAAATGACAAACAAGTTCGCTGCCGCTGAAGCATAATAGAACGGTGCCACATAAGAAATAGGACATTTTTACTTCTTCAATACTTGCAAATTAACTTTGTGGCGTCATTTTAATTAAATGCAAACAATCACTTTGAAAACACCTTTGATTGATCAAAATTATCAACATATTTCGAAACTAATGATTTTTTGTCGGGATAAAATGAATTAATAATTCATAAAATGCATTTTAATTTAATGCTGACGATTTTATAAAATAATAATTTTTCCTTTTGTCCTGACGAAGAAATCGCTGGTTTCGAAATATGTTTAAAATTTTTGTTTAAATAAGTGGTGTACACAAAGTGACTTGTTTTCATGAATTTTAGTTTTAAATATGCTGACAAGAATTAAAAGATAGTTCCAAAAGATTTTTATTGGCAGATCAATTTGCAAATCACTTGCCAGGGATTTTGTTCAGAGTCATGCCCTATTTACTCTCTACTCTTTAGTTCGTCGAGAAAAGCATCCAACAAATTATGATAATAAATTTTGTTTTTTATTTCATTTCAAGTAATAAGTAAACTCCAGGTACCTATTAAATGAAAAAATAAAGGATGTATTATTTGTGAAGAAAGAAACTAATTTATAGAATTTGGAGAGGTTAACCTAAAAGGTGTCCAATTTTATTTTGTCGTGTTTGTTTTCTCTCAAATAAGTGGCCATAGACATTGAAGACAATGTCTATAACCATTTATTAAGATAATCTTGAAAGATGTTTGAAAACCGCGACTTTCGCTAGCAACTAACCGCGGCAAGAAAATGATGCCTTTAATATATTGTACATGCAGACTTTATTCTTAAGGCTCTGCAACCGGGCCCGAAAAGAAGAAGATGGATAGATACGAAATTACGAATGTTAGAGGAGAGCGCTAACATTTACAGCAAAAATGTTTAATAAAACACGACTCGTTTAAAATAGAGCAAAAATCTCGCGGGCATTATCTTAAACAGCATTTAAAAAAACACTGTGAATTTTTTTATACGTATAACTTGTTTTTACAAGTTATACGTATAAAAAAAACAAACCTGAAACAAACCTGTTAATAATAATTTTCGGAGCAAACTTTGCGATTTTTTTCTATTGAGGGAATTTTATATAATTTGCGATTCGGCGCGGGCAAAGTCTAGATATTATCTTCAAGAATAACATGTATTTTTTTAAGAGGTTCAAAACTTACCGTGTTTAAGGGAAATATGTAATAAATCGGTACAAATCCGGGTTGCGGGCCCTTAATACTCGTGGTTCCCGACGTATGATGCCGGCCGGAGAACCGGAAAAACAAAAAAGGGATAAAAACTTTCACGTAACAAATCTAAACTATAAAACAAAAAAATGTGACTTCGCATGAAAAATCACCTAAAAAATCTGGAACTTATAAATTAACTCATCTTTTTCAGCACGCAATATTAAATCCATCGTGAGTTATAGAATTTTGAAAAATTAACGTATTTGTAAAACATGTATTATGATTAAGAGGATATTACCGGAGAAAACTAGAAATGCGTCATTTTTAAATCAGATTTTAGACGTATTGACTCTTTTCTACAAAAAATTATAGATAGATTTCGAAATATTGTTCTTTTATCTAGCATTCGCATGTTTTAAATTTTGAGAAAAAATGTTTGTTTTTAGTATAATAAGGTTATACCATAGGTCGTTGACAGATTTGTTAATTTTTCAAAAAAGATTTTGTATTAAAATATTATTTTGTATTATTTTGTGGTATACCACACATATTTCAAATCATATAATCATGCAGTAAAATAAATCAATATATTATCTGGGTATCGCGTGTTTTAGAATTTTAATTTTAGTTTAAAATCATTAAAAATATATACGTACATGTGTTTCCTGACGAAAATTGGTCCGTATGTGTATTTATTTGCGCACTTACCAACTAATATATTTCAGATTTTTTTAACATTCCCATTTAACTTAAACGTTATTGAAAAATGATAAATACTTATAATCAAAAAATAATTACAAAAAGTACATTATTTTAATAGTTTTATCATCACGCCTTTCAGCATTTTTGGATGTAGGTATAAATTAAAGCAAATTTGGAATGAAATAAAATCAATATTGAGTTATAATTTTAATAAGCTGGTACGTAGAATAATTAATCTTTCTCATTGTAACCGCCCTGCACGATCGTAAGAACAACTTTCGACGAAATGTGAATTTTCGTCCGCTGGTTGGTTAAACGCTCTTAACGCCAAGAGGTTTGTTCCAATTTTTAAATCATAATTCTCGGGCCAAGAAGGAAAGTGTAGCCAGTTAACGATTTGTCGATTACCAACAATATGCTGCCATGATGTTTTAGAAGGGTTTTTTTACAGGTCAATTAAAAAAGCACTATTCCTCTTGAACATCTTTTGTATTATTTTGTCAGTGCTTTACCTACGTCAACCGTCCTCGAAATGTCAATATTTTGTTATTGAATACTCCATTATGATGGTATTCGGATGAATGAGCAGAGTTTACTTGCAAAACCAACTTTGCGAACATGTCGCGAAAATATGAGGTAATAAGTTTTTTCTTCTTGTATGTAATGAGGCGAGAACAAAAGATAACGCGGGCGCAAATCGTTGGAAGGAATGTCTAAAAAACCTACACTATTTGAAATATTGGATAGAAGTTATACTTGCTTTTTGCTTTTACGCACATACCTAGACTCATTTTAGAAAAAAAACAATTTATCGGTAGGGATTTTTCCAAGCACAAACTCTTTTTATCCATATTAGTTTTGAACGATGACTGATGAGCTGTGATCTCATGAGACCTTTAATAATTTTTATTTATTTTTAACAATTTCAATTTTACTTTTTTTATGTAATACTTGCAGTTAAAAACACGCTCCGCAGGTTCGTGCTGCTAGGATCTGCGGGCGGCTTTTACTTCCCTCCCCCTCCCCCTCCCCCTCCCCCTCCCCCTCCCCCTCCCCCTCCTCCCCCTCCCTGTCCCCCTCCCCCTCCCCCGCCCCCTCCCCCTCCCCCTCCCCCTCCCCCTCCCCCTCCCCCTCCCCCTCCCCCTCCCCCTCCCCCTCCCCCTCCCCCTCCCCCTCCCCCTCCCCCTCCCCCTCCCCCTCCCCCTCCCCCTCCCCCTCCCCCTTCGTTTGTTCACACTAGACACCATAAGGTAAATATATTCCGTTGGTCACCATGAAACAGGCAGCCGCCTGTTATGGTGATGTAGTGTATCATATATAAATATGTGAAACTTTAATATGTCATCATGTAATTTATAAACAAATAAAAAATATATATAAATATTATATTATTAAAAAAATGTATCACGTTTTAGATCTGCTGAATTTTTAAAATATAATTTGTATTTGTGCGTTTTTTAATTCCAATTCCAATAATCTTACTACATCCTATTTACTGCACAATAATTTAAAATATATTTCTTGAATTCGCACAATAACGAACCCGCTGCTAATGGCAAATGTGTAACCACCACGCCACGGAGGTAAAACGAAGGTAATACTTCTAAAATCAAAGCACACGGGCTAAGTATGAAGTTACAAAGGGACTTTAACAGTGGAAAAGTCCAATTAGTTCCCTTTATACGCCATACACGTGTACGAGTATAGTGGAGATTTGGTTCCGACTAATGGCACACGATTTACGTGAAAACTTGACCGTAGATGGATTCGGACGTAACGTGCTGCGGGCTGTGATGTATCGAGTGATGAATGATATAATCCGTGACACGATGCGATGTATCACGCCTAAGGGTCACTCCATAAAGAGATACTTGATAAATTGGGCGTATCACAAACGCCTGGCAATTACGGGAGATAAACAACTTCAATTTTGATGGATTAAAGAGCTGTCGCCGATTTTAAGGGCGCAGATGAAATATTGCGCATTTCAGACATGTTTTGGTTTTGGTGGGAGCTTAAAATAAAGTAAAGTGTCAAAAAAAACGCTTGAATTTTCGTTAGCGGATACTAACCGCAGACCATCAGAAACGACACTTTTTCATTTCACAAAAAATACAAGTGTGCAGTTCACACGCGGTAGGACACTTCTGAATTCTTTTGATATATATATAATTCATAATGGTGCTGAGATTCTGGACGCCGACGGAAATATTTGAAGATTTGCATCTGCTGCGTCGCCAAGTACTACTCAACTTTTTATAATTTTCCTTAGATGTACCTCCACACTTGTAATAATTTTTTAACTTGTAACAGATTTTACCTACAGGACAAGCATTGAATTATTTGAGTTATGGTGGATTTACACACGCCACAGTTGTTCATTTTTAGAAAAATATATTTATTGATTAACTTTTATCAATTTTCTTTAAAAATGCGGCTTCTGTGCGGTGGATCAAACTAACAGATGTAGTATTTTGTTCTGGTAATAATGTTATTACATGCTAACAGAGATGGCGTTAAATAATAATAAATAATGGTGGAAATAAGTAAATAAATAATTTTGATTATATTTACCTAACAGATCTGGCTTATTCAAGGACATGGGTAATTATTTTATTTTAATTTTAAAAATTATTTTTTTTCACTTTATTATTTAAACTGCCTCGAGGGAAAATATTATGTTCGTCGGTAGAATAAAATAAATGTCAAAATGTACCTACTACTATTTTGACGAAGGAAAAATAAACATTACACTCGCAATCACTTATTGAATACAATAAATAATTTTGGTAATAATTTAGAGCACTCTTTACAGAACACAGCACAAAACACAGATTTAATTTTTTTATTAGTATGAAGTAAATTTTAAATTTACACGCACGGATTTTGACTCTTTTATATTGATCTGACACTTATAGCACTGTTTTTGACAGCTCAAAGCAAAAGCATTAATATATAGTACTAGAATACTAGCAGCACGGTTTTGTATGCTTTTCCGATTATTTCTGTCACTTTTAATACTTTTATTATTAATTTTGTGGGAGCAAACAAAAACAGACATTTGCCTCTTTTAAGTAGTTTTGTCGTTCTATCTTATTCTCTCGCAAGCTAAATCTAATAGATGTGTTGGAAGTGTTATTGGAAGGGTTAACGGCCCTCGGTATTAAAATGTTTCCAGCTAGAATTCGAATATCGAACTCGTAGCTCGTGCAGCTGGCCGGTGCGTTCCATTCAAAACCAAGACACTCGCAGAACAAAACAAATTATTATTTACTGATATTTCGCCCCCGTTTGCACACTTTTCCAAATCACAATGCCGTAATCATATTGCGGCGCATCTCGATCCACATTCCACTAGATGCTTGAAGTACTGTCGCCCTTTCAATTGGTTGCCTATCATTGGCTATGGTAAAAAGCCTTTCTAAAAAATCATCTTTATCTGCCTCATACGATGCTTGGTCCCTATCAAGTTTTTCTGCATTGGGACCATAATGCTGATCTTTTGCTGGAACGAGCTGCAGGGTTTTTCTTTTCTTTTTACTTAATTTGGAAGGCGGGAATGGGTACCGCCGCCCCGGGAACCTTTATTGGATAACCAACACCTCTGCCATAGGTCACCCCAAGTGGTTCGCGACGTTTGGTGATTTAGCAGGGGTGCCCGGGTTCATGGGGTTAGGTTTGTCTAGGTCCTGGACAGAATGACCAGGACACACTGAACCTCAGATTCCTACCCACCCCTTAAACCCTTTTCCTTCCCCGAACTCTTCTCTCCTTCCTTTCCTTAAAAAAACCCTCCACACAGCATCCCAAAAGATGACATAGGCCCTGAGGGAAATTATTTTCCTCAGGGCCTCCTGTGTGGAGCTCATGTAAAAAAAACTTAAAACTTGTTGATTATTTTTCTCCAATCTTTTTAATTCTAATTGCTTTATGAGTTTTCCGGGACTATTACCGGTTGCAAATTTAAGCAAAGAATAGTGTGGACGATCCACACTTTTATATTTTAAAAATATCAAATTGTTTATTACCTAGAAACCCGAAAAAATGTTAACAATAAATTAATTCTTAATAATACTAGTTTACACTACGCAGCTTCAACGGAAACTCACAGATGAGAAAGGCGGTACGCTATTATAGTCCCTACGCGCAACGCATAGAGTGAAATATTGTTGAAGCGTCGCATGGAAGTATTATAATTACGCGGAATTTCGAACTTTGAAAAAAGATTGACACGACGGACCGTATGAAGGGTGCGTTCACGGCCACCTCTTAGAGCCAAATGAGTAGGAGAATTCTTAGATGTTCATTATATAGTATTTAACGAAACTAAATAGTTAATAAAAACATATATCTCGACAGAAAAATGTATTTATGATAGCTTAGCTTGGCTACATTATCGATATTTTGACTATTAATAACTTAGATTGTCGTTTGAATCTGAGATTTCATGATACTCCATACAACGATTGAGATCGCTAGTAAGGAAGGCCCTTAAGGAGTTGGTGGAAAGTGTTTGTCCTGGTGCTCCGTCTCCACATCAGGCGAGGCAGCACTAATACTTTACCACAAAGAGGTAGACAGGCTGCTGAGGATTGCGGTATTTCCAGGCCGCGATCCGGTGTTCAGAAATTATGTTTGATGATGATTAATAACACTTATTCTTGTTCGAGAGGTTAACATTTATTGAGATTAATATTTACAAAATTTCATGTTCGCGTGTGAAACGGGCAGAGAGGTAAAATAACGCGGGTGGCCAGTCGAATCGAGTACTAGAGGCGGAATAATCGCTCGGTCATCGTCGGAGCAACCAGAGAGGTTTTCTCGCATAATGGGGATACCATTCGCGTAAATAAATAAATGTAATTCCCATAGATGTTTATGTTAAGTTTGTTTCTTTTTAGTGTCGATCGCTTGCGTTTCATCGAGTTTCAAATCACACCGGTGCTAATGAAGTTTTCACTTCAAAAGAGGAAAAATTTTTACAGTTTTTTTTTTTCAGTGAATGCCGCACAAGAATCTCAACTGCTCCCGTCTGGAGCCAGTGCGACTATGGCATCCCCAATTGGGGTATGTTGTGAGGCTGAAGGTAGTGGGGAGGGGAAGGAGGAGGGGAAGAGGAAGGTTGGGAAGTACCTGGCTATTCAGATCTGGTCACCAAACACGGCTAAAGCCATTTTCAAGCAACGTTTCAATTCTGAATGGTGGTCTTACACCAGGGCGATACTGATAGTATCTTCCACTCTGGAACATGCCGCAAATATACTATATATTATTTTAAATTAATTAATTGTGAAATAACACAAATTAATCAAATAAAATTTATTTGCGCATGCCGGGTTCGAACCCGCGACCTCCGGATTGTGAGTCAAGAGTCTTACCCACTGGACTACGGAGGTCGTCAAATAATTATAAAGCTCAATCCATTCCTTTTTTTCTTTATTAATATTTTTTTGATACATACTCGTACATAATTTTACATAAACATTTAAAAAGTAAAAAATAATACATTTTTTTTTTTTTTTTTTTTAAATTTTATTAACAAATTTTGATCTTCCGCATAACTGTCAATTCATTTCTTTAGACGTAAAATCCTTATTTAGCAATATTCGCATTGAAGAATGCCTTAAAATAATTGAAAATATCTTGGAAAAATGTAACATCAACCCGGTAATAAGAAAAGAGTTATTCCAGCTCATAAAAATTTCCGTAAAAACAAATTATTTCCTTTTTAATGATACATACTATGAACAAAATGATGGTCTCCCCATGGGGTCACCATTAAGTCCACTCCTAGCAGAGATATTTATGGATTATATTGAAAATATAATGCTTAAATCTCCCTTAGCAAAACACATAATATATTATGTCAGATATGTTGACGATATCTTGATTTGTTGGAACGGCACCAACCGACAGTTAGATATCTTTACTAACTGGGCCAACACCATTAATAATAAAATCTGCTTCACAGTTGAACATGATATCGAAGGTAAAATAAATTTTTTAGATCTGACAATTGGTAGAAGTAATAATAAACATACCTTCGAAATATTTAGAAAACCAACGTTTACAGATACTACGATAAATGCAAATTCAACTCATCCTTGGTCCCACAAATTATCAGCTTACCATTCAATGGTACATCGACTCCTTAACATTCCCTTAGATAATAAAGCATACGTAAAAGAAAAAGAAACTATTAAAACAATCGCGATTAATAACGGCTACGAGGCAAAAAACATTGAAAAAATAATAAAAAACAAGAAATACAAAAATAAAATTAATTTAATATATCCGATACATAACAAAAAAATAGAACAATTTGCATGTCTCGAATTCCTCGGCCCAATATCTTTAAAAATTGCAAAAGAAATTAAAAAATGTGGTTTAAATATAGCTTTTAGAACCAATAATAATATGGGAACAAGCCTTAAAAACTCAAAAAGTAGAAATCCTAAACTCAATAACGGTGGCATATATGAATTAAAATGTGACCACGCCGACTGTAACGCTACGTACATCGGACAAACAGGTAGGGCATTCTCAACTAGATTCAAAGAACATATAAGATGTTATAAAAATAAAAACACCTCTTCAAAATTCGCCGAACATCTTTTAGTGAATAATCACGTTCCACTTAAAAATAACCAGCCAAAACCATTACATATAGAACGAAAGGGTCTTAGATTAAATTTGCTTGAACAATTAGAAATCAATAAACGAACGAATGACCCCAACATAACGCTAATTAATAAAGTAAGGAAAATTATTTACTCCCCACTACTTAGTATGTTTACCAAACCTAAAAAATATAATGCACTTAAATGAGTCATAGCAATAACGTCATTCTAAATCAATTAAAAAAACCCTTACACTTAGTGCAAGGCAAACCAAAGGGAAATACTCCGAATCCCACATTAGCACTCTCTCAATCTCAATTAGTGTCTCTACAAATTGGTTTAACCGGTAATAAATCAACTTAGACACCTTCAAAAATTGACATTTAAAATCTTATAAATAAGTCGTCCGTACGTGGCTTCACCACAGTTTGAAAATGACCTTACACGTCGAAACAGCTGTAACTAAAACACTAACCAAAAAACTTGCAGAACTCGATAATAACATTATCAAATTTAATTTTAATTAAATTTCTAAAAATTAAAATGGAGTTCTACGAATTAAACACAAAAACAATTAATAAAAATTTGTTAAGTTACATCAGGTCAGATGTTGCAGCAGGTCAGATGTTACAGCAAGTAAATGTTTGTATCAATAGTATTTATCCAAGTTTTTATTATATTTTTATATATGCTGTAGGAGGATATATTATTTTTACATTCAATTTGTGTAGTCTTATTACTGCCCATCCTAAATTCCAATATTGGCTTATTGGGTTGCCATGTATACCGGTCGATTAAACTCCAACCTCCTTCCTATCCTCAGACCATGTGTTCCAAGTCCTAACAAATCAGTGCCCCCTGGTGTATCGGTCTCGCCGGGACAGGAGTGCTCCTGGCTGGGGTGGTACAATCGTATTGTATTGTATCGTATATGTGAAGAATGATTTTTTCCATATTTTTGCGTGTCGTATTTCAGTGCACCTTTTCCTGTACATTTGGTATATGTGTTTTCTTCTTCGGAGTCACTAGATGTCGCTTTCTTTCTTTTGCTTGTTAATTTTGGTGTGGTTTGAAGATTAGATAATGATTTTTCAAAAATAAAAACGCTTTTTTTTTTTGGATTTTAAAGGATTTGAACACAGGTCGTCTGAATGTCCGGCCACTAGATTCGTTAGACGCTTTATGCCACTGGGTTATGGGAGGTTTGCGCGAGGCCGAGGATTTACCGTATTATATTAAAACCGAGTGCCCGTGAAATAATAAATTTTAGTGACGCACTTCCATCTCATGGAGTTTTAAATCGCTAGCGGTGCTAAAGAAGTTTCACTTCACAAAGGTTGATTTCTATGCCTTTCATATTTTTGAAGCGATTGGATGTCTAATTACTTGTCAGTTGAGTTGACTAAGTAATTGTTAGAAGTATTTTTACAACTTTTTGGTGAAGAAATATTTTTCGACAAGTGTGACGGACGTGCTGAGCGATTGACCATGTCGGCAGTTATGACATGGTCACAACAGGGAACGGATGCCCATATGCCCAAGGCAGGACTCGGTGGCTGCAGTGAATTATTATTTGTAATTAAATAAAACTCGGAGTGGGGAAAGACTAGCACGCAAAGAGAGAATTTGTTAAAGAGAAAGCACCGTCGCGCATCGTCGGCCGCTTTCACTTTGGGCTTGATTCCAGGAATCGTGTCGAGGACACAGTAGCAACGGTGACAGTGCTTCCGTCGTCAAACCCCCGATAAATACGGGCTATAAGCCCTTTTGAAAGTGTTCACATCAACACTTGCATTGGCTACAACTCATCACCCTATCTTGCTCCGACCCTGCATCTACTCGCCTCGTTTTTGTACTGTTGGCCTCGGCCTGAACCACGGACTACCCCACCACTCTCTGAACCAGACCAGAAGGAAGGAGCCATTAAAACGTCACGGACCAGTTCCACAACGGGCAAAAGAGACGTTCTCCCTTCATACGTGGTGAAAGGAGTGACATCTTACTCCACCGTTGATTGGGACCTCCAGCCTATCTTTCAGTACTTATGTGCCTCATCCTGTGTGGCACAACAAGGATTCGTAGGAGAAGAGACAGATAATACGCCCAATACGCCCATGCTACATTCAATGTCATACATATTTGTTTGTTTATCTGATTTTAACAGGACTGAATTCAAGCAATTGAAATTTATTTTATTTTTCATGATGATATATACAAAATGTGGGTTAAATTTAAAAGTGTGTGTTTTTCAAAACATTGTAATATATTTGTTCATATGAAAAATTCAAAATAGCTTCATTTATAACTAATGTATTCAATAACTCAAAATTTTTGCTCCAAAATACACCATTAGAAATTCTTTTGACTTGATTGATGAGCTAGAAAACTTACATATCCCCAATGGTGCAAAATTAGTCTCCTTCGATGTTGTTAACCTGTTTCCAAATATCCCCGTAGCTGAAAGTAAAAATGTTTTATCTAAATTGCTACAAAATTCAAAGTTACCAAATAATTTCTCTAAGGATTTATCTCACCTGTTTAATATATGTCTTAACCAAAACTATTTCCAATACAATGAATGTTTTTATCAACAAAAGGAAGGCTTGGCCATGGGGGCACCGACATCACCCCTCATCGCTGATATATTCATGGACAATTTAGAAAATAATATTTTTAATAGTAAATCACCATTATTACAAAACTTATTATTATGGAAGAGATATGTTGACGATGTATTCTGTGTTTGGTTGGGAACCAAGAGACAACTCAACTCCTTCCTGTTGCTAATAAACTCCTTCCATAAACAAATTAAATTCACCATAGAAATACGAACCAATTCTACCTTAAACTTTCTAGATCTTACGTTATCAATAATAAATAATAAAATCGAATTTAAAATCTACCGCAAACCGACGTTCACTGACATAACGATTCACAACTCCTATAACCATCCCAACTCCCATAAACATTCAGCGTTTCATTCCATGACACATAGATAAGTTACAGTCTCTTTATCAAATACCAACTTTGCAATAGAGCTATCTACGATCAAACAAATCGCAATAAATAACGGTTGCAACCCAAATATAGTCGACAACATTCTAAATAAAAAATTTAAAAAATTATCCACTAGTAAATTTTTATACAACAGTCCACCTCATAATAATAATATACCAAGTAATAATAATCAACCTCATCAATGGCGTAGAATCCTGTACATCAATAATTTCTCTCAAAAAAGTGTTAAAAATCTCCCATCAGAAATCAAACTAGCATTTTACACTAATAATAATATAGGCAAACTTTTAATGAACGGTAAGGATAATTTTTTTTAAAGTTTCTTTATTCTTTGAATTATTCATTACATGAATTGGGGATTTTTCGACCACCATACTAGGCACATGCCTGTGTTGTGGTGGTCGATTTTCATATACAGTATATTAAAAGATGCAATATAAAGAAATGTGCAAGAATATAAAAAATAAAATAAAAATATATAAATATACATATTATATATAATAATATTAAAGAAATTTAAAGAAAACAAATGAATATAAAATAATGTAAATAACTAAAGAGTATGGAAACAATAAATTACTATAGAGTATACGAGTATGAAAGAATATAGTAGAATATATATATAGAAGAATATATATATAGAAGAATATAGTAGAAATTTAAAGAAAACAAATGAATATAAAATAATGTAAATAACTAAAGAGTATGGAAACAATAAATTACTATAGAGTATAAGAGTATGAAAGAATATAGTAGAATATAAAAATAATATGAAAAGTATAGAACATAGAAGGCAATACATGAAAGAATATAAAAATGATATAATTATAAAATATATAAAGTCGAAGTAAGTACTTTGTAGAGTATGCAAATAAGAAATGATAACGATTTTAATGAAGATCTGTGTGTACGTGGTAATATTGGTAGGTACATTATTTCAATCCAATTTTTGTACAAATAAATTTTGGAATAAATTTATGTTTCGAGTCCGCCGAATTACACTGGACTATAATGAAGACAGTCTATCACACTCGGGAATTTACTCACTTCAATGCAGCGATTGCGCATTTTTTTATATTGGTAAAACAGCGCGCAACATAAACACCCGTGTCAAAGAACATCTTCGATGTTTACACAGCTCTGGATTTTCAGAATTTGCAAACCACTTGATTGAAAACGATCATAAATTTGACAAAAACGCTGGCGCCAAACTTATTCATAAAAACAACATCGGGATAAGGTTGGATAATTTAGAGGCACTTGAACTTAGGAAAGCCATAAACACTAATAGTAAGATTGTAAATAACCAACTTAATTTAAATAAAAGTCCCATACTAAGATTGTTCCCTATTGATGCAGAACACGTCCGTTCCCTTCCCAATTCTCCATCTATGCCTCCCTCTTCCTCCTCCACTTGACGAGTCCAGCCCAGCCCATTTTTGGTAAAATATATATTATAACACAAATATAACCTAATGTTAGTAGAGTATTATACTGCCCTGATGAAGCTACGGTGGTAGCGAAACCCGGTCGGCATAAAGTATAAAAA
The DNA here is from genome assembly GCA_929108145.2 of Limnephilus rhombicus. Lineage (NCBI taxonomy): Eukaryota > Metazoa > Arthropoda > Insecta > Trichoptera > Limnephilidae > Limnephilus > Limnephilus rhombicus. Next base: position 53,824,869 of record OV815282.1, on the reverse strand, counting down.
TAAAAGTGGTGTTTACAAAGTTATTGTTTTATTTTAAATTAACATTGTAATATATTTAAGGTCGTTATTGGTCATCAGAAAAGAGAATCTTTTGTATCTGATAAGAGCTATTGTACCACGATTCTTACTTTTGTTGTATTTTATAATATATAAAATTATTATAAGCAATAATTATCAGTGTTTTCAGGCTGATAATTATTGCTTATAACAATTGTTACCCTTTATGCTATGCATAAAAAACTATCCAGAATTTTTATTTTATCCAATTAACCATCGTAAATTTTCCTGAAACTCTTATCTCCATCAATTTATGTAGTTTCTACGAATCAATCGACATTTTTATCATAACCTGTTATTTGGCATCCAATAAGTCCACTATTATGTAGGAAATCTACACTAACGAAAATAAACAATGTAATAAAATCAAATTAAAATCGGACTGAGAATATTTTTTTTATTCTACCGGATTATAAAATTTTATTTATTTAACGCCCAAAGGGCGTTTGGTAGTACAATTAATTCATGACAGATGATTTTTAAACAGTGTTATGTGCCACCATACTGTAGCAATCACGCCGCTAACTCCTGCTACGGCTCATCCTAATAGAGTCGCACAGTGCTTTCCCCTTGCAAGAATTACCGCCTCCTTCCCCCTGCCCGCACGGTCCCTGCGAGAGCAAGCGCTCCCGTCACAACCGTCCAAGCCACCGCCGAGTGTATCGCGTGCTCCGCGATAGACTCAACAAGATTCCCGCGGAATTACCAAGTTTAGCGACAACCATGTAAGAGTCGATCTTAACGGAGATAAACCAAACCGGTCGCGTGCCCCGCTTGTGCCATGGCCCGCTTGACCGACGTGTTACTACCGCCAGGTAAAAGATTGGAGCTACCTGTGCGGACCTAACCTGGACCCCCCCTGTTTCCTGTCGCAGACCACGGCCGTGAGTAACCACGATCCCTCTATTTTAGAATATGTCCCCACTAGTTTACGCGCTCCATAAGATCACCCCAGAGAGAAATAGAGAGATCCCTTCGTAGGATACGCCTAGCCAGAACCTGTTGTTGAATTATAATTTCTAATTATGTTGATTTTGTGTTTAAATGTTGTAATTGTGTACACCAGACAATACAGAATTGTTCCCTCCTAGTTATCTCTTTCATTTGACGAATCACGTGGGCGATTGTTGGCCTTTACCTATGTACATTTCCACCCCCCTCCCCTTTTAGCTACCTACTACCCTGGTGAGGAGAGTTTTACCTGTCTGCCGAGAGCATTGAGCTAGCCGAGGGCAGAAGGTAGGTGGTTCCCGCCTCCACGGGACCTTTTACACTGGCGCTACAACTTGGGGCCATCCTCCCTTGCGTTTTGATACCAAAACTAGGTCCAAAATTTTTTTTTCTTCCCCTGCCAAATTCTTAGCCAACGCGCCACGGTGTAACTTCTCAGCAAGAGGGTAATTTTTTTCTCCTTCCCTTCCCCAAATTTTGTGTGTTCAAATGCATCTCAAATACCTGGCAACTTTGTAAGCAAAAAAGTAAACATTTTCCCCGCGCCCAAACCCTTCTCGAATATTCTGTGAGATGCTGCCGGGTTCCAACAAGTTCCCGCATACTTTTGTGTGATTCTGTGGGATTGCGCCGGGTTCCAACAAGTTCCTCAGAATGCTTTTGTGGGATTGCGCCGGATTCCAACAAGTTACTCAGAATGCTTTTGTGGGATTCGGACTCATCGAAAAACATATACCTACCATAATCTGGTTATAACTAAAAAACTTTTTTTTCCTTCTAATAACGCAGGAACTCAATATTATGCAGTATTTTATATGAACAAATAATACAATGTTTTCTCCCTCGTATACAATAGGTACCGTAATTAATAAACGTGTGTTATTATGTTTTTACCCGTGAAGTGAAGTTAAGATAGTGTTCTTCTAAAGGCTTCCCCTAGCAATTTTTTTCTCTTTTATACAATATTTGTGAGTTTCATCGTGTTTTCCAATGGTGGTTCGTGAAAAAAAAAACTTTCTCCTAAAAGGTCGTCCAGGCCGAATTTTTTTTCATAAAATGAACACTTAAAAGGGAAATTGTGAAGTTTACAAAAGTGTTTTGTGAAAACTGAACTAGCTGTCCCTACAGGAAGACCTACGGCCAATTTTTTTTCTGCCTAGTGTTTTGGCGTCTCAACAGTGTTTGTTCTCATACAAAAAGTGGCATTTTTACAAAAGTGTTTTGTGAAAACTGAACTAGCTGTCCCTACAAGAAGACCTATGGCCAATTTTTTTTTCTGCCTAGTGTTTTGGCGTCTCAAAAGTGTTTGTTCTCATACAAAAAGTGGCATTTTTGCAAAAATGTTTTGTGAAAACTGAACTAGCTGTCCGTACAGGAAGTCCTATGGCCAATTTTTTTTCTGCCTAGTGTTTTGGCGTCTCAAAAGTGTTTGTTCTCATACAAAAAGTGGCATTTTTTCAAAAGTGTTTTATGAAAACTAGAATATCCACCCCTAGAAAGAAAAACCGCTGGCCAAAATTTCAAGAAACCAAAACACTTTGAAAAATTTTAGACAATTTTCAAAAGTACTTATTTGAAAACATAAAAAGGCAATTTTGTAAGGACCCCCCCTTGCCGATTGTTTCAACATCCCAAACACTTAGAGAAAAAAACGGAAATCCCTGCGCAATTTTCTTCAAACTCTGGACTTAGAAAAGAAAATTTCAAAATCTTTTTTCCCCCTCCCCTTTTTTAACTTCTGAACAAAAACGTCATGATGGAATCCAATGAAGCAAGTACGCCATTGGACCTGGGTATCATCCCCAATGTGCACAGTCTATCAAAAACTAGCCTCCAAGCTGTTTTAAAAAACAGAGGGCTTTCTCCAGTGAACAAAACGAAATCTGCCATGAGAGCTTACGCGTTATTATTCAACAAAAAGTACACAAAAATGCAAATACCGCACAGGTCGTGCCACCCAAGAGGGCCAAGGCCAACAGGGACGCCTCTCTTGGCAGAATCAACCACTGCCATATATTACAAATCTTCCAAGCAACAATTTTGGATTTGTTCAAGACGTTTTTAATCTCACATGCCGGCCTCAGGTGTGTGCCACGGTCTTGTTTGGGATTATTAACCCCTTGGAACCGCATACAAAAATTAAAATGCAAAAATTGGAATGTAAAAGAAACGGTGGCGACGTTTACAAAAAGGACTGTACTTCACAGGATCATTTCTGTAGTACCTACTCCCTCGCAGCGTGTACACTCTACCAGAGTTACACCCCGAGATGAGGAGATGTGGCGTGATTTCTCGAGCGTGAGGCAGGTCTCGGGTTAGCCTTCGGGCAGACTCTTGATCATGTTTGTAAATAAATGTTTATTCATATAGTTGGCGTGTAAAGTGTCAATTACACGTCCAGCCCTTCATAAATAAAGCAAGCCCCTTTATTTATTTTGTTTTTAAATAAATGTATACTCATATGAGGAACATCCAAATGTTGCATTTGTATCAACTTTCTCTCTCTTACGGCAATTTGCATTCGTTTTTTTCTTTTTCGTTTATTTTCTCACCTGTTCTGAGGCTGATCACTTTAGAACAGAGACACCCCTTGAATCACGATGTTTGAGAAGTCATGAACCCAAATCATCGCCTCTCAACCCTTACACTATACGATGTTCATGCCTGTCTTGCTTGGTCTCGTCATGTCACGTAACTCAAAAAAAAACAATTAACAATTACTCATCGGCATACCGTTCTAGACGTCAGATTTTGTAAATTCCAAAGGATAAAATTCCGACCCAGAACCAGTCAATTTTTGACAATCACCATATTTTACCTACCATGGTAAAGTCATGCTTTTTCTTCCCCTTGATTTTCAGCTTACCTTGAGTACGTAAAACCCAATAGTGGTCTCAAGTATGAAAATCAGAAATGGTTACTTTTATTGTTGCTTTTCCAGTACATATAAGTTTTTCAATTTTTTCTTAATCTTTTTTTAAAAAAGTGATGGCGTCCTTTTCACCCGTGCTCATGTTTTTCCCAAAATTGGATATTGACACGTCCATTTTGGAAATTGTATTTATAAAACCTAAAGTCGGTCTTTATGTCATATACAAATCCTTTGGCTCGTTTCAACTAAAGTACGTAAAACCGAATCATCCGGTCTTTGGTTGTTATAACGAAATAATTGGTTTGTTTCTTCTCTACTGAACGTCACTTTTGTTTTATTACACTTTTCTACCCCACGGTACAGGTTAATAAAACCTCACGGTCATCCTGATTCTCGAACTCAAATAATTGTAATTTTTAACATAAATCAGCATAGTCTTGCCCGATCATCGTTTTGCAATTATTACCTCTCGTTTTCTTCACCAAAACTTGTCTCTATAGACAGTATGTAAAACCACCGTAGGTCTGTCTTCTTATATTGCTTGGTGTAAGCAAAATATACTCTGCCAACACTTTACACCTAGTGACATATGAAGTAACATTGAATTGTCCATCTTCTTTGTTGTTCTATCGTACGCCTTCCAGGCTACGGGGTTAGTTAATCTAACAAATCTTTATAATAAAATATTTAAAAAAATATTGCTTACATTTATTTTGCTGTACTTAAACGCAACCCTGTACGCAATAGGAGAGATCCTTTAAATACCCGCCATGATACGAGAAGTTCGTTATAGTTACTTAATACTCTTAACTAAATGTCATTAAGTTGGTCGTGTGTCATTAATTTGCCATGAGAACCGCCCCCTTTTGGTCGTGTGTCATAAATTTGTCATGAGAACCGCTTTTGTGTATAATTGTGTACTTGTATAATCCATACACGAGACGTGAAGACGTAATAATAATACTTACCGTGAATCGTGTGAACGACATAATATTGGCCTTGCTATCTTCTTTAAGATGCATTTTATTACACTCTTTGACTTCTGTCTATAATTGAGTTGTATCTTGTGTACTTGTATAATCTGTACACACACGTGTAGACGTTACAATACTCACCATGAATCGTGCGAACGAAATAATATCAAGCCTTTGTGTGCGTGCTACACAATGTAGTCCACAACCTTTTTTATTCAACGACAATGCCCGTGGACTTCCTGTTTTTCTACTTCTTTCCAAAATGAAAGTAGCCCAGGAATATCAACTATCTCAAAAGGACTAGTTTGTCAGCTTCACTGTCAAATATGGGACATAGTGCCGCAGGAGTTAATCGATGGGCACAAAACCACCAAACTCGTCGTCTGGGAAACGAATAAGAAATATCCCAGGTTTGTGAAATTGGAGCGAGGGTCTATCTTTTCTCACAATCAAGTAGAAGTTTTTAAGTGACCCCTAATCTTTTGCAAAATACACGCGAAAGATTAGCCTTTTGGTATAACGTGTATTCATTCTCATCTCATTGTTTTTAATATTATCCGCCTTGGTTAATGTAAAGAGTCAGGAAACATGCTGGTGGATTATGTTTCATCCTCACATAGAGTTTGAATTGGAAACTAGTCCAGTCCCTAGCAAGTTTCGTCACTCAACTCCTTTCCATCCCTTCCCTTTCTCCCCACCCCCATGTTCTCAAATATATGTTATGAAGTGGAAAATCTGTTGTTGACCATATTTCGCCCTCACTTGGAGTTCGAATCGGTAACTGACCGGTTATCAACAGCCTTTCTTCCTCACTCTCTGCATATGTCTCACCACCTTCATCCTGGTTTCAATGAAACACATTCATGAATATTGTACACGTATGGCATGCACTTGGCGTACTATCTGTCTCTTTGACAACCTTTATCCATGAATCAGTTTCTCTGCTTTGCCGTGACTCGTTCACGACTTTTTGTCTTGTTCTTTGAAATTCCACGAAAATTTTACCACCTTATGTTAACATAGACCATGGAAGGACGGTTGTTTTTCAACCAAGGTATTTTGTCACTCGGTAAAAGCCAGGTTATTCTAGTAAAGGATAATGTTCACAAATGTAATTTTAAACTAGTTAGGAATCTCTCTCTCTCTTCGTTCTCTCTGGGACTGTGGTCAAAACTTCATTTGTTTTATTCTCTGGACACATTTTGTTTCTCTCCAAACTTTTTTTCATTGGTCTCTAGGCAGGTAAACTTCAAGAATTTTGCGTTAATAATAATTTCTCCCGGATTTAAAAAGAAGCCCGGAAGGATGTCTTCACCGGCAGCCAAGCTGAGCTTCACTTCCTGGCAGCCCTCGCTAAGGTTACGGAGGTCCCCCTGCTGCTATTTTCTACATAATTGTTCCTGAAAGCACGGAACATACCGCATATATGTATGTTGTCTTGTTGTGCCGCTGCGAGCCGAGTTGTCTCGCTATACATAACGACACTCAGAACTACCTTTTGGGCACGCTAGCCCCTGGGTTTTGTTTCTGCTCTTGCTACCAAGCCAGTTTTGCCGTCTCTTGCTCTGTCATGCAGTGACGCATACCATGTCATGTGTAAACCATTATTACCTTAACTCTCCAGTATTCGCTGAATGTGTACCTTTACAAGTTATTCTGAGCTACATTATGCTTCGATAACCATTATATACGATCCGCGCCCACCATAATGGCACATTAGGATTCGTACTGGCATGTCTGCGGATCCTGGATTCTCCTCTTCAACGACCTCTGTAACCATAGCCTCCGCACTGCAGCCACAGTCTCCACTTCGTAACCTTCGATGTCTACGACGAAATAAAGTGTTTTCTCCAAGGCCCTAGTGCACTCTTGAGTGTTATCTCAAACGGGTCAGATTACAGTGATAATGTAATCCTTTTAGAGTCTGTGAAATCACGTCTCTTCGTAATTCTTTGAAACTCTTCGCACCTCGTCGAAATCATTAACAAATCTACGCACCGCAAACTTAGCTTCCAGACCAATGAAACCTTAGAGTCACACATGTTTTTTGTTTTTCTTTTTTCTCAATTGCATAACCTTGTCTTTTGTTTTCTCAATTGCATAACCTTGTTTTATTGTTCCTCCAATTGCATAACCCTGCATGTTGTTTCACCCCTCTATGTCTCAACTGTTTTGTCCTTATATTCTATGTACCCCCCTCCCTACCCTTGCAAACATTGTTACCTAGCCTATGGCATAAGCTTGTTTTATGTTTAAGTCAGTTTTCTCTCTGGTCAACAAATCTCTCTCAAATTCCTGTTGGTAGCTTAGAGGTAGGTAGCTTGCCCTACTGCTCCATTGCCACGCCGCTTTTTTCCAAGCGCAGGGGAAAGTGTTATGTGCCATCCTACTGTAGCAATCACGCCGCTAACTCCTGCTACGGCCCATCCTAATAGAGTCGCACACCGCTTTCCCCTTGCAAGAATTACCGCCTCCTCCCCCCTGCCTGCACGGTCCCTGCGAGAGCAAGCACTCCCGCCACAACCGTCCAAGCCGCCGCCGAGTGTACCGCGTGCTCCACAATACACTCAACAAGATTCCCGCGGAATTACCAAGTTTAGCGACAACCATGTAAGAGTCGATCTTAACGGAGATAAACCGAACCGGTCGCGTGCCCCGCTTATGCCATGGCCCGCTTGACCGACGTGTTACTACCGCCAGGTAAAAGATTGGAGCTATTTGTGCGGACCTGACCTGGACCCCCTCTGTTTCCTGCCGCAGACCACGGCCGCGAGTAACCACGATCCCTCTATTTTAGAATGTGTCCCCACTAGTTTACGCGCTCCATAAGATCACCCCAGAGAGAAATAGAGAGATCTTTTAGTAGGATACGCCTAGCCAGAACCTGTTGTTGAATTGTGATTTCTAATTATGTTGATGTTGTGTTTAAATGTTGTAATTGTGTACACCAGACAATACAGCATTGTTCCCTCCTAGCTATCTCTTTCATTTGACGAATCACGTGGGCGAGTGTTGGCCTATGTACATTTCCACCCCCCCCCCCCCTTTTAGCTACCTACGGCCCTGGTGAGGAGAGTTTTACCTGTCTGCCGAGAGCATTGAGCTGGCCGAGGGCAGAAGGTAGGTGGTTCCCCCCTCCACGGGACCTCTCACAACAGGTAAAGAAATAATAAAAATAAAATTAGAAAAAAAGCACACATGGCATAAAAATTCCATAGGTTTACAAAAATACAGATATGTTTAGGAATAGTTTTTCAATAAGTTTTTTACAAGATCAACAAATTTCACCAAGTTTATGTTAAATATGTCAACATCTAAGTACTGATTTCCCATAGCGGTAAATCGTTGTATCGGAGAGTGGGCAATGTAGTTCCGTTTAGGAATGCTACAGAACCATAGTGTATTTTGTTGTGTAGTTACACTCGGTGTTCGTAAGTTTATGAGTTGCAGAAGTTCACAACAGTCAAATTTAGAGTTAAGTATTTTGAATAAAAATGTTAAGTAGTTGATTTTACGTCTGTCTTCTAGTGTGTGTATTTTTAGAATATTTAATAATAAATTATATTTTAAGTCTTCTAACGGGATATTTAATTTAAAATTTATTAAACGCAGATTTTTTTTTGTATTCGCTCAATATTATTAATGTGAATTTTGTAAGATGGAGACCAAACTAACGAGTTATATTCCATTAGGCTTCTAACTAGAGATACATATAATAATTTAATGGATTGTATGGCATTAAAGTTTTTGATTGTTCTTAATATGAAGCCTAGTGTTTTCATACCTTTGTTTACAATTTGGTGGATATGATAGGCGAAACTTATTTTTCATCCAAAATAATTCCAAGATCTCTCATTTCCGTGACTCTTTCTAAAGCTGTGCAATTGATGGAATATTCGAATAAAACAGCATTTTTATTTCTGAGAACCTCAAGGTTTTGCACTTTTCTACATTTAAGAATAAATTATTTTGAACGCACCAATCTTTAAAGTTACTAATATTTGACTGAAGTATATGGCAATGATTTATATCAGTTATTATCTTGTATAGCTTGATGTCATCAGCAAAGAGCAACACCTCGACATCGTTGAAGCAATTGGTTATATCATTGATGAAAATGAGGAACAAAATCGGGCCAAGGTGACTACCCTGCGGTAAGCCACTTGTAGCCCAGAAAGCTTTCGACATCCAAGATAAGTAACAACTAATATATTTTAATTTCCGTACTGTTGTTCTAGGCAAAAGCGCCATCTAATAAATTAACCAAGATTTACACAAATAAAATCTCTTCAGGGAGTTCTGATTATTATCTGTATTTTCACTAGCTACTTGCTCCCTTCCTTAAATTAAATTCTAACTCGACGACTATTTATAATACCATCACGTCCATCACCACATATGTAAGCGAGTTCAATATGTCGTATTCCAACAAATATGAAGAAAATGTTGTATTTTTTGTCTTTTCTACAGAGGTTTGAAGGCCTGTGAATTTTTAACTTGTTGGCTGTAACTTTTGGAATTTACTTCCCCGCCTTCCCTTTCTTCACCTCACAACATACCCCAATTGGGGAGGCAAAATTCTCACCGACTTTTGCGCGGTACTCACATTAAATAAATAAAATAAAATAAATTTCAGGCGGACTACGTTTGTTTTTTTATATCAATCGAAAGACAAAGATGCACCTACAATAATAATTATAAAAATACCTTTATATCTCGCATGATGGAGAATAAAAACCGTTTAAGTGTTTCATAATTCTGGAATAAAAAATAATAATAATTATTATTATAATTTTTTTTAAATAACTGAACTTATCACAATAAAGAAAAAAATGCTCATTCTGCCTAATTATTTATCTATGACAAACTGAGTACGGTGATTTCCTGGTAACGAGTTGGAGCGATTCGCGGGTCGATTGTTCCGTAGAAATCCTGAGCAGTGTTCATTAAACACAGGACAGAAGTTCAATGAATGACGAAGGAAATACTTGTCTCGGAAAGTATATTATTACATTTAGGAAGGTACATTACAAGAGAGAGAGAGAGAGAGTGAGTGTGTTCATGTCATGTATATATTATATATGCATGTATATGTATGTAAATACTTACAATGAAAAAATATTATTAAAAGTTCATAAACAGACAATAATGCATCATGCGTTCGCTTTGCCACAATACTGGCATGAAAATAAAGTTACTCGTCGGAAGGAACAGACGATATTCTGCGCATCTTTAGATTTTGCGGCCGCTACGGTTCTTAAACCAAGTAAACACCTTCATCCCAAGAATGCACGTTACTTGCGGTTCTTTTACGAAAGCATGTAAACGCAGTCAAACCGCAACGGTTTAAAAACCGTGCGTGCGGGCTAGATTAAACTTATTTATAATAAAATATATATTTACACCGTGTTCCAAGGATGAAGGTGAAGGACCATTTATTTAGAGAATAATTTTATTTAGAGAAACAATATTAAATTTGTAGATTTTATAAATAACGTTGTTTTTTTTCGTTATTTGTTTTTGGGGTGTTATGCCGTGTTTCGCTATCTCCTTCTTTAGCCAACATTTTGGACAGCGTTGCAGTGTCCATTATCAGGGCAGATCCGGCAGATTTGCCGAATCTACCGGATCTGCTCTGATGATGGACACTGTAACGCTGTCCGAAACGTTGGCTAAAGAAGGATAGAGCGCAACACGGCATAATTCTCCAAAAACAAATAAAAAAAAATACTTTTGACCGTGAAAATCTTAAAACGTTTCTAACGTTGTTCTTATTTCCGATCTGCTCAAATAATTTTGGGAAAACGGTAGTTAAAAATGTCAGTTGTAATAAGCTAACACTAATGTCAATTACTAATTTAATATGTTATTGACTTTATATGTAGAATTAATATTAATCGAAAGGCGAAATCTAGAAAAAATGCACAACCACGAATTGGTAACTTAGCGAAAAACAAAGTAGGAAAAAAAAAATTATACATTGTCTGTAAATTGAGAAAAGTCATCAAGTGCAAGGGGATTGGGTTTCCTCTTTATTTCCAATAATTTAGAACTGTTAGTTAGGTTAGGTTTATTGATGATGTTCCACCGGATTACCGTATTTCGATTTTGGGGATTTCGTCATTCGATGATGGAAATTAGAGTGTTATGACCCAGATTCACGCGTATTACTACGAAATTTTAGGTGTTGATTGTTGATATCACGTCATATTGTCCCGGAACACGATAGGGCACATGAATTTACATCCATGAACCCTGAATAAGTCACGTCAGCTGCGGAATGTTGCATAAATTTGTATTTGATATGAAACACAGGAAGAATACTGATGTGAAACTCAGTTTCAAAAAAAACGTATTATTACTTTGACACTTGAACTATTAGACAAATCCTAGCAAGTTAGTGTATTATCCGGGATAAAGTATTAAAGAGACCGTCTAAAAAGAGAGTTAAAAGTTTAATTAAATTAAGACAATGTTAGCGAAACTCAATCGAAAATCGGGAAACAGGAAAATCAGAAAAAAGTTTCAAGATTTTCGATTGAGTTTCGCTAATATTGTCTTCATTTAATTAACCGTTTCCCTGCGGGAAGCGCACCACTGCGCCACCCCGTACATGCCCTGTACGCGGGTGGCGCGTCTGTGCGCCGCGAAGTTTCTCCGGCATTATGTATACGAAACATACTTGATTATGGTAAAATTTATACTCCTAAAAATTCTCAAATCCTTACCCTACTGACATCTTGCGATATTTATCCGTAATACGTATTCTAATCAGAGTTACAGAGATTTGTAGGGACCTCCCAACTCAGAGCGAAAATTGAATCAGTTTAAATTCTTCCCGCGTCTTTACACACGCTACTGCGCAGGCGCCTCTCATAAGCACTCGTAAGATTCTCAAGCGAAGAGGCTCGCCGAGTAATACATTATTATATCGAATTAATTTTTCCTTTTTTGTCGATGTGAACTATTGTGATAAACGTGGACATATATCTGATTTATCATATTTAAAAATAAGTTTTTTTTATAAATATACTTTCAGACTGTGGTAGAAATATAAAATTTGATCAGTATTAGATTATTTTTTTTAAACAAAAATAAGTGATTCAGAGTGTTTTTTGTGGACAATCAAGTGTAGTGATTTTATAACTCTTTACGAAAAGTTGAAGACGCTTGAATTTTTATCAATAATTGAAATTATTTTTATTACCAACATACAAAATGTCGGGTCGTAGTCTTAATGACGACGAAATAATTAGGCAACTTTAGAAATAGATTATGATTTCCAACTTAGTGAATGTGACGAATATAACAATTACGAAGCTGCAGTTGTTTTTTGTTTTTATTATACGGCCCTTTTTGAAGTGTGTGTCAATATTTCATTCATCCAGCCAATCGAGACATCGCACCACAGTTGAAGAGCTGTACTCCGGTATGTTGATATGCTTATTGTGTTGACCTTGAAATATTAATATGGCGGCCTGACCCAAACGTATTCATAACACTACTGAGATAAGTGTCGAAGATTTATAGAGTCCCATTGATAAACCGAATGTTTATTTACACTTGAAAAAATACTTCAAGACATAAGTGATTTATTTTTTAAAACAAATATTAAAATCCACTCGTGATTATTGTTTAAAGCCATAAATTAGATTAGTGATAAATAGCCCCGCGTGTGAACGAAGTGACACATATTTTTGACGCAGAGAAAAGGTTAAATAATACATTTGAGATTTTAGTCATAAAGTAAAAAAAAAATAAAAAAGAGTTAAAAGTACCTAGTTATAAAAGGCTTGAGTGTGTGTTCGTGATCGCGCTTCCAATCCAACCAGTAAAATTGTTAATTTTAAGTGCTAACAGCCGTTGATTATCAAAGTAATTCTGAGCATTGCGCGAGGCGCCACTCAGTTAAGTGATCATAGTGAATTGCTCCATTTTGCCTGTAGCCAACGTTTTAATCAAAGCGCTGCGTGTGTAGCACCGTTTGTTTGCATAGACTAAAAAATGACGTCAAATTAAGAACTTTACATGGTAAATTAAAACCGAAGCGTTAATTAATTGAATTTATTATTTATACAGATAATTTATTTTAAATAGTGTAATACGTAAACTGAAATTTCATATTTTTAAAACAAACGTATTTAATATGTAAAAAATAAAGTGTTAATTGACTTAACTTTTTTGTTTACGCAAAGTTTGACGTTTGACGTTTTATGCAGTTGAAACTTCTCGACGGAAGCTATTTGGATTTCTCGGTTTCAACTGCAGTAGCCAGTAGCTCATCTAACCATGGTCTAACCTACGGTAACGTAAGTTGACTACTGATTATCTCGTATAATAATGTGTTCTTGAAATTCAAATGCCATTTAAAACAAGCTCGATTAAGATTGGTGGTTTGGCAAGTAGAACGATCGAAGAAAGGAGTGTAAGGAAAATATATTTTTACGTGAATGTGGATGCCAGAAAAAGACATGGCAGGATGAAGAAAACCTGATGTTTTTGGGCCGTGTTAAAGTCCGAATAACAGAAGAGTATGTATGAGATAAGGTCAGATTGTGAGTGAGTTATGATTTGACAGACTCCTCTCTGCATAACTGTTCTGGGAAGGGTGCGATGTGTACCTAGTTAATTAGAATTTCTATATGTCCAAATTGATTTCTCGTAGTATTTTGTATATGATTGCAGCTAGCAGCAAAAAAGGCATGGGACAATCCGGCACGAGATTCCCGAACACAGAGGGCACAATGGTAAATCGGTAAGTTAAAATAGTTTGTATTTAATTAAATGGCCTTTGAATATTAAAATACAGTTTAATACATAAGTGAACTGCCTCAGCAACAATATTTGGTGATGATTGAACATGTCCACTGAGTCAACATTAGTACCCGGGGTAAGTAGAGCAATGGGAATACATTACGTATACAGTATATGGCAGTAGTCCCAAAATTGGTGCTAAAATTGGTGGTGGTCAAATAAACCCTCACTTGTACTACCATTACGTAGTGAAATCCAAAAGCTTGTCAATGCATTGTCGTTATAGTTCAACAAAAATAGCTGAAAAGTGCACGTTTTCTATGACTTGTTAATATATATTTCTATTGTATTTTGAAAGGTTTGATTCATATGGTCCTGCCATCCAAGATGATGGTCAACGGGCATCCACCACCCGGGAAGAAGTAGTGCAGCCGACACAGGAATCAGCGAAGACTGAGGAATGGACATTGGTAATTTTTATTTCATTTATCCTAATTCTCAATACTCGCATTGGTGTCTCAACTGTTCCCAACCGCCCGGAGTCAGTGCGGTGAGACTGCGGCATCTCCAATTGGGGTGTGTTATGAGACTGAAGGTACTAGGGAGGGAAAGTGGAAGATGGAGAAGTACTTGACTATTCAGATTTGGTCACCAAGCATGGCTAAAACCATTTCATTCAGTTCTGAATGGTGGTGTTACAACAGGGTGATACTGACAGTTTCTTCCACTCTATAATGTGCTATCTATTATTTTTAATGAATAGTTTATGGAATAACATAAATTAATATAGATAAAATTTATTTGCGACCTCCGGATCGCTAGTCGTGAGTCTTACCGCTCGACCACGGAGGCCTTCAATAACTAATAACTTGAAATAACTAATCTGCAAAATATTTTAGTTTCTTTATTTTCCCATAGGTACTTGTGTAAAATGTTATTTAATTACATGGTCTTTTGAAAGGTTTACACATTATTTGTTTTTAAATTGCTTGTTGCTGGTTATAAAACTTGATATTATGTTTATGTTTTGTTCAGGAATGAGAATCCAGTTTTCACACTTCCTGAGAGTCCAGTGATGCCAGTGGCACCAATTGTTCGACCTGCAATTCTAAGGAATTCATTTAAATGTGCGATGTTCCCCGCATTGTTCATTAATGCCACATTGTTGAGATAATCACCAACGCCTTGGATCCAATCTTGTGGATATTCTTCCCCACGATTGATGCATGTGTTATGAAGAACTGCGACTATAACTGCCATCGTGGTGTCGAGGTTCAGTCGTAGGCCATTGGATAAGATCGGAAATCGTCTTTTCCACAATCCATTACTGCCTTTCTACCACATTTATTGTTTTCATATGTTTTGTGTTGTAGTTGTGCTGGTCGGGTGTTTCCGGATTTCGATATGGTGTCACCAGATATTCTGAAATAAAACATACGTGTGTAATAATGTTTTACTGTTTTCTTTTGCAGAAGTAAATCCACGTTCAGCTGGAGCACCCGAGAACAAGATGAACAAGGAACAAGGATAATCCACTACATGCGCTCCTTAAAAGCATGGAGAGCTGCCAACACCAACGTTCCGGATGCCTGTGATTAGTCGATCCGGTGTATTGGTATTGCTACTTACTGTTATGATTAATCATACTATAATTATACTATGTCAAATCATCCACACAGAGAGTAAAGCTTTTTCTAGTAATTATTATTTTTTAATTTATAAACTAACGTTTAGACAAGATTTTTATGCATAGCACAAAGGGTAACAATTATTACAAGCAATAATTGTCAGCCTGAGACACTCATTTACATTGAAAAATCTTCCGAGAAAAGATACTTGCCGCCAACGGTCCCGTTGGCGGCAAGTATCTTTTCTCGGAAGATTTTTCAATGTAAATGAGTGTCTCAGGCTGACAATTATTGCTTGAAATAACTTTTTCTAGTAGCCTGGATTCCTTTACTGCAATAAACAAGACATTTGTATAGCAAGAAATTGTTTAATTTATAAATGTACCTATTCTTCCATTTCCCAACTCTATGGATCAGTGAACGACCGACAACCAACTGAACACATGACAAATGACTCTCCGAATTAGCTAGTGGGAGAAGAGTTTGGAACGTTAGAGAGTTAGCACAAAGTACGTTCAGCCTACCATTAATCAAGTCAGCTGCATTTACCCTTCTTTCAATATCTCTACCACCTTCTCAATTAAATATTATTAATCATACGCATTCCTTTTAAAGTTATGTTATAAAAAATATATATTTGAATATTTAAACATTAAATATACTTTTAATGGATATCCACTATCTCCAAGTAGTTCTCCATTTAAGTACTGCCCTGTTTCGAATATTGCTTTAGCTCGGAAGCCTCGAAAAAAAAGGGAGTCATGTGTAGCTTCTGGCCATCTCACTACGATGTCCCTTATCCTCATTCTAGCATCCGAAATGGTCTGCACATTAATAGAGAAGTAGCCCTTCCTATTTCTGAACGTTTTAGCTTCTGGTCCACCTTTGGGAGAAAGCAGATGGTTAACACAATACTTAATTGGTACTGTATAGAAAAATATGCAGGTAAAACCAACACACAGCGCTTGTTTGGCACTTACCCATGGATTGAATTTTGATGTTAGTGCAATCAATTGCACCTATTGTCTCCATTTGTGATGTGGAAACTTCCAGTTGCACAGAAATGTAAAGTAACAAGCAATTGATTGCATGGAAAAATTAGGCAGTTTCTAAAAAAGAAATAAACAAAGCATGATAACATTAGATAAAAGGTTTTCAGACCTGATAAGTGCTAAATATATTCCATATGTTATTGAAAAAATGACACTCGAATAAGTCAAAGCTTTACCTTTCGCTTGCGTAAGTCAAGTTATCTTTTATTTGGCTCAAGACATAAGTAAAACACGAAAACAGTTATAAAATTTTCTAACACTTTAATATTTCTATAAAATTTATATCTGCATCTTGTCGCCGCCTATGTAACCCGATATTATCATCAAGCCCATTCCACTGTATCTACTATATTCAATATTACCATAATTCAAATTGAAAAAAACAAATCAAAAACCTACAAGAGCGTGAACTGATGACAGATGACAGATCGATTGTTTTTACGTATTTATGTTCGCTTTGTTGTCAATTTTTATAAGTAGGTCTTCCTCAAGCGTATTTCATCCACGAAGTTAGCTTCCTTAAATTCGAGTGTGGTGTGGCGATCAAGTGCTTTGGGCAAAACGTATTTGGGCATTTGAGCAGGGTTGAATCGAAATTTCGGCTCAGCCGTTGATCATTAGATTGGACACAACGGCCGTAAGATTGTTGATAGTCGCTCTTTAATACTTGTTGGGATTAGTAAATTGATGGGTTGGCAAAGCGTAAAGAAGGAAAATTGAGGAATGCCAGCTTGGCAGTTTTTTGTTTCCGCTGGTTCTTTTACATTCACCAATTGAACTCATGAGCTCATGATTTTCACTTATATATAAATTTTCGACACGGACAGTTAACAGCTCCATACTCAACATAGGTGTTGACAGGACGTTTGGTAATTTACAACGAAAGGCTCCGTATTCAACATAGGTGTTGACAGGACGTTTGGTAATTTACAACGAAAGGCTCCGTATTCAACATAGGTGTTGACAGGCGTTTGGTAATTTACAACGAAAGGCTCCGTATTCAACATAGGTGTTGACAGGATAGTTGGTATTTTACAACTAAAATAATGTGATACGTGATTGTATTTGGTCGGCATGGTGGCTAGGAAAAAAATATGATTTGTTTGGAAAGAATTATAAAAATTGGTGGGTAGAAATTAGAAGTTGGAAAAATAAAGGTAAAAGAGCAATGGAACCAACCATATTTAAATTGGGAAAACGAACAACGGATGTAAAAAGTGCACTTAATAAATTTAATTAGCCGTTACAAATTGCTCAAAAGCACGTGATTAAAGTTATGTATAATTAGAAAGAAAAAAAACATATCGACCGAGTTATTATAAAAAGAAAGTAAAATATGTAATATCCGGTAATCATCCATACTGGGAACTATGCAATATGTAATTAAAAACAAAAATAATGAATAGAATTAGCAAAAGGTCTAAAAATATTATTTTATTTTTTTTATTTATTTCAAGAATTTTTGTTTACACATTAAAAATGGTTACATATGCTAGGTTATTTATTTATTAACGCCGATCATAACGGTTTTTACAAAAGAATAACAATTATTTTACACATGAATACAGAATATACATAGATAAAAGAAAAAAATAGAAAAATATAAATATAAAATTCATAAAAGAGAACAATATAAATTGTAGTGTCAACATAAAAATGTACAATATTATAAATACAATACAACATATTATAAATCCCGGATATTATGTATTAAGAAATTAATACTTTAAATCTGTATTTGATTATAGTCAAACTGAGAAGCGCTGACAGACAGTTTTAATTAAGTAGTGTTTGTATGAGGTTAAACTAGCAATGTTTATAGATTCATCCAAAACATATTTATTTCCAAGTACATGCAGGCGATTCATTACGGAATTGAGTTCAGCGTTCGATCCTGTATTGTTGCAATGATAAGGTAATTTGAAACGAACTGATCGACTAGGTACATGGAAACATATTAGCGAAAGAAGTTCCGGGGAGTTCAAAAGGTTGGTAACGATTTTAAATAAATAAAATAGGTCGGAACAAATTCTTCTTTCTTTTAATGTATCGAGTCCCAATAGTTGTAACAGAGAGGGATAATTAATGTTTTCGATGAATATTCCCAATTTAAAATTAATATAACGTAAAAATTTATGTTGGACTCGCTCAAGAGAATTCTCATGTACACTGTAGTAAGGATTCCAAATGGTGGAGTTAAATTCTAGTTGGCTTCTAACAAGTGAAGTGTAAAGTTGTAATTAAGTGCAATTTGGGAGGCGGGAATGGGTACCGCCGCCCCGGGAACCTTTATTGGATAACCAACACCTCTGCCATAGGTCACCCCAAGTGGTTCGCTACGTTTGGTGATTTAGCAGGGGTGCCCGGGTTCATGGGGTGAGGTTTGTCTAGGTCTTGGAGGTGGATGACCAGGACATACTGAACCCCAGATTCCTACCCACCCCTTAAACCCTTTTCCTTCCCAGAACTCTCCTCTCCTTCCTTTTCCTTAAAAAAACCCTCCACACAGCATCCTCAAAGATGAAATAGGCCCTGAGGGAAATTATTTTCCTCAGGGCCTCCTGTGTGGAGCTCATGTAAAAAAAAAAAAAAAAAGTAATTTGACAGTTTTTGGTTACGCCAATATACATACCTACTCATACAGATACCTACATAGCACGCATACATACTGTCACTGCTTGGGATTGGTATTAATTATTGTTGCAAGATCCTTTTCTACCCATCCCTTTTGCCTACCCGCCAATCTTATCCGGTCTGTAATAAAATTCCCGCTGCGAGACCACCACTGTGCTCTGCTCCCGGTTACCGCCATTAAGATAACTCCGCTGTGTACTATAAAAATAACGAAATTCACGCCTATTGTTTTTGTACCTGTTGGATGGAGAAAGAAATCAGATGAGGGCATTGCCAGCTTACAAATTCTTGCATCCTTTTGGTGAGTCCTTCCTTTCTATGCCACATGTATTTTTATCATTTCAGGCAGTGATAGTAACACAAAATCAAGGTCCTTCGCCAGTCATTTTTACACAAACACATAAATCCACTCCCACAACATAAAATTCCATTCATTTTTTGATCCTAGCGAGCCGTATATATTTGAACCACAATATTAATAAAAACCAGCAGAGTGAGATTACGTTTATAACATCGCATATAAATAATTATCCGCTGATAAATTACATTATCTACATGCCGCATTACCTTCCCTATTTATCATTACAAAATAGAATTATACGACCGCAATATTTATAATTTGTCAATGATAATAAACGCAATAAATAACTTTGCTTACCCGCTCAGTGCACGGCGTATTCCGTTAACCTTTACACCGCGCAACAATCAATTTAACCCTGTGAGCGGATTACAGTGAATTAATTGAATATATTAATTAATATATAAATTAATTAATTCCGCATAAATAATACAGACACATCATACCGCATATCGCATACCACGTATCACATACCGCATACCCTTTAACCGCATTCTGCATACCGTAAACCCCTTACCTAAAACCGCATACATCATATCGCATACCACATACCACATACCGCATACCCTTTAACCGCATTTTAGTTGTTTTACGTTTCATAGTTTGTAAATATAACCGGAATAAATAAAATGGCTACGAGCGCGTCGCGGGTCGTCTCGGGATGAAAGACGTCTCAAAAGTTTAAATGCTAAACTAGCAGCTAGCTTTGCGAGCTTACAGTCGGTGTATGACAATATAAGGAAAGCTTCGGAAAGCATTTACGATCGCCAATCTTTTTTATCAGGCGCAACTACTGTTGAAAAAATTCGTTCTGAATTTATAACAATATTAGATGAAAAGGTGGATTGCGAACTGGAATTAAATCCGGAAGCAATCGCTGAATACACTCAATTAAATGCATTTGAAGAACTCTTCTTTAATTAAGCTACCTGCATTGGACATAGCGTGCTTTAACGGGAATTTAGATAGTTGGTCGCTTTTTTATGAAACATATAATTTGGTTATACATTTGAATGATTCTCTGGATGATACTGAAAAAATGCAGTATCTGATGTGTTATGGTACGCCCAAACGACAAAGAATTCAAACTCCTAATTCGCCGCAAACTACACAACACCCTGCTCCCCCCCTGTTCCCTGCTTCCTACTTCCTATCCCATCCGCCCACCCGCACGCGATCCCTTCCCACAGTTGAGCATTGCGAGCCGCCTCGGGCACACGTTAAGCCCGCGCGTACTATCGCTCGAATTGTACTCAAATATAACCTGCAATGTTAATTCAATAACCTACGGGTTTAGCGCTGATATTTCACCATGCCTGTGTAAACTTCGGTTCTGTCCTAAACTCGGGAGGTCCCCCTGGAAGCCGGAAGACGAAGACCCCCAACATCATGTAAGCTGTACAATTGTTTCCTCATTTGATTGTGTCCTTTAACGATAGACTGTAAACTCCCGCGCAAAGCCATCACTCAGAGAGTTTCGTTTAGGGATCTTGAGGTTATAAACACGATAGCTAGGATTGTGTAGTATGTATTTCTTGTGTTGAATTGTACTGTAATGACCTATGTACTGTGTTTTAAATTTGCAATACATGAAACTAGTTAACTCAATCCTGTTATTATTCTGCTACGGCAGGAGGGTTTCCTAGAGAGGGAGTATCCTGCCAGACGACTGAGATGCGAAGGAATTTCTGAAGCCTCGAGCGACCCACCACCTGAATAGAGGGTAAATCATGCCTCCCCTGAGAGCTAGCTTGGGACATGTTTGGGGGCCCGCTCCTAACACTGGCGTCCATAGTGGGGCCCAGAATTTTTTTTTCATTTTTGCCATTGTCTCAGTCGCCTTACGGAGTGCTCCCTGTCGAAATCTTCCCCGCATAGGAACTGTTTGTAAACATTGATTGTACTGTGTCTTGGTGTTTTATACCCAGTGAATAATGAATTCTGTGGGAAACCACAGAAATCCATGTGCAAATTGAGTCCATAACGCAGATTTGATTGCAATTATAAAAAAATTGCGTCAAAGTTGAAAACATGGCCATTTTGTATTAACCAGAAAGACGGCAGCATTTAAACCGCGAATCTGACTGCGCACGCGCCGACCCCTTTGTTCACAAAGCAGCGGACGAGCAACAGTAATTCGCGCCAAATCAACGGCCCGATGTTTCACGCGGTAAATACATACCTAATCTCTGAGTTGCGCGCGCACCCACGCGCATCGAAGCACAAAAGTGCGTTTATCGCGCCAAACTCCAACGGCAAAAATCCGTTTGAATCAGGCAGAACAATTCCCTGTCACTATGCAGTGTTTTGAATAATAAAATCGCCCTTCTGTCACTAAGGTCGGAAGCAATGGAGATCGCTATTGTAAATTTGGTTTTGGAATTCCAATTACCTTGTGGATTCTTTAATTAAAAAATCTCACACTCACGTTTTTCTTGCACAATATACCGATCGGCCCACTTGTTGTGTCTGTCAAATTGGTACCACGTATATTTCACCAAATGGACAAAATAATGACTTTCTTTCCACATTCTACGTTATAGGTACCGCATTTTTTTCAGCATAAGTGTAAAGTGAATTGTGTTTTTTTTCCTTACATAAAAAAAGTGAAATAATAATAAAACCAATGATTGGTTCCATGAAAAAATAAAATAATTTTAATGTGGTTTCGTAACAAATCCCATATTCAGTTATTTTCATCCGGAAGTTTGTCCTTATTTGCCAGAAGAGTGCCTTTTGTGAATTTTAGTGCCTTTCTCAGTGCAAAGTGGTTTGTGAAAAATAAAAAACCCGTTTTCTAAAGGTCAGTCCTGGCAAAATTTTTTGGAAATAAATAAATACTTGTGAATTTCACAGTTTTCTCAAAAGTGGTTTGTGAAAAATAAAAAACCCGTTTTCTAAAGGTCAGTCCTGGCAAAATTTTTTTTGAAAAAAAAATAAATACTTGTGAATTTCACAAGTTTTCTCAAAAGTGGTCAGTGAAACACAAAAACCTTTACTACTTAGGTCTTTCCACGCAAAAATTTTTTCTTGTGCCTTCCTTTGACAAAGATTCTGGTGTCATATACACCAAATTGTAGTATGGAATACAGTTTTCTATAACTATTTTAGAAATACCAACCAGTGATTACCAAGTGAAAAGTGCCTCACAAAATTAATTTGCGTTTGCTAAAGAAGACCCCTGGCAATTTTTTTCACCACCTGGGAAACTCACAATGGAAAACAATCAAGCTATGGCATCATCCAATTTGGGCATCATTCCCAACGTGCACAACTTATCCAAAACTCACTTACAAACTGCTTTAAGGGATAGAGGACTCTCGCCATCAAGCAAATCTAAATCTACATTAAAGGCTTACGCACTTTTATTCAACAAAAAGTACATTAAGAGAATAAACCTCGCCCCCTCAAGCGAAAATAATTCACGCTCGGCTACGCAAGTTTTGAATAATCTTGTTCCTAACGAAGAACCTATGCCACAAGTAATGATAAAACAGGACATCGCACCCACCTTGACACAAGATAAAACCTACGATTTATCCTCGTGGAAAATCAAATATAATGGCGTCTCCGATGTACTGGATTTCATTGACCGTATTGAAGAAACGGCTACAATCAAAAATATCCCATTCGAGATTCTACGAAAAAACTTCATAGAACTCATCTCCCCAGAATTGATACCCTGGCACCGCATTCAAAAAACTAAATGCAAAGATTGGAATAAACTCAGATCTGCCCTAATCTCGAGCTTCGGAAAAACGGAAGCCCAGCACCGGATCAAATTATCTTTACTATCTATTAAACAGCTAGTAAATGAACCTGTAACAACATTCATAGAAAGGGCTGAATCCATTAACATCAAGCTTTCACATCCCGTTTCGGAAGCTGAACTATTACCAGTCATAACTGATGGCCTTTTAAGCAAATACGAGAACATCATTACCTCACAGAAAATTGCATCCCTAGCCCAGCTAAACGAAGTCTGTCTCCTTCTGGAATCGTACCAGGATAGGAAAAACATAAAGAATGTGTCAAATAATGTAGTTGTGCCAAGCCGTTCGTCTGGTTTAAAACCAGAATTCAACAACAAAAAAGTGTGCTCTTTTTGCAAAAAAGTAGGCCATCTGGCCACTACTTGTTTCAAGCAAGCAAGGTTTCTGGAATCTAAGGAACCCCGAACTTTCAAGAGGCATCACTCTAGGGACCGCTCTCCTCCAAGCGACGAACTGCGCAACATTTTCAAGAAATCAAGGCACAACATGGAAAGGTTACAAAACCCAAGCGATGTCAGACCTCAGGTGGATTTCTCCAAGCCCCCACCAAATTTCTACATGAAGAGGCCAAAAAACTAAATAATAACCTCTCAGGCACCCATTCTGAACCAAGGTCTAAAGAATGGACTGATTGGTTAGCACACATTAAGTATTTTAACCAGACCTTAAATGTTTCTTCGGTTTGTTGCAAACAAGCTAAAGATGGGAGACCCTATGCTTTTTTCTCTGTTAACAATGTGCCCTTTTCCGGATTACTTGATAGTGGTGCATCTGTCAGCTGTCTTGGCAACAATGCTCACCTGCCTTTTGTTAACAGTGATTTTAGAATTTCGCCCCAATCAACACACCTGACGACTGCGGATAATGTTTCCCAACCGGTCATCGGTGCCCTTGCCCTGCCAATTAATTGTAACAATAAAATAGTTACAATCAATTTTCTAATAGTGCCCTCTATATCCCAGAATTTCATCCTTGGCGTTGACTTCTGGAAGGCATTCAATGTTGCTCCCCAAGTATTTAATACTCTTGGCAAAACCTCCACTGCTGCTCAAATTAGTGAGATCCGCACAATAATACCTCACGAAAATTTAAGCACGGACCAGGCTCTCCAACTAAAAGAAATGGTCAATAAATTCGAGTCAATATCTTTCGAAAAATGTGGATTAGGTTTGACAAATTTGGTTGAACACCATATCAAAACCAATGGCCCACCCATCAAGCAACGTTATTACAACTTAGCCCCCCAAAAACTTAAACTTTTAGAAAACGAACTTGATGAAATGTTAAAAATGGGTGTGGTGGTTCCCAGCAGAAGTGCATGGACCAACCCAACTCTTTTGGTTTCTAAAAAAGACGGCTCTGCACGTTTCTGTCTCGACAGTAGACGTTTAAACTCTTGCACGGAAGCTGATGCGTATCCCTTACCTCACGTTCACGCAACCTTAGACAAGCTGCGTAACGCCAAGTTCATCTCTTCTGTCGATCTCAGCAAAGCGTTTTGGCAAATACCCTTGGACGCAGAATCGTGCGAAAAAACTGCTTTCGTTGTACCTGGTAGGGGAATGTTCCATTTTAAAAGATTACCCTTTGGTCTAAAAAACAGCCCCGCCGAGTTACAAAGACTGATGGACAAACTTTTCGGTCCTGAAGTCGATAACAGCCTGTTTTGTTACCTTGACGACCTCATCATCGTCAGCGATACCTTTGAAAAACACCTATTAATGCTGGAAAAAGTTTTTCAACAACTCAAGTTCGCTGGTTTAACCATCAACTTGAAGAAGTCTGAATTCTGTAAGTCCCGTCTACGTTATTTGGGATTCATTATCGACGAAAAAGGTCTAAGAACAGACCCCGCTAAGGTGGAAGCCATGGCAAATTTTCCCCGACCCAAAAACGCGAAGGAAGTCAAAGGTTTCCTTGGACTTGCAGGTTACTACAGGAGATTCATCAAAGACTTTTCCACTATCGCAGCCCCCTTAAATAAAATTACCGGCATCCGTAAAGGTGTCAGCAATTTCCGATGGTCTGTCGAAGCTGAAGAAGCGTTTACAACTCTAAAAAATGCCCTTCAAAAAGCTCCCGTTCTGAATTGCCCGGATTTTGCACTCTCTTTTACCCTCCACACGGATGCCTCCAATGTAGGAATCGGTGGAGTCCTTACTCAAGAATTCCCAGATGGCGAACACCCTGTAGCGTATTTTTCCCGTACATTAAACAAACACGAGAAAAACTACGGAATTACCGAGAAAGAGTTATTGGCTGTATTGGATTCTGTTCACCATTTCCGCGGTTACATAGACGGTAGCAAATTTACTGTAGTTACAGACCATAGTAGTTTGAAATGGTTGATCTCTTTAAGTAATCCCTCCGGTAGGCTCGCTCGTTGGTCCTCCCGTTTGTCTCAATACAATTTTGATGTTGTTCACCGTAAAGGCGCGGACAATATTGTTCCCGACGCCCTTTCAAGAATTGAACTGGCTTCATTAAATGTTGACACAATTGCCCCCCCTCCATCTACAAAAGATGAATGGTACTTGAAAATCTTCGAAGGTTGTAAAAATAACCAACAAAAGTTTCCTAATTTTATCATAAAAGAAGGACAACTATACCGTAATTGCAAGGTACCACTATCCATCCTCGAAGATTACTCGTGGAAACTTGTCGTTCCCCTCGAAGGTAGAGAACAAATAATTATTGACAATCATAGTGCTCCCGACTCCATACACCCAGGAAATTTCAAGACGTATAAAAAGATCTCCTTGAAGTATTACTGGCCTGGTCTCTTCAAGCAAATTCGCAATTACATCTCTAAATGTGAAACTTGTAAAGCTTATAAACATAGCACGGCAGCACCTGCCGGCCTAATGGGTAATCCCAAACGTGCCGACAGACCCCTACAATCATTGTCAATGGACCTCGTCGGACCCTTTCCCCGAAGTTATGCCGGACACATGCACATACTTAGTGTAGTGGATGTTTTCACTAAATTCTGTTGGATCTTTCCTTTAAAAAGAGCCAACGCGTCCGCCATCATCAAACTTCTGGAAAAACACATTTTTATACCTTACGGAACACCCAGAACCGTAATTGTTGATAACGGAAAACAATTTATTGCCCAAGAATTCAAAGATTTTCTTGCCAAATACGGAATCAAGGATATTTACTATAATACCTTGTATACTCCACAAAATAACACCGTCGAACGTTATAACCAAACAATCAACACAGCTCTGGCTATTCTAGTTGATAAAGATCAACGTACTTGGTGTAAAAACCTAGATAAAATTCAGGCTGCAATGAACAACACTGTTAATCTGGCCACTGGTTACACACCTTTCTTCTTAAAACACGGTATGGAACAAGTTGTTCATGGTTCTCTACATAGGAACACAAACTTTCCTACGTCAATTGCCACCACAAGCAACCCTACCGCGGACTATGCCCATCGTCTGGAAGAACTGTCGGCCATCTACAGTGAAGTCACTGATGCTTTGCTCCTGGCTCATCAAAAGAGTGCGGACAGATACAACCTACGTAGGAAACATGTCACCTTCAATACAGGAGACATAGTTTGGAGAAAGAACAACACACTTTCCCAAGGAGCCATGTATTTCTCTGCCAAGCTGGCACCACGTTTCGTGAAGGCCAAAGTTCTAAGAAAGATATCAGATCTAGTGTACTCCTTGTCTGACTGCTCTGGAAAACACATTGGTAATTACCATATTAAGGATATCGCAAAATCTGGAAGTGAGGAGTCAAGTAAAACTGCCCCCACTATCTCAGCAAACTTAAAATGATCCAGTGTGTATCACCACAACCTTTTTGTAAGCACACCAAGTCTTACAATGGCTGGCGTGTAAAGTGTCAATTACATGCCCACCCTTTCGTTGATAAAACGAATATTGTTAAAAAATCATTTTTGTAAATTTATGTACAATCCACGGTGTAGTTTGCCCCGTTCATGTTCGTGAATTGGCAACCACCGTAATTTTTGTCTCACACGTTTTTTATTTTTTTTCTTCCTTTTTTCTCACCTGTTCCAAAATTGATCACTTTAGAGCAGAGACACCCCTCGAGTGACAGTGTTCGGGAAGTCATGAACCCAATCATTGCCTCTCAACCCCTCACACTACGCAACGTTCATGCCATGGCACGCTTTGCCATGTAATGCAATATTGTAATTTTCACCATTTTTGTTTGTTGTTTTTTTTTCATCATATCGGAAGGAATCTCTTCATTTTTTTTCTTTTTATGTTCTGTAAATACTGGAGCGTCGTTCTAAAATCGATTTGGTAAACTCCAAAGCGTTAAATCACGACCCAGGACTAGTAAACCATCTCAACATGCTCCATATTTTACCCATCATGGTAAAGATAAGTGGTTACTCACATAATCACATTCCTTGTGTATAGTAGTTTTCAATTTTTTCTCAAATGTCAAAAATTGATGGCGTCCTACCCGAGCTCTTTGCTAACAAATTGGATTTTGACACATCCATTTTGAAATCATATGTATATAAATAAAGGAAAAGCCTTTAAATTGGTCTTTCCATCCTTGTACAAATCCTCATGGACTCGTTTCAACTAAAGTACGTAAAACCAAATACTCGGTCTTTTGTTGTTATAAGAAGTCCTCGATTTGTCCCTCTTCACAACATGTATGTCTTGTATTACATGCTTCAACCCTTACGGAAAAGGTTAATAAAACCTAACGGCAGCCCTGATTTCCGTACATAAATAACCGCAGTTTAACGTAAATCATCAATGTTTTGTTTGATCATCGTTTTACAAACATAGGCATTCAACTCCTGTTTCGCCATTTAACCAAGTATTTGCAACCTAAATTGCACATAACCTGGTATGTTGTAACCACACAAAGGGTATGTAAAACCACAATTGGTCCCTTTTATTTGTCCCCACTGAAGTTTGCTGCAATAGACAGTATGTAAAACCATGTAGGTCTGTCTTTGTTTGTCACATGGTGTAAACAGAAATGTACTCTGTCATCACCCCGCCTTTATAACATACGAAGTGACATTAAATTGTTTACCTCCTTGTTATCCTATCGTACGCTCCTGGGCTACGGAGTTAGTTAATCTAACAAATCTTTATAAACTGTGTTAAAACAAGCATAGTTAACGTTTATTGTGTTGTATTTAAACGTAACCCTGTTACATTATAGGAGAGATCCTTAGAACATCCACCATTATAGGAGGGATCCTTAAAATACCTGCCGCGATACGAGAAGTTCGTCATAATCACTTTTTTCTCATAGCTAAATGTTATTGAGCTGGTCGTGTGCCATTCATTTGTCATGAGAACCATTTTGTACATTCTATTTTGGTCGTGTGCCATTCATTTGTCATGAGAACCATTTTGTACATTCTATTTTGGTCGTGTGCCATTCATTTGTCATGAGAACCATTTTGTACGTTCTATTTTGGTCGTGTGCCATTCATTTGCCATGAGTACCACCCTTTTCGTATAACCTGTTCCGGTCGTGTGTCATTTATTTGTCATGAGTACCGCTTTTATGTATAACTGTGTATAAACTCTGTACACGAGACGTGGAGACGTAATAACAATACTTACCGTGATTCGTGCGAACGATATAATATCGGCTTTGCTATCTTCTTTAGGATGCATTGTATAAACTCTTTGACTTCTGTCTATAATTGAGTTATATCTTGTATGTACTTACATATTTTGTACACTATACGTGGAGACGTTAAAACACTTACCATGAGTCGTGCGAACGAAATAATATCAAACCCTTTGTGTGCGATCTACGAAATGTAGTCCACAACCCTTTGTTGTCATTCAACGCCAATGCCCGTGGACTTCCTGTTTTTTTACTTCTTTGCAAAAAGGAAAGAAGCCCAGGAATATCTACTATCCCAAAAGGACTAGTTTTCAGCTTCACTGTCAATTATGGGGCATAGTGCTGTGGGAGTTAATCGATTGAGCACAAAAAACCACCTAACTCGTTGTCTGGAGAACGAACAAGAAAACCCCCAGGTTTGTGAAATTGGAGCAAGGGTCTGTCTTTTCTCACAATCATGTAGAAGTTTTTAAAATGACCCCTAATCTTTTGCCCAATACACGCGAAAGATTAGCCTCTTTGATATAATGTGTATTCAAATGTCTCCTCATCCTTTTTGATAAATGTAAAGAGTCAGGAAATCTGCTGGTTGATTATGTTTCATTTTCACATAGAGTTTGAATCGGAAATTGGTCCAGTCTCTAGCAAGTTTCGCAACTCGTCTCCCTTCTCCCCTCCTCCTCCCATTCCCCATGTTTCAGACTTATGTTATGAAGTGAAAAATCTGTCGTTGACCATATCTCGCCCTCACTTGGAGTTCGAATAGGTAACTGTCCGGTTATCTACAGGTTTTCCCCCTCAATCTCTGCATATGTCTCACCAGTTTTTTTCTCTCTTTTCTCAATTCCACGAAACACATTCATGAATGTTGGATATGTACGATATGCACTTGGCGTACCGTCTGTCTCCTTTTGACAACCTTTATTCATGAATTGGTTTCCCTTTGCCGTGACTAGTTCACGATTCTTTGTCTCGTTCTTTGAAATTCTACGAAAATGTTACCATCTCATGTTAGCATAGGCCATAGAGGGCCGGTTGTTTTTTAACCAAGACATATTGTCACTAGGCAAACGCCAAGTCATCCTGGCAAAGGAAAATGTTCATGTAATCACAATTTAGTTAGGAATCTCTCTTCGTCACTCTCTGGGTCGGTGGTTAAAATTTCGTTATTTCATTATCTGGACACATTTTGTTTCTCTCCAAACCTTTTCTTCATTGGTCCCTAGGCAGGTAAACTTCAAGAATTTTGCTCTAATAATAATTCCTCCCG
Source organism: Limnephilus rhombicus (assembly GCA_929108145.2). Classification (NCBI taxonomy): domain Eukaryota; kingdom Metazoa; phylum Arthropoda; class Insecta; order Trichoptera; family Limnephilidae; genus Limnephilus; species Limnephilus rhombicus. The sequence continues at coordinate 53,794,945 of OV815282.1, read as the reverse complement.
GATTTAAAAAGAAGCCCAGGCGGATGTCATCACCAACAGCCAAGCTGAGCTTCACTTCCTGACAGCACGCGCTGTGGTTACAAGGTCTCTCCTGCTGCCATTTTCTACGCATTTGTTCCTGAAAGCACAGACCATACCGCCCATACGTATGTTGTCTTGTCGTGCCACAGCAAGCTGAGTTGTCCCACTATACTTTATGACACTCTAAACTACCTTTTGGGCACGCTAGCTCTTAGGTTTGTTCTTACTCTTGCTATCAATGCCAACCTTGTCGTCTCTTGCTCTGTCATGCAGTGACGCATATATCGTCATGTGTAAACCATCATTACCTTGACCCACCAGTAGTCGCTGAATGCGCACCAATACAAGTTATCTTGAGCTACATTATGCTTCAATAACCATTATATACGATCCGTGTTTACCATAATAACACTTAGGATTCGCACTGGCATGTCTGCAGATACTGGATTCTTCTCTTCAATGACCTCTGTAACCATAGTCGCGGCACAGCAACCACAGTCTCCACTTCGTGAACTTCGACGTCTTCGACAAAACCAAGTGTTTTCTAAGGCCCAAGTGTACTCCTGAGCGTTGTCTCAAATGGGTCTGATTACAGTGATAATGTAATCCTTAGAATCCGTGAAGTCACGTCCTTTTCTTCGAAATTCTCCGAAACCAAACAAATCCACGCTTCACAAACTTAGCTCCAAGACCAATGAAACCTTAGAATCACACACTTTTTTCTCTTCTCTTGTACAAATGTATTGTCATTCTTTCAATTGCTTAACCATGTGTATTGTCATTCTTTCAATTGCATAACCATGTGTATTGTTATTTTCAATTGCATAACCTTGTTTGTTGTTTTACACCATGTACTTTTCCCAAATTTGTCTTGTCCAAACATTGTATGTACCCCCACCCATTCCCTACAAACATTGTGACCCAAACTATAGCATAAAACTGTATGTTCTAGCTAGGAAATCTCTCAAGCAACGAATCTCTCAAAACCCCGATGGAAGCATAAGAGGATTTTTTTTCCCTACAGCTCCATTGCCACGTCGCTTTTTTTCCAAGCGCGGGGGGAAGTGTTATGGTACGCCCAAACGACAAAGAATTCAAACTCCTAATTCGCCGCAAACTACACAACACCCTGCTCCCCCCCTGTTCCCTGCTTCCTACTTCCTATCCCATCCGCCCACCCGCACGCGATCCCTTCCCACAGTTGAGCATTGCGAGCCGCCTCGGGCACACGTTAAGCCCGCGCGTACTATCGCTCGAATTGTACTCAAATATAACCTGCAATGTTAATTCAATAACCTACGGGTTTAGCGCTGATATTTCACCATGCCTGTGTAAACTTCGGTTCTGTCCTAAACTCGGGAGGTCCCCCTGGAAGCCGGAAGACGAAGACCCCCAACATCATGTAAGCTGTACAATTGTTTCCTCATTTGATTGTGTCCTTTAACGATAGACTGTAAACTCCCGCGCAAAGCCATCACTCAGAGAGTTTCGTTTAGGGATCTTGAGGTTATAAACACGATAGCTAGGATTGTGGAGTATGTATTTCTTGTGTTGAATTGTACTGTAATGACCTATGTACTGTGTTTTAAATTTGCAATACATGAAACTAGTTAACTCAATCCTGTTATTATTCTGCTACGGCAGGAGGGTTTCCTAGAGAGGGAGTATCCTGCCAGACGACTGAGATGCGAAGGAATTTCTGAAGCCTCGAGCGACCCACCACCTGAATAGAGGGTAAATCATGCCTCCCCTGAGAGCTAGCTTGGGACATGTTTGGGGGCCCGCTCCTAACAGATGTCTAAATTAACCGGAAAAGCATTAAGTATTTGCAAAGCTATTACGCCTACAGGTACAAATTATCAAGTTATCTGGGACGCATTGTGTACTAAGTATAATGATCAACGCGTTCTTGCTGAATTATACTTTGACCGATTGCTGAAATTACCTCCAGTTAACTCGGCCACGCCCGCTTCTTTAGAGAATTTTGCAGATGCATACTCCACTAGCATCGCCGCGCTGAAGTAATTAAAAATAAAAGACCTCGCAGAATTCATATTGTTGCAACTGGGTCTTAAACTTCTTGACATAGAGACTGTAAAGGCTTTTGAATCTTCTATTAAAAATAATGAAAATCTACCGTCCAGCGCGGAACTAATCGACTTCGTAAGAGTACAGCAACGAATTCTTAATCGCGCACAAATCACGCAACCGACATCGAGCCGTCTTGGCTCAAATAATAATTATACCGCTAAACCGCAAAAAACTTATTCCGCAAAGGCATTTATTAATGTCGAAAAAATCGATAATCACTCCATCGAAATTTGTTTTTGCTGTCAAACGGGATCGCACCCTTTATACCAATGTTCTAAATTCACAAATCTAGAACCACGCGAGCGATTTAACTGTATTAAGTCATCGAAGATTCGAATTTGTGTGAACTGCCTCAGTACTAGGCACATCACGAAAGCTTGTAAATCGAACAGTACATGCAAAACATGCGCGCTCAACCATCATAGTTTGTTGCATTTCAAACAAACTGATGGGCGGAAGTCACAAACGGACCCAATACCATCTAATTCTTCGAATCCGGTTTCGTTATGTGTAACAAATTCATGCCCTAGTACAAATACTACTGCACTCTTAGGAACGGCTGTTTGCACTACCAGAGACGCTTAGGGCCAGGTACAGACGATACGGGCTCTAATAGGTAGCGGCTCCCAAAGGGACATAATTACGCGCAAATGCTGTTCACGCTTGAATCTTACGGTGCGGTCATCTTCAAGTACTTACGTCACGGGAATTGGTGACGTAAGAAATGTGACAAATGGCGTAACTTGCTTAAAATTACTCTCCCGCTATGACATCACTCAGTCGTATACGATTAAACCATATTTAGTAGAAACCATAACCAGTGAGTTGCCTACTGTTAACATTAACCGCTCCTCTTTGTTGTATCCTGACAATTTGCCCTTAGCAGATACAACATTATGTACGCCCGGTGAGATTGATATCATCTTGGGATGTGACATGTTTGCTCGCATTCTAAAGGCAAACAAAATATCAGGTTCTCTCGGCCAGCCCTTTGCTATCGAAACTACTTTGGGATATCTCATCTTGGGTACTGCCCCAACGATGATTAAAAATCCAAGTATAAACACCACGCAATCATTTTGTACGTTCACGCACAATGATTAATTTTGCCTTTCGCGTTTCTTCGAATTAGAAGACATTCCAGATGAGAAGTTTTTAACGCCTGGGGAACAAGAGTGTGAGGATATGTTTAAACTCACTACTTCTCGTGACACGGCAGGTCGTTATATCGTCGCGTTGCCGTTTCGAAACAGTCCTTCTGTTCTCGGTGAATTGTTACCCTCCGCCGAACGCAGGCTTCGGTCTCTCGAACGCCGCTTAATATCTCAACCCGCAATAAAGTTAAAATATGACAAAATATTGCGAGAATACCTTCAGAAAGGTTACATTTCCCCAGTTGACACTTCTGATTTACCGCATTACGTAATCCCGCATCATATCGTAGTTCGCGAAGATAAATTGACCACCAAAATTCGCATGGTGCTAGACGCGAGTATGAAATCCAATTCGGGTTACTTGCTTAATGACATCCTACATACCGGAAAGAATTTACAAGGTGACTTGTTTCACATTATCCTCAATTTCCGATTATTCGCCATAGCTATAACCGCTGACATAAAATAAATGTATTTACAAATTGTAGTGCAAGAAGAATGCCAACGTTATCAGCGCATTCTGTACAGATTTAACGATAGTGACCCTTTGCAGTTGTTCGAATTTAATCGCGTCACGTTTGGCATGTCTTGCAGTCCATTCCTTGAAATGCGTACATTGCGTCAACTTGCGTTACATGAAAAACCTCGTTTCCCACTTGCTGCAAACCTGGTGGAAAAGGGCTCATTCTACATGGACAATTTCGTCACCAGTTGCTCGTCGGTCGAGGAGGCTTCCGAGTTGTCTACGGAATTGATTTAACTATTCGCCGCGGGAGGATTCGATCTTGTAAAATTCTCTTCTAACTCTCCAAAGTTTTTATCCACGATTCCTACAGCTCGTCGTGTTAAGGAACATGTGGAATTTAATCCCGATGAAAACCTGAAAATACTAGAACTTCATTGGATACCCGCTTCTGATCATTTCGTATTTGTCGTACACACCGACGAAAGAACTTGTACTAAATGAAACATTCTCTCGACGATTGCTCGTCTTTGGGATTTGATGGGTTTCGCCGCACCAGTTGTATTATTGGCTAAGCTGATAATTAAATCTCTATGGTAGTATAACCTGGATTGGGATGATACTCCTCCTGAAACAGTTGTCCCACTTTGGCGACAGTTAAAAAAACAATTGCCATTACTGCAATCTATTAAAATTCCTCGTTTTTTAGAAATCAAACCCCAGTGTATATTAACGCTTATCGGGTTTTCAGACGCAAGCGAACGCGCATTTGGAGGTTTTATTTACCTACATGTTTACTGTCCGAATACTGATAAAACCACAATTAATTTATTATGCGCTAAATCCAAGGTCACTCTGGCTAAGACGATTTCACTTGCGCGATTAGAACTATGTGGAGCGCTAGTACTTGCACAATTAATGCATACGGTCAGTAATACCTACACATCAAATTCGAAAGCCCATACGACTTTAGCTTTTTGCGACAGCACGGTTGCTCTAGCATGGATAAATTCACCGCCCGCAAAATGGCAGACTTTCGTTGCCAACCGTGCCTCACAAATACAAAACCATCTGGGGGCTGAATGCTTCCATTATATAAAAGGACAAGACAATCCCGCTGACTGCTTGTCGCGGGGTCTTACGCCCGCTCAACTAATCGACCATCCGTTATGGTTTAACGGCCCCGTCTTTGCCCAATTACCTAAAAGTGATTGGCCTTTACAACGTTTTAATACGAAATCTGTGACTGATCCTCTCGAACGGAAAACAAAAATTTTGATGTTCGTTCAAGACATTAACCGCCTCAAAACAATTGCTCCTCCGTTATTATGTGCACTAGCCTCTCGTGTTAGCTCATGGCCGAAATTAATCCGAATAGTAATTTATGTTCTTCGTTTCATCAAGAAATTACCACGAGCGTTCGATTTAAGCCATATCTTAGCTGCAGAAACCGCTGTTATTAAATCTATACACGAAGAACACTTCTCCGAAGATATAAAGGCAGTCAAAGATGGGAAGAAGGTTCGGTGAGCGATCGCAAAACTGAATCCGTTTATTCAAACGAAACGCAGAAACAGAATTTGACAGTCGGCATCCAATTCTATTACCCGCTCGTGATCATGTAGTCAATCTAATAATAGACTATCACATCAGAAACCTACATACGGGTCCTACGTTACTGATGTCGCTGCTAAGACAAAGATTTTGGATACTTTCTTCGCGCAATTTGGTTCGGAAGCGTGTGCATTAGTGCATTACTTATTTTAAAGTCAATCCCAAACTGCAATTCCCAATAATGGGTGATTTACCCGCATGCCGCATCCGCGAAGCTAAGCTTCACGCAGGGGTTGACTATGCGGGCCCGCTTCAAATAATCCCTTATAGACGTCGGGGGGTGCGAAGTCAAAAGGCATACATTTTTTATTTTTTTTATTTTATTATTACATTTATTACATACAAGATATAACAATATAAAAGGAAGCTTTGACTGTCCAACTAGGAAGGTTTCCCGTTTTAGGACAGTCAAATTGGCAGGTTGCGTGTACATAATTTCACATTAATGGATTCAATAATAATTAACAATAATGGTACATATTGGGGGAGTTACTTAGATATTAGGTACAATATCAGATATAAGTTGTGTTATTCTAGGTGCACATCAGTAATAAACAATAAAATCCAGGTAGGTACATGTAAAATATAAAATAAAATAAAAATATAACATATAAATGTAAGAAAGAAAAATAAAAAAAAAGTATTTTTTTTAGGAAAATACAAATTAGCAGTAATAAACAATAAAATCCAGATAGATACATGTAAAATATAAAATAAAAATATAATATATAAATGTAAGAATGAAAAATAAAAAAATATTTTTTAGGAAAATACAAAATACAAAATCGAAGAAATCAACTCATACTACGTTTTTTAATAATTTTTCGGAATCTGTCCTACCTAAGTCTAATAACCATTTTGTAATTTTGTAACATTCTTTTCCTCCAACTTAATTATAATTGCATACATTGCCATCCCAAATAACCTCATATTATAATAAAACACTTATAAACATGTCCGCACTACGAGTAAGTGAGATGTGGGTAGGATAATAAAAGAAAAGACGGAATTTTATAGTAACAAAGGATGAAACATTTATTCTTAATCTCAAACCTTATTAGTAGAGCATGAACTAGTGAATTTATTGAATCTACAGGGGTGGTTGACTACCTACAGTAATCAATTAATGTTAAGCTATAACTCGGAACATGTGGTATCGAACAATAGAGTACATACCATTATAATCCTAATGGGCGCCTGTACAGATTGACTATACATATTTATATGGATTAAATAAAAGCTAATAAAATTAAAAGCCAAAGTTAAAATTATCTCGTGATGATTCATTACAAATAATTTCGCTCACGTGTGTTTCTGCCATGACCTTTGACGGCTTGTAGTCCAGCTATTACACCATGCACTCCCAGGAACCAACTCACGAACCTACCGAAACTTCTCGTAATCCTCTTACCGGCGCCTGTACATTAACGTTCAAGCCTCCATTTTGGTCGCAGCGACGCAACAATCTCCACAGTTAATTTAATAGAAAACCGGTAAAAATCGATCATCAACCAATTATTTCGGGTACACCGCTTAGGGGACCTCTCCCCTGCCCCATTAAACCATTTTGTGTAAATTATCAGTGAAAAATAAGTGATTTATAATCAACTTTCTAAAAAAATTTAACGTCTATTTGACGTTTATTATTAAAATCTCTTCTGTGTTAAAAAGATAAAAATCATAGTATAATCAATTAAATATTAGTTCTATCGTGTACGGGGACAACATCCCCGTCACAAAAAACCTTTTCCTGTCTAGTTTTTAGCTTTAAAAGTGATACTTTATCAACTTTTGTATAATAACAATATTTAGTTTCAAAGCGACGTGAAGTGACTGAAGTTTAGTTTTATAGGCGAAAGTGACGTTTCAGTGAAGTTACAGAAGTGTAGATTCTTAACATAGATATAGTGAATAGTAATACAAGTGTTAACTCAGTTAAAACACCTATAAAGGCCATAATTTTAGACAAAAAGCTTTAATAGGGTCAAGTTTAAACCTTGTGGGACACTATTTTTTTTAAATATACTTTTTAGTACGTGAATTTGTTACCGTTCCGGGATATATATACATCATTAAACGCGTTTTGAAAAATCCAACCGTTCAGTGAAAAGACACTTCGAATCGGTAGCGGAACAAAAAAGTTATTAGAATATATAAATTTCAAGTGACGGTAGGATTTTAAAATAATTTATGATAAATCAACAAAAGACGATTCACCGCGGGGTTTTTCATCAATCCTATCTGTAAATACAATCCGTGGGAATATTTGTAAATTTCAAACTGTTAACATACTCTAAATTTTGTACTGCATCAAGCTAACGAAAAAAGAGTCGTCTTCTTTTTCTTTTTTTTTTGTAAATTAAGTGGGGAAAAATGTCGTCGGACTCCGACGACGAGGACTCCACTCAGCAAGAGCCTTTACAACCTATTGTAGCCAGTGACAGATCAGCGTCGCCTTTTAGCAGCGTACACGGAAGCAGGATGGCTGAATCATCCTCGGCCTACCGCTCATTAACCAAAAAGGATGATCCTAGAGCTGCCACTCAATTTTCCTCTGAAGTACCATTGAGAAAATCCCCGAATCAGGCAAATAGGAAGAGATTGAGGGAAGAAGATTCACTACCAAATTTTATCGCAAACGAGGCTGCTGCGCAATCTAGTGATACTCTCGATCATATTTGGTCTCACCTGACTTTGATATCTCAAACGATCACTGCTGGCAAAAATAAAATGAACAAAGAGGACCGATCAATTATTTTGGATTCAATCGAACATATCAAAAAAAGTCTCTCCAACTTTGCTATTTCCCACGCAGCTGCTACTTCCCGGGCGCAGACACTCGCACAGATAGCTGAAACCCAACAAGGCTTCGAAGAAAAACTGGACAAGATAATAGCGAATAGCGCCAACCAACCAGGGCCACTGGCAAATAACCCGAAAAAAAAAACCTACGCGAGTGCAGCTTCAGGTGCCCCCCCGTCGAAGTCGATCCTTATGAATGGTATGGAGAGACCTACCCCCATTCTCCAACCGACGGTCCTCTTTTACCCAACGATTCCCGAGGGCTGCACATCCGAAGACCTGCAGAAAAAACTAACAACGGTCCTGAATCCCAAGAAGGATGGTTTTCAGGTTGTACGAACAAGGAAAATCAAGGGAGGAGGGTTTGCCATTCAAACCACCACCCCAGTAGGCATCACAAATATTAAAAAGGTAGAAGACAAGCTCACTGCCAAGGGGATCAAAATGATTAACCCGCAAGGACGCCTTCCAAAAATAGTCCTATATGACGTCCCGAAGGGAGAGGCTTCACAGGATCCATCACTGTTTGAGGAGATTTTTGAAAACAATCTCGCAGGTAAGTGCTCTCTCACTAAGGAGGATCATCTCAGGACAATGCGGAGAGTGTCCCTCTTTGGCAAGAGGGACCAGGGTACGATGCACATGATCCTAACTTGCCACCCCGAGGCAAGAAAAGTGCTGATTGACAATGGTTTATGCTTTCTTGGGTGGAACGCTTGCCGCACTCACGACTATTTGGGAGCTACTAGGTGCTTCAAGTGCCAACAGTACGGCCACATAAGCAAATCGTGCACGCAAGAATCGACCACCTGCCGTCACTGCGCTGAAACCGGCCATGACATTGATGTTTGCCCCAAGAAAGCACAGGCCGCTGTCTGTGCCACTTGCACGAGTTTTAAAAAACCAGCGAATCACCCAACAGGAGACAGAACGTGCCCAGCCCATAAAGCTGCTTTGGAAACGCAGATTCGCATGACTGACTATGGGTTCTAACGCTTTTCTCTCTATAGGTCAGATCAACCTGCAGAGGTCCCGACTGGCCACGCTCGAGGCGTTGCGGGTCATGACTGACCAAAACATTGACATATTACTCATTCAGGAGCAATACACCCGGTTAGGTAGAACGCCAATAAGCTATCCGGGTGCGGTACTCGAAATTGGCACAGCACCGGGGGCGGGTGTTCTGGTCAACACTTTGTTGATCAGCTCCCTCCTTCTGGTGGGACTGTCAAACGAGTACCAAACCTGTGTCTCTCTAAATTTCGGAAACACTGAGATCATATTGATCTCAGTCTATTTTAAGTACGGGAACCCAGTGGGACCTCATATCTTGAGCCTGACGCGCGAACTAAACGCGCTTAAAGGACGTAACGTAGTTAAAGGAGGAGACTTTAACGCTCGCTCACCATTGTGGTTTGATACTTCTAGTAACCGGACGGAACGCTCAGACGCCGTCGAAGACCTTATTGCGGCGCAAGGTCTATCTCTGATTAACGAGCCAGGGAACATTTCTACTTTCTCTAATACACATGGTGAGAGCAACATTGATCTTACTCTTTGCTCTGGATCAGTTGCGGCCAAGATATCTAAATGGAAGGTTCACGAATGCGCTATTGCCTCCGATCATAGGCTAATAACTTTCACGGTGGGTGTCAAAAAGACGGAAGCCCCAAGATCCTCCTGGAACTTCAAAACCACCAGGGCGAACTGGGATAACTTTGGGGAAGCTCTACATGATACTTTAAGGGGATTTCATGATGTAGCAGCAAGAGATCCAGGTAATTTGGGGAACTTTTTTAATGCAGCCGTGGTATCAGCTGCCGAGCGGTCCTTGGGAAGATCAAACCCAAAGACGGTTATTAGGACGCCGTGGTGGTCGAATGAGCTGACTTCACTGAAAGGGGCCTACAAGAGAGCCTATCGAGCCCTGGGCGTATCCAGACGTGGCGGGTGTACGCAGGAGGAGACACACGCCCTCCAGTCACGACTCAGTGGCTCCCGTAGAGCTTTCAAACAGGCCGTCCTCTCAGCGAAACGAGCTGCATGGCATAATTGGGTACAAGAAGTGGGTAACGCCAACCCGTGGGATATCCACAGCGCCATTGAAAAAACGGGAAAAGGCTCTGACCGGTATTTAACTAGCGTAATAACCGAAAAGGACGGAAGGAACGTTGAAAGTGTGGACGTGGCATCCACTCTCAATACACTTCTTGGTAAGTTAGTTCCTGTAGATTCAGTAATTGGGGAAAGCGACCACCACAAACAGATTAGAAATCTGTCACGGCTCCTACCGAGAAACCTCGCCCAGGAGGTAAGGATGACACCAGTAACTAAAGCAGAAATCGAGCTGATAATCAAGGGTTTGGGTCTTAAGAAGGCACCAGGGTATGATAGGCTCAATGGAATAATAGCGAAGCAAGTATGGATCCACGCCAAGGAGGAGCTCTTCCAAGTGATGGATACATGCATGAGAAGAGGTACTTTCCCTTCTGAATGGAAGAGGGGCGTGCTTAGGATTATACCAAAGGGGAACGATAAACCAAGGTCGGACGTGAAGGCGTACCGTCCAATCACCCTGCTACCTGTCCTGGGGAAGATTCTGGAGAAACTGATTAGGCAGCGTTTACGTCAAACGTTATCCCCACCCTGCGAGCGGCAGTTTGGTTTTGTCCCCGGTATGTCCACTGAGCACGCCATCACGTATGCGCTTGACTGGGTGAAGGCTTGCCAAAAGAGGTACGTAATTGGAATTTTCCTCGATATCACTGGTGCCTTCGATCATGCGTGGTGGCCGATGATACTAGTCAAGCTCAAAAATAGGAAATGTCCACAAAATCTGTTCAAGATCTGCGCTGATTACCTCTGCGACAGAACGGTCATCCTTTCTTTTGGAGACTACCTGATTGAACGAATAGTTGACATGGGTTGTCCTCAGGGTTCAATCCTTGGACCTGAGTTTTGGAACATTTTGTTTGACGATTCCTCCAGGCTGCCCTTGCCTGAAGGATGTATCTCGGTGGATTACGCTGATGACAAATTGTATCTGGTCTCGGGGAACAGCAGAAAGGAAGTTGAGAGTAAAGCTGAAGAGGTTTTAAGTGTGACTTTAGAATGGGGAAAGAGAAATCGGCTGACCTTCGCTCCCCACAAGACCATGGGACTCCTGATGAAGGGTAACCTCAATAACAGTAGAAATCCCACCATCAAAATGGGAGATACCAACATCCGATTCGTTGAGAACACTAAATACTTAGGTGTCACTTTGGATCGAACGTCCTCATTCTTGACCCATGTTAAAAGCGTATCAAGTAAGGCCCAGGCCCTCTTTTTGAAATTGAGAAGAATCTCTACTGCTGAGTGGGGACTGCGCTCTCCAGCGCTCCGTCTCCTATACAGGGGGGGCTTACGTGGCGCAAGTCTCGTATGCGGCCTCTGTGTGGGAGCACCGCCTGGAGAATGCACTCATACTCTCGGCGCTCAAGAGAGGCCAGCGAGTCCCCTTGCTGGCGCTTTCGGGTGCGTACAGAACAGTTGCTTCGGACGCTTTGCCAGTTTTGGCCGGCGTTTTGCCTATCGATCTTGAAATTAGGGAGGTGTTAACAAAGAAGCTTCTAACGAGAGGAAGAACTGCCACCCATCATGGTATTGAGCTAATACCAGGTGGAGCGGTTTCCCTCCCAGGACTTCTAAGAGAGATGCGAGAAAGAACTTTGAGAGAATGGCAGGAACGTTGGGATAGGTCAAATACGGGAAGGTGGACTTTCTCCTTCTTCCCGTCAGTTAAACTCAGAATGGAAGGGGCGTACATCACTAAGGATCATCATATGACCCAACTTCTGTCCGGTCATGGGGAGTTCAGAGGGAGACTTCATAGTCTCTCTCTATCACCCCATCCTAACTGCGCTTGCGGTAATACTGATCAAACAGCTGAGCACATTCTGTGGCACTGCGAGATTTTGACGGATGCCCGAGAGGAAATGCTCGATGGCTTGCAAGTTACTACGAGACCAGCTTGGAACGCGGATCTCGTTTCGAATAAGGTGAACTTTGAGTGTTTGAGGAAATTTACGAAAGTCTGGGTAGAGAGATGGCCTGATCTTAGAGTCGCTGACTAGCTGTAAAATCATGTAGGTACCAGGTGTATCTGCTCTTGAATCCACGGACATTCTCTTTACTTTATTACATCTACTGCTAGAATTTTATGTCTTATGCTTTATATCTGTTTATATATTTTTTTTTGTTATAATATCATCTCTATCTTAGGTACCTTTTTCTTATTCTATTGTATACATTTTGTTCCTTTTTCTTTTATTTTTCTGTGACTTACCTCTTTTTTGCTTATTTTATTTTTTTTCACATGGTTTATTTTAGATTTCACTAAGCTGAGCTACACGATGTTCTATCGAGATACCTGTTTATTGTTTTCATTATTTTTCATCAATTTTTTGTGATCTTCTTTTTTTTCCAGCTAACATACTCGACTTTGTTTTTTTTTTAAATTTTGTTTTGGTTTCTTTGTTCTCTTTTTGTTTTTAGTCTCACAATGCTACTTCGCTTCGTTCAGAAGGCTGAACTGAACTGCATCTATTTATTTTGTTATGTTTCTTTTTCCCCTTCTGGGGGTGCGTTAGACCTCGTCCTTGCATCAACAGGAGTCGGTCGACGATGGCACGGTGTCCTCTAAAATTAATTGCGCCACCCCCAGCAACATGTGCAGGCTTTGGGTTTGGGGGGGGCGACCTCGGCTCTCCTTCGCCTTGCCTACGGCTACTCGACGCTGAATTCCTTAGGGTCGTCGGGTATTTCCCCCCAATCTCCCATTTTCTTTTCTTTGAGGCATCACCGAGGAACCGGCTAAGGGGCGCGGAAGCTGAGTGTGGTTCACGACTAGACCGAATGTCATGCGCATTCTTGCTGGGACTGCCAATCGATTGAAGAGGACTCCCAACCGTTTGCCATTCCCTTATTACTTATCTACTGTGTCTTCTTCCCAAACAGGTGCTTGTAGGATACGCTGGATACAATCACCCAGCGCTTGCCACCTCGTGAACTTTCACCAACCTGTCTCATTGTCTTGCCTATATTTTATCATACTAACACCTATTGTATCTGTATTTCCCGCTAAGCACTTGCATACTGCTTACTAACAACGTATGCAGGGACATTGGAGGTCTAGTTTCGTTATCAAATGTAGAGTCGTTTTAACCAAAAAAATTAGAGTCCTTGCAAGAGCCTTGAAGGGGTAACCATCTGTTACCTATACCAGGGCGGGTAAGTGGTGGGTCCTCCAATGTACATTAACGGCCGGCTTTCAAACTAAACAGGTACCCGCGTGGCTACAACACTCTCTAAATTAGGCAAGTACTTGCCCAAACTGTTGCAATTTTAGTACCGAAGGATGATAATTCACACAGTTTAAATTGAGAGGGGATTTTGTTGTATATTTTTGGTCCCAGGTATGAGAAAACTTTTTGATAATTTTGATATTTGCTTATTTATTTGCTTGCAGTTCATATTGAACTCCACCGAAGTCTTCCTCAACGCTTTCAAGCGTTTCCTTGCTCGTCGAGGTCCTGTGAGTATAATGTACTCCGATAACGGGACGAACTTTGTGGGAGCTAAATCCCATTTGAACTTATAGAGTCACCCAATTACAAAAAAGAATTCTCAGACAATCTGTTGGAGAATCGAATTGAATGGAAGATGAATCCACCGCAAGCTCCTCACTTTGGTGGGATCTGGGAAAGTAACATTAAATACCTGAAAGGTTATTTAAATAAAATAGTAGGCATCTCTCTACTGACGTATGTCTTTGTGCTTTCTCAAATTAAAGCAATTCTAAATTCACGCCCGCTATCTGTACTTAGCGTTAACGACGTTTCGGCTCCATTGCCGCTAACCCCCGCGCAGTTTTTAACGCTCACTCCCTTAAAATCTTTACCCGCTGCTGATTTGTCAGACGAGCCAGTCAACTTGGTACAACGCAAACATCTCGTGGATCGTCTTGTTCAGACGTTCTGGAACCGATGGCGAATTGAGTATTTGAATACTTGGCAAGCTCGCCAGAAATGGAACGGTAACGACAGGCACTGTAGTAATGATTAAGAGTGACAACATCGCGCCACTTTAATGGCCTATTGGGGTAATAGTCAATGTTTACCCCGGGGCAGATGGGGTGATCCGCGTTGCGGAAGTTAAAACTAACTCCGGAATATACCGCAGGGCAGTCGTTAAACTCTGTCCCTTTCCGTCACAATAGATTTAACAACATCTTAGAAGTTAGTTCATAATACTTTTATTCTTAAAATCCATTAGGTTAGTTTCATTGTTAAATAGGTACCAAACCTTAATTTTAGTTGTATCTACCGCAGGTTCAGTATTATTTATTGAATCCTTTCAAATCATATTTTACGTTTCGATGTGTTTTTTATTTTTTTATTTTTCTTGCTATATTTGTCGATTTGACCATTTGGTAAAAGCATTTATATAACTTACATAAATATTTTCATAACTTTACATAATTAATTACATTCTACCGCGTGTTACAATTTTGTTTGCGCATTAAAACGTTTTAGCACTCTTTTGGTTTATGGAAGTGGATTCTTTCATCCCCTTCCAGGCGGGGGGCATGGTTACGCCCATACACATACTTACTCATACACATACCTACATAGCTACCGTCACTGCTTGGGATTGGTATTAATTATTGTTGCAAGTTCCTTTTCTACCCATCCCTATTGCCTACCCGCCAATCTTACCCGGTCTGTAATAAAACTCCCGTCGCGAGACCACCACTGTGCTCTGCTCTCGATTACCGTCATTAAAATAACTCCGCTGTGTTCTATAAAAATAACTAAATTCACGCCAAATTGTTTTTGTGCCTGTTGGATGGAGAGAGAAATCAGATGAGGGCATTGCCAGCTTACAAATTCTTGCATGCTTTTGGTGAGTCCTCCCTTTCTCTGCCACATGTATTTTTATTATTTCAGGCAGTGATAGTAACACAAAATCAAGGTCCCTCGCCAGTCATTTTTACACAAACACATAAATCCACTCTCACAACATAAAATACCATTCAGTTTTTAAATTTTTGAAATCCTTTGAAATCCGAAAGACAAATCCTAACATTTGCCTTGCTTTACTGGTTATATTATTAATAAATATATATATTTTTTTTTTATTAATAATTTTATTTATCTTATAAAATGGAACATGTTACAGTGTTACTTTTCCTCCATTAAAAGCATTGCTTGTGGATGGAGGAGCTTGTGGATACATTTTAAATATTTATAATTTATACAGTCAGGTGTTTCACATAATATATGCACAGATTCACAGTTAATACATATACACCGTTAAAACACATTTTAATCATATTGCAATCAAGATCCTTTAACTAAAAGATAAAATCATCCACATGTATTCAGTAATAAGTAAAATAGGTATGATTTTTAGTGTGACATTCATGTGGTGATGAGAGAAGCAGCAATTTTCCCGTTGGTGATTTCTCTAAAATGTTTTTTGATGGAGTTCAACAATTGTACTTTGTTTAATATGTTTAATGAATGTTAATTTAGTGTCAAAGGTTATACCAAGTTATCTTATTTCATCAACAGATAATAAGATGTGATTATTGAGAAAGTAGGTGAACAATAATGGGTTTTTTTTCTGTGGAATCTAATAATTTTACATTTTTTTACATTAAGAGTTAATTTGTTGATAAGACACCAATCATAAAAACTATTAATATTAGATTGAAGTGTCAGATAGTCCTCGATATTATCAATAATTCTAAAAATCTTCATATCATCAGCGAACATTAGAATGAGAACACGGGTGAATATGTTTGTTACGTCGTTAATGAATAAATTAAAAAGTAAAGGACCAAGATACGAACCCTGGGGTACGCCACTGGTAGCTTCGAACATGTAAAATAAGTGATAATTAATACAGACAATTAGCTGACGCCTAATTAAGTAACTCTTAAACCAAGATAAAAGGTTTCCATTAATGCCAAGTTTCAAAAGTTTATTAATGAGGATTTTAAGACAGACCTTATTAAACGCCTCACTGAAGTCGGTGTATATAGAATCAACTCGTTGTTTGTTGGCAAGTGCATTAGAAATGAAATTTTCATATAATGTAAGGTTAGTCAAAGTTGATCTGCCGGAGATAAAGCCGTGTTGACTAGTTGCGATACAAGAGTTTACAAAAAAGCTGATTTTCTTAAGAATCAATTTCTCAAAAAGTTTAGGTACAGACGATTGAATACAGATAGGCCGATAATTTTCAACAAAGGATTTATCACCACTTTTAAATATAAGAGTTAGGTAGCCAAGTTTCCAAATTTGTGGAAAGTGTCCTGTAGAGAGTGACTTATTAAACAGTATATTAAGCGGAACAGATAAACTTTGGATACAATTCTTAAGTAAGATGGAAGGAATCTTAACAGGTCCAGAGCTTGTTTTGGGTTCAAGTGATTTAATACAGACTATAATGTCTTCAATATCGATGTGTATTTGCGATAAGTGTAAATTTATGTCCGAGTTGAAGTACGGAATTAAGTCATCTGGAATATCAGGTTCATACACGTCCTTAACCTTTCCTGGTCTGTAATGCGTAAATACTACACATTACTTCTAATAACTTTTATACCTCTATAAATATAATGAATTCTGGATTCAGATTTTAGGTATTCCTCCGTTATACATTTAAACACTGAATTAAAAAATAATATTTTAAATAATTAGCAAATTTAATTCAAAATCAGAGATATTTTGTTAAATATCGGGAATAAACCACAAATACAATCAACCGTGTGCCAGTGTGGACCGTGATACGCGAGGACTGTGCGGGGGGAGATGACACGCTATGTGACGTCTCGCTCTACTTTGCTATACGGGAACACGAGAAACAGAGACCGCCGTGTTGTGTTTCGACCGTCGATACCTACGACCGCGTAGTAGCTAAACATACATAGATGTATGTATGTATTGGGTAGCAGCCCAGCGCCCAGCGCCTCAGTCGTTCGCGGGCAATCCTTTGAGATGGTCTCCTCGCCCGTTTTTTGAGCAACGGACGATGGTTTTTTCATGTTTTCAGCAATTAAATTACCATTATTATCACTTGTAACACAAATTACGAAAAACAAAAGCTATTAGCTATGAATGTTCAATATTTCCGATATAAAATCGATGATTTTAACACGTGAATTGATTACACAGCACCGGAGCGCGCGTATTTTTTTAGCACAGTAAGGGAAAGGTTAAAGTAGTCAGCAAACATGTTAACAATTTCATAAATTTTACTGGAGCTGTTTTGTCTGTAACGTATATTACCGGAAATACCAGCATCATTGTTTTTCATTGATTTTGTGTATTTCAAAAAGTATTTTACATCATGAAGTATCGTGTTCTCAACCGAATTAATGTAATTATTATATCATCTTTTTGTCATTTTTTTGCAATCTCTTCTAATATTGTTGAATGCCATATAGCTAGAAATCGTTCTGTGTTCTTTATATTTTTTATGTGTTTCTTTTTTAATAACAATTAACTGAATTAATTCTTTGCTGAACCATATCGAATACTTTCGTACTTTATGATGAATTAGAGGAATAGTGTCGGAAATGATACTATTTAGTTGAGAGTAAAATAGTTCTACGCTATAGTCGAGATCACCTTCCTTGAGAACAGACAAATTTACTTTGTTTAGTGCGTGATCAATGTCCTGGTAATTAGCATTAATGAAATTACGACTACAATTTCTAATTAGGGGGTCACACTCTATTGTATTAGGTACTAGTATTGTAAGTGGAGGGTGGTGATTATCAATTGGGTCAGAGGATTCGGCTGACTCATAGAGTTTTATATCCTCATCAGTAGAAAAAATTAAATCAAGTATCCGATTACTGCAATTCGGCACATTGTTACATTGAAATAGACCTAATTAGTTCGACATGTCTAAGATTTCTCTCTCGCACGCCAATAATGGTTAGTAATCCAAATCATTAAATTTACATTTTTGAATGTAGCTATTACTTTGTGGTTATCCATTATAATAAAATGTTTATACAAAGTTGTATTGTTTCATTTCATTAAATTTACAATTGGGTAGATTATAGTCACCGCAAATTATAATATTGTGATTAAGGTGGTTAGATTTGAGTAGCTCGACATCTTCACAGTGATTTTTATACATTATTATATTAGAATTTGGTGGAATATATACACATCCGATGATAGTTTTTTTGGATTTATCGTTTAACATTACAAAAATTTGCTCACATCATTGTTTTTGTTTTTTAATAATTTCGATGAATTTTTTTTATTTACTGCTATCAAGACGCCTCCTCCTCTTGATTTTGAGCTGGTGTTCCGATTGCGGTCAACTCGGTAGATACTGTGGTTAGGTAGACCGAGCTCCGCTGAGTATATCGATGGATCCAGCTAGGTCTCAGAGAGTATGATGATGTCCTGTGTAATGGTGGGTGCATTAGTTCTAAAGTCACTGAATTTAGTCCGAAGTCCCTTTGACGTTCTGATAGAAGATGTAACCTGGCACGGTTATAAGTTTTTTGGTATATTGGTTATAATTTTAGGTCTATTGTTGATATATTTAATAATTAAATTATTTTCTCCCTTGCTTTTTCGATCCTCCAGCTCCTTCCACAAGTTTTGTACTTCTTGCCGTTGAAGCATTGTTAAGTCGTTCTTGGTCTTGATAATTACACTTCCATACGGTATTCCTTTTTTCTGTAGAACAGTTCTGGCTTGATATTTATCGGACAGTTCGATCTTGATGGGGCGTGTTTTATTAGTGTCCTTTTTACCCAATCGATACACTTTAATTAGCGAGGTATCTACGTTATCAACATTGTTACGAATATTCTTGACTTTATTCAGATCTTCACTCATTGTTGCAGTTTGAGAATTGCCCGAGCTTTCAGGAACATTGAACATTATTACATTTTTAGATCGCGATTTTCTCTCGTCCATTTTAGCCAAAGTTTCGCAAATTCCTGTTAGTTGTTCCGTATCGATGTTGGTAGATGACAAATGTTTTGAATGATTAGGTGAAATATTTCTGTAGGCATTCAATTCACCTTCAAGAAAACCCACTTTTGTGGAAACCAAACTAATATTGCCTAGTAGCACTGAGAGTTGAGGCGTTAATTTACCCATTTCTTCTTTAGTAAATTTATTAGTGGGATCCGTGATGGTCGTATTTAAATCGGGTATAATATTGTTTGCTAATGTGATGAATGCATATGTATCGCAGGAGTCCATGATAAAGTAGCTGGCGAGATGGGTTTAGCTGCCCTGAATTGTGTCGGCGGGAAGGTGTGAGTACTTGCGCTGAGCGGCTAGTACGAACACGCACACTGTCACACTAGAGTAGTAAGTCTCGCTCGGTGGAATTAGCTACCTAATAGCGGTAATGGCGGATTATTTTAAATAAACTTAGATTTTGAGTTAACACAGCACGTATTTTTAATTTTTAATTTTATTTTATTAGCGTTATAAACAGTCTGTACAAAATTCATAAATGACAGTGATAAAAATAAGTATGTCATAGACCAATAAAATAACGACAAATTTCAATTTAGAATCATAATGCAAAAATATACAATACCTACACCTGATATAAACAATTATGATAATATATTCTTACTTAAATCTACAAAAAGTAATTAACTGAAATTTTTCAAGGGTTTACATTTAAATTTTGATGGATATCAATAATATATTTCAGAAAGTGATTTTATTTGAATTTGAACTGCTAAAAGTAGGAGAGAAAATGTGGTGATACTAAAAATAAAAAAGAGAAATACAGAAATCAATAAAATATTAAGTTATTAGTTAAACATGTGGCATTCAATAGTGTTATTTTTTTATGCATGCTGTGAATTTATCAAGGTTTGTATTAAACACATCGATATTTGGGCATAATCTGTTAAAAGTGCTACAGCTTCTTCTTACAAATACTTATATATAATTTGTCTTGCTCTTAGGGATATAAAAGGTGTCTGGAGATCGAGTAACTCTTAATGGACATCTGAAATGAATATTTTGTAGTAAGTACGGGCTATCAATGAAGTTATGAATAATCTTATAGAGCATTAATAGGTCTCTGATATCTCGGCGTTGATCAAGAGATTTAAGGTTTACGGGGACATAGTTTTCATCATTTCGCACGCGATAAGACACATATTTCATAAACTTTTTCTGAATGTATGTGGAGTAATGCACTGCTTTCACTGCAAATATAAAATATTATAAAATGTTATAAAATATTTCACATTTTATTCTACTACTCCATAAGTTGAGCTCTAGGAGCTCGTGTTTATGGGAGGAGTATTTACATGAAAAAAATAATATTAATGTTCCAATGAGTGTAAACAATTATCAAAGAACTAATGAAATAAAATTTCAACATTATTTTAGATAGGTACACAATTTAGAAAAAAAAATAGTTATAGAAGGACAATAACAATACATATTTTTTTAAATATTAAATATTACAGTTTTCAATAGCGGGAAATTACATTAAGGGTACAATATATCATTATCCAATTTCAGAGACCTAATTTGCTTATTGAATAATTCATATTTCAGCGTTTCTGTCATACTAATTTTGTTTTTGGACAATAATATATTGTACCATCTTACACCTAAATACAAATAGTGGTGCTGAGCCGTGGTCGTTTTAAGCATAGGGATGGCTATTAAGCCATTGGTTTTAAATCTATTGCTTATGCTATCTGAGGGGTGAATTTTTTTGAATAAAATATTCTTTATAAATTTCATATAAGGCGTTTCTCTTATACAATTCTGTGATAGATGGTACATTAAATTCCCGAAATATCTCTATAGTAGGGAAGTCGTATGGTTTCCTAAGGATGATTTTTATAATTATTCTTTGAATTATAATTATGGGCTGTAAGGAAGCCTTAAAGGGCCCTCCCCACCCAATAATGCCATACTGTAATGACTGAACTGTAATGACTGAATAGACAATTTTGATAGTTTTCTTGTTGAAAATATTACGTATGTTATAGAAAATATGGATAAATTTTCTTATTCTTTCAACAGTGAGATTGATGTGATCTTTCCATTTAACATTTTTATCTATTAAGATTCCAAGATATTTTACATTAGATTTATGATTTAGCTTAGCGCAGTCCGGATTACATGTACCGTCATTTGCACAATTTTTGGAATGAATTGTTATGTTAATTAAATTATTTGGCACATCTTCTTGTAGAGAGAATGGAATATAATAATTTTATTTTTTATTTTAACTTTATGAGTAAAACCTCAAATTGTAATATTTAAATAAATGAAGACAATATAAGCGAAACTCAATCGAAAATCTGGAAACAGAAAAATCAGAAAAACATATTGACACCTCTGGGACTCGAACCCAGGTCCTGGGTTCGAGTCCCAGAGGTGTCAATATGTTTTTCTGATTTTTCTGTTTCCAGATTTTCGATTGAGTTTCGCTTATATTGTCTTCATTTATTTAAATATGGAATATAATAAGTTTTTTCTGTGTTGAGTGATAATAAATTGTTATCGAACCAATTTTTTATAACCTTCATGTCTTGATTGGCTGCATTGGTAATATCGTTCCACGTCTTTTTTTCGATAATTATTGCAGTGTCGTCAGCAATGATATAAGTTTACCCTTAAGTGATAATTTAAACATTTGGTTTACTCTAAATAAAATTGGTCCAATAACAGTCCCCTGGGGAATTCCAAATTCTAAAGTTTCATCTACACTTAGTGAGTTATTTAATTTTACTTTTTGACTTCTCTGAGTTAGATAACTTTGTAACCTTACCAATAATACCGATATCATTTAATTTATTAATTAGTTTTGGGTGGGAGATACTATCAAAAGCCTTGCGCAAATCAATGAAAATGCCAAGGCATTTGTTTTTTTTTATCTAATGTGTTGTATATAATTGAGGTAAGTTCAGCAATGGCATCATGAGTACTTAGTTTCTCTCTAAATCCAAATTGGCTAGGACTAAGTATTTTATTATTATCAATGTAGTACATGAGTTGCTTTTTTACGATCTTTTCAAAAAAAATTGCAATGTTTGAGACAAGAGATATGGGTCGATAATTTGACATTTCTTCAGGGCTGCCTGATTTGAAAACGGGTGTTATGATAGATTTTTTATAAATGGATGGGAATATTCCACTATTTAAGCTAATATTTATAATGTGTGTAATTGGAATGCTTAAAAAATTGTTGTATTTTTTCAATATTTTCACTGTAACTCTATCAAATACTGGTGCAGATCCACCTTTTAATACATTTATAATATTTTTTATGTCATTTGTTGTTACTGGCTGGAAAGCTGACAGGTTATGTAACAGTAATCATCAGTATGGACCTTCTTATTATTCTATTTAATGGTAGAGTGAGAGATTCTCTTCAGGATGGTGGGAATAAACGAATACAGGTTCCAACTTGTGAGGTTTCATTGGTTTAAGCAATAAAGGAGTTCATTTCCAAAACAACCAAATCCCAGTATATTTTTATAAAGAACATAACAATGTTGCCCTTTTGAGGGGCCGGGTTTCACATCCCCAAAAACATAACAGATTCTGACAATTTAACAGGAACATAATTAAGCAGAAAGAAATGTCGTACCTGCGGACCATGGATCTTTATCTAAATACTTCTACAATGACGCGAACTCTTAATTTACTTGAAGATAGCGCGTTGATGAACCGCGGGCCATATTCTCACGCAATCTCCAGGATGGGAACCAGGAAAGACTCCCCAGGAAGGCCAGAGTTTGAGGACTCCCCGCCAGGGAGTAGGGTCCAAGATCAGCACCAGTGCTCTGGTTGAGCCCCTCGGATAACCACGATTTCCGTCAGCACGCCTCATCAGGAAATGAACGCCAAGTAACCATCCGTCACAAATATGAGCAGCAGTGACCGTACCAGGTCATAAGAACTCTCCCTCGCGACGCTCTTCAATATGCCGGTCGCGATTATATAGGTAATTTACAACATCGTTATGCCGCGGACAAATATCGGTCACAATGGCGGCGACCAAACACATTAGAAACAGCGTTCCGATCACATCAGAAAGGAGCGTTCGCAAAAAGTGCATCGATGTGCATCGCGATTAAAATCGTTTTAAACAAACAATATGGTAACAAAGGGATTATCCCATTTTTAAATCCAGAACTATCACTTAAGTGACTAGTCGAATTTGCACCGGCTTCCTGCACGGTGCGAATCCAAAAAGTACCGCCGGAAGTTTTACAATAATGTTGCCAATCGAAAAAATCCAAAATACGGCGATTCAACAATTAAAGTAAGCGGCCAGGTGAAGGTTTACTAAGTCAGGCTAATAATTATTATGAAGTAATAATTATTATCGTGACAGTTATTTTGTTTAAGACAATCCTTCTCGAAATTATCTATTTTATAATTTTCATCGATCCGTGTAGCAAAATTTTGTCCGACGTTAGCAAAATATTTATTAAAGGCACTATTTGTCGGTTAAAGGCAAGCTTTATGGAAGTTTAAAGAGCCGTTTATGCTGTTATTGCAGTAAATCTTCATTTTACGAATATAACAAAATCTCTGAAATTTATAACTTACTGTGCTGTGTAATAATAATAATAATAACGTAGTATTTATATAGCGCAGTTTTGTGATATTTCACTTCAAGTGCGCTTAATTATAATAAACTTAAAATTAATCCTATCGTGTTAATACTTTGACGAGAGTCAATAATAAGAACGTTTGTGCGATGAGGAAACAATAACAACGGGATAACGGATCTGCATGAGTTTCACGAAATTTCAGTACCCAAGGAACCCAATCATATTTTTTTCGAAATCGACTTTACCTGAAAGTACACAAATGTAAAAAACCAATAAGTCTTACTTCATCCTCGTTAGCAATTAGTCGAAATATAAACGCGCAAGGTGCCGTAAATTTTGGTGAAAATTTAAAAAAAAAAATACATTTTTGGATTTCATCAGTTCATTCCAATCATTTTGATTTGTCTTTTTTATTTTGTCTTTTATATTTTTTATGTGAATACCTCTCAAGAGTCTCAACTGCTACCGTTTGGAGCTAGTGAGACTACGGCATCCCCAATTGGGGTAAGTTAAGCTGACGGTAGTGGGTAGGGAAAGGAGTTGGAGAAGATGAAGATTGGGAAGCATCTGGCTATTCAGATCTGCCCCCCTAGCATGGTCGATCGACAAAGGTTTTATCTAAAATGTCGGTAACTTGAAATCGCTCCCGAGCACGACTGCAGGACGCTAACGAAGAAATAACAATTTACGTCAAATAAATTAGGAACCCTTAGTCGATGTGAACTGTTGTTTGTTCGTTAGCGGCCTGCAGTCGTGCTTGGGAGCGATGTCAAGTTACCGACATTTTCGGTAAAACCTATATCGACCAACCATGCTAGGACCCCAGGTCATCAAACACGGCTTAAGCCATTTCAAGTAACGTTTCAATTCTGAATGGTGGTCTTGCTCCAGGGCAATTCTGAGAGTATCTTCCACTCTGGAACGTGCTGCAAATATACTAAATATTATTTTTTATCTGAATTAATTGTGAAATAACAAAAAATTAATCAAATAAAATTTATTTACGCACTCCGGGATTCGATCCTTAAGTTAAGTTAAGAGCCTTACCCCTAGATTACGGCATTCATACACAAATGTTTGGATGAATTAAATTTTAAAGTATTTGAAGAGGTTTCCAAAGAATTTTAAGAATAGGTACGTACATAACTTGAAAACAACTCTTAGGCACATTTTGTCGGTTCCCTTATGGCGTCAACAGAGTGTTTTCGGATATAATTTTTTTTTAATTAGAGTTTTTTTGTTTTTTCTACTATTTATTTCATTTATTGTTTTCCAAATGTGTTTTACATTTTGTTTAGCCAAGTCAATTTCATTTTTGTAATAGTTTTCTTTAGTTATTTTTATTAAAGAGGTTTATTTGTTCCTATATTTTTTGTAGTATGTAAATATTTTTTTTTCTAAGGGAAATTACTTTAAAAGGCGATATAATTCTACTTTTTTTCTAATAGACACGACTAAGCCACATGAAATCGATGGTTTTATTTTTTGAATTTTGCTTTAATGTGTATAGTTTTAATATCAGTCGATGCTGTAATATAATTGTATAGAATATTATTAAAAAATTTGCACATATTTCAGCACATGTAGATTCTAATACATTTTCTAATGTATTTTATTTTACATTATTTTATTTGACTATATTTTAATATATTTTATTTTACATCATTTTATTTTACATTTTATTACACATTTTCTAGAAGATTCTAATATATTTTATACCACCAAACCCACGACAAATTGATGCAAATACATAGAAATTTTATTGGTCCCAGTACATTTGATCTACTCCAAATTAATAAACATCGACAAATAAAATATCCCTTTTCATTAAAGATTAAAAATAATGGTTGAATGATTCAAATGTTGAAACAATGTTATGATGCAGTACAAATCCGTATTCCTTTAAATATAATTATTAACATCCTTATCATTTGTTCTGCATCCTAACAACTCTACCCGTCGAAATCGTCATTAGGTAGGAACTTGTTTATTAATTATTAGAGTGCCAGCTCTGATTTTATCTACGGACAGAGGCGACACCTGGAGCGGTTCCGCGGCAATACCTCACTTCTTGCGTAGGTAGGTTTCGGAGAGTTGGGCCCGGAACCTAGCTACGCGACAGTCAACGGAGTTTTTGTGAGGTTTGAGTTTGGAACGGGAAAAAAATTCCTTTTTACTTTAGATAATGCCGGGCGGTAAAAGCGATAACCAGTACGTATTGTGTGATCGATAGTTTGAATTTCCTTTGGTGGGATTAGCTGTGATTCCTGCAACCGTAAGGAAACTTGTACGGCGTCCAAGCGTTGTTGGAGCCTGAAAGATTTCCTTCGAGTGAGGCCTCGACCCATGTTTGCCATTTGATTTAAAATTATGTTTGATCTCACAATTCCGCCTTTAAATTATGTACCTTGCAATACCATCCCTTTGGAGAACGACAAAAAAATCGCTGGTTTACGATCCACCCCTGAGCATATACTTATACCTAACTAAACTAACTAACATAACTTATACCTAACTAATAACTAATAGCATTTATGTACACTCCCCTTCCATACACAAGCAAATGCTTTTAATGGAAGAGTAGTAAAAAAAAACCTGTAAAAAAAAATATTTTGTTGTAAAATTGTAATTGTAATAAATGTTTCAATAAATAATAAAAAATAAAAAAAAAAAATAAAAAAATATTTGGGATCCACAGATATTCTTAACGGGATCCATAAGCCGTCCAGAATTGGCGCTTCCTTTGGGATAACATCTGTGAGTACCTGGTCAGCATTACAATACTAAAGTTGTTTACGATAGGTATACTTGGTTTTGCCACTTGGCGAGAAAAACCCACGTAGACACGTTCCTACTAAGTCTTTGTGAACCTTCATACGAAAGCAAATTTTGTATAAGTATATTCTTACTTAAAACTGGAAACTGCATTAAAAAAAAATAGCAAAATAATAATTACGAAACTTTTATGTTTCACTTTTTCGCCGTTATATTTTCAGATATACCCATATTTTTATATCGTATTATGTATATTTTATACTCGAGGTGTTTTTTACATTAGCTCCACACGGGAGACCCGAAAACAAATTACCTCAGGGCTTATATCATATTTGGGGTTGCTGTTAGGAAGGTCTTTTTAGGGAAAGGAAGTTCTGGGAAGGAAAAAGATATGAGAGGTGGAGAATTGGTTCCCGGGGCAGCGTTACCGAAACCCGCCTCCAAGTAGTGGGTTCCCATGACTTACTTTTGTCTTACATTTATATACTTAGATACGTTTTTGTTTGTTGTATTGTTGTATATTTTTATTACAACTATATGTATGTTAAAAAATGTTTTTTAACTGTTTGTAGAAATAATGGGAGGAAATAAAGATTAAGAAATAAATTGAACGAAGACAATATTGGCGAAACCCAATCGAAAATTTGAAAACCGAAAAATCATACACAGATGCTTCGCCCTGCCGGGGCGCAGCTCTACCAACTGAGCTATTGTATCCTTAGCCGATTCAGTCATATTTAACTTTATCATAGATCGAATAAAAACCACCAACATTATCTTAATTTTTTTAATGCATTTTTTTAATACTTTTTTGCATTTTATGCCATAATTTTATTTCAATTTCAGGTTTTACTCATTAAGCTGAAAAAAAATATAAAATTAAAACATTATTCTTTCCGATGTAATAAATGACATCGCAGGTTTTTCGAGGAAACAAGATCATCACAATAAGTCCTATGGGGGCTCCATCGAAGCCAGAGTAAAGTTAGCCTCCCAAAAACTGGGCGTACTGTACAGGGCCCGCAGATACTTTAAAAGTACACAACTGCTAACCCTGTACAAATCGCAAGTGCGCCCCACGGTTGAATTTGGCAGCCACCTCTGGTCTGGAGCTCCAAAATACCTGAAAAATACCCTCGACTCTGTGCAGAAACGGGCGGTCCGTTTGATAGATTCTCCCATCTTAACAGACGGATTGCAATCTTTAGAGCACAGGCGTCGGGTGGGAATGCTATCCTTGTTCTACCGGTATTACAATGGAAGATGCTCCGAGGAACTAGCATCATTGATCCCTTCGGCACCGGTGCATAGTCGGGAAACACGCCAAACGCGTGCCCAACATTTGTACACAGTTGACATTT
Source organism: Limnephilus rhombicus (assembly GCA_929108145.2). NCBI lineage: Eukaryota > Metazoa > Arthropoda > Insecta > Trichoptera > Limnephilidae > Limnephilus > Limnephilus rhombicus. The sequence goes on along the minus strand of OV815282.1, from coordinate 53,767,024 downwards.
GTCACATGAGAACGGGTCGTTTCTTCGACTCGTTCTTATGTTCAACAGCTCGGCTGTGGAATGATTTGCCGGCCTCTGTGTTTCCTCCTTCCTACAACATGGGTCTCTTCAAGACCAATGTTCATTCCTTCCTCTCCTCAAAAAGACCCTCCACACAGCATCCCAGATGACATAGGCCCTGAGGGAAATTATTTTCCTCAGGGCCTCCTGTGTGGAGTTAATGTAAAAAAAAAAAAATAAAAAGTCCTAGTAAGTAATTGTAAATGGTAAAAGATGTCGCGGACGCCCGAAGAGAAGAGTAGGTACCTATATTTATTTACCTCCTTGATTTAGGGAGGATCAAAAGCGAAGATATGTTGACCAATAGATAGTCTCATCATATAAAATAAAACAAAATTAAAAATATATAAGAAAAAAAAAAAAAAAACAAAATAATAAAAAACACTCACTCATAGTTCCATTCATTACAAAAACACGTACTTATCATTTCAGAACACAATTGTCTATTCTTTTATCAATACCCTTCCCATTTTTCTACATTCAACTCCTGTGGAGATCTTTCTTTTTATTATACAAAATTACGTAAGCTATAATTTATACAAAATACGTACAAATATAATTTATACAAAATTGCGTACTATACGTAATATTACAAAAACACGTACTTATAACTTCAGAACATAATTGTCTATTATTTTATCAATACCCTTCCCATTGTTCTACATTCAAGTCCTGCGGTGATCTTTCTTTTTAACATTACCATCTGGATTTTATTTACTTTACAGGTTTTATTTTATATTAAGTGCTCTAAGGGAAAATATCTTAGTAGGATGAAAAAATGAAGCAAGGAAAGGGAAATAAATACAATTTGTTATCAACCACTCTGTCATGTCACTATTTATACACTAGCTAACTTATGAAATATTTATATACAAATTGTTTTTATTCATTTGCAGCATCCTTTTCGAGTCACATTCTTTTTGAGTTTCTTCACCCGCTCGTAAAGTTAAGGGATACGTCACTCACGTTAATTATAATTATAATTATTTTTTGTAATCACTTTTAAACATCCACGTTAATTATAATATGGATATTGTCATCACGCTTGAAGAATGTCTCGATTCTCAATTTTTGCAAGCTATTTAAATGACCAAACATTTATCTATTGTTAAACAAGCATTCAATACTAAATTTGTACTTTAAGACATTGTTTTTTCTCTTCGCTTATTCTTCTTTTTTTTTATGAGTTCAAAATTGTAGTTATTAACTAAAGCTTCTACGAGGAATTCAATCGTAACACTTGTTTCATTCAATAAATAATATGTTTATATAATTAATCAATGTAATATGAAATTATGATATGAACTAAATTTGTCAATTTGACTGGCCTAAAACAGGATCCATTCCTAGTTGGCTAGTCAAAGTTTCCATATATGTTTCATTGTATAATTTTATGTGAAATAAATATTATTATTATTATTATTATATACGGCGTAGAATGCGAATGAAGCAAGGAGTGTGTGCCGAGATCAAAGTTTCTGCGATTTATTCGTTCTGCCCACTCCTAAGAGGAAAATGCATCTTTTCTAATCCAAGAACTTTTTAATAATCAGTTGAAGTCGTATTGTCAGAAGTATTTTATCAGAACAGCCATTGAAACAACATTTTATCTGTTTAAAACTTCGGTAAGACTATTCTAACTAATTATGAACTTCTAGAAAATCAATTACGTATAAAACTTAATCGAGGTAACTCTAAGAAGTACCATTGGCATACTCCGGTCTCAGGAGAGCAGGAAATGTAGAAGTAAACAATTGCCTCTGGTTGATTGCTAAAACTTTCCACTTCTGGCAAAGTGATAGAAATGCCACCAGGGGGCATTGTAGCTCTACAACACGGAAGGTTGAAGGCTTTCAACAACTAGTAAATTACGAAGGCTCTACCGCGAGAGGATGACCTCTCAGAACAAAAGCTGTTTCATGTTTTCACCCCAAGAAAAACAAATTCTTACCCTACAAACTAAGAGCAACGTTTTTTCAGGACATGTTTTTTAATCAAAAACCTGATTGGTGGTAATAATTATGTGTGCTTTTATTTTTGGTTAAATAATAATAATATGTGATAAATTAAAATGTGTCATCATTTTCATTTCCCCAAATATGTGTCCTAATGAATTTGTTTTTAAATTTGTATAATCATTTTTGTTTAAATAATGTCGAATTCCTGGGTTACGAATAACTTTAATATTTGAAAAAAAAAAACTGCTACTACCATCACACTAAGCGGAAATGTTGATGGTGTCATGAGGAAGGTCTGAACTTACTGCGCTGGCGTAGATTAAAATCCTGGGGTGGGAACCCAACGCGTTTGCCAATTCAGCCACTGACCGGCTTTTATTTAATAAATATGTTGTTAAAGAGAAAATTTCTTTAGTACCGTTGTGATTTGAAACTCGATAAAACGATAAAGCGACACTAAAAACAGACAAACACATACATGTATAGGATTAATCCTGTGAGAGTCTTCTCTTTGTGTGATGTTTTGTAACCTCCCCACCCCACTCTTGTCTATTTTAGTTTACTGAAGGTTTCACTTCCACCGAGTGCGAACTGCACATTTGCATTTTTTTAATTCTAAGTTTTACCTACCTCCACACCTCATTTTAAAACGAAATCAATATTCTTACATATAATTCCTTATAAAAGTACCGTTATTGCAGTGAGTACATTATGTAGTACCTTCTAAAAAACCTTGCAAATCCATTGTAGGTTTCGTAGAGTAGGTACGTCGAATTATACATTCATATTATAGAATAAAGATAGCGGGTCGCTTTCCCCCACGGGTGAATTCGGGGACCTTTTTTATATTAACTCCAAACAGGACACATATGTCATCTTTGAGGATGCTGTGTCATCTTTGAAGATGCTGTGTGGAGGGTCTTTTTGAAGAAAGGAAGGAGTGAAAATAGGTCTTGAAGAGACCCATGTTGTAGGAGGGAGGAAACACAGAGGCCGGCAAATCGTTCCACAGCCGAGCCGTTGAACGAACATAGAAACGACCGTGACTCATGTGACTAATGTCAACCGTGTACAAACGTTGGGCGCGTGTTTGGCGTATTTCCCGACTATGCACCGATGCCGAGGGGATCAATGACGATTCCTCGGAGCATCTTCCATTGTAATACCGGTAGAACAAGGACAGCATTCCCACCTGGCGCCTATGCTCCAAAGATTGCAGTCCGCCTGTTAAGTTGGGAAAATCTATCAAACGGACCACTCGTTTCTGCACAGAGTCAAGGGTTTTGTTTAGGTATTTTGGAGCTCCAGACCAGAGGTGGCTGCCAAATTCAGCCATGGGGCGCACTTGCGATTTGTACAGGGTTAGCAGTTGTGTATTATTAAAGTATCTGCGGGCCCTGTATAGTACGCCCAGTTTCTGAGAGGCTAACTTAACTCTGGTTTTGGAGCCCCCGTACCTGAGCTGGTCACTTAGAGTTACACCAAGCATATCGATGGAGGTCCTGTTCGGAAGATTGCTTCCATTGAAGGAGACTAGATTTTCATTTCGATCCCTTTTAGACGTTATCGAACATCATTGGGTCTTTGAAATATTAAATTCGACAAGGTTACCTCGAGAGAAAACACTCTCGAGGTAACCGTCCATTATTTGCTTCAAAGCCCCCAGAGCTGTTGGAGTTTGTGTGCCCTTTGGGGGCTTGTCAAACAAAAAGCTATCATGGATAGTATTTTCATCCGTGTAACAATGAATCGGCGCACATGACAAGAGGTCATTGATGTGCAACAGAAACAAAGTCGGTGAAAAAACCGATCCCTGTGGGACGCCAGCATTTATCGAATGGGTGGAAGAGGTGAAACGGTCAGCAACCGCCTAAATCGACCTCAATCTCAAAAAGTCGGCAATCCACGTACACAAGGATGCGGGAAGTCCGTTAGAAGGCAGTTTGTTGACAAGCCCTCGGTGTCAAACCCGGTCAAAGGCCTTGGAAATATCCAGTGCAACCGTTTGGGTCTCACCGAAACGTTCCAGGCACCACCCCCAAACATGCGTCACATACGCGAGAGATCACCGCACGAGCGGTTCCACCGGAATCCGTATTGACGGTCGTTAATAATTTTGTTCTTCTCGAGGTATGTGAGCAGTTTATCCTTGATTACACGTTCCATCACCTTAGACAGAACTGATGTGATCGCTATGAGGCGGTAGTTGGCTGGGTGACCTACCGAATTGTACAACCCTCTCGACAATAGTAAAACCAGATGATGCCAGAATCAGTTTCATGGCCGTTTCATAAATTGAAAAATATTTTTAAAGAACAAAACATGTTTGCAAAAAATTATCACCAAACCAGTGAAACTTCTGACTTATTACTAATAATTATTACTTATATGATGATTGAAGGGTATACTTCCGAGACCGTTTGACGAATTTTAATAAAAATTCAACCGGTTTTACTATAATGCATCTATTTTCAATTGACCTAGTTGTGCCATCTCTAGGGCCGGCTAGTATCCAATTTCAAAGATTTTTTTTGGTCTGACTGAGTATTGAAACTTCCTCCTCAGAGACTGACTTTTGTATTGCTGTGGACTTTTAATATGACTTTTAAAACTAAAAAAAAATCAATGGTTTAGCTGACGACTCTTCCCCCCAAGGATGTCAACACCACTAACATCTGAGCCAAATTCTAATTGGATAGTAGCGATATTTATTTCGTATTTTAGCGCTCTTGAGGTGATTTTTCACAAAAGCGGCGCAATTAACAATTATTATTATTTTTTTAAATGCCGCAAACTTTTAATCGTATTTTCATCAAAAATGAGTCTATCTGCCAAGCTTCAGCTTGATCGGAAGTCGGGAAGTGAGTTAATTTTCACTTCCAAATTCCATTTCATTTATTCGTTCAAGCAAGAAAACAAAATCTAAATTCAAATAGATTTATTTAACCGTCGTATATTCGCGCCCAACGGCATAACACGTATACTCGCGCACGGTGTCTTAGACCGGGATTTCATCTTGTCTGTATTATTTTAATTACATACTAATTAAGAATTATTAATATATTTATTATGTGGAAGGGTGTGATCATCACTCTTGGCTCTACAACCACTGGTGGGTCTTGGCCTCCTCAAGAGTCTTCCTCCACTCATCTCGGTCTTGTGCCAGCTCTCTGCAGTTTAGAAGCTCCAAGATAGATATATCTTTGAGGGCGTTGTCGTTCCATCTTAATCTTGGCCTTCCCAGGCTCCTTCGTCCTATCGGTCTCGAGTTCAGCAGGGACTTTGGTGCTTGATGCTCAGTCATTCTCTCCACATGACCCAGCCACCGAATTAGTGTACCTAGTTTTATAAATTTTATGACGTTCAGCTCCTTAAGAGTATATAGCTCATTGTTGTAACGCCTGGGCCAAAATCTAGAACCGGTCTGAAGAATTCAATCACATCAATTTTTTTTCAAAAACGTCTAGTGCTCGCTCATTCCTTTTAGTTGGTACCCACATCTCAGCTGCGTATGTGAGTATTGGTCTAATAATAGAAGGGGGGTATAATTGAATATGAAAAAAATATGTCCATAAATATTAAAACTTTAACTTTATTTGGTAGAAACAGACTTTTAAGTCGGCCTCTAACAATAACATAATTTTTTTACACTAACTTTGTTGTTAATTAAAAAAAACTCTTAAATCTTATAAATAAAAGTATCAAATATCAAATAATAACAATAATAAAATATTTAAAAATAAGAACTAATCATTATTAGGATTGTAATAGTTACTTACCTAAAAGACTGATAACAGTAAATAAGTGTCGCACGTCCACTCGCCACCAATGCGCGCGCCGCACTAAACAATGCCTAACAACAAATTAAGAAGTTACTAAAAACCTCAAAGTTCCATTGTTGTTAATTTTTGATAAATCAAGGAATTATTGATTTGTCGCTCTGAGAGAGCAACGCGCGAGTATGTGAAGGGTTAATAACACTTACCTACCGTAGTTTCAATTAGCATAATTTACCATTTTCCCTAGACGGCGCGCGCTGTTTTGAATTTCTATGCAATTTATACACACGTCATTTATTAGGTAATATTGCCAACCGTAAAAAATTAAACATCATTATTGCCATTCCGCAATCTATGTATATTGGGTTCCTGTATACTAATTCTGTGAAAAGTGATATAAAGTCAATAAAAGTGATGAAAAATCTACAATAAACCCCTAATTGGTTTTCACTATAAAATAGGGTCTTAAGCAAGTTATCTTAATAATGATATTTTTATATTTTTGAATGAAGTTATAATTTTGTGGTTATCGATTATAGAAAATGAAACAATTCAACTTTGTTTCAACCACTTATATAATGAGTAAATCCGACCGGTTTCAGAACAAACGTTCCTTCTTCAGAGCAAGCGTATACGTAAGTGGTTCAAACAAAGTTGAATTGTTTCATTTTTCTATAATATTTTTAATAATTTAATTCATTTTTAAATTGCCAAAAACTGGTTATGAGAATTTCGCTACGCTAGAACCCCCTTAATTTGCATAAATTAGTGTGTAATATGCGTTACGGCAACCATCAATTACGGTTGGCACCAAGGTTCGTAGAAAATGCATAAATACGTCATATTGGATTGGTCATACCGTCAAATGTCGCATCGAGCGTCGCGTCGGGGAAGCGTTACAATTCAAATGTATATTTTTCCACCTTCTCGGAAATAGCTGTTTATTATTGTAATGCAGTTTAAATGAAGTAGGTATTTTTTAATAACCTTTGCTTATTAAGAATGAGTCAGAAAACATATTCACTGCATACTACTAGTAAGCTTTCCCTTTACCTTCTAGTAAAAATGTACAAATGACAGTTTCAAAAGAAAAATATATTTTTTATTAGAACAACTCTCTGTATACAACTTTTGAAGGTTTTTCCCATTAATGTAATGTATCATTGAAGAAGAAGATAACACTAATAATCTTACCGAACGTCCGAAAGAAAACAAGACACAGAAAAATAAAAAAGATAACGGTCGCAACTGCGTCACGAAACCAGATCCTCTCGCCTTACCGGGACAAACGCCTTACCAATTCGGCTACTTCCACCTCTTACTTAAACGTCATATTTGTCAATCTCATATTATATCTCAGTTGCGACCGTTATGTTTTTATTTTTCAGTGTCTTATTCTCTTTCATATTTTCGTTTAGATTATTAATGTTATCTTCTTCTTCAATGAAAATAATATAATTATTAAATTACTTTATATATTTTGATGAATCTCAATTATTTTCGAAGTTTCTGCAAAAAATAAATTTTAAAGTACATTATCGAATTGCATCATTCTCGGCAAAATGTATTATTCTGCAACCATCATTCCGTCATACATCACATGAAGAAAATGTTTTTACACTCAGATAAATTGTTGTAATTCCAACCGCCAAGGCGCCAAGCATCGGGCTGGAGCTTTTTCTCTGAGACTCTGGTTTATTTTAGACAATATTTTTTATAAATGTGTAGACGTGTGAATTTGTGGGCGGGTGTTGTGCTTGAGACACGCAGGGCGGGCGAGGGAGGGCGGACAGCGTGGTGGGTGACGCCCAATTGTCAGAGCCAGCAAGGTGGACTAAATCCATCTAATTCCTTCTACCAGCATTGGATCGTGTTTGGTGTAAATAATAATATCTGATATCGTTTTACATTGCATTCTTCAAACTTGTGTATTTTAAATACACCTTAATCATTTTGATAATAAATAAACATAAGCTAAAGAAGGAGGTAGCGTAACACGGCATAATACCCCAAAAACTAATAACAAAATAATTTTTGGCCATGAAAATCTAAAATCGTATCTGAAAAATAAACATGATCATTTTTTTATACAAGACTGTTAGATAATTTGTGTAATATTTTACCTATTGTTTGGCTTACCGTTTTATTTTATTAATTTTCTTATATCATTATGGAAATGACATAGTAAATTTAAAAACATGCTTTTATTTAGAATTTACACAGTGCAAATTACCCTTAGAAAACTTTCACACAATCGATGCTTGCGCTAATTCGATTATTGTTGCATTTTGGCAACTACCGAGACTGCTTGCCCTCCACCACATAATAGTTCAGTAGAATTTATCTCGTCGCAAAGGACACCAAGTCCTTAAAAACCGCTAAACTAAAGTCTAGCTACTACACGTGAATCTCGCCGCTCCTTGCGCTACTCCGCTAAAATCGTTCAATGTGCAAATATCGCTATAATTTCCATTACGCGTACGCCATTCACTCCCATAAAGCTAATTTCACTATACTCCCTTACCTTTTCCAAACTAACATTGACCTTCCTAGTGACATAAACTCAGTGCATGGTGGATGGAGAATGCACACTAGCAGTTTGGAGATATGGGTAAGTCGCTTCAATTGTATATTAAAATACATAACCGCAATTATCAATTTTATTACATAAAACGCCGCATCAATCGGATTAATGGTTTAGATTACTTCAAGGCTTCTTAATGTATTCAATCTTCATAACTTATTTGACTGCTCCTCAAAAATATGTCTTCGTCTTTTTGGTTTACTTTCGGTTTAAAAATGGCGGTCCTGAAGAAAACTTAAACCCCGCATTTTTTCATGGTATAATTTTCACTTTGTAGCTTTCCATTAAAAAGGGTGCCCGCGGGGCGTGAAGTCACCCAGGGCCGTAAATCATTCATTTAAACATGTTTAAGTGCGCCCTTTATATTATGGTATTGCCACATATCTCTCACAAATTCTACCACCATAACACGGGTATGAGTCTAGCACGGTGGTCGAAAAATCCACAAATGATGTAACCATTCAAAGCAATGAATAAAGAAATTAAAAAAAAAAAATAAATAAAAAATAAAAAATAGCAGGTAACACATTTTGGTAGACCAAATCCGTAGAACGTATGGAGTTTATATATCCAATGATCGAAAAAAACGAACAAATTCTCTTATTGATGTTGCCAGGATATTGATGGTAAAAATCTAAAAGTAGCATGAACAAACAAATAAGAATTAAACAAACGTAATATTATCATAAGCTCACTCATAGGAGATACAGATTGAAAAGTAAGTACCACAATTAAAATCCCAACGAAATTGTCGCCCAAAAAATAACAATACTTGGATAATTTGTAGAGCGCCGTTTTTATGAAAAACCACCCCAAGAGCGCTGTACAATTTATTTGGAATTCTTAGATTCTATCTAATTTTACTATTTACAAAAGAGAACATACGTAGGTAATCTGACCGATTACAAAGGATTCTTGTTCTTCACATTTTTTTTAAAGTTAAAAATAAATATATTTAATAATCAGTCATATAGATATAATAAATATTTAAAAAATCAGCCAGTTCAATTGTTGTTTTTCACACGTTGATTTTATTAAAAAAATTCACTAATCGCGTTTGGGTCCCATACAGGTATCGCGTGTTCGATTCCTCGGCTGGCTTAGTCCTCCATCACGACACAAGCAAAATTTTCAGTTTACTGTGGTGGTTATTCGTAACCTGAGAATATTTTTCCCTCTTTAAAAAATCAATTTAATATCTATCAACGTATAATATTTTATAATGCAGATGTGATGATTTTATAGTGAAGCTGATAGTAATTCAAAACAGGCTATATTATAACATAAATTATTATTTTTGCTTTACATAACAGTTTTATACTTCATAAAAATACATTGTTATAGCAATAAACTTTAAACAAGTCGCAGCTGTTTGTTCTATGTTTTTTAAACGACTTCGAAAAGGAGGAGGTTCTCAATTCGACAAAATATTTTTTTAATTTTTTTTAATTAATTTTTTTTATGTTTGTTACCTTAGAACCTTCGACTGGGTAAACCGATATTAATGATTCTTTTTTTATTTGAAAGCTGGTGCTTTCCGTGTGATTCCATTTTATTTTGGTCTAGTTTTGACAATGGCATCCATGAAAAAATCATATATATATCTTAAATTTGCATCATGTATGTGCGCGATAAATGGACGAATAACTCAATATCACGCCAACCGATTTCGATGATTCTTTTTTTATTGGAAAGAATGTACTTCAAGAGTAGTTTTATGAGAGTTTTCTCGGCCGAATCTTAATCGAATTAGTTAGTGTACTTCAAATTCACTAAAAAACAAAAAATAAACAAAAATTATAACAAAACAAAAAACGACTTCAAAAAATGCACTAAAAAGTAAAAAAATAATTTCGTATTCTTCTACAACTTAAAAATCAACTTACTTTTTCTACTCATCAATATGTAGGTACGGTTGTTATTTTTGGAGTCGGTGTCAGCCAAGGTACCCGGCCCGGCGTGTTCACTTGACAGCTCCCCTCCCGCCGCAGCCCGCTCTCGCCTCTCACTTCGTCAAGTCGCGCGTTATGAAACACGGTAATTTGACTTGAACAGGAGAATTTATTCTCACTTAGTAACACATGTAGGTACACTGAGCTACACTTAACAGATCCTAGATGGCGTGAGGCTTAACATTATTTTGTTATAATCTAACACCCTCTCGTAACAAATTAATCCAAATTTCATATTAACAAAAAAATAAGATTTAAACTTCCGATATGCCCATTGAACTTAAAAATTTATAATGTTTATTTATACACAGACTTTTCGTCAATAAATCAGCTGGCATATTGGAGGTTGAAACATAATCAAGTTTCACTTTATTATCAAATACACATTCTCTAACAAAATGATGTCGTACATCAATATGTTTGGTACGTTTATGAAACAGTGGTTTAACAGCCAATTTAATAGAACTTTGACTATCACTATACAAACATACAGGTGTATTTTTATTGATAGAAATCATATCTGACAATAAACTCTTTAAGTAAATAGCCTCTTTGCAGGCCTCGGATAAAGCCATGTACTCCGCTTCTGTACTTGACAAAGCAATTGTTCTTTGTTTTCTGGATTCAAAAGAAATGACACATCCTGACATTATGAAGCAGAAACCAGTATATGACTTTCTATCTAAAGTACATGACGCCCAATCCGCGTCCACGAAACCATGTAAAGGGTAATCATTTTTCTTATAAACTAAACCATAGCTTTTAGTTTTCTGTAGATATTTTAACAATCTTTTTAAATGTTTCCAATGAGTTTCATTATAACAGTTATTATACTGACTTAAATAACTTACACTATAAGCAATATCTGGTCTTGTCAATACAGATAGGTACATAAGGCTTCCTATCAGCTGTTGGTATGGATATTTTAAAATATCATCATTATTATTTAAATCTTTTTCCAACTTTAAATTAACTTCCATAGGGGTTTCTGAAGTATGACAATCTGACATATTGAACTTATTTAAAATATTATTTACAAAATGTTCTTGGTCAACAGTAATACAATCTTTTTGAGCATTTACCCTCATTCCTAGACATTGTTTAATTTGACCTAAATCTTTTATCTTGAATTTATTGACAAGTTCAGTCTTTAACTGGTCATAATAATTTTCTGAATTATAAAATACAAAGAAATCATCCACAAATAATGCAACAAATATTTTAACATCATTATTACTTTTTATAAACAGACAAGGTTCATATTTGGATTTTTTGTAACCTAAATTCAATACCTAAATTCAAACATTCTTCTACTCTAGTATACCAAGTTCTAGCAGACTGTTTGAGGTTTGAGACCATAAATAGCTCTTTTTAATTTTAATACTTTATTTTTACAATTTACAAAATGAGAGTATTCTGGTATCTCTGTAAAAACATTTTCTTTAAGAAAACCGTTTAAGAATGCTGTTGGTACATCAAAGTGATTCATTTTGAGATTAAGTTGTACGCTTAAAGCAAATAATAATCTAATATAGAATATCTTAACACTGGCGAGAACGTTTCGGTGAGGTCTATGCCATTTTTCTGGGAAAAACCCTTTGCAACAAGTCTCGCTCTGAAACGCACTTCACCGTCACTGTTATATTTCTTTTTAAGCACCCACTTATTTTTTACCACTGTGACATCATTAGTCCTATCCATTAGCTCCCAAATGAATTGTTTTCCATTTCACCTTTTTTTTTTTTTTTTTAATAATTAATTTTTGTGACTCTGGATCAAACAATCGATAGCCTTTGGTGTTTTCCGAATAGCCAACTAGGAACATTTTAGTTGCCTTTTTATCCCATTTTTTGCGCTTTTCTTTCGGAATATGGACCATCACTCGACTGCCAAAGATTCGTAAATGGGAAACATTTGGCTTTTTTCCTGTCCACATTTCATAAGGCGTAGTACCACGGCTTAGTCCCGCCGTTGGTGATCTATTTATAAGATACACCGCCGTATTTACAGCCTCTACCCAAAACTTCTTTTCGAACTGTGCATCAAATAAAAGACACCGTGCTTTCTCCACAATTGACCTATTGTATCTTTCGGATAGCCCATTTTGTTCTGGAGTATATGCGTTTGTTTTCTGATGCACTATACCACACTGCTTCAAGTAATTTTTCATTTCCGCTGAGCAGAACTCGCCACCATTATCAGATCTTAATATTTTTATTTTCTTTGATTGCTGATTCTCAACTAAATTTTTAAACTCCTTGAAGTATTTGAATGTTTGATGTTTTGACTGTAGAAAGTATACAAAACACATTCTGCTATAGTCATCCACAAATATTAAAAAGTAGCTGGCCATTCCAAGTGAATTATTCTCCATAGGCCCACATAGATCACTATGAACCAATTCCAGCGTTTCCTGACTCTTGCTAGTACTCAGAGGAAAAGGCAGCCTCGCCTGCTTGCCCTCACAGCATATCGTACAGCTGGATTTATCAATTTCACAATTTTTTTGTTGAAATATCACACCTTCAACTGCTCCGTTCTTCATCGCATTCAGAGTTTTACAATTAATGTGTCCCAACTTTCGGTGCCATATTTCACTTGTCACATTTGTTGCTGTACACGCAAACAAATGTTCTGACTTAATATTTAATCTATACACACCATTTACTAAATTTGCAACACCTACCAGTACATTCTATCGATTGCGTATTTCGCAAACTGTTGCTTCAAAGTTAACTTTGTTCCCACTTTAAATCAGCTGACTTACTGATAACAAATTAGTTGATAGATTCGGCACACATAAAATATGTTTGACAGGGATATCAAACTCCGAATTATTCACTACTGTCGTAATCATAGTGTTTCCTGAGCATATAACCGGTATTTTCTCTTCATTTGCAATAATTATGTCTTTCACTTTATGATTAAACGATACATCCTGTAAACAACGTTTATCAACAATCATATGTGAGCTTGCAGCAGAATCCACATACCAATGTGAATTATTGAATGTTCCATTCAAAAATATTGCACTAAATGCATTGGTTTCACTTTTTTTCTGTGTATTATTCGGGCACTTATTCATATAATGACCGAGTTGTTGACACTTGTAACAGCGGATTGTTTTGACAGAACTCAAAGATGGCGGTGGCGTCGACGTTTTCCATTTTGTCTTATATGCAGGGCTGCCAATGCTGCCATTTCTCTTGCTGTGTCGGTGCTGCCAACCTTTTGACAAAAATGCACTATTTGTTCCAGAGCTGCCAACTTCGGAACTCATGTCCAGCAATTTCGATTTTATGACATCCGTGCTGATAATCATACCACTATGCTCGATCGCCATTACTAAAGGAGCAAATTTATCCGTTAGCCCAGTGAGCAGAAGAGATCCAATCCACTCGTCCGTTATCTGGAAACCGGTACCTTTAAGTTTCTGTACTGTATCAACCATTTGAGTTACATAGGCACCCATTGATTCTGAGTCTTCTAGTCGAATAGATATTAGCTGACGAAGTAAACTGATGCGACGAGTGAAGCCAGAGTCGTCATATAAGGCCTTCAAACGTTTCCATACACCTTGTACTGTTTGCTCGTTTTTGATGTGAACATAAATAGAGGAGTCAATCGTCATAATAAGTTTAGCTTTTGCCTTTTTATCATCCAAACTTATACAATCAGATGATTCTGGCTTGTGAATATCGACACCATCCAACATCAAAAAATGTTCAGCAGCATATTGCCATTCATTAAAATAATTCTCGTGGCCCTTCAATCTTGGTACATTCACTATGTAACTTCCCGCCATATTGAAAAATAACACTCCGGGACCGAAAATGCTTTAACAGATTGTCAATCCCAAAAACAGTTATTATTGCAGCGGTTTACTCTGTTTTTCTGGAGTATATAATAAAGGTCTTTATTCCAGAATGTGGGGAGGTGAGTGCAATCCCACACATCCTATATAGTGTGTAAGTACATACATAAAACACATAGATATTTATAAAATATGGTAATAAGAAAATAAAATAAAAATACAAGTAAAAAATAAAAAAAAATCAGTCTGGGGTTATGGGAGCCAGTGTCTTCCTCCAATGTTCTTCTAAGCTCGATCCTGAAGTCAAACGGGATTCTATTATGAGAATGTTTCTGGAGTGGTTTATCCTTCCCCTCAGTCCTGCAATCCTGGTTCTTAATAGAGCTTTAAATCCTGGAACTCGCCCTTCTGTAAACATTGAGGAGGCACTGCAGTGCCTGGGGAGTCCAAACATCAGACGGTAAGCATTGTTATATTGCACCCGAAGCCTTTCCATGGTTCTTTTTTTGAAGGTTGCCCAAAGCTCGCATGTGTACAGGGTTGTGCAGAAGGCTAGGAATAGCGTCCTTTTTACCCGTAGACTGCATAGCCGAAATCTTCTACTGAGCATGTTGGATTTTATGCTCAGTACGCGCCTCTGCCTGTCAATATCTTCATCATCTGTTAATTTATCGTTGATGATATGTCCTAGATATTTCGTAGATTCTACTGTTTTTAGGAGTTCGCCGTTCAAAAAGGCGGGGGGGATATTTTTTGGGCCTTCAGCGTGTTTTATGACCAACCGTGCTGTTTTTTACGCATTATAGATCATGTTGGTTTCGTGTGCGAATTCTTCACAGATCTTCAGGAGGATTCGTAATCCCCTTATTGACGGTGCCATCAGAACCATATCGTCTGCGTAGCTCATGTTGTTAATACATTGACCTCCGATGTGGCAGCCCACTCCAGCATTTTTTAGCCTATGGGTTAGTATGATACACTGTTCACAGACTGTCCACTTAAAAGTAATTTTACGTGAGAAAACTTTACTTTAACGCGAATTATAGCTACTGGGCCCATAACCTAATGAAACACGGTAATTTGACTTGAACAGAAGAATTTATTCTCACTTAGTAATACATGTAGGTACACTGAGCTACACATAACAGATCCTAGATGGCGTTAGGTTTAACATTATTTTGTTATAATCTAACAGCGCGTGCGACACAATCACATCTCACCTATAACTATGTATGTAGTTACAAACCTACCTTGGCTGACACCAGCCCAAAAATAACAATCGTACCTACATATTGATGAGTAGAAAAAGTAAGTTGATTTTTAAGTTGTAGAAAAATACGAAATTATTTTTTTACTTTTTAGTGCATTTTTTGAAGTCTTTTTTTGTTTTGTTAAAATTTTTGTTTTCAATAAGAAAAATGATTTCAAAATATAAAATAAAATATGCAGGGTACTGCTTGCTAGCAACATTAATTATATAATCGTGTACCAACTGTATTTAAATTTTCTTATCTCCATGTGTAATCTTATATTACGTTTGCAACCTTTTTGTGGAAATTTTAATAAAAATAACATTTACATACTTAATATAACAATAATACGTATGTGCTTGTATATGTGCATATATTTTTATATACATACGTATCTTTGTTGATACATATCTTTCTAATAAATATAATATGTTATTTACACGCCTCGGAACAAACTCTGTCTAGTGAGGTGGGTAAA
Source organism: Limnephilus rhombicus (assembly GCA_929108145.2). Classification (NCBI taxonomy): domain Eukaryota; kingdom Metazoa; phylum Arthropoda; class Insecta; order Trichoptera; family Limnephilidae; genus Limnephilus; species Limnephilus rhombicus. The sequence continues at coordinate 53,751,149 of OV815282.1, read as the reverse complement.
AGAAAACTATGTACATAAATGAAAATAAAATAAACGCCCGAGTTGCCGGCACTGAAATTGAAAATGAAAAACAAGTGTTGAAACTCCGGCATTTTGAAAGTGTTTAAAGCCGGGTAGCATATATGTAAACGACCATACTTCGATCTTTGTACTATGCTAAGATCCACTCCCACTTGGCATACCGTTCGGGTATCTGGGGTTTTGCTACCAAAAAATGATATTGGAGGTGCAAATAATCCAAAATAGAGCCCTACGTAACATTTTTGGCTTGCCTCGGGATACACTTGTTAAAGATATTTACCGTCACGCACTTGTATTGCCATTTAAGATTGTTCCTAGCTTTGAGATAACAAACCCCATCTTAAATATTATTCACTGCAACACCCACCCAAATATAAAACTGAACTATAACAACGACGTTCACCAATATAATACACGACAACACAAAAACTACATATATCAAAAATACTCAACAAAGTTCGGACTGAAATCATTAAAATAACTAACTATAACAAATTGCCTGAAGAATTAAGACAGGTATATGCCTCTAACAAATCTCGAAACGATATATTGAAATCCTATTTTTTTCAAATGTTATTTGGAAAACGAGTCATAAGTAGGTTCAAACTCTGATCTGATAGCTAACCTGATTATCTCCAAGTACCAAACTTTGTTCATCCAAATATGATGGGCGCAGTTTATATCTTTTTTAAATCTTGTCATGTATTTTGTATGTAAACATCTTGTACTAGGTCTGTATATTTTTGAGCCCGTACCTTTTATTGTGTTTTCCTGCTTCTGTTTTTTTTAATGCATTTCTATAGTCCATCATAGAGGATACTTGAAAATGTTTTGTAATTTTTTTTTTTCATTTATTGTGTCTGCATATTGGGTTAACTTTTCAAAAGTACCAATTGGCGATCTCTTAATGAGTTTTGATAACTCATGGGAATGCAACTTCGTTGTATGTTTTATTTAAATAAAAAAAAAACTATAAGTAGAAAAAAGATTAGTAGAAGGTACAAAAATTTATTAAATGTTGTTAAATCATTACAAACATTATTATAATACATTTTTAATAATAAGTAGGTGTGTCTCTTTTAGCTCCCGCTTAAATTGTGATGAATCTATTGACATAAAACACGTGTATGTATATGGTGGATAAATATTACTCCTCTAATATAGGACTAGGCAAAATATTAACCGAGAACTCTTTGATCTACTAAATATACTTTGCAATTCCAAGCGGATAGAATTTATTCTCCCCCGCTTGAGAAAATCATGATAAAATTACAGAGCATGGCTGTTTGCCTGTTTTAGACACGATTAACATATATTTGAGGGTGCTCATCATGTAATACAGGAAGGCTTTACGAGGTAACAAGGATTCTGCACCCCTCAGATTAGCGTCCTCTTGGAACACCTACTAACAATGTGTACCTACACCCAACACCCTACAGCCCCACACCCTACATCATTTTGTATTATCCTACAGGAGACCAGAAATATGTAAGGTTTGTAAAAGTCCAAGAAAGAATGGAATCCGTAAACGAATAAAATATTGAAAAAATGCTAAATGCAAAATTAACCTTAATGCTTAAAATGATTTATCATTAAATGTAACAATATAATTAAGTGAATTGCTTTCTGGAGCCTTAAGCACGGTCAATCGATAAGGATTTTAGGATAAATTTCGGTAACTTCTCATCGTTCCCTAGGAAAACTGTAGATCGCTAACGTACAAACAACACCAACCGGTCAGTGGCTGAGTGGGCATCGCGTTTGAGTGCCACCGCATATTCTATTCTCGGCTGGCTAAGTCTTCCAACATGACACTAGCAACATTTTCCGCTGATGATATATGGAGATTTTCAAACATTATTGGGTTAGTTTGTAACCCGGAAAAGTTTGTCTTTCTTTAAAACAACAAAAAAAACGTTGACTTAGAACATATTATTAAGAACACTTGGTCATCGACTGATATTTATTTTTTGTTGATCTACAGTCATGTTGGACACGATGAGAAGTTACCAAAAGTTATCGATACAATATTTATTGATCGACCGTGCTAGGTGCCCTGGTTGATCTTTTAGTAGGTTACAAAGTTTGCTTTATGATTGTTCGTGAAGTGGTATATCCACATTAGTCAATTTCTAGATTAACACTTTTGATGATATTTGTATTTTTAAAAATATGTTTGCATATAAGGTGGTCTGAAATAAGAAAAAAAAAATAATTGAATATTTAGTTACAATATAATATTGGGTGGTCCAACCATAAGGTACGATGTAGCGTAACGTAAGAGTCTTTCTGCTGCAACCCAACCTACCAACAATCAGAAGATATTAATTCACTCCTGTCTAAGAACTTGCACTTCCTGTAATTTCCCAAACTTGGAACACGCCACCCACATTAAATATCTGGGGGTCATCATTGATCAACACCTTCGTTGGGATTAGCACTTGGCCAGTCTAACCCCACGCATCCGCAAACTCTCTTATGTCTTTCGAACCCTAAGAAATATCCTTACTACCTCAACTCTTAAAACTGTTTACTACGCTCTCTGCCAATCCCTACTAGCATACGGCATTATAACTTGGGGTGGCTGTGCACAATCTATCATCGAACCTCTACTAAAAGCCCAAAAAATGGTTATACGTGTCATTAACAAGCGACCGACAAGATACGCTTCTAAACGACTCTTCGTCGAGTATAACGTTTTAGACATACGGCAACTCCATCTAAAATTTATGCTGATACATTTCCTGTTCAGATACAAAAACAAAACTCTCTTACAACACAACTACACCACCAGAACAATAACCAACAGACACTACACTGTACCTACTCTACACACCACGTCATCTCAAAGACAATTTTTCTTCCTAGCTCCTAAAATCTTTAACCTTATCCCTGAAAACCTGAAAACGTTGAGTCAACCCCTTTTCTTTAAAAAACAAATAACGAAATGGATCCTTACACATGGAATACATTACAATTTTAACACCCATTCACTTTACACTCTATCAATTTAATCACCTTTCACACAAAACATAATATATCTCTATTTTCTAAATTAGCGGCATTGTATGTACAAAATTAATTAATGTGATCTATAGCTAACAACTCCTCAAATTTTTCATTTTATAATAATTCTCTAACTTCTCCATCTTCTTCTTGTAACCCAATCTAACTATAAGTATATCTTTTTCTTATTATAGAAGATCTGTGTGCAAAGTATTAAGAGCAGGCAAAAAATAATATATTTTTATTTACTATCTAAGCAGCATTGTATGTATAAAACTAATAACTGTGAACTATATATCAATAATTCCTTAATATACTAGTAATAATTTATCTTTTCCAATAATTCTTTAACTTTTTCACCTTATTCTTGTAATCCATCTTGTTAATATTGTAATTCATATAACTACATAAACTCTCTTATTGTAGAAGAATTTGTGTGCATAGTATCAATTAGTGAAAAATTCAACCTATACAAATAAATGTACATCCGCAAACTGTAAACTTCACCCGCCATAACACAGGGTCATCCCTAGTATGGAGGGTGAAATATCACAAAAAAACTATTTGTACTTTAAAAAAAAAAAATGTTAATTGTTAGCCACACCTTAATGTCAAGTTTTTGCCCAAATTTATTTGACATGTCTTTATTTCAGTCTTTGACAAATTCGACACTGCGCATTAAGATTGTTGAAGCGTTTTATGAGAATGGGCGTGAAAATAATCTTCAGCGATGAGGCACACTTTCACCTTAGTGAATTCATTAACAAGCAGAATTGCCGCATTTGGGCAAATGGGAATTCACCAGTGATCGTTGAAAAGCCAATGCTTCCACAAAGAGTGACTATTTGGTGCGGTTTATAGGCTGGCGGCGTCATCGGTCCGTACTAACAGAATACATCAAATGTAACAGACGTCTTGATGCATTAGATCTTGTTTACGTGAAACTTTTGCAGCTGGTCGCCACACGCGTCCCTTTAAAATATTATCGCCTACTACCTATTCAGAGAAGAGTAAACAATATATTAATCAAGTCGATTCTTGCGAAATGTTACACAAAAGGCTGCACGTGTTATTCACAACTAAAGCACTTAGCAACCAAAACGCCTTGCATTATATTGATGATAAATCCTGCATTTTAAGCAGGTAAGAAAACAATACACATGTCCAAACCAGTTTGTTATTCAAACGAAACTTAGCATACCAGACACCTGCCTCAAACACCTGGGGTAATTAAGATAAACAACAGATGCCGAAATGCAAAACATCTTTCCGTTTTTCTTCAAAACAGGTGTACGCAAAATTTAGCATAAAAACCATCTGAAAATAAATATTTATATTCATTACCCAACAAGTCTCTGAGTTATTCAAATCAAATCAAAAAATATTTATTGTAAAATAAAAATTACAAAAGGTGTAGCTTATGGGTAGACCCCATTTCTTCCAGCTAACCACATTTATTTAATTACAATGTTTATGTAATATTATTTGTTTTATTATAATTACAATGTTTATACAGATAAAATAACAATATTCCAATGAAAAAAAAAGAAAAATACAAATATATATACCAATAAAAATGGGCGTTTCATTTACGTGAGGTATTCACTCAACGTGTAGTGACATTTATTAACAAGGAAAGTGTTTAGTGACGATTTGAATGTGTGTGTATCTTGTATTTGTTTAATGTTATGTGGAAGGTTGTTATATACTTTAATGGCCATGTAGTATGGTCCTTTTTGGAATGTTGTTTTGTTTGCTTTTGGTATTAATAGGTTTTCTGTGAGCCTTGCAGCGTATTTATGTGTTGAGTTTTTTAGTGGGAACTTGTCTGTAGATGATCGCACTAACATGCATAACTCCATTATATATATATATATGTCTGTGACTGTTAGAATTTTCAGATTTTTAAACATAGGTCTACATGAATCTAAACGACCGGAGTTTGTAATTTTTCTTATGCATCTCTTTTGTATGATGAAGACATCTTTGGCGTTTACCGAGTTTCCCCAAAAAATAATACCGTATTTTATTATTGAATATACATAACCATAGTATGCGGCTATTACTGATTCGGTGTTCAATATTTTTCTCAAGGTACCCAGAACATAAGAAAAACTACTGATTTTTGCTACAATTTTTGAGACATGTTCTTTCCAGTTTATGTTTATGTCTAATTCTATTCCCAGTAATGAACAGGTTTGGGAAGGTTCGATAATATTATTATTAATGTTTACATTTATATTTATAGGTGTAGCTTGCACTGGACAAAATTTTAAAATTTGGGTTTTGTTTGTGTTGAGTGATAGATGTTGCGATAACAGCCAGTTTGCTTTTAATTGGCAAGTCTCGTTAACTTGTTTATTAAATTCGTCAACGTCTCCATTACATTCAAACAACAAAGCGGTGTCATCAACGAACATTGAACATTCTGTGCCAGCAATTATTGGGAGTTAGTTTATATAGATAAGGAAGAGGAGAGGCCCAAAAATGCTTCCTTGTGGCACACCCTTGTTTATTTTTCTCCATTTGGATTCTACCATGTACTGGACCATTTTTTCATCGATATTTGAAATTTGAACTTTCTGCTGACGATTTTTTAAGTACGATTCAAACCATTTTAATGCTAATCCTGTAATACCAACATGTTCAAGTTTAATTAGAAGAAGCTCATGATCAACATTGTCGAATGCTTTTGAGAGGTCGAGAAAGATACCTACGGTTTTTTTTACTAACATTAATATTTTCTAGAATTTTGTTCAAAAAATTGAATACTGCCTGTGTTGATGAACGGCCTTTACGGAATCCAAATTGTTGTGGACATATTATCTCAAAGTTTTCGAGAAAGTTATAAATGCGATGGTACATGGTTCTTTCAAATATTTTTGAAAAGTTTGGTAATAAGGATATCGGTCTGTAGTTTGAGATTTCCTGTTTAGGACTCTTCTTTAAAAAAGGTACAATAAGAGATTGTTTTAATTGTTCTGGGAAGGTTCCTGATTCGAAAGATTTGTTAATTAATATTTCCAACGCTTAACTTAACGCTTCTGCACGTGCTTTTATAATTTTTATAGGGATTTTGTCAGTGCCGACACTGCTTTTATTTTTCAGTTTTGCGATGATTTTAATAATTTCCTCCCTGTTTACAGGCGTTATGAAGAATGATCGCGACTGTTTGTTTTCGACTGTTTTGGCAGATTGTGGATGTAGAGATGTATTTTGTGGTGGTGGCGGTGGTGCAAAGAAAATGTTAAATTCATTTGCAATATTTTTTGGTTCTGATACCAGGTTATCATTTATTTTAAGACAGATTTTTGGTTTACTTTTAGAATTAGAATTATTTGAGTTCTCTTTTATTATGTTCCACGATGTTTTGGTTTTATATTGCGCGTTTTGAATTAGTTTACTATTATAATTCCGTTTAGCTACCTGTTTTACTTTACTAAGAATTTTTTTGTAATATTTGTAATTGTTTATGATTGTGAGGTCATTTGTGTTTTTTTGTTTCATGTATAGGTGTCTTTTTTGTCTAATAGATATCTTAATACCAGTCGTTACCCAATTTATTTTGCGTTTTTGGGGATATTTATACAGTTTAAAGGGGAAACAAAACTTCATACCATTATTTATTTCATTAATGAAGTATTCGTAGCTGTCATTAATGGATTCAAAGGATTTCAGTGGTTCCCAACATATACATGATAAGTAATTGTTAAAAATGTTAGTGTTTTCTGTGTTAAATAATTGTTTTTTTTTGTATACCACGTTTGGTTTATATTATATTCTATTTTTACGTGCATTAACTGTGCCATGTGATCTGATACAGCTAATTCTGTGACTTCCCATGTGTAAGAGCATTTTGGTATATTTGTACCTATATGATCAATTATACTTTTTTTATTTCCTTGTATACGAGTAGGTTTATCAATAATCAAGCGTATGTTGTGAGATTTTAATGTGTTTTTGAGTGAATCTGCGTTTTTGTTCTTGTAGCTTGTATCAATATTTAAGTCACCGCAGAGTATTATTTGTTTTTTGTTGTTTTTGCAAATTTTGTTTAGTAAAATCTTTATCTCCCGAAACGTTATCTCCCGAAACCGAAGTGACGATCGGAGTCCAGCGCCCTATTGTTTATAGTATTTGTATGGAACAAATAAGTGGTCTCATACATCAAATATAAAAGTAAACATAAGAATTCACGAAAAAAATTGCCTTCTTAGAATCGCATCCTGTAACTCAAACTGTGTACACATTAGTAGTAAAGAAAAAATAAAATATCTTGGAATAATTATCGATAATAACATCAAATGGAAAAGTCAAATAAATTCCACAGTAGACAGAACGAGAAAACTGATCTATATATATTTTTAGACTTAGAAATACTGTATCATTAAAAATACTAAAACATATTTTTTATTTTTATTTTAACTTTATGAGTAAAATCTCAAATTGTAATATTGAATTAAATGGAGACAATATAAGCGAAACTCAATCGAAAATCTGGAAACAGAAAAATCAGAAAAAGATATTGACGCCTTTGGGACAAGAGAGCACTTAGTTCGGGTTTTAATCTTGCAATCATACATAAAGATAGTAGCCAATAATTTGTGCGTTAAGAAAAATGAAGATAATGTGGGTGGTTCTTAGTCGAAGTATGATACAGTTAAAAATGACCGAATTTGATCGAACACCGTGGCGCAGTGGTTAGCGCGTTTGCCCGGAAAGCAAGAGGTCCTGGGTTCGTGTCCCAGAGGTGACAGTTTTTTTTATTAAAAAAAAATTTAAAATACTCAGTACCATCTCATAACTTTACTAATTGTTGAGAAATATGTTTTTGCTTTATCAATCCTTTGAATCAATTTATTAACTAACCTATAGTTTTATTACTTATATCGTGTTTTCTCATACTATTAGTATTTATAATAATATTTTTAATTTATATAGATGTAAAAATAATTACTTGTCCTCTCCTAAACACAAGCAGCTGCTTTATTAGAAGAGTGATTGAAATATTGTTGTTATGTTATGTTGTAAAATTGTAACTTTAATTAATTTTAAATAAAAAAAAATAAAAAATGAAAATAAAATTTTAAAAAACTTCTTCGAAAATGAGGTCGACCAAGCAGTTTCCGTGAATGATTTTCGCTATCGCGAAATTGATAACGGACCTTCTGTGGCCGTATGATCTCACGTCGCGTCGTGGTGATGTCAATTGGCATCCACGATCATGTGATTTGACACCGTTGAACTTCTTTCTTTGGGGTTTTTTAAAAGAAAAAGTGTACGGCAATAAGCCAAGAACAATTCAAGAGCTAAAGGATGTGACAATTCGGCGCATTAATGACATTGAACGATAGAGGTAAGCCACCAAAGCCTTGGCAGCATTTGACCGATATTTTGTTTCACACATAATAAATAATTTCATAGATATTTATATCATAATAAAAAAATAAGATAATTCTCTGAAAACTTTTTGTTTTATTTACAACTAGCTGACCCGACAAACTTCGTACCGCCTCAGAATCAATAGCAGTTGAATTAAATTCAGTTTTTTTATTAAGTTAAAAATTACGCAATGAAGCAATTATCAATGCGCAACTGTCCGTGTTTTGTTTTTGTCAGTATCAGAGATGGCGTTGTGTACGGATTTATATTTTTGTGATTTTCTTACTTTTACAATTACTCACGGGAATTCGGGAGGCGGATACGGGTGCCGCCGCCCCGGGAACCATTTATTGAATAACCAACACCTCTGCCATAGATCACCCAAGTGGTTCGCTACGTTTGGTGATTTAGCAGGGGTGCCCGGGTTCATGAGGTGACTTATGTCCGGGTCTTGGCAGTTGATGGCACCTGCTACGTGGCGGGCCGGATCGAGAGAGACTGGTTGAGGGAGGCCTTTTGACCTTTCCAGCCGGACTCTCTCGACCCATTGCCTTGCACCACAGTTGGAGGGATGGATTCATACATCCGTCACTCCCGGACACACTGACCCCCAGATTTCTACCCACCCCTCATACCTTTTTCCTTCCCAGAACTTTCTATCCTCCCCATTCCTTAAAAAGATCCTCCACACAGCATCCCCTAAGATGACATAGGTCCTGAGAGAAATTATTTTCCTCAGGGCCTCCTGTGTGGAGCTTATGTAAAAAAATGCGTTTCATTTCAGAGATTTATTATAATTATTGTATTTTTCCTTTGGAGGTGTGCAGACATACGTTCACCATTTGTCTCATTTTCGACTATTGACATTGAGTGTGTAAGAAAGAAGGGCAGCATTATATGATTAAAAACAAATGCACAACAATCAACGACCTCTGTAGTCCAGTGGGTAAGACTCTTGACTCACAATCCGGAGTTCGCGGGTTCGAACCCGGCATGCGCAAATAAATTTTAATTGATCAATTTGTGTTATTTCACAATTAATTCATTTAAAATAATATATAGTATATTTGCGGCATGTTCCAGAGTGGAAGATACTATCAGTATCGCCCTGGTGTAAGACCACCATTCAGAATTGAAACGTTGCTTGAAAATGGCTTTAGCCGTGTTTAGTGACCAGATCTGAATAGCCAGGTACTTTCCAACCTTCCTCTTCCCCACCTCCTTCCCCTCCCCACTACCTTCAGCCTCACAACATAACCCAATTGGGGATGCCATAGTCTCACTGGTTCCAGACGGGAGCAGTTGAGATTCTTGTGCGGTATTCACTGTAAAAAAAAAAAAAAAACGCATTGACATTTGACGTTTTTGACATTTGACGTTTTTGAATGTTTGGAATTCATGCACAGTTCAATATTATACCCCTCACAATATTGCTGCAGTTCTGTCAAAATAGGAGAATTCGTTCCATAAAAAATGTATGGTGAAAATAATTTTCTTTATAACTATTTATTTCTTTAACTTTTGTGATGGTTTAATAGTTATTATCCTATCCGGGGCGGAGACAAATCCAACAAATCAAAGATCATCAAAATCAGCCCAGCCGTTCTCGAGTTATAAATAGTGTAACTAGCCCGACTTTGTTTTATATATTAGATTAACATCGTGCGTTATGGTTGTATTTAAATTTTTCTTTTACAGAAAATCGCAAGTATCCGACGCTTTGCGCGGAGGTTCGTACACAGTTCGTAAAAAAGTTCTAGAAAAACTGCAATCACCATATACAATTCAATTATTGCTCCACACTTCAACTACTGCTCAAGTATACTTTTCCTATGTAACGAAAGAGAACAAAATAAGTTACAAATTCTCCAAAACAGGGCAATGAGAATAATTCTTCGACGAAACAGATTTTCAAAAATTATTAAAATGTTAAAGAAACTAAATTGGTCGACCGTGAAACAGATGCTGACCTTGAACACGATGGTATTTATCCACAAAATATTGAACAACACGTTACCAAAATACTTCTCAAATAAAATTTTATACAATAAAGACATTCACAGATATAACACAAGGACGTGCAAGGAAATTAGGCTACAAAAAAAGGACAAAGCGAATACGCAGAACAGTCTACTTGCTGTACAAGGGAATGAAGTTGTATAACACACTACCAGAAACAGTCCACACCAATTGGAAAGTTCAAGATGTATTGTAGGAGCTACATAAAACTTGAAAAAATATAGTGAATATGAAATATTATTATCAATTAGAAATTTGTAAACTTAAATGTACAAATTACTAAAATAAAAATTATTATTATTATTAAACTTGTCGGTGACGCCAGTTTTACCAGGCGGCGACCATCCGGGCTAGGTTATTCCAGGCGAAGTTGTTCCGACTCGCACCGTCAAGACTCTAAACATCACTTTTGTTAGACATTTTGTAAATTATTGCGTGTTAGCACAGTATAAATGACGGATACAACATCAGTTTGGTTGTGAATGAGGTCATGAAATACCTCTTCCATAGGTCACCCCAAGTGGTTATCTACATTTGGTGACTTAACAGGGCTTCATCCGGTGAGGTTTATCCAGGGTCTCGGCGGCAGTTGCGCTTGCCCAATTACTGTGTGGGGAGGAATTCTTACGTTCGTCATCGTGGATACGCTAACCCCCAGATTCCTACCCTCGTACCCTTTTCCATCCCAGAACTTCCTCTCCTTTCTTTTCTAACAAACCCTCCACGCAGCATCCCCAAAGACGATATAGGCCCTGTTGCGTACCTCGGTGGAAGAACCCACGTTCTGCCCCAAAACTAGCTCAGATAGGTCGGCAGAACAGGAGGGGCTCTCAGCATCAAGGGTCGTAGGTAGCTAAAAAAGGGGGGGGGGGGGGGGTACATAGTATATGCCAACACTCGTCACGCCTCGTCAAATAAAAGATCGTCTAAGGTAAACATTTCTTGTATTGTCGGGATCACACACAAATATAGCAGGGCAGTACATTTACAATCAATTACTAGGCACAGGTACACTAATCGACTACCTACACATGGGGGAAGCCTATCAAATCTCTCTCAAATCTCATCCTCCCTGAGGGTCGGTTGTTGTTCGCGGGACATGAAAGGACACAACAAAATGGGGGAAAGTGGCGTTACTCACGGGTACCAGGTGGCGGCAGGGCGAGCATTCCAGGGGGACGCTTGCCTGTAAGTATGGCAGGCTACGCCCAACAGGGAATCCATTGCAATCAGGTAGCGTGGCAGAGGGGCCGGTCAACTCGGGCCTCACGGAACATGGCGGACGGGCGCGTCTCACGTTCGCCTCCGTGAATTCTGTGGAATGTTCCGGAACCGTGGTGCTGTCGCAGCGGCGGGCACGGGTTACGGCTGGAGGGGTCTGGGCGAGAGTGCGGCGCGTTGCCGGGTCGCGAGAGCGTGGGGCGTTTGGGCGAGGTGAGAAGGGATATGAGTGCCCGGGGGGGACGGGCGGTGTGCAACTCACTGGCGTAGGGTGGTGCCTGAGCGCTACGTAACAGCCCGTAGGCCTCTTGTTCGGAGCCAATGTAAAAAAAATTAAAACGCTCTAGTTTTGATGTCTCCGGATATCAACAATGATTGGTGGTGATTTGGTTCACTCAGTTGAAATTTCAGTAGTAAATTAAATGGATTGTGCAAAAAGATATTTTTGGCATGAGTACACAAAATGAGTATCGGATACGTACGTAACCTCATGAAAAAAGGCCGTAATATTAACTTGGCATTTGGCATACAATACGAGTTTGAAAAAAAATTAAAAAAAACTCTCTAATTTATCTTCATTTGTGACGCTCAATGTTTCTACTCGGTCATCCGGTCAAGGCTGTGTTACGATACGCTCTACGAGTAAATTCCCGCTTTCCCCTTGCAAGAAATGACATACCACACCCCTCGCCCACATTCCCGCAAGCCGCGCGGCTAGTGCAATTCCCTCGTTCTCCTTGCAAGAAATGACATACCGCACCCCTCCCCTGCGATCCGGCAGGAGCCCGCTGCCCGCCCCGCTGAAATCAACCAGCCGTCGTTGCGACAGGCTGCGCTTATCTCGGTACACTCAGTAAATTCCCGCGGAATCGCCGATTTTAATGGCGTTCAAATTAAAGCCGATCACAAAAGTAGTATACCTGGTCGCGGACATGGCCCGCTCCATTTGGAGATCACTGCTACCAGCCCCAACCCCGGATTGCAGCCCCCGGCTTCCTGCATTTGTGTGGACAAATGTGAATAATAACGTCATGATGGAAACCAACGAAGCAAGGAAGTCATTGGACCTGTAAAAACTGTGAGTTGAATCTCGATTTCCCCCTTAATTAAATGTGTCCCCTAGCCATACACGATTGATACGACCACACCCCAGAGGTATTTGAGAGACCCGTTCGTAGGAAATACCTAGCTAGGCCTTGTTGTTGATTTGTGACTAATAATTATGTTTTGCTAGATGTTGTATTTAGACAATACAGATATGTTTCACCCAGTTACCACTTTCATTTGATGGGCTCACGTGGGCGGGCTTTGGCATTTACCTATGTACCTTTTACCCCCTAGTCACCTACGACCTTGGCGAGGAGAGATTTCCTGCCTGCCGACGACATTGAGCTGGCCGAGAGCAAAAGATAGGTGGCCTCCCCCCCCCCCTTGGGACCGCTACACTGGCTACAATGTGGGGCCTTTCTCCTCTGCTTTTTGGTGCCAACACTGGGCCCAAAAATTTTTTTTCTTTCACTGCCAAACCCACAGCCAAGCTGCCGCGTGAATCCACTCAAATGAGGGACCACTTGAATATTTCAATTTCAATGCCCTGTTGATTTCCCCCAAACAAACACCTTTGTCGCACATTAATTATGCACTGAGTTAACCTCTGTAAAACACGGTCATCTTGTTATCCTAGAACATGTTGCGAGAACCGTTTGTTTGGCGCGAAAACACATTCCGCCGGCAAATAATGATACGCCGACCGTAGCTGAAATGTTAGCCACATCGTTCTGATAAGAACAATAATTGAAACACGTTTTTTTGTTAACCACCGAAATGAGTGAAATAATATTGTGTTGTTCCTTTTTCTTACAGCACAATTTTACTCAAACGCCCGTTTGGAATGTTTCCTTTTATTCTAACCATTAACGATGATATCTACTTGTCAAATAATAACATTTTCTGTCCATTATGTATATAGGTACCGTGTTGTCAGTGAAAAGTGTTTCGTTTAACAGCTATGATAAAAAGTCAACAAATTCTAATTTCTTCAAGTGAATCTTTCCTAAAAAGAGGAAATGTGTTTCAAAACGTAACAATAAAGTTCGTGATTAAGTTCATAAATTAATAATACAATTTTATAAACAATTAACACAATAAAATCCACATTCAAATAAATTTTTTTCTTTGGAAAGTGTGTCTTTTTCCTCCGGAAGTGCTGCATTGAAGTGTTTCACCTCGTTTTTTCGGTGCAAAGTGTTACAAAGTGAATAAAGTGCCTACAAAAAATTCAATTATGCGTTTTCTAGGGGAACCCCTGCGCGTTTTTTTTCAAATTCTGGGACTTAGAAAAAAATTCAATTTTTTTTCCCCCCTCCCATTTTTTTTTTACCTTCATAACTTCACTATTACTAGACGTGTTATTGGAGGTCCGGCAACAACGTGTGTAGTCGTGCAATTTCTAGTCATTCGAACATTTTTCCATGTGACGTCTACGCGTCGTTGATATTGTGATAATGAATTTTCATTAAAAATAGTAAATTCGGTTCTCAATCTGTAATAATTGTTTTAATAAAACTTCTAGGTGACGTTTAAACACACTCATGCAGTTAATATTACATTTATTATGATGTAAACTATCGTTTCACACGTTACAAGTCTCAATGCGTCACCGCCATTGCTGGCATTGTTGTTTCTACAAATTCTTTATGAAATACACGTGTTTTATGATAAAATTTTTTGTGATTTAAGTTCTGACTAGACTCAGTTTTTGGTCACTGTTGAATAAAACATCAGTGTAGTGTTTATTCGCGTTTTTACATGATGTGTGATATGGTTTTACACTTTTCAACTGTCGGCGTGTAGCCTATAATAATGCTTGTGTTGTTTTTCAGATTCTAACGAAATATACGTTGTGTAAAGGTTTACTTCACAAAATATTGTGATTAGAGTTTATAATCATCATTGAATAAAGCTACAAGGTAACATTTATTCACATTTTTACAGTAACATCTACTTATAGAGATATACAATCAATGATGTACCTAAATATTGCATTACGCAAACTAGTTTAACGAAAGTCGCTACATTACTATTTTTAATACCTAGTATTTTACACTACGTCCATCGCTATTCAAAGCCTATATTGTAATCTTTTTTAGAGAAATGAGAGAGCCTGGGAGATGTCAAACCATGACATTGATTTGAAAATGGAGATGAATCTGTGACGACAATTCAACAGCGAACATTAGGCCATTGGTGAAGTGATTAGTGACAGATGGAAGTCCATGTTGACGTTAAAAATCCTTCTGTGTGACAAGAATGTTAAACGCCAAATAATCAAATTGATGTGTTTCTGAAAAGAGACATTTTTAAAATTGTAGTGATTTTGTTGTTATGAATTGACAGTTTTAAAACTTAATTAACTGTGGACCCAGTACGGAATGTACAAGTAGGATAGCCTTTAAATGTAGACTACAGCAGACTACAATGGAGTGTTGATACAACGCTGATGGTAGTGAGGCGTGGAACTTTATGGAGGTGGAGGCTTTATTGTTCCTAATTTATATCAATGACCTGTGCAATATCAGTATTCCGGGAAAACTATTCTCGTATGCTGATGATACTGCAATCACAGTCCATGGTAAATCATGGAAAGAAGTCTCTGAAAACGCAAATAAGTGCACATCCATTGTCAAAGAATGGCTAAACCAAAACCTCCTAACTCTGAACTGTGAAAAAACTATGTATATTCCATTCTATAATACCAAAAGGGCGGTACCCTTAACTCACCTAAATATAAGGTTTCACAACAATTCTTGCAACCCTGTTTTGTGTTCTAACTGTATAGAAATGAATTCGGGGAACACAGTTAAATACTTAGGAATTATTATAGACAGCCAACTAAAATGGACAAATCACGTAGAAAACCTTGTAAATAAACTTAGGTATTTGACTTACATTTTTAAACGATTAAATAACTTAGTTGATATTAAAAGAATGAAACTGGTATATCATGCATTGGTGCAACCATCAATATCTTATGGAATAATTGGATGGGGGGGTATTTATGATACCCATATTAAGCAACTAGAAATTACTCAAAAATTAATAATAAAAATAATTTATTTATTTATTTATTTATTTATTTAGACGCCCATTGGGCTTTTACATACATTGTTATTAGTATTATTACATTAACTATATGGCATATAAAAGTTTAAGTACATATATGAATAAAATAATTATTATATGTGTAGTACCTACATAAATGTTTTACAAATAATATAGAATACCATTATGGAGAACAGTTTTTTTTTTGTACTTACAAACAAAAATAACGGGATTGAAATTAATCAGCATTAGTAGGGACTTAAGCATAATCGAAATATAAATTAAATTACAATATTAATTTGTAAAGTTACATATATATATTAAAGTTTAAAAGTCTAAAAGAAAAGAGTGAAATAAATAGAAGCTAAAAAGGGTTTTTCACTATGGAATGGTGAAGTCATACATTTCAGCAAAGTGTTTATGTAGATTTCGTTTAAGCACTGCTACGGAATCTCTAAATATATCAACGACATTACCAAATTTATTACCAAAATTTTGTATTCGATTTAGGGATATGTGCGCTTGATAATTTGTTTTGAAATTGTCACAGAAAAACGTGGAATTTTGTCTCGTATTTTTGGAAGGTACAAATAATTTTATTGTGGCCAGAATTTCAGGGCTGTCGATTCTATAATTAATAATTTTATTTAGTAGAACAAGGTCGGAGATAATTCGCCTATCTGACAGCGTAATCAAATTTAGTTGGTGCATCAGCTGGATATAATTTATATTTTGGATTGGAATATTTAGTTTAAAGTTAATAAATCGTAGAAATTTGTGTTGTACCCTTTCAATATTGTTGGAATGTATTTTATAAAAGGGGGACCAAATAGGCGAATTATACTCTACTTGACTTCTTACTAAAGATGTGTACAGTGTTTTCAGACATTCTAATGACTTGAAGTCGCATGCGGTTCTACATATAAAACCAAGCATTTTTAAGGCTTTATTTGTGATTTCATTTACATGCGGATTGAATGTTAACTGTTCATCAAATATAACACCCAAGTCCCTGATTTGAGTGACAGCTGTCAATTTTACGTTATTTAGCGAATATACATAGATTATATGATTTCGTATTTTACAAAAACGAATGACCTGACATTTTTTAATATTAAGAAACAGAGAGTTGATGATGCACCAACGATATAGTTTATTTAAATTAAGTTGCAAAGTATAACAATCGTCTAAACTACGTATTGTTTTATATATTTTCAAGTCATCTGCGAAGAGAAGAACTTCCACATCTTTAAATATGCTAACAATATCATTAATAAATAACAAAAAAAGAATTGGTCCCAGGTGAGACCCCTGAGGAACCCCACTTGTGGCTTCGAAAACGTAAGATTCCACAGATTTTATTTTCTCACATAGCTCTCTTTTACTAAGATAACTATCAATCCAACTTAATAGATTACCCTTGATGCCCAACATACTTAATTTTTGTACAAGGATATGTCGCCTTACTTTGTCAAAGGCTTTGGAAAAATCAGTATAAATTGAATCCACCTGATGCTTCAAGGCAAGAGAATCAGTTATGTAATTTTCGTATATGATCAAGTTACTTAGAGTGGATTTACCTGTGATAAAGCCATGCTGGTTGGGTACAATAATATTATTAATTTGTTTAATAATGACATCTAGGACTAACGATTCAAATAGTTTGGGAATAGCGGACAAATGTTGCATAAATATGTTACCTACCCCTCCTTGCAATTATTCCAAGAAGCTGAACTCTTAGATATAAGAAAAATCTACTGTATGCAATGTCTGAAATATATATTTTCACAAAATGTATATTTTACAAAAAACGAAAATCGCTCCAGCAGTAGAGTAAATAATGCATTTGAGGTTCCCCTATGCAAAACTAGGCTTGCGCGGAGACATGCTTTTTCCATTGCACCAAAAATCTATAATGCACTGTATCAGACTATAGAAATTAAATCTAAAAACATATCCTCTTACAGCATATACAAAAAATTAATAAAGACTTGGGTAACTACAAATGACACAAATACATACCTGCTATAACATCATATCTGTTATAACTTTACAAATCCTAATTTTTATTTAACCTTTTTTGTTTTTCATGTATATATATATTTTTTTCTTCTTTTCTTAACTTTAGTTTTGTAAATACGGAATTATTTGTTCTATAAATATGTTAAACCATAATTATGTTTTAATTTACTAATTTAAAGTTTAATTTGCCATGTTGTAACTTAACTGCATTAAAAAAAAAACTTAAATATACCCACGAACTGGCGATGCCTATGTGGGATTTTTTTTTTGTTATCATACATATATGTATACTATTGTAATATCTTTTTTTTTGTTAAATTGTAATATTGTTTATCTTTAAGCTACATATTTAATTTTATAGTTCCTTTTTTTTACTTCTAATCAAAATAAATGTTTTTTGTAATATTTTTATGTATGTAACAAAAAAAAATATTAATAAAAAAATTAAAAAAATTAGCAAAGGAAGGATGAAAGTATACTGGATGCTGTAGAAATGTGATCACGGAGGCGAAGAATCTGTTTTTATGTTCCGCTAAAAACTCTCCAACATTATGTGATACCAGAGCATACTCTGGTATCATGAAATATGACTGGAATATATTTATTTCATTTATGATGAACGAGGTATGTGTGGTAAAACCGTGATGACCAAGTGAAATTTGTGAATATCTGCAAATAATTCAAGGCTCGTGTAGCATAACGAATGAGATTAAAAAACTAATGCTTAGATGGTTTGGGCATGTAGAGTGAATGAACAAAGAAAGGGGTGTAAGGAGAACAAGTATATGATGTGATTGTGAATAGTAGAAGAAGTCAAGGACGCCTGAGGAAGACATGGCAGATCAAGTTAATCAAATAGATAGCACGGTCAAGTCAAAATAACAAGGGAACTCTAAGCGACCAGCTCAGGCACGGGGGCTCCATCGAAGCCAGAGTCAAGCTAGCCTGTCTGCTGCCTGCTGGGCATACGGTACAGAGTCAAGCTAGCCTGTCTGCTGCCTGCTGGGCATACGGTACACAGTCAAGCTAGCCTGTCTGCTGCCTGCTGGGCATACGGTACAGAGTCAAGCTAGCCTGTCTGCTGCCTGCTGGGCATACGGTACAGAGTCAAGCTAGCCTGTCTGCTGCCTGCTGGGCATACGGTACAGAGTCAAGCTAGCCTGTCTGCTGCCTGCTGGGCATACGGTACAGAGTCAAGCTAGCATGTCTGCTGCCTGCTGGGCATACGGTACAGAGTCAAGCTAGCCTGTCTGCTGTCTGCTGGGCATACGGTTCAGAGTCAAGCTAGCCTGTCTGCTGCCTGCTGGGCATACGGTACACTGTACAGGGACTGCAGATACTGCAGATAGTACACAACTGCTGATCCTTACAAATCACAAGTGCGCCCCACTTTTGAATTTGACACCTACCTCTGTCTGGAGCCCCAAAATTCGTAAAAAAAACTCTCTGTGCAGAAACAGGAGTTCTGTTTGATAATTGCAATCTTTAGAGCTCCAGCATCACGTAGGTATGCTGTCTTTGTTCTACTGGTATTACCCCTTGATCCCCTTGGCACTGGTGCATAGTCGGGAAACACCCCAAATGCGCGCCCAACATATGTACACAGTTGATATTTGTCACATGAGAAGGTTCAACAGCTCGGCTGTGGAATGATTTGCCGGCCTCTGTGTTTCCTTTCTCCTACAACACGGGTCTCAAGACCCATGTTCAATCCTTCCTCTCCTTTAAAAGAACCTCCACACAGCATCTCCAAAGATGACATAGGCCTTGAGGGAAATTATTTTCCTCGGGGCCTTCTGTGTGGAGTTAATGTAAAAAAGGAAGGTTTGTAAGAGACGATGTGTGAATTTTAATTTTTTTAATTTTAATTTTTTATTTTTTATTTATATATTTTTTTTACAGTTTTTTAGAGAAAATACAAGTTTTATTATTTGAATTATAAGTAAATACCTAATCTATGTTAGAATATTGCCAAGGAAAATTATTAAGTTATATCTAAAAGAAAGTACAAAACAAAGCATTATTCTTTGTTGGGTTGCAAAATTGAATCTATTTTCTTCCTTCCCATGTCCATAATCCATATTTTTATGCTTCTTTTGAAGGCGGTTATTTTTTTGTGTTTTTCATTGCAAGAGGGAGTAAATTAAATAATTTTACAGAGAAGTATTCCATATTTCTTTGTTCAAAAGTCGTTTTAGTTGTAGGTTGGTAGAATGTATGTTGTAATGTAGATCTTGTGAATCGGCCCGAGTTTGTCTGTGTAAAGTTATCCTGATTTTTGAATGCTTACATTAGAATATCTTTTGTATATAATTGTTTCAGTGACATTAAATTTAGCGCTTTAAAAACATAGTCTGTAGGGGTTCTGATGGGTACTCTAAGTATAATTTTCAGAATTGCCCTTTGTACTATGAGGACTGGTTTTATAGTGGAATCGCATGAGCTTCCCCATCCGATAAGACCATATTGTAGTTGAGATTAGGCTAAGGCATAATAGATTTTAATTAGCTGTTCTTTATCTAAAATGTTTCTTATTGTTTTGAAAAAATAGGTTAGTTTTTTTAATTTGTTGCTCACATTTTCCACTTGGGAGTTCCAATTTAAGTTGTGATCAATTATTATTCCAAGATATTTTATTGTTTGTATTTCATTCAATTTTGGACAGTTGCAAGGAGTTTCTCGGTTCACGTTTATACAGTCTTTATGAATTTTTATGTTTAGGTTTGTGTTGAGGTTATCCGTCTGTTTGTTGTGGATTTTGAATTTAATATATTTAGTTTTTGTATCATTTAGTGTTAGTGAATTTGAATCAAGCCATTGTTTTACCCGATTCATCCCTTTTTCAGCTTTTTCAAATACAGTCTCCCATGACTTTCCATGGAATAGAAGGACTGTGTCATCTGCAAAACTAATGACTGAGCCGTGACAGTTTAGTTCACATAAATCATTTATATATATCAGGAATAAAATCGGGCCCAAGACACTGCCTTGCGGGACTCCATATTGGATTTGTATTGGTTGACTTGATTTATTTTGAAACCTGACTAACTGTAACCTTTCTGACATGTAGCTTTTAATGAGGTTTAGTTCACGTCCTGAGATTCCAATCTTTTTGAGTTTTTCTAGAAGATATGTGTGATCAATTGTATCGAAGGCTTTACTGAGATCTAAAAATATTCCGATACACTTATTTCCGTTATCGAGACTATGTTTTATACTTTTTACAATAGAGGCGATGGCATCGAAGGTTCCTATATTTTTTTCTAAATCCGTATTGATTTTCAGATAGTATGAAGTTTGTTTCAAGATATTGAGTGAGCTGCTTCTTTATGACTTTCTCTACTATTTTTGAAAGATTATTCAATATTGTTATCGGTCTATAGTTATTTATATCCGCTTTATTGCCAGTTTTAAAGATTGGTATAACAGAACCCATTTTAAGCGTTTCGGGAAAGATACCCTCCATGATACATGTGTTCACAAGGTGGAGGAGTGGTTGAATTATTTCATCTCTAGTTGATTTAATTATTCTCATTGAGATGCCATCTGGTCCTGAAGTTAGTGTTGGTTTCATTGAATCTATAATGCTTTTAATGTCATCTGCTGTAACTGTATTTAATTTAAAGGTGATATTATTTGTAAGTGTGTTGTTAATTTCATTATCAGTATAAGGAAGTTTAATTATTTTTTTAGCTAAATTAGAACCCACCTTGGAGAAATATTCATTCACAAATTGAACTATTTCCTTTGGATTTTCTTTCATATTTAATTTTTGATTTGGTGTATCAAGTTCGGTAATATCACTACTTTTATTGTTTTTAGTGTATGTCATCTCCTTAATAATTTTCCAGACAAGTTTAGGGTCATTATTACAGTTTTGAATCTGACGTTTGTAATAGTTACCTCTGGCAAATTTTATAAGTTTAGATCACATGTTTCTATAATGTTTGTAAAGATTTAGAAACGAAAGATCAAGTGGATTTTTTTTAGTTTTTAAGTGTAATTTGTCCCTAACTCTTATACTTTTTAGAAGTCCTTGAGTAATCCAAGGTTTTTTTATTTTACATTTGTGTGGAGTTTGTATAGTGAATAATTCTGAACATTTATGAATATTTGTTTGAACAATGCTTGTAAATGAGTGCCAGCAATCCTGAAAATCATTAATTTTAAATAGTTTCCCCAATCTTCCAATTTTAATAAATCCTTTAACCTGTTAATATTAATTCTTTTTTTGACTATTGTATTTTTAATGTAAGTATGTGTATTTTGAAGTTGAATGGTAAGTAGCAGTGTGGTAGTAATATTGGCATGGTGAACGGCGGTACCGTATGCTTTGTTTGTTTTTATCATGATGTGGTCAATACAGGAGGCAATAATTAAAATAATAATTAATAATAATTAGTTGTTTGCTTCTGTACATATGCAATATGAATATGAATAAATAGTTTTGTCAATTAAAAAAACTCAAATCTTTCAAGAAAGGCTAACAAATACAATATTGTATTGAACCACCGATGCAATATTGCATTTGTTAGCCTTTCTTGAAAGATTTGATTTTTTTAATTGACAAAACTATTTATTCATATTCATATTGCATATGTACAGAAGCAAACAACTAATTATTCTTAACTAGCAGACCTGGCCACACGTTGCTGTGACTAATGAAACACAACGCCATTACCCAACCTTTAGAACTAACTCCATCTGTTAATTTGCATACATACAAATCCACACTGCCCGCTTGCCAGCCCCGCTGCCTGAATTGAATCTTTGAATTTTTGGACTTTTCTCTACTATAATATATTTATTGTTTTTTACATTAATTCCACACAGGATATGCATGTATCTTCCTCTTGAATCACTCTATCTATTGGTGAAAATCGCATGAAAATCCATTGCTTAGTTTAAAAGGTTAAAGCGCACAGACAGCGGCAGCGACTTCATTTTATAATATGTAATAAATAAAGCTATTTTAAAGCATAACTTGTAAAAAGCATTTTTCCGTAAAATAGTTATACACGCGCCATCTATGAAAGAGTAGAATATGAATTCTTTTGACAATCACCTAGCAAATCAGAGCATCTTCCATTTTAATACTGGTAGAACAAATATTAGAAGCATTTGCTTGTAGATAAAGCAACAAAATAGTCATAATACAACAGCATAATTAATCTTTTACCTAAATGCTGTTCTAATAAATGTCAAGTTTAAACATGAAAATAAATGTTTGTTTTTATCGTAATCAGTTTTTTATGTGATTCTAGCTGGTACCCGGCATGCGCTGCAATGCTATTCAAAGAAATAAATTGATTCTCCCTGCATGTCTTTTCCCTTGCGCCCCGTTCACCTCCCGAGTCCCCTTCCACCTTCACCGCCCTATCCCTATCCGTTCCCCTCCTCCTCATGCCTTTCCTCCCTGCCGCTAAAATGTTTGAAATACACACATTTTCATTTATACAAATTTCATAACGCCAGAGCTTACCATTACATATAGCCTATAACCTTCGCGGGCGTGCGCCCAACATATCACCAAAGTTTCATCGCAATCAGAAGAACGGTATGGCAGCGCATAAACCACAGTGGTTGAGGGGTAAGCCTCTTGATTCACAATTCGAAGGTCGCGGGATCGAATCCCGGCGTGCGCTTATAAATTTCATTTCTTTAATTTTTTTTTTACATTAGCTCTACACAGGAGACCCTGAGGAAAATATTTCCCCACAAGGCTTATATCAATCTTTCGGGATGCTGTGTAGGGATCTTTTTAGGAAAGGAAAAAGGTAGTATGAAATGTAGATAGGAATCTGGGGGTCAGTGTGTCCAGGAGTGATGGACATATGAATCCATCCCTCCCACTGCGGTGCAAGGCTGTGTACCGAGGGAGTACGGCTGGAGAAGTCAAAGGGACTTCCTCAACCATTCTCTCCCGATCTGGCCTGCCATGCAGCTGGTGGGTACCACTGCTTAGTCACCAAACGTAGCGAACCACTTGGGGTGACCTATGGCAGGCGGGTATGGGTACCAAATTTATGTTATTTCACAATTAATAATTTTAAAAATAATGTTTAGTATACTTGCGGCAAGTTTCAGAGTGGAAGATACTCTCTGTATCGCCCTGGTGTAAGACCACCATTCAGAATTGAAACGTTGCTTCAAATGGCTTCAGCTGTGTTTGGTGACCAGATCTGATTAGTCAGGTGTTTTCCTCTTCCCCATCTCCTTTCCCTCCCCACTACCTTCAGCCTCACAACATACCCCAATCGGTGATGCCATAGTCACTCTCGTGAGCTATTGTTAATTTTTATTTTGTCCTGAGGAAAGAAGGGTTCTTCTGTAACTGGTCTACATTTAAATTAAATATAGTGTTTTAAAATAGTACGTTTGTTTTAATTTATATGTATGTTTACTTATTTTTTAAATTTTTTATTAAAACATCATTCCATTAAAATCATCATAGTTTTCTTAACGAACTGATTCTTTATTTTTTACAGTAAAGCGCCCGTACTGTAAAATCATAAAGTATCTGCTTTTTTAATGAATGTGGAACTACCTTTTTACTGGCCATCTTTATTTCTAAATTTTATCAAATCCTTTTGGTATTTATTTAAATTAAATGGTGATGACATCTAGCATCATATGCAGGTAAAAGAATCTAAACTATAACCTGATCCATTTGATAACTTTGCTGTTTTAAAAGACAATGGTTTTCTTCTGATTACAATGAATAAATATGAATGTTCAATGTGTAAAATATATGTGGGGCCTAAAGCCCGCCTTCCACTGCGAGCAGAGGGGACTCCTTACGGACCCCGCTCAACTAGCAAATGTTAACTGCATACAAGTGCTTCCATCAAGAACGAGTTTCTAGCGGACTCCGTTCAAAAACTGTTATCAATTCAGTTGCCTCGACTGCATTTTTGTCGAGACGGAGGTGTTTATTGAAGAGGTTTGCCAATTTTGTTTATAGGATACGTCTAGCAAAGATCGTCCCAATGTCGACAAAAAGAATTCAGCTTAGAAAACCATCATTGAGATGAAATTGGCGGAAATAAGAAAGTAAATTTTTTTTTAAAATTTTTGAGATGAGATTCCTTTTATAAATGTACATTTGCAAACATTTTTTTCATTTTTTTTTATTTTTTTTTTATTATTATTAAGTTAAAAGAAACATAGTATTTCGCTTTCTTAACTTAAATACAGAGCATATATATATATAGTACAGTAATAAGAATAATATTTTTAATTTTGTTCCAACATTTTGAGTTTAAATAGTTTTTTTTTGAAGGTTTTTATGTTATTTTCCGTTTTTAGGCTATCTGGAAGGAGATTATATATATGAACTCCCTCGTGACCAATACTTCTCTTGCCACTTTCAGTCTTGACAGTATTTGTGTACAATTTATTGTGTTGTCTAGTATAATGTTCGTGTACTTGTGATGTTTTTATAAATGTTGTGTTTGTGTGTATAAGTCCATTTTGTATTTTGTAGATTAAAAGACATATGTTATATTCGTACAATGTTCTTATTTTCAAAAGGTTCATTTCCTGGTATAGTTTTTTTGTGGGAGTGTCTGGGTTATAGTTGAAGAGTTTTTTAATAACTTTGTTCTGTATTATTTGTAAGTCGTTTAAGTACGTAATGTATGTGTTTCCCCATATTTCTATTAAATAATTTAGGTGGGACTGGATTAAGCTAAAGTATAAGCCCCTCTTTACCTCTGTTGGTAGAAGATGAGCAATTCTACCAAATACACCAATTAATGGGATGATTTTTGTTTTTAGTTTTTCTACGTGTTGTTTAAATGTTAAATGTTTATTAATATATAAGCCCAGGTATTTTTCGCTATCTAGGATATGTAGGTCTCTTTCTTCTATTTGTAATGGTTTATGCGATGGTATTATTCTTTTAGGTGAGCTTAAGATCATGTAACCGGTTTTATTAATATTTATTGTTAATATATTTTGTATTAGCCAATCGTTTAGTACATTAAGATCCGTTTGAGATTGTTCTAATAGACTTTCTAAGTTTTTGCCGAAGTAAAAAATTGCCGTGTCATCTGCGTATAAGAAAATTTCACCATGTAGTTTTAGCTGACAGATGTCATTTATGTATATTTGGAATAAAAGTGGCCCCAGTATTGATCCTTGTGGAACTCCGTAGTTTATACTCTCGAGTTGACTGTTTTTATCTCCTATGTTAACACATTGTTTTCTGTTGGACAGATAGGATTTTATTAGTTTGATAGCTGGACCGGTTACACCTGTTTTTTCTATTTTTTTAATCAGTATTTCATGACTTACGGTGTCAAAGGCTTTTTGAAGGTCTACGAGAATTGCTATGACATAGTTTTTATTATCTATGCTAGTTCTAAGTTTATTTATGAGATCATTAGTTGCAGAGAGAGTATTATATACATGCTGTCAGAATCATCATCACTAAAATCAGTACTTGACACCACAAAAATCATTCCGCTCACTTCGAAACAAAGCGATACTGACTCATTTTCAATGGAAGGGCAAAGCTATTTTTCATTGACCTCGCTCCGCTCGCCTCGCTCATTTCTAACACGCGCAGTGTGGGACTGTGGAAGGCAAACACCTATCTTCTAAGCGACTCATTTTTTATGGAAGTTCAAAACTATTTCGCTCAGCTCCCACTCCGCTCCGCTCTACTCTTTTCCGCTCGCAGTGGAAGGTGCCTTTAATGCCTGCTGGAAATGCCTACGCTGCCAAACGACCCGAATCCCTGGTTCCGGGATGATGATTGTTTATCCATTTTATTGTGGTGCAAAAAACGCTGAATCAATATTTTTTCTTCTAAATAGGTCACAATTTCTTCAATCTGGAGCACCTACCACGGGTATTTAGAGCATTCAAAAGAGGTAGGTTTTAGAGTACTTTCTGGTACCCAAATCAAATTACCAAAACTGCCATTATATGCACTTCTAGCATTCACCCCGATATAAAGTGATTCCTTTTCAAAAATCCTAGTACAAACAAATGTATGAAATACAACAATAGCCTTTCATCTGTCAAACATTGGTTCACACCATAAACAATATGCAGTGTTGCCAAGTCTAACACCACGGTTTGTAAATACAGAAGGCGCTGGCACAGCCTATCAAAGACTCGTCTCCAAGCTGTTTTAAAAAAACAGAGGACTTTCTCCACGGAACAAGTCGAAATCTGCTATGAGAGCCTATGCGTTATTATTCAACAAAAAGTACACCAGAAGGATAAACCTTACATCAGCAAATGAGGACAGTGCACCCATTATTACCAAAGTTTTGGACAATCCGGTTTCTAGTAAGGAACCCGAGACAAACGTCAAAGTGAAACAAGATGCTGCAACCATCACGGCACAAGAAAAAACCTACGACCTCTCTTCTTGGAAAATCAAATACAACGGTGTTTCTTATGTACTGGATTTCATTGAGAGAATTGAAGAAACAGCAATAATTAAAAAAGTTCCTTTTGACGTGCTACAAAGAAATTTTATAGAACTAATTTCTCCGGAATTAACCCCTTGGCACCGAATACAAAAATTAAAATGCAAGAATTGGAATGTAAATGAAACGGTGGCGACGTTTACAAAAAGGACTGTACTTCATAGGATTATTTCTGTAGTACTTACTCCTTCGTAGCGTGTATACTATATCAGAGTTACACCCCGAAATGAGGAGATGTGGCGCGGTTCCTCGAGCGTGAGGCTGGTCTCGAGTTAGCCTTCGGGCGGACTCTTGATCATTTTTGTAAATTAAGAGCCAAGCAGGGCAATGGATTTTGTCGAAATTTGACAAAATAGTTAAAAAAAATTGTCGCTTATGTCGCCCTCGTCGCATTTAAGTCGATTCCGCAAAATGTTATTAAACTTTGTTACTTGACATGGATTTGACCTTAGTATCTGCTCGTAAAAATCCGAAGTTAAACGATCATTCCCGAACACAAATTAAAAAAAAAACAAATATGTCTTTACCGAATTCGTTACTCGCAAGATATCGATTTTTCCCTATAACGTGGGGAAATTTCCCTTGAGATTCCCTATTGTGATGATAAATAATTACAAAAAAAAAAATTAATTGCTTTTTAAAAACTGACGGATATTCACGATTCAAATAGTATGGTTTTAAAAGTAAATTGCCATTTGTTTATGGGGTTTTAATACTAAAATCTGTTTATTTTTAATAAAAAATATAAACGACAAAAAGTTAATCAAGTTCTTTAATAATCTACATCTTCTCAACATGACATTAATATTGGAGGTGTATTGATTTATTTTACATGTATACAAATATTCCCTCATTTTACAATATGTACGCAATATTCCATAAATTCTGGAATTTTTTTAAAGGTTTCCAACCCAGAAAGACACGTGCATATGCCCGCCAAGCGAGAAAAAATGTCTCGCTGGATTGTTAGGGCTGTCACACCATGGAAATATAAACACGGTGGAAAAATAAATTTATTTATTTGAAAGTTTAGGTTTTTACAGTAGGTAGCCATAGAGAAAATTCGAGTGCAATTTACATGCGGTAGAAGCGAAACTTTACCAAAACAATCTCAACCAATACTTGAAAAGTGAGTTCACAATCAAAGCGACCAATGAGCGCAGACCTAACGTAATTTCCGTTTCATATCTCAACCAATAGGAGTCTTTAAAAATGACATCATAATCAAAGCGGCCACTGAGCGCAGTTGATGCATTGCAGATGCGGTAATCGTCATTTCCGTTTCATCCGAAATCCAAATCACAGCGGAGCTATAGAATTTTCACTTCAAAAAACAGGTTTTATAACATGAAGAAAAAAAAAACATTAAACTCACTTCGATTAATCGCTGTTTAGTACTAAAGGGATTAATAAAATAATATTATAATATTATTTTATTAATCACTTCATATTATAATATTATTTTATTAATCACTTCAGTACTAAACAGCGATTAATAATATTGTTATTATGAATCGCTGTTTCGTACTTTTTTTTTTTTTTTTTACATTAACTCCACACAGGAGGCCCTGAGGAAAATAATTTCCCTCAGGGCCTATGTCATCTGGGATGCTGTGTGGAGGGTCTTTTGAGGAGAGGAAGGAATGAACATTGGTCTTGAAGAGACCCATGTTGTAGGAAGGAGGAAACACAGAGGCCGGCAAATCATTCCACAGCCGAGCTGTTGAACATAAGAACGAGTCGAAGAAACGACCCGTTCTCATGTGACTAATGTCAATTGTGTACAAATGTTGGGCACGCGTTTGGCGTGTTTCCTGACTATGCACCGGTGCCGAAGGGATCAATGATGCTAGTTCCTCGGAGCATCTTCCATTGTAATACCGGTAGAACAAGGATAGCATTCCCACCCGACGCCTGTGCTCTAAAGATTGCAATCCGTCTGTTAAGATGGGAGAATCTATCAAACGGACCGCCCGTTTCTGCACAGAGTCGAGGGTATTTTTCAGGTATTTTGGAGCTCCAGACCAGAGGTGGCTGCCAAATTCAACCGTGGGGCGCACTTGCGATTTGTACAGGGTTAGCAGTTGTGTACTTTTAAAGTATCTGCGGGCCCTGTACAGTACGCCCAGTTTTTGGGAGGCTAACTTTACTCTGGCTTCGATGGAGCCCCCATACCTGAGCTGGTCACTTAGGGTTACACCAAGCATATCAATGGAGGGCCTGTTCGGAAGATTGCTTCCGTTGAAAGAAAGAGACTAGATTTTCATTGCGATCCCGTTTAGACGTAATCAGACAAGATTGGATCTTTGAAACATTAAATTCAACGAGATTATTTTTACCCCAAGAGAAAACACTCTCGAGGTAACCGTCCATTCTTTGCTTCAAAGCCTTACGAGCTGTTGGAGTTTGTGAGCCCTTTGGGGGCTTGTCAAACAAAAAGCTATCATGAACTGTACTGTCATCCGCGTAGCAGTGAATTGGTGCACATGACAAAAGGTCGTTGATGTGCAACAAAAACAGAGTTGGAGACAGAACCGATCCCTGCGGGACGCCAGCATTTATCGAGCGAGAGGAAGAGGTGAAACCATCGACTACCGTCTGAATCGACCTCTCCCTCAAGAAGTCGGCAATCCACGTACACAAGGATGCGGGAAGTCCGTAAGAATGTAGTTTGTTGACAAGTCCTCGGTGCCAAACCCGGTCAAAGGCCTTGGATATGTCCAGTGCAACCGTTTGGGTCTCACCGAAACGTTCCAGGCATCGCCCCCAAACATGCGTCACATACGCGAGAAGATCACCGCACGAGCGGTTCCGCCGGAATCCGTATTGACGGTCGTTAATAATTTTGTTCTTCTCGAGGTATGTGAGCAGTTTGTCGTTGATCACACGTTCCATCACCTTAGACAGAACTGATGTGATCGCTATGGGGCGGTAGTTGGCCGGGTTGGAGCGGTCACCCTTCTTTGGAATAGGATGGATAACCGCTTTTTTCCAACCAGAGGGCACAGAGCCAGTCTTCAGGGACAGTTTAAAAAGCTTCGTCAAAATTGGAGCTATTTCTGCAGCGCACCTTTGCAGTACCAGGGCAGGTATTCCGTCAGGCCCACTAGCTTTATTAACATCAAGCCCTCGTAAAACATGGAGTACTTCCCGATGCCGGATCCTCAGCTTTTTCATACGAAAACCGCAGTGAGGAACCGACGTCGGGACAGCACCTTGGTCATCGAGGGTTGAGTTATCCGCAAACATTTTACCTAGTTAGTTAGCCTTTTCGGTGGCGGTGTTTGCTAGTGAGCCGTCGGGTCTGGTAAGAGGTGGCAGACTGGATTTGCAGAAATTGCGACCTATTGAGCCCGCAAGCGACCAGAATTGCCTGCTGCCATGCGGGCATGCAGTCAGCTTTCTGCTGATCTGCTGGTCGTGCTCGAATTTTGACCTATTTATGATTCTCTTGGTTTCCTTTGCCATTTTGTTGTAAGCTGTTCTGTCTTCGGTTGTTCTAAATGTGTTGTAGGCTCGGTAAGCCGCGTTTTTTCGTCGCACTGCTTCAGCACATTGTCGACTGAACCACGGCTTTGAGCCTACACCAGTTTCCTTAACAGTAGATTGGATGAAGCCATCCATCGCGGATGTGATGACCTCACCAATTTCCTGGGCACATCTTGAGGGATCCGAAGTCCGAAAACAGACAGCTGACCATGGGAAAGCATTAAAATGTGCCCGCAGACCGAACCAATCTGCTGACCTATAGTGCCACACTTTTTTCTTCAGCCTCTCGTTTGGTGGTCTGAAGTTTACAGGGATTGATCTCGTCACCAGGCAGTGGTCGAACGATCCTAAAGGCGCTGTGACTTCAATACTGTAACCGTGTGGCACAGTAGTTAAAAAAAGGTCTAACAGATTGGAACGGTGAGTCTGGACATCAGGAACCCTTGTAGGCTCCTGAACCATTTGCTCCAATCCGTAGCAAAGGGCAAAGGATTCCGCTTGGCGTCCAGCCGAGTCTGTTGATCCTGAGAACTTCAACCAAGGTTCGTTATGAACATTGAAGTCCCCCAGGACCACAAACTCTGCCATAGGGTAGCGGGGCAAGAGGTCATCAAGAGCTCGGACGTGTCTGATTCGCTAAGGTTCGGTGAGCGGTATAAACACGCGTAGAATCTTACCGTACTGGCAAGATTGACGCGTACCCACATTACGTCGAATCTGGAGTTTTCCAGATTCAACAGTCGCACACTGTTGACGTCAGCTCGACTATAGAGACAGACATCTCCTTTAGGTCTGAACTTGCTTGCGAGGGTGAAGCCCGGGCAGTCCAGATAGGAGGCGTCTACAGGCTCGGCTATCTGCGTTTCAGACAGGAATAGTAGGTTGGGGCGTTGAGAAAAAAGGTGGTGGTGGACGGAGTTTAAATTGGTATGCAGGCCGCGAATGTTGCTGTAATTCACCAACATTTTTGGCCTGCGCCGGGGTCCCCTACTACTCGCCGCTGTAATGATGTTAATTTTTGTTGTTTGTTTTGTCATGATTTTTAATATTTTTATGATGGGGTGTGGGGGGGAGGGAGGTCTGGGAAGGAAAAGGTATGAGGGGTGGGTAGGAAGCTGGGGATCAGAGTGTCCAAGAGTGACGAACGAATGAATCCAATCCACCCACTGCGGTGCAAGGCGATGGATAGGGAGAGTCCGGCTGGAGACGTCACCCAATGCGCCCCAAACGCTACTGCTGGGTCCCCTCCGGTCACGAACCGGCACAACAGCAGCGGCGGGGTTTTTACACTCGTTGATGGGGCAGCCCACCCTCAGTCGTGAGCCTGAGGGTCGGGCCCCTGTACTACCGAGCGGCCCGGACAGCGGTAACCGGTTGTAAAGGGTCTCCCTCAACCAGCATCTCCCAATCCGGCCCGCCACGCAGAAGGTGGGCCGACGCACCCGCCATCAAGACTTGAACAAACATTACCCCAAGAACCCGGGCACCCCTGCTAAGTCACCAAACGTAGCGAACCACTTGGGGTGACCTGTGGCAGAGGTGTTGGTCATCCAATAAATGGTTCCCAGGGCGGCGGTACCCATACCCGCCTACCAAATTGTGAATTGTGTACTGAATTGATTAATAAAATAATATTATAATATTATTTTTTATGTGCCCGCCAAATAATTTTATATAATTGTTCTGCATTATTATTATTATTTACTATGAAATAAAGATATTCTGCAATGCGCTATAAATAATGATTTATTTTATCACTTTTATGTAAAACGTCTTTTAGGCGTATAAATAAATAAAAATTTCAAATTCCAATCTATAGTCTCATCGAGACAGCGTAGTAACAATCTGGTACTGGTACTGCATGTAACTTTTAATAGTAATAATTTGATAATAATAATAATATTTGGCTAATTTGGAAAAATAACCTCAAGGGCGCTGTACAAATAAAGACATAAAATAATAAAATTACTGGCTTACAACTAAGATTTACAATTTTTACTAGTGACTTACATCTAAGACTTATAGCTAGTGGCTTATGACTAAGACATATAAACGCTAACCTAAACTGAACTACACGAATACAATGGCTGAAGAAGTCGGAGATGGAGGAGGAAGAGATGAATCAAAAAATTATTTGTATCGTAAAACCAATGTTTAAAAAAGCTTTTTCAATTCTTAGCATTAATTTTCAATTTGAGAGGCGGGAATGGGTACCGCCGCCCCGGGAACCTTTATTGGATAACCAACACCTCTGCCATAGGTCACCCCAAGTGGTTCGCTGCGTTTGGTGATTTAGCAGGAGTGCCCGGGTTCATGGGGTGCTGTTCGTCTAGGTCTTGGAGGTGGATGACCAGGACACACTGAACCCCAGATTCCTACCTACCCCTTAAACCCCTTATCCTTCCAAGAACTCCCTCTCTCCTTCTTTTCCTTAAAAAACCCACTACACAGCATGCCCAAAGATGACATAGGCCCTGAGGTAAATTATTTTCCTCAGGGCGTCCTGTGTGGAGCTCATGTAAAATTTTTTTTATTATTTCCACCTTAAGACTACACCCATTTTTCAGGAAAACTAGAATTCTCAACATCACAACTTTACACCAAACCATTTAAAACCCCGAGCCACTCCGGGTACTCAGCCAGGTAGTAGTTTTACGCATATACTGAAAAAAGATAATAAACTTATTTAAATTTGTTTAAAACCAAGGACGCATAGGTGAGTTAAATTATGAATAATAATATGGACACACATGGACTTGTTGTATCTATTAGACATAAAGAATGGCTTTACAAAGAAACTAAAAAAAACCTTTGGACATAAATTTAAATAATCATTTTAAAGAATACAAAAATAAATTAGCTTCTCTTATAAAAAACACTAAAGAAAAATATTATAAAGATAAACTTGATGACTCGGGAAACGACAGTAAGAGAGTTTGGACAATAATAAATGAAATCTTGGAAAATAAACAGAAAAATAAAAATAATACCATAAAGAGCATAATACAAAACAACAATATAATAAATTGTCTTGAGGAACCTGAAAAAGGAGCAAATGCATTCAACGATTTCTTCGCAAACGTCGGAATGAATCTAGCCAAAAAAATTCAAGTTAAAAAAAAAAAATTTTTTGGAAAAATTCCAAATACAGAAAATAAACTAGAACTTTTTGAACCAACCAATCCTTTTGAAATTGTTCAAACAATATCAAAAATGCGAGGCGATTCTGCTCCAGGATTTGATGGCCTTTCTGTAAAAATACTAAAACACATTAAAAATTATATCTCTACACCAATCTCTCATATAATAAATAATAGCTTTAAGACAGGTGTTTTCCCGAACATGTACAAAAAAGCAATAATCACGCCAATATTTAAATCAGGTAATCCGGAGGACGTTTCCAATTATCGACCCATTTCACTCCTATCTAATATATCGAAAATTTTTGAAAAAATTGCTAAAAAAAGACTAACTGCATTCATAAAAAAAAATTCAACCATCAATAAAAATCAATATGGATTCACGGAGGGAAAAAGTACCCAAGACGCCATCGCTAAAATTTCATCTAGTATTCAGAGTACCCTGGACAAATCAAATAAATGTATAGGAATTTTCATTGACTTAAAGAAAGCATTTGACAGCATTTCCCATGAAAAACTTGCTTTAAAATTAAAAGATAACGGCATTGACCGCATAGCCCTCAAATGGATAGTAAGCTACTTAACAGAGAGACCTCAAATAGTAAAATTAAATCAATCGTTTAGTACACCACTCACAAGTAAATTTGGCATCCCTCAAGGTACCGTCCTCGGACCATTATTATTTCTAATATACGTGAATGACATTTTCCGACAGGAAATTAAAGGTGAATTAATCTCTTATGCTGATGACACTGTATTGCTAATAAAAGGTCAAACATGGGAACTAGTTAACGAAATGGCAAATGAAGATATTAATATCTTAAAATCATGGTTTGATGATAACTTACTCACACTTAATGCTAAAAAAACAACATATGTCTTTTTTCGTTATTTGTTTTTGGGGTGTTATGCCGTGTTGCGCTACCTCCTTCTTTAGCCAACGTTTCGGAAAAACAAATAACGAAAATGCTTTTGGCCGTGAAAATCTTAAAACTTAACATATGTCTTATTTTCCTTGCAGAAAATACCTGATGATCATAAAGTTAATATTGTAATCCATGACGAAAAATGTGATCATGTACTCTGTAAACAACATAATACTATTTGTACCGTAATTAACTCTTCCTCCGAAATTAAATATCTCGGTGTGATCATTGATCAAAAACTGAAATGGAATAATCACATTTCAGAGCTAGTGAAGAGAATGAGGAAATGTATATATATATTTGTTAGGTTAAGAAATATTTTAAATGTAAAAATAATGAAAAATGTGTACTATGCCCTTGTTCATTCTTTACTTATCTACGGAATTATAGGTTGGGGAGGCTCTTACAAAAAAAATCTAAACTCAGTAAAAGTTTCGCAAAGAATCATCATTAAAGTAATATTAAAAAAACAATCTACCTTCTCAACAGAATCACTTTTTAAATTATTTCCAGTACCAAATGTCGATGACATTTTCAAGCAAGCTTCCATTATAAAAATGTGTAAAGAAAAAAATAACACAGAATATCAAGAATTTTACAAACTAATGAGAAATGGAAACCAATTTATTACACCTAATTTTAAAACAACTCAAATGCAAAATCATTATATTTTCCAAGCCATAAAAAACTATAATAACCTCCCTTCTGAATTACGCTGCATCATCAACCAATCAGAACAAATAAATAAAATAAAACAATTTTTCAAAAAAACTTACAGTAAAAAGTAAATATTTTATACAAAACAAATTATAACTTACAACGCAAGTAAGAATCGTGGCTCCCTTATCAGGCACAAGAGCCCCTCTTTTCTGATAAGGTATACATGACCAGAAAAGACCTTTAATTTAATATTTTGTAAAATATATGTGCATATAATATGTAACTCATATTTTTAATATTACAATAAAAAAATAAATAAATAAAAAAAAAAAATATATATATATATTTAACCATTTATGTATTTGCACAGCCCTTGTGAAACCGTTCGAAATGTGAAATATGACACTCACTTTTTTAATAAAATAATAAATGGACCTGTTGAAATACATGCTTGCTTCGAAAAACTAGGACAACACGGATATTGGGCTTGTATGTGGGTATTTAATACAAAAAATATTAGTAATCAGATATAAATAATGTCCCTGGACCGTCTGCAGCATTTGATGAAGCGTTATATAAACGAAATGTGCAGGCCAAAATAGTTCATTAGTTCATTAGTTCAATAGTTCATCAGTTCTAAGTTATTAATCATGCTGCTAAGTTATTAAGTTTTTTAATTGTAGAAAAAATTTATTAAATCCATATTTTTTATTTAATTAAATGAAGACAATATTAGCGAAACTCGATCGAAAATCTGAGACAGAAAAATCAGAAAAGATATTGGCTCCGCTGGGACTCGAACCCAGGACCCTTTGCTTACATGACAAGAGCTCTACCGATTGAGCTACAGAACCCATATGAAATCATTTTTAACTGTATCATACTTCGACTAAGAACTACCAACATTATCTTCATTTTCTTAACGCACATATTATTGGCTGCTATCTTTATGTATGATTTCAAGATTCAACTCGACCTAAATGCAATCTAGATAGTGTCTGGATAAATTTTTATCCATTTTATTTTAATACGCGACATCTATTGACTTTTCTGCAAGTATTCTTATATTTTTTAAATCGAAAAACCAATTTATTTTATTTTTATTCATATTTATTATTGGTTATTTTTATTTATAGCTCTTTCGCCTACCGAAGTAATTTCCAAATCAATACGCTTAACGTTATGCAAATAAATTTATACGTACATCTAGGAAATCTTAATAAAGCAGAATTTGGTATCAAACAAAAATGTTAATAATATTCTGAAATTAAAATGTTATGATTATTATGAGGTAAACAATATATTTAAAAAATATATAAGGGAAAGAATTAGAAAAAAGGTTTCGTAAACCGATTACTGTATGAACCGATCATCGAGTGATTACTGTATTTTATGCGCCTACGAATTTGTTGGACTTATATCGGAAGGTTTTATCATAGCAATGACCGCGTCGTTAAACCATGCCCGTTTTCTGATTCCTTTCGACTTATATACTACAAATTAGCGAACGACCTTTAATGGATTGTGGTCATTCAAGTTATAGTGTACATATATTCAATTTGCACTACTACAGTCCTAATTTTGAAATACTACTTTACAGAACAAAGCGCCACGGACGACCGTCCGATGCGGCTTGTCTCCGCGTAATGAATCGGAATTATTTTTGCGTTCGTTTTTATGTTTATTTGGTGTTATAAAAAATCATATATTACCAATAAAATCACAAAATTATCATTTTTTTTTTAAATTGTCATAGTTTAAACATTGTAGTTATGCATTATATTTTTTGTTCAATAATTACCAACTATTTTAAGGTGTAAAAATAATTTCAAAGTTGATTGATTTATGTAGTTTTAAAAATTATTAATACACTATAAATTAACTTAATTACAAAAATGTGAATATGAGGAGGTATAGGTCGATATTTTTTCTACGATAACATTATTTTTTTTATTTTTTTTCGTATTGTGTATGATCACAGAAGAAAAAAAAATGGAGATCGATTGACGATTTATAGAAAACGGTTCTTGAACAAACAGGTATAAAGTATGATAAACATATTTTTTAATATTTTATTTTAACTGACAGGCACAGAAAAAGCATTTATCTAAATTTTTTTGTATCAAAAATTTATTTTGGGATGGTGTTATGGACACAGGCGACTTCAAAAATGCACAAAAACCCAAAATATTGCAAAATCCCTCGTGCTCTGTTAATGTACATTCATAATAGGTACATCCAAATGTTGCGTCTGTACCAACTTTCTTTCTCTCACGGCAATTTGCCTTCGTTTTTTTCTTTTTCGTTTATTTTCTCACCTGTTCTGAGGCTGATCACTTTAAAACAGAGACACCCTTCGAGTCACGATGTTTGGGAAGTCATGAACCCAATCGTCGCCTCTCAACCCTTATAGCCCCTCCAGACTCACGGCGAGAAGCCCCGAGAACACCCGAGAAGCGTGAATGTGATGAGTTTCTCGCATTCTCTTTCTCGGCTGGCCTCTTCTCGGATCGCTGTCGGTAAATTTGGCCGCTTCAAAGGATTTCTCGGGAGAGAAGCGAGAAGGCTACTACACTCACGTTTTGTCTCAGTGTTGTTTAGTGAGCGGTTGAGAGTAGACGTGCGTTATATTTTTGTTTTTGTATCGAAAATTTTGTTTACTTTAAAATGTGGAACAATCAACAAGAGTTGCAATTTATAGAATACTAGCAGACACGGCCACACATTGCTGTGGCTAACGAAACACAACGCCATTACCCAACCTTTATATAATCCACACCACCCGCTTGCCAGCTGCCCGCTGCCCGCTGCCCACTGCCTGAATTGAATATTTGAATTTCTCGGCTTTTCTCTACTAAAATGAGCATGTATTATACATATAAACCTTCCTCTTGAATCACTCTACCTATTGGTGAATACCGCATGAAAATCCGTTGCGTAGTTTAAAAGATCTATGCGCACATACGTTTTGAGCGATTTCATTTTTATACTATGTAATGATGATGATGATTTTCAATCTGAACCGGTGTTATGGGATGCAAAACATCGGAATTATAAAGACAAAAATTTGAACCACGATGCGTGGAACAGACTTGATGGAGATGCAAGTACCTGAACTCAAAAAGAAAAAATATTCCCTTTTCGCTAGTTACCGGAATTATTTTTAGTTACAACGTACACAAAATTATAATATGCCATGGCGCACAGAGCCAAACCTGCTGCATTTTGAATATCGTCTGTAATGTCGTCCATACCGGATGGGAAACAGATCACGAGTGAGAAAAATGAGAGTGTGGATAAGTGCTTGTTCTCGCCGTGAGTCTGGAATCAGCTTTACACTATACAATGTTCATGCCTGTCTTGCTTGGTCTCGTCATGTCATGTAACTTGTAATTTTTTGTTCATTGGCCTTTGCATTGGCTGCCTCTACGTAAATTTTTCTTTAAAGTTTTTTTTTTTATGGTAAAACCCAATAGTGGTCTCAAGTATGAAAATCGGAAATGGTTACTTTTACAGTCGCTTTTTCTTGTACATATAAGTTTTTCAATTTTTTCTTAATTTTTTTTTTTAAATTGATGGCGTCCTTTTCACCCGTGCTCGTGTCTTCCCCAAAATTGGATATTGACACGTCCATTTTGGAAATTGTATTTATAAAACCTAAAGTCGGTCTTAATAATTTCATATACAAATCCTATGGCTCGTTTCAACTAAAGTATAAAAAAAACCGAATCATCCAGTCTCTGGTTGTTTTAACGAAATCATTGATTTGTTTCTTCTCTACTGTTACGTCACGTATGTTTTGTACTACACGTTTCAACCCCACGGGACAGGTTAATAAAAACCTCACGGTCATCCTGATTCTTGAACTCACATAATTGTAATTTTTAACGTAAATCAGCATTGTCTTGCTCGATCATCGTTTTGCAATTATTACCTCTTGTTTTCCTCACCGAAACTTGTTACTATAGACAGAATGTAAAACCACTATAGGTCTGTCTTCGTTATATTGCTTGGTGTAAGCAGAATATACTCTGCCATCACTTTATACCTTGTGACGTATCGGCGGACTAAAATATTAATTTATAAATGCATGTTCTGTCATTTTGACTTTTGATTCAATATCATTTCCCATCCAATCTCGCTTTTATCAATTTTTAACAGAATCTAAAGTAATCAGACAATACCAAAGGGTAAAACAATTCTTTCCTACAACTGTGTATACTACACATCACTGTTAGAGTGCAGACATAATGTTAATGACATCAGATTTGTTTTCAAAATCATTCGGGTTGAACGGAATTTTCTTGGAATGTATGCTAAGTAATACTTTCCATATTTTATTTTAATCAAATTCCAAAAAGAAAACAGTACTGAATTTAAGTTTGTAGGCATATTCAATTAAAAACACTTTATAAAAAGCACCTAAAATATTATGGTCACCTGAACATGAAATAATTTGAAAATATATTTAAATTCTTGAAATTTGTTGCTTATTTCACCGCATCTCTTGAGAAAATCCAATCCAATAAGGTGGGTTACTTACTGTACTATTGTAAAAGCGAGAACCAATCTGTGAACTGCTTTAACTCTCGAGAATGTATTCATGCTCCACTGACAACCCACTTCCCCACCTTCTTCCTAACCCAGGGTTTCTTAAAGTGGGGTCCACGGACCCCTTAGGGGTCCGTAGCATGTGTATCACGGGTCCGCAGTAGGTCTTGGTAAAGATCTTGGCGAGTTTTGGTGTTCTTTGATTCAAGCTTACCCTCTTCTTGTCAAGCAAGCTATGTCCGTTCTGGTACCATTTGCTGCTACTTATCTTTGCGAGGCAGGGTTTTCGGTTCTGGTGTCAATAAAAACAAAAAGTCGCATTCGACTGAACGTTACAGATGACATGCGCCTTGCCTTATCGAACACAATCCCACAATTTAACTTATTGAGGCCAAACAGCAGCACCCTTCTCATTAACTTAGTAAGTAAGAAAGTACCAATAAAAGTATTTTTTATTGGTATAAATAAGGTTTTTTCATTTCTAAAAATATTTATGTCAGGGGGGGGAGGGTACGTGGAATTATTTGAATTGTGAAAGTGGTCCGTGACTGCAAAAGTTTAAGAAACCCTGTTCTAACCTGAGCTGGA
This sequence comes from Limnephilus rhombicus, assembly GCA_929108145.2. Classification (NCBI taxonomy): domain Eukaryota; kingdom Metazoa; phylum Arthropoda; class Insecta; order Trichoptera; family Limnephilidae; genus Limnephilus; species Limnephilus rhombicus. The sequence continues at coordinate 53,710,577 of OV815282.1, read as the reverse complement.
ACAAAACGCAGAGGCGCGCCTTATGCAAATATGTTGGTAGTTATGTAATAAGTTTTTGAATATTGTTGCTTATTGCCCTTTAAGTTTTTTTTCTTTATGTATTTAAATACTCCTTCCATAACCACGTGCTACTAGAGCTAAACTTATGGAGAAGTAGAATAATTTTATAATTTTTCTTTTACATGTATACGTTATTATAGATACATAATCATTATCACAACAATACTTCTTGGCAGTCAAACGTCAAAAATTATCTCCAATTCAAATAATAAAATAAACTTACATACAGTAAATCTGAACACGAAAACTATACACGAGATTAAACAGTGCTAACTTTAATTAAGTAAATGTTCACATCTCCATTTTTAGTGTATATTACCATAAAACAAAAAAAATACAGTGCAAACGTCAAAACATTATTTCCAGTTCAAATATTAAAACTTACAGCAAATCTGAACAATAATATATAGATTTGATTAATTTAACTAAACGTATAAAAAAACAGCTCACAAACTGTATAAGGATCACGGAACATCGAAGTTGTATATAGAATTCTCTATAATTAGGAGTGATTGTAATAAATTATCAAGGGTTTGTTATAACGACTATATTAAGCAGACAGAGAATGACATTTTTAATAATATAAAACATTTTTGGAGATTCAGTAAAACATTAAGAAGTGGTGACTCTGATTTACCATATAGTATGTATTTTGAAGATGTAACATTCTTTTCCTCCAACTTAATTATAATGCATACATCGCCATCCCAAATAACCTCATATTATAATAAAACACTTATAAACATATCCGCACTACGAGTAAGTAAGATGTGGGTAGGATAATAAAAGAAAAGTCCGAATGTTATAGTAACAGAAGATGAAACATTTATTCTTAATCTCAAACCTTAATAGTAGAGCATGAACTAGTGAATTTATTGTATCTACAGGGGTGGTTGACTACCTACAGTAATCAATTAATGTTAAGCTATAACTCGGAACATGTGGTATCGAACAATAGAGTACATATCATTATAATCCTAATGGGCGCCTGTACAGATAGACTATACATATTTATATGGATTAAATAAAAGCTAATAAATTAAAAGCCAAAGTTAAAATTATCTCGCGATGATTCATTACGAATAATTTCGCTCACGTGTGTTTCTGTCATGACCTTTGACGGCTTGTAGTACAGCTGTTACACCATGCACTCCCAGGAACCAACTGACCAACCTACCGAAACTTCTCGTAATCCTCTTACCGGCGCCTGTACATTAACGGCAGGCTGTCGAACTAAACAGGTACCCGCGTGGCTACAACACTCTCTAAATTAGGCAAGTACTCGCCCAAACTGTAACATTACCCCCATGGGCAAGAGAATTTTTGCAAAAAATTCCACTACGCCGCCTGGCGTCCGAACCGTGAAGAGAGAAAGCACCGCTGCCACCAAGAATTCCAATGTGCTTATCCAGATTTGCGGTGAATGAGTTAGAGCTTCTAGCGCCTTCCCAACTGAGTCACTTCTCGTAATGTTCTTCCCACCTGTGTACAGCTGAATTATTCTCAAGGTGATGTTGTGAACCAGTAAGTCCTCCCTCGATGATATTCATTGAAGCAGTGAATAAACTTCATACTGCCCAAATGATTAGGGCTCAACCCTCTGCTTATAACAGAGCCACTATTTGTAGGTTGATGCAATGAAGTGCTGATCCCTGCAGATGAAGAAAACTATTAGACGCCGACCAATGACGCCGAACCAGCAGAAGAAAGAACCCTGTCATTTGAGCGGCTGTCGGCTAACTCAATCCTTTTCCCCAGTTTCTTCAGAGAATTTATATCAGGAATTACTGATAGCGATAACTTTTGAATATATCTGGGCAACATGTTACATTGTAAGATTTCCAATACTTCATCATCAGGTAACTTCGATGACAGACGATTATTCAAAATTAGAATACGAGTAATGAAGGACTTTAAATTTTCCTTCTGCATTTGAACGGTAGCTCTCAATTGAGCCAACAGTCGTCTCTCGTGATCCAGAAACTCATATTCCTCCTTCAGAGCCACAACGATGTCAGACCATGAAGTAAATGAGGAGCGATTTACTCTATACCACAAGAGTGCATCACCAGAAAACAATTCAACAGCAGATGTAAAAAGAGAAGCTTTACTCACATTCCGAGCTAGTGCGAGCTCTTCGATTCTCTCTATGAAATTGTGTACGCCAGCTGAGCCGTCAAACAAAATGTTCCACTTATGCACCGGAGCCGACAAAGGAGACGAAACGGGATCGATGCCGCCGAAGTTTCACCAGCTTTCGCCATGTTGATTGTATCTGCTTTACTCCTTGTAACAATTGTAAATTCCATAACCTAACTACAAAGGAATATAAAACAAAAGTTATTAGAACATGCGACAACACAACATGATACCACAATACTCGGAAATGTTTCCCATGCAAGTCAAGATAAAATTATAATAAAATGTCGCCAGATAACTGGAGACGTTTGAAAAGCGCAAAACGCCGGTGAGTTGGTTCCATCCAAGCAAAAATTGATAACCTATAAAACTAACGGGAGACACGTGTCTATGCAGGTGATACAACAAGCCGCCGTTGACGACAACACACATGAACGAAACCACAAGTCATCACGAGATAATTCAAACCAAGAACGAAACAATAAAATACCCGACCACATGTCCGAGACGCCACATTAAGTTCTTTTATTTACGTTGGGCGCCAGATTGTAACATTCTTTTCCTCCAACTTAATTATAATGCATACATCGCCATCCCAAATAACCTCATATTATAATAAAACACTTATAAACATATCCGCACTACGAGTAAGTGAGATGTGGGTAGGATAATAAAAGAAAAGTCGGAATGTTATAGTAACAGAAGATGAAACATTTATTCTTAATCTCAAACCTTAATAGTAGAGCATGAACTAGTGAATTTATTGAATCTACAGGGGTGGTTGACTACCTACAGTAATCAATTAATGTTAAGCTATAACTCGGAACATGTGGTATCGAACAATAGAGTACATATCATTATAATCCTAATGGGCGCCTGTACAGATAGACTATACATATTTATATGGATTAAATAAAAGCTAATAAATTAAAAGCCAAAGTTAAAATTATCTCGTGATGATTCATTACAAATAATTTCGCTCGCGTGTGTTTCTGCCATGACCTTTGACGGCTTGTAGTACAGCTGTTACACCATGCACTCCCAGGAACCAACTGACCAACCTACCGAAACTTCTCGTAATCCTCTTACCGGCGCCTGTACATTAACGGCCGGCTGTCAAACTAAACAGGTACCCGCGTGGCTACAACACTCTCTAAATTAGGCAAGTACTCGCCCAAACTGTTGCAAAGACAGAAAGGCTGATGGCATTAAAAATATTGTCGATCTTTTTGCCGACTTCTTCACAAACGTTTACTATAAAAGTCAACCCAATCAGTTCTCCTTACCTAACTATACTCCCAGTTTCAATATAAACCTGTCACATGTGCACATCGAACTAAACGAAATTATATAACAAATTAAACTTCTAGATCCCAATAAAAATGCCGGTCCTGATAACATTCCACCATTACTCTTACATAAGTGTGTGGCCGTTCTTGCTTATCCCCTGTACACACTATTTAGTTATTCTTTGTCGAAAGGTATATTTCCTGATCTATGGAAACATAGCTATATAACACTTATCTTCAAAAAAGGGGATAAAAACGAAGTAACTAATTATAGACCTGTATGCGTACTGTCAACAATTCCAAAACTGTTTGAAAAACTGATTCTGGATAAAATAACTAGCTCATTTGAAGATAGTATATGTCCTGAACAGCATGGTTTCATCACCGGCAAATCAACACTAACTAACCACATTCTGTATTAAAATTTCATTTCCGATGCAATGGCGAAGAAGCTTCAAGTTGACTCAATCTACACTGACTTCAGGTTTGTCACGCTTTTCTTTTAGAAAAACTGTTGAAAGCTGGAGTTCGTGGAAATATGTTGCATTGGTTAATAAGCTATCTTTCAAACAGAAAACTTAGTGTAAAACTAAATGGCGAATCATCATATGTTTTTTTTTACATCCAGTGGTGTTCCGCAAGATTTCCACATCGAACCTGTATTATTTACCTTTTTGTGAACGACATTTGTAATATATTTAAAGATATCGACATACCTATGTTCGCAGATGATTTGAAACTTTATAAAGCAATTATATTCTCTCAGCAAACTTGTCAAAATTAGTCGAGTGGTGTAGCGATAACAAGCTATACCTTAATGTTAATAAATGCATAATTGTGAGATTTTTAAAAATAAAACATCCAATTCTTTTCAATTACACAATCAATAACTTCATTCTCGAATTCAAACTTAGCTTCATACCACACATTGAAAATATCTCAAAGAAGGGTTTAAAAATGTTAGGTTTTGTACTAAGAGTGGCTAAAAATTTTACCAACATTAAAAATTCTGTACTCATCACTAGTGAGGAGTCAGGTTGAATATAACTCAACTGTATGGTCTCCTCACTATGACGTGCATTCTCTAACAATAGTAAGAGTACAAAAAAATTCCTAAGCTTTTTAAATTATAAACTAAAAATACCAAAAGAACAATTAAACTACACTTATCTACTGCGATTATCTAATCTATTCCATAGTACGGGTGGGAAGTATAAACCGCTCCAATGAAACCCATAAAAAACCAAGAGATGTAATTATCACCCTCAGTTCTAAACTGATGCGTGATTTATTTTTGGCGAAACTTGAAGATCATATTAAATCCAAAGGACGAATTACTACTTCTTCATTAGGACTACCGAATGCTCAAATAGGTGTGCCCATCTATATTTCTGACCATCTGACTTCTAGAAAAAAATTCCTCTTAGCCCAAACTAAGAAACGGGCGAAACTAAAAAACTATAAGTTCATTTGGACAAAAAATGGTCAGGTGCTTGTTCGTAAGTCTGGAGACACCAAAATCCTTACAATCTCATATGAATCGAACATTAAAAAAATGTGACTCGAGGCTAACAAAAAAATTCCATTATTAAATCAGCTTACCTACCTTACCTACCTTACCTACCTTACCTTAATAACTAATTTAATGATTCTCATTTATATTGTTTTCACAGTCACTTTGCTCACATTATAAATCAATTTATTATTATTACTAATCACATTAACTATATCAACGTACTTCAACTATTTATCCTACCTTACTCCATAATTACCATTTATCAACAATCTACCATTACAATCCACCAAAAGATTCCATTGTACTTAACTATTCTCACTTGCTTACTTATAACCATCATTTTAATCTATCAAATTATTAAATTAAACTCAACTTACTTATTATTTTTAATTATTTAATTATTTTAACAAACTATAAATGTGTGATTCATTCGATTGTTTTAAATTATCTAATCATTCTAAATTATAAAAATATTCCATTCTGCTTAACTCTTTGTATTTATTCATTCTTTTCCACTATTATAATATATCCAATTATTATATCAAATCCAATGTACTTAATTTTTAATTATTCAATTATTTTAACAAACTATATATGTGTGATACATTCGATTGTTCTAAATTAACTAATCAATCTAAATTATAAAAATGTTTCACTCTATTTAACTGTTCGCATTTATACATTTATTTCCACTTTTTTAATTTTTTTTTGTTTTTTTTTACTAGAGCTCCGCACAGGAGGCCCTGAGGAAAATAATTTCCATCAGGGCCTATGTCATCTTTGGGGATGCTGTGTAGAGGGTTGTTTTTAAGGAAAGGAAGGAGAGGAGAGTTCTGGGAAGGAAAATGGTTTAAGGGGTGGGTAGGAATCTGGGGTTCAGTGTGTCCCGGTCATCCGCCTCCAAGACCTAGACAAACCTCACCCCATGAACCCGGGCACCCCTGCTAAATCACCAAATGTAGCGAACCACTTGGGGTGACCTATGGCAGAGGTGTTGGTTATCCAATAAAGGTTTCCGGGGCGGCGGTACCCTTTCCCGCCTCCCAAATTGTAACTACTCTACTCAATTATTATATTCAACTCAACTTATTTAATTATTTTTAATTATCTAATTATTTTAACTAATTTGATACATGCGATAAAATCGATTGTTTTAAATTATCCAATTATTCTAAATTACCAAAATATTCCACTCTACTTAACTGTTCTCATTTACTCATTTATTTTCTCAATTTTTATCTATCAAACTATTTTATTGCGCACAATTTACCAAATAACGTTTATTTACTTCATTATTATTAATATTTATATATGTGTGATATTTTCAATTGTTTCTAATTATCTAATTATTCAAAATTATTCAAAAATTGCATTCTACTTAATTATTCTCATTTATTTATCTGTCTCCACTATATTAATCTATCCAAATATTTTATTAAACTCAATTTACTTAATTTCTTTTAATTATTCAAATATTTTAACTAAATTGATATACGTGATACATTCGATTAATTGTAATTGTGCAATTATTTTTACAAAATTCTTTAATCATCAAATAATATAATCTAACTTAATTCAATTACCTCACTTAACAAAAATGAAAATAAACAACTATGGATGACTTCGTGAACACGCAGCTGGAAAGCTGCTTCAAGATCAATGAATTCAGTAGTCAAAGTGCAAAGGAGTGCAATGAAATTATCACAGATAAGTTCTCTGGTTTACAAGTGCTCCACCTTAACATCCGCAGCCTCCAAAAAAATATTGAAGAATTTATTCTCAATATAAATATTCTTATTGTGAAGCCGGACGTTATAGTATAAACTGAAACATACACAAACAGTGACTCACCACATTATAATTTAAGAGATTATATTTACATGCAAACAAACACAAACATTAATAAAAACAGTGGTATTGCGATATTCGTTAGTAAGAAATATAATATTGTTACACATTCAGAACACAACATAAATTCATCAAACTGCATAGAAATCCAACTTAACCACAACAAAAAGAATTATTATTTGTTAGCAATCTATAACGCTGATTTATTTATCGAACAAATACGAAATAAAATATCAAATTTCAAAAACAAAACTTGCATAAAAACAGGGGATTTTAATATAAACATTAACAAAAAATAAAGACAGTAGACTTAAACATGAATATTTGAACTGTATGACTGAAAAAACAACTTTAAATCGTGTATAAATGAAAATACGCGCGAAATTCAAGGTCAGAAACCATCTTGCCTAGATCATTTTTGGACTTATACTAACATAAAAGATCTTCATAAAATAAAAAAAACCATTGTCTGGAAAAATAACATCACCGATCATCATACGTGTATATTTTTGTACGAGGAAGAAAAAACAATTCAAACAAAAAATAAATCAATAAAAAACTCATACACCAGAACAAATCTGCAAAAGTTAATTGAAAACTTGAAAACGGAACGTTGGCAACCTGTAATCAACTGCGAAGAAGTTGAAATATGCTCAAAGTACTTTGAAAACATTTTATCCAAGCATGTAGAAAACTCAAAAACAGATATTCCATATCGTAATTTAGACAAAAACAAATACCTGAAACCATGGATCACACCGGGTTTATTAAGTTCAATCAAAGAAAAAGGTAAGCTATACAAAAAAACAATAAAATTCCCAAACGATTAAAAAATAGAATTTAATTATAAAAAATATAAAAATAAATTGACACGCTTAATAAAAATTAGTAAAGATGAATATTACAAACATAAAATAATAAATTCTGAAAACAATCCAAAAATAATCTGGCAAACAATCTGTGCATATATTTTGTAAAATAATAATATAATAATAGATAACAATAAACAAAGACATTCAATCAAGGTAATTGTAGACGAAAATGACGTAAAAATAAATGCAGAGGAAAACCCTAAAAAATGTGCTGATATTTTCAACTCCTTCTTCACGAAAGTCGGACAAAACCTCGCTAAAAAAATTAATGTAACAAAGGAGCGACAACTCAACCAATTATTGAAGATATACAAAGTGTAAACTCACTATCCCATTTTAAAATGATCAAGGAAGTAGATATTCTAAACATTATTGAAAATATGAAAGGAGGGTCGTCACCGGGTTTTGACAACATAACTGCAAATATGTTAAAATCTATTAAAAGACACGTGATAAAACCATTAACTCACCTAATTAATTTAAGTTTAAAAAATGGAATATTTCCGTCTAATTATAAGAGGACAATTATCTCAACTATATTCAAAAGTGGAAACGCAGAAAATGTAACTAACTATCGACCAATTTTCCTCATTTCAAATATTGGCAAAATATAAAAAAAACAACCAACTTTAACAATGTCTCTCTCGCAAAAATAAAGTTGGTTGTTTTCAGGTGGAAAAAATATAATAAGCAGTAATTGTTGAATGAAACACTAGTATATATTGAATTATTTGGCGGGTATTTGATAAGCCCCCATAGCTCAGTGGTCAAGAGCATCTGACCGGCAATCAGAAGGACACGGGTTCAAGTCCCGTTGGCGGCAAGTATCTTTTCTCGGAAGATTTTTCAATGTTGATGAGTGTTTCAGGCTGATAATTATTGCTTATAATAATAAAAAAGAACACAAATTAAATAAAATATAAGCAACAGAAATTTAAAGTACAGTGAGATATAATAACGATAGGTTACGATAAAAAAACATACTTGATATAAAAATACACACAACAAAAATTTTAAAGTAAGGTCATCAGAGGTTTACAAAATTGCAACATTAACCATGTCTAATAAAACCTAAGTATGAGTTTCGCAAAGTGGCAAACCGCTATATCGATGTTACCTCCAGTAACTCTGCAAGTTGCAGGAGTTCGCAACTGTCCAATTTGGATTTAAAAATTTTGGATATGAAAGTTAAATATATATTTTTTAAATAACTAAATAATACTACAAGTTATGACGGTTAATAATATTTCAATGAATTTAACTAAGACATTACATTTAATTACATTAATAAGATAGGTAGAGATAGTTTAGTAAATTTGTTCGTACGAGTAGTTTAATAAATTTACCAAAGAATTTCCTTAGTGAGTACTTGTATCATGGATAAATGATTTAATTATTGCATTTTTAAATTGTGTTAGCGACATATTCCATACATATATGTGCGAATATATATTACCCAAGTTTTGAATTCCGTGCAGTGGTATATTGAATTGTGCCCTGGTCGTAGTATTACCACAGAAAAACGGTAGTACTGACCTTGTGTTTCTCGCCGGCACATTAAAAGTTATGAGCGCCAAGAATTCAGTAATATATTCATAATAAATCTTGCATAATTCAATTGTACTATGCAAGATTTTAAATTTAAAAAAATAGATCGTAGGCATTTCTTCACTATAGCAGTAGGCAGGCATCACTCAAATTTAATTTTAATTTATTTAATTTTTTTTATATTTATTTTATTTCGAAATATATACATAAAAACAATGGAAATACAATTACAAATCAATGCCTAGATAATTTATTACGCACCAGATTTAAATGTCCGGGTTTAATTTTCCCCACAGGAAAAACTAAACCCTTTCACACACTTCCCAAATGATCATCTGGTCAATCCACGTTATGCAATTGCACTATATGTATTAAAATTACAAAACAATACAAGAACAACATGTCAACCTACCAGAGACCAGATGGGAAAATAATTCACCGACTCCAGATATTTTCATATCAGAGGGTTCGGCTCTGTGGAATTCCTAATTGAACCTATAAATCCTACTGATCCCTCAATATAAATATTTAAAAAATCTTTTGTAATCCTACATGTATTTAAAATTACCGATTTTTGCATCTTTATGTATAAATTCTTTGACAAATCTAATACGCCTAAATTTTGAATCAGAGACCTAGGTATAATGCCAGTAGCCGAAATAACAAATGGTAATATTTTTATATTCCGAGAATGCCAAATTCTTTTAATCTCATTTCCTAAATCTGTGTATTTTCTAATTTTTTCAGAAACAGTTTTTTGAATATTACAGGAATTTGGAATAGCTACATCAATGATATAAGTTATTTTTTTAATTTTGTCATGTAAAACTATATCAGGTCTATTATGACTAATTGTTCTGTCTGTTAGTATAGTTTTATCATAATATATTTTATAAAATTCATTTTCTAAAAATGAATTTGGTTCATATTCATAATATGGTACTATATAACGGCAGTCAATCAAGTTATGTTTAATTACCAAACTTTGGTGGATTATTTTTAAAACCTGATTGTGCCTAAATGTATACTCGGACGGCGCTAATATAGAACATCCCGATATAATATGTTCTATAGTTTCCGGAAAAGCCAAACATTTTCTACATAAATCATCAATTTGATTTATATCTTTGATTATATGCTTCCTATAATTTTTAGTATTAATGACTCTATCTTGAATGGCAAGCATAAATCCTTCTATTTCTGCGCTCAACTCTCCAATACTCAACCATTTGTTTGACGAAAGTTTGTCAACATACGTTTGGTTGAGATAATTGAAGTGTTTTGCATGAATAATTTTATTTGACCAGGAATCTAATAATTCCTGGTTAGTATTTATAAGAATGTTGGCATTCTCGTCATATAAATTTAAAGGTGTAATGTTTCTATCTGCCTTACAAATTATTTTGTGCATTTCTGAGCTATTAGCTTTCCTATGGAAAAAATTTCTAAGCATTTCTACCTGATTGTGTTTCAAAGATGTTATTTTGACTACACCTCTACCTCCTAAATTTCTAGGTAAATTAATTCGTTCTATAGCTGAATTTGGATGATGGCAATTAAACTTTGTTAACGTAGTTCTAATTAATCGTTCTAAACTATCTAAATCTGTATTGGACCATTTAATTATGCCAAATGAGTACGTTAATAAAGGTATTGCCCAAGTATTTATTGCTTTTACTAAATTTTTAGCAGATAGATTGCATTTTAAAAAATTTCTGATCCTAGTTTGAAATTTAATCCTTATATCATTTTTAATACTAGTGTGATCTAATCTATTCGATTGCGGGTATCCTAAATATTTATAAACCTCATCCCCTTTCATACTTTTAATTTTGAAATTTCTAAATATACCCTCGTCTCCATCTACAATTTTGCCTTTCTCTATATGGATCGTTTTACATTTATCTAAACCAAAAGTCATTTTAATATCATCTGAAAAAATTTTAACTACCTTAATCATTTTTTCTAAATTTGATTCAGAATTTGAAAATAATTTTATATCATCCATATATAATAGATGTGAAACTATACTACTCTCTCTTGTATTACCCTTAATTTTTATTCCAAACTTGCTTTTAATTAACATTTTAGACATAGGATTCAATGCTAAGCAAAACCAAAGAGGACTCAATGAGTCTCCTTGAAAAATCCCTCTTTTTATTGAAATGCCCGGTACTACTATTTTCTTACCTTTTAAATTTACTAGTAAATCTGTATTCCAAAAGGACATAATATTTTTCAAAAAGCTAACTATAATTGGGTTAACTTTATATATTTTTAATATTTTGATTAGCCACGAGTGCGGGACACTATCAAAAGCTTTTTGATAATCTATATAACAAGTATGTAAATTACGCTTTTGATTTTGAATTTGTTTTAAAATTACAGAATCAATAACTAATTGTTCTTTACATCCCATATGTTTTCTGCGACAACCTTTTTGTTGTTCAGATAAAATATTTTTTTCATCTAAATGAGTATATATTAAATCTGTCAAGCAAGAGGTTAAAATTTTGTATATTGTCGGTAGACATGTAATGGGTCTATATTGAGAGGGATTATTAATATTTTCGCTTTTAGGTAACATATAAGTAATGCCCTTAGTTAGAAAATTAGGAAAATTTTGAGGTTGTTTGACAAGTTTTGAAAGATTTTTTGCAAAAAGAGGATGTAAAGTAGTTAGACGTTTGTACCAAAAATTATGTATCCAATCGCAACCCGTGGCTTTCCAATTATGAGTATTTTTTATAATTTTGGCTAACAATTCAACCGATATATCAGAAAAACTCATTTGTTCAATGTCTGAACAATTGAGTTCTTCATTTTCTATCCATGAACCTGCCTCATTATGTTTTATATCTTTACTCCAAATGTTTGTCCAAAAATCGCGCATATCTGATTCAGATGGCAACGGAATATTATTATTCGAAATAATATTTTGTTTATCATCAAGTTTGGAATAAAATATTTTCTCATTTTTTTGAAATAATCTATTATTATTTCTTTTATTATACGTATAATTATATCTTTTTAATCTACTAGCTTTTACACCTAATTTTTGTTTTAATAAATCTAATAAATCATTGATTATATTTTCATTATTATTACTACCAATGTTATAACCAAATTTTCTCCCAATTTCATCTACATGTCTCAAAATATTTCTACTTCTATTCCCATTTTTATATTCAATTACTCTAGCTATACTACTTCTTAAAAATACTACATCATTTTCTAATCTAATCTGCCATTCTGGTTTACTATAACTATATGATCTATCATCAGAGGATGTTAATTTAACTCCTAACCTAGTACATATAGTGATAGCACTAGCGTACACTAACGTATGAAGATCTAAAAAACTAATATCGTCAAATATTATTTTTGGTAAAATTAAATTATTTAATTCAGAAATTAATTTAGATAATTTTTTTGACGTATGCAATTTTGGTAATTTTGGTCTAACTGTGGGCTCTATATCTATATATCTATTTATATTATTATGAAGCAAGTTAGCTAATTCTATTACATTATCATCTAGTAAGTTTAAATTTGCAATGTTGATTTCCCTAAGATTATGAATAGCGTCTAAGTTATTTGAATCTACTGTAATATCATTGGATTCTTCTACTAGAATATTATCTAAACTGTCTTCATTCAATGTATCTAATATAACATTACTACTCGCATTAATTTGTTCTAAATTATTCTCTAATTGCAATCTATCTCCTATTTCCTTTTTTATCTGATTTAATGTTACTAAAGGGATTAAATTATTTTTGAAAATTGCCCTTTTTTTTGGTCAGCTAATCTTTGTTCGTTTACTTGGGCAACCGGATAATTTTGTGAGAAAAGTAAATGTAATTTTTTCCTATACAATAACATATCTGTTTCTAGTTTCGTCACATAAAAATATGAACGTACGATGAACATATTGACATCGTTCGTCCATTTCATTCTCTGCCTAGGAATACCTGCTTTTGTTTTTTGGGGTCTCAGATTATCAATGTTCATCTGTAAAGATGACATAATCAACCCATTTTCATTTCCGTTGGTTGAAAATGACATTTTGTCACAGTTCAAAACAACTTGGAAATGATTATTATTATTATTCCTACATTCCAGTAACCAAGCAACTGTCGTCGTTACCTAATACTGTCATTTGTCAACAAATAATTTTCAATTTGGCCAAATTAAATATTTTAATGTAAACTACCCTTCAATACTACAAATCTATAATAAATATAATATTTTAGAATAATGTTATCAAAATAAAATATATAATTAAATTTACCTGCAAACATTAACATTAAAATTTACATTAACATTAAAATTTAAATTTTAATTTACATTTAAATTTTAATTTACATTAACATTAAAATTAAAATTAACATTAACATTAGCATATAAATAATAATAAATATCAATGATTTTTTTAAATTTTTTTTTTTTAATGGTATTTCTCTTCTATAGAAGCAGACGCTTGTGATGAGAAGAGAGACGATTATGGGATTAGAAAATATTTAAAATACCAGTATATTAACAAAATATATTTTGTATCTTATAATTTACTTGTGGTAGATTCTTGATAAATATCAAATTTACAAGTTATATAAGTTATGATGATAAATTTTATCAATTTGGTATTTTTACTTTAAATTGCTCTTTGATTGCTTTTAGTAGGCATTTATCGTCTTCGATTTTTCTTATTTTTTCAGGTAGGCTATTAAATTATTTTTTTCCTAGATATGTATAATGATGATGCCACATCTTTAGGCATGAGGATCTGATATGGTGTTGGGGCCAAGGCCACATCTTTAGGCAGAAGGATCTGATATGGTATTGAGGCAAACGCTACATCTTTAGGTAGAGGGGTCTGATATGGTGCTGAGGCAAACGCAACATCTTTAGGCAGAAGGATCTTATATGGTGTTGAGCCAACACCACATATTTTGGCAGAAGAGTCTGATATGGTGTTGAGACAAAGGCCACATCTTTAGGCGGAAGGATCTGGAGGAAAGCGAATTAAAGGACACCACCAGAAGATTTTTCATTCAGAAGTGACCAAGTATTGAAAATCATGGGTTGATAATGATTTTCAAATATTTATTTGTCATTTCGACCGCGTGCAAGACCAACCGATCTGTTTGCTCTTCTAACGTGTTTTTGGGGGTTTTGCATATGAATAGTATAAAAATTATACAGTTTTGATTATAAATAACAGAAGTGCCTTAGCATTTATTGAAAAGGTTACTAACTCCCTCCATTCGTATTCTGGTTCAAGAGAAATTTATAAGGTAGTTTTTTTTTTTTTACATGAGCTCCACACAGGAGGCCCTGAGGAAAATAATTTCCCTCAGGGCCTATGTCATCTTTGAGAATGCTGTGTGGAGGTTTTTTTTTAAGAAAAGGAAGGAGAGGAGAGTTCTGGGAAGGAAAAGGGTTTAAGGGGTGGGTAGGAATCTGGGGTTCAGTATGTCCTGGTCATCCGCCTCCAAGACCTAGACAAACCTCACCCCATGAACCCGGGCACCCCTGCTAAATCACCAAACGTAGCGAACCACTTGGGGTGACCTATGGCAGAGGTGTTGGGTATCCAATAAAGGTTCCCGGGGCGGCGGTACCCATTCCCGCCTCCCAAATTGAAATTGGTAGTTAATTCCAGTATATCTACGTACGAGTATTATGTAGCGGAATCCGAAAGCCCATCAATGCCAGCAATTCTGAACTATCAACTACAACTATTTAAAAAAATGTTATAACTCCATTTTAGTTCTGCTACGTAATTATTATTATGCGTGACTATTATTATTTCGCATTCTGAAGGTATTATCAAATTATGGTTAGGCCACTTACAAACGATATAATTGAATTATTTCTAGAAAGATTATTATGATGAAAAACTTATTGCTTTTATTTTTATTACCTTATTGATTTCCGAGTAATATGTCGGATATTTTTAATACTTATAAACTTATAACCTATTTAAAGTTTCCCCAATTGCTGCATTGTTTAAATCTGACCGAAGTAAAGTGAAGTTATTCCCGAATCATGACTCAGGTTTTTTTTCTAGCATAATTCAGTATATTTATGGTCTCAGAATATTTGAACTTGGCTTAAACATATCTAAGATTGGCGAGTGAATTATATTTTTTTGTTTATTTATCAAACTCGAATTTTTGTTAGTTTCCAACTGCTCTAGAAGATTGAGTTTATGACTTTTATTTTATATGTGTATATTATTACTATGTGAGTCATTTTCATCTAGGAGATGTTTGTTTTTTTTTTTAAATAAGCTGTTTTTATGAATTAAATAATAAATAATATAATTAAATACATGAAAAAAATATTTTTTAAATCAACTATATTTTTTTTATTTTTTATAAAGAGGTACCAAGTCAAGAGAAAATCCTTCTGTATTACAATTTAAGCATTTTTGTATAATTTAAAATTGCTGGAATACGCATTTTAAAGCATACATTGCATTGTATTCTTTCAATAACTTGTACATATTTGTTATAACTTTGGTTCTGGACGGGATTATGATATAATATTAAAAAAACAGGTAATTTATAAATTAACAAGAAACCATAACAATATTATTCCCACAGTGAAAAGAGTTGTCACTATGGAGTTATTTTTAGTATACAAATTCGCAAAATTAGTTCTCAATACAATTTACTTGCCTAGTGAGGTGTGTTACACGATATTTCCAATAATAATAAAGTAATCGATAATTTTCGCACCAGATACGAAGTTCGGTGAGCGTACCCTCGGAGTGTCAGGTGTCAGGTGTCAGGTGTCAGGACCCAAAGCAAACTTAAAACCCATAATATTTCAGACAATCATATTAATAATAGAAAATGGCAGAGTGGCACACTCACATTGCATAGCTAGACGACCCGATTAGTGCTTCCCGTTGGCGTCTATGTTCCTTTCTTAAAGTTAATTAGAGAAAAATTAAATTATTTCATGGACTAGTGCACAAATGTATCGAGCTGCCATACAAAAAATCAGAAATCTTTCAGTTACTATTGATAAATTCGTAAGCACATTTTTTAACCCCTCAGGCCTCGACCATATTTTGTCAGTAGGTCAAAATATTTCCGCTGTCCAAAAAATTCAAATAAATGGTAATCTTCTAAGCATATCCGAAAACTAAAAACTGTTTTTGAAGGGTGATGTAAATGCTTCCAAATTCTATATATCGAAATTAACGTGACATTATTGAAGTATTAAACTTTTTCATGGACCCTCTTTCAAGCCTCACCTTACGTTTTTTTCTATTAGTCTAAGAGCCGACGACATTAAACCTGTAATGATAGTGCAACATAATGGTTCCTTGGCACCATTTTTTTTATTCAGAGCATGAGAAACTCCCTCAGGATGGTGGGAAGGGAGAATGCAGTTTTCCCTCCGGTAAGGATAGTTAGGCTAGGGGAATAAAAGAGTTTATCCAGTAACAATTACAACAATATTTAAACCTTCAATACAACGGTGCCCTTCAAGGGACCGGGATTCATTTCCCAAAGAAAACATAACCTGTTCTGAAATTTAAGAGGCAATTAACTAAAATAAAGAAATAGCGTACCTGCGGACCATGGTTCTAAACAAATTATTTATTTATTTTATTTATTTATTTATTTTAACGCCCATAGGGCTTTTACATAGAATGCAGTACATTTTTTTTAATTACAGTGAAAAGAATGGGTTTACAAAATACAATACACAATACAAGTAACATAATATTTGTTAAAAACAAAATATAGGTTACATAAAATATAAGTGTTAAAAAAAAATAAAATAAAAAATTTAGGTTACATAAAATATAAGCGTTAACAAAATACAGGTAACATAAAATATAAGAAACAAAATATAGTCCATAAAATATAGTAGTTGACATAAAGTAGGTAATTTTTAAAATTGTTGTTCTCATCAGTTTACGGGATAGGTAGAAATAAATAGTTGGCACATATGGCGTTTGAAGTTTGCTAAGTTCAAATTATTGTCAAATACATCCAGATTGTTTAAGTATTTGTTACCAAGACTATGCAAACGTTGTATTGGAGAATGTAAATCATAGTTCGAATGAGATGTACGTATATAAAATGTCAATGTTTGTCTAGTTGTTCGTGTAGGTACATGTAGATTTATTAATTGCAGGAGTTCACAACTGTCGAATTTAGAGTTTAATAATTTTAATAAAAAAGTAAGGTCGTTTATTTTTCGTCGGTTTTCTAATGTTGGAATATTTAAAGTATTCATTAACGACGGATAATTTATGTGCTCTAAAGGGATGTTAAGTTTAAAATTTACAAAACGTAGAAATTTTCTTTGAATTCTTTCAATAGTATGAATATGAATTTTATAGAAGGGCGACCAGACTATGGAGTTATATTCTATTAGGCTTCTAACAAGGGATGTATACAGTAGTTTAATGATTTGTAGAGATTCAAAGTTTTTAATTGTTCTTAACACAAATCCTAAAGTTTTCATACCCTTATTTGCAGTTTGTTGAATGTGAACCGTGAAGTCTAGTTTCTCATCCATTATTATGCCAAGATCCCGCATTTCCGATACTCTTTCTAAATTTATTTTATTTATTGAATAGTCGAAAAACAGTGATGTTTTTTTTCTGGAAAAGGTCAAAGTTTTGCATTTTTCTACATTTAAATATAGATTGTTTTGTGAGCACCAAATTTTTAGCATGTCTATATTTGATTGAAGAAATTCACAGTGATTAAGGATAGTTATCTCTTTATATAATTTAATGTCATCAGCGAAAAGCAACACTTTGACGTCTTTAAAGCAGTTGACTATGTCGTTTATAAAAATAAGAAATAAAATTGGGCCAAGATGACTACCTTGCGGTACTCCACTAGTGGCAGAAAATGGTTTGGATATAAAAGATTTTATTTTTACAAATAAAGTTCTACCTGATACGTAACTACTTAGCCAGTTCAACATATTTGCTCTGATTCCCAGAGCATGAAGTTTTCGGATCAGTATTTTGTGGGACACTTTATCAAAAGCCTTCGAGAAATCAGTATATATACAGTCAACTTGTTTGTTTTTAGAAAATGACTCCAATATATAGTTTTGAAAGAGTAATAAGTTTGTTGAAGTTGATCTACCTCTAATGAAGCCATGTTGTTTGTCATTTATTATCTCTGTTAACGTGGGATATATTTCATCAAGAACTAGAGATTCAAAGATTTTGGGTAATACAGATTTTATGCATATAGGTCGATAGTTTGAAATGTCAGTCTCATCGCCTTTTTTTAGTATTGGGATAATATAGCTGGATTTCCAGTAGACAGGAAAATGTCCAGAAGATAGTAGCTGGTTAAAGAGAATGGTTAGTGGTTTAGATAATACAGAGGAGCAATGTTTTAGGAAAATTGGCGGGATGGAGTCTGGGCCTGCAGATTTGTTAATGTCTAAGGAACGTAGTTTCTTTTTGCAAGATTCTTCTGTTATGTAGCAGTCTGTTAAATGTATGGTTTTTTTAAATGAGTATGAAGGAATTTTTTCTTCTGGTGTTTCCTCATCGTTAAAATTTTTAAAGAAATCTGAGAAAAGATTTACGATATCTTGTGTGCTGTTAGCACATTTGTCATCCATATGCATTCGTGGTGGATAGTCTGTGCTGTCATTGTTTAGTGTTTTGATAAATTTCCAGAGATTATTTGAGTGCAAAACTGTGTTTTCGATAGAGTTTATATATGCTTTATAACAGATTTTAGAAAGACCTTTGCATTGTTTTCTAGTTTCACTGAAAATTGCATAATCGATCATCGATCGAGTTTCTTTGAATTTTTTATGAAGTTTCTTTTTTTGTTGAAGTGAGGCTTTTAGTTCTGGTGAGAAATAAGTCGGATATGTATGTTTTTTAGGAGTATATAGTGGTACATATGATTTTATGATGCTAGACAATATTGAATATAAATTATCTAAGGATTTGTCATTATTCGCGTCCGATAAAAAAGACCAGTCGACACGGGAAAGATGATAATTTATAGATTCAAAATCTGCACGTTTGTAGTTGAGAGTCTCTTCAACGTGTTTCGGTTTGACGCTACACACATTTAGCTTAATATAAAGAGGGGGGTGGTAGTTATCAACAGGTAAGAGAGGATCATTACATTTGTCAATGACCAATTTAGGATAATTTGATATTACTAGATCTAGTAAGCGATTATTTGCATTGTATATAAAGTTATGTTGGAAAAGATTTAAAAAATTTGTCATATCCAAAATCTCACGTGCACGATCATTCTCGCCCTCATTTACAATTAAACCACTATCACTTGATTTCCACTTCAGGTTAGGGAGGTTGTAATCCCCAAGAATAATAATTTTAGAGTTAGGGTATTTGTATAGTAGATCTTCAACGTCTTCGCTGTGACTTCGGTAGATTGGAGCATCAGAAAGTGGCGGTGTGTACACAGTTGCAATTATTATCTTTTCTACGGTGGTATCAATTTGTATAAATAGTTGTTCGAGTGTATTATTTTTTGTTTTGAGTTTTCTTGATAACAATTTTTTTTTAATTGCAATTAGCACTCCGCCGCCCCTTGTTTTGGAACTGGATTTAGAGTTTCTTTCGCAGCGAAAGATTTTGTAGTTGTTAAGTCCTAGTTCTGTTGATTTTATTTCCGAGTCGAGCCAAGTTTCTGTCAGCACATAAACGTCATAGTGGTGTGTAGATATGGTAGAACGTAGTTCGTTTAATTTAGTTCGTAGTCCACGGACGTTTTGATAATAAATTTTCATAGTACTCAGTTTTTGGATGAATGTTGACGATTTTGGGAGACGAATTTACGTATTTAATTGTTATATCTGTCTCACCGTTAGCTTTTCGTTTTTCTAGTTCTACTCGTAGGTCCATTAGATGCTTTTGCTGAGCTGGGGTCGAGTCAGAGTAAATGCGTAGGTTGTCCTTTAAGAGATGTTTTTTTCCTTGTAGTGTTCTTGCTGTCTGGGAATTATCAAAATGGATTTTTATAGGTCTTGGTTTATTGCTGTTATATTCACCAAATCGATACATTCTTACAATGTTGTTTATTGCAGGTGTGTCAATTTTGGAAATTATTTCTGTTACTACAGTTTGATCTTCCATAATTTTGTCTGTAACTGCTACCTTCGTGCTTTCGGGCACGTTGCACAAAATTATGTTTTTTGACCTCTCATTTATTTCGTTAATTTCATTGATAGCTTCACAAATATTGAAATTGTTTTGGGGTGGGATGTTTTTTTGAATTTCTTTATAGGCCCTCAGTTCACCTTCCAAGGTGCCAGTTTTGGTAGCTACCGCTGCCGACATGCTGCTAATTGACGCTAATATTTCACATGCTATCGGAGTAATTTTTGCTATTTGGTCCTTATTAAATTTGTTACCAGGGTCAAGAAGCACTTTGTTGATAGCATTGACTGCCTTTTCTGCGTTTGATATAAATGACTGGATATCCATTGTGGTATTAAAAATATGTTTTTTAGTTTATATAATTTTTTGTTGAATAAATTATTAAGCTATATTTTAGAACCACTGGTTGACCTGCACTGTCCCAAGTTTCAAGTATGTAGTTCGTATAGGTACTTTAACTTTCAGAGTCTTGTGTTAAGTTATTGTGTTTTAATTTGCTGGTAAAGGGACACTAAACATAGAGGTTTTAACACTTTATTTCACAAATGTTTGCACTACACAATATTGCGTATAAGTTTAAGGTTCAGATTTGCTGTAATTAAGTTTTTGTTTATAATTTAGACTGGAGACGAATATTTGACGTATGCACTGCTAAAGAGTATTGTTGATTACTTCTAAATTCACGCGAACACTTTATTCGGCTTTACACAGCGTGCTGAGGAAGTACGGGCTGTAGTCTCGCTCCATCTCCAGTTCGGGCACCGAGAAAAGACCCCAAGGAAAGCCTAGTAACCAGACGATTCGCCAGGGAGCAAGATCCAAGCTCCCGATCAGGACCAGTGCTCCGGTTTGAGCACACCAAGGAGCACTGGGTAGAAGCCCATTTTGATCAGCATGCTTCATCCGAAGATGAGCGCCAGGAATCCATCCATCGGCGGATATCGCGACAAATGTGGTACCGCCACGACCGTAGCTATTGACCGGGCCTTATTTACGCCAAGCCATCGACTGCGCTCGCCCCAATTCCTCGGATATTTCACCAATTTTGAACACGACGGTGTGTTAGCCTTAAAACATGGCGGTCTCTCGTCGCTTCGGGACAATTCAAAAAGAATGCGATCCACACACTCAGCTATATACGAATCACGGTTAGAATTAGTGTCATAATTCTGGTAAAAGGTATTGACCCATAACTGTGACATTAACACATAATGAACACAAACTTATAAAATTAGGCGACGATTCGAATTCACGTCGGGCTCCCAAACGGCGAAAATCCAAAAAAGTGACGCTGGAAGTTTAACAATACCGTTGCCAATCGAAAAAATCCAAAATACGGCGATTCAACAATTAAAGTAAGCGGCCAGGTGAAGGTTTATTAAGTCAAGAAAATAATAATTATTAAGTAATAATTATTATCGTGACAATAGGTCTCCCAAAGTTCACACACAAAAATCGTCAGGTCTTTCATAGGGGTACACAAAATGGTCGTGCTGCCATGTCTGGGACCGGTCAACGCTAAAAAAAAATTTTTTTGACAAAATAATTTTTCAAGACTTCTATAATGATAAGTCTCCCGTATTCTGATTGTTCCTCGAGATAGGGGAGGGGTAGGACTATACGAAAAGGCAGTGCTGCCCGTCCCCCTGATGGGCCTTCTCAGTTGCTGCCGAGAAATAAGAGACACCTCGTACGAGGTATCTATAATACAAATCGAAAAAACCGGGCCATCGCTGATAAAACCGAATTGAAACGCCAATTTCGATTGCGCGGAGGGCGACTTTCAAACGCTGCTGCCGCCATGTTCTCCACTGTTTGGAAACGGCAACAGTGGTTTTTCTTACACAAAATTTGATGATTTTTCAGATAAGCTTTGGTTTTTTTGAGTAGACCGATGAGTACAGATACCTCGTACGAGGTGTCTCTTATTTCTCGGCAGCAACTCAGAAGGCCCATCAGGGGGATGGGCAGCACTGCCTTTTCGTATAGTCCTACCCCTCCCCTGTCTCGAGGAATAATCAGAATACGGGAGACTTATCATTACAGAAGTATTGAAAAATTAGGCTTTTCAAAAAAAAAATGTTTATCGTTGACCGGTCCCAGACATGGCAGCACGGCCATTTTGTGTACCCCTTTGAATGACCTGACGATTTTTGTGTATGAACTTTGGGAGACCTATTATTAAGGTTTAATGTCGTCGGCTCTTCTTCCATATTTAAAATTACTGATAACGAAAAAGAAAATAAAAACACATACATATTTTATTAGACAAATGTATTATAAAAGTTACTGCTTCCAAAAGTGTTTCTGTTTTTCGTCACTGTTTCCTGTTGTAAAAAATTCCCAAAATTACATTTTTTTTTCAAATTGCGATATGCAGCTTTGGTTCCATAAAGGCATACATTTTACTTCTTTTGTGTTACTTTTTACATATGAATTTAAAGCGTGGTGTTTTCTCTTTCTCATTCCTTTTATATTATATTTTTCACGGTGATAGTAACGTAGACAACGATTTATATGTGACCTATATGTCTTGTTCCGAAAAGCGAACGAATTAGCCCGAGGGGTTGAGCTTATTTTTGTAAATTATTGGATAGACCAATAAGGTCATATTTATGAATTTGTACGTGAATTTTTAATAAAAACGGCCCTGGACAAGTGATGTTATTATTATTATTTCTATGTCATTGCTTCTCACTATAGGCGTGCTTTTGGAATTTCCCGACGGATTGGTTACCATCAACTTCACCCTCAAGTCCGTTGCCCGTTGGTCACCGCGTGGAGGCATGAGAAGCGTGGGTTGGAGAAGCCATGTCGGTCCGGTCCAGGCCCTAGGACTAAACATGTATTGCGCTATAACCGCCAACAATTATAATATCTATCAATAAAGATTATCAGATCATAATATCAATAATATCACGTAGGATACGGTATATAGTAGAATCTACTCATGTCGACAGAATAGCACTTAATCCTAAACATGGGAACACCTCAGCACAGGTTAGCCTAGTGAGGTGTGGTGTTCCCAAAATACTACTACTAACCTTTGAGTCCAAGTCTTGCATTGATCACATTTTTGCTAAAACCAAGAAAATAACCATCTCATCCATTATTCACACAACGGTCACCGATCACTACACTACTTCACTCGGCATTAGATCGAACTGCAAAAATAAAACGAAAATGCCTACAAACACCACACAACACGTCATAGACTTCAAATCACTTAGGGCAGAAATTAGTCATGAATCCTGGACTTCAACACTAAAAGAAAAAGACCCGAACAAAGCTCTAAATGCTTTCCTAATAACTATGGAAAAGTACACTAACAAGCACACTACAATAAAAACACATAAAAACAATGCTCACAAAACATTGCAAATTAAACCATGGATCACTGCAGGGCTAGTAAAGAGTATTCACAAACGAAACGCAATGCACATGAGAGTACATAAAAACCCACATGACGGTAAACTTAATCATGACTACTTATTATATAGAAATCTATGTAACAAATTAATCAAGCAGGCCAAATACAAATTTTATAGGAACGCAATTGAAAATGCCAGAACGGATCCAAAAAAAAACTTGGAAAGTCATTAATGAAGCAGCATATTTAAAACCCAAGAAGAATAGTAATATCAAGAAACTGTCAATTAATGGAGAAATCCTTGAAACTAAGAACGAACCATTTAAACTAGCTAATTATATCAATTCTCATTTTTCCAACGTAGGCCTAAATCTAGCAAGTAAAATCCTCAACAATCACCACACTGCAAAAAAACTTTCATCTAAACACAGCCCTACCAAGCAACCATTACACTCTTTTAATATATATAAACTCAATAAAACAGAAATTTCCGACTTTATTTTATCTCTCAAACCACATTGCGCTCCGGGCCCGGACAAAATCTCAAACCAAATTCTGATTAATCTGCGAGAATTTATTGTTATACCTCTTCTACACATTTTCAATCAAAGCTTTAGCCAAGGGATTTTCCCGGATAAACTAAAAATTGCCATTATAACTCCAATTCACAAGTCAGGGGACAAATCTCTCATATCTAACTACAGACCTATCTCACTATTAAATTCTTTATCGAAAGTTTTGGAAAAAGCAATGAAAAAAAGGCTAATATCCTACCTCGATAAACACAACTTACTCTCAGATTGTCAATTCGGTTTTCGAGCTAAAATGAGCACAGAACAGGCTATATCCGAATTAACTGATTACATTGTCAAAAATACAGATGTAGGATCCAAAGTCATCGGAGTTTTTCTAGATCTGGCTAAGGCTTTTCTCATGACATTCTGTACGAAAAACTTAAAAATAATGGTATCAACGGTCCGCCGCTCGAATGGTTTATTAGCTATACTAAAAATAGGAAACAAATAGTTGAACTTAATAAATGCTACAGTGATCCGGAAGAAATCAAGTATGGCGTCCCTCAAGGTAGTGTACTTGGTCCCCTTCTATTTCTCATTTACATAAATGAACTTACCGATATTAAAATGGCATCTATCGACTACAAGGTAATCAGTTACGCAGATGACACGGTAATTCTATTCAAAGCACCGAGTTGGGAAAAGGCCTTCAAAAGTGCGGAAACTGGTATGTTAGAAATAAAAAATTGGCTGGACGAAAATCTTCTTACCTTAAACATCTCCAAAACAAAATACTTAACATTCAGCAAAACCACTACCGGGCAACCAAAAATCACTCCGCCTTTATACCTACACCCTGATATTACCTCAAATCCCTCAAACCACAACTGCGAAAAAATAGAACATACTGATAATATCAAGTATCTAGGCTTAACAGTGGATTGTAAATTAAACTGGGAACTTCATATTAACTTACTAACTAAAAAAATCCGTAAACTAACATTTATTTTCAAAACTATTAGAAACATTATGCCACTAAAACAATTAAAAAATGTTTACTACGCTCTTTGTCAAAGCCTCCTAACTTATGGAATTTCTGCTTGGGGGGGAGCTGCCGACAAGTACATTAAACCGCTTAACACAATTCATAAAACATTAATTAGGATCATGTTCAAAAAACCTTATCTTCACCCGACGGAAAACATACTTATTACTAATAACATACTAGATATCAGGAAGCTGTTCATTAAAAAGATCATACAAATAAACTGCGTAAATTCCTCTCCATGCCACATAACTCACCCGAAAAACACAAGAGCTAAATCGTGTAACCTACTTCTAGTGCCTATAACTAAATCAACTTTTGCCCAAAAACACGAATCTTACCTCGCACCTCACATTTTCAACACCTTCCTAAAAGAAACCACCTACTGTACCACAAAAAACAACCTAAACTGGTTATACAAACATTTCAATACATGGTTACTACACAAAAAAAGGGCAAGCATCACCAAGTTATTAGTAATCTCATCTTAGTCTTTAATCCTCACTCTTTATTTACTTATATGTGTTGGTTACTTATAGAAATTTTATCTTAATTATTAATACTGCTTTTGTATTACAAATGCTTTTATTATTAATACTGCTTTTGTTTTGCGATAGTTTATATTATTATTACCTCATATGTATATTATTTTGTTGAAATCTTATAGTTCTAGATTTAGACGCTAGCATTACTATGTGTACTTGATGAATTTTTGGTTTTATGGAAATTTGTCAATTCCTTGATAACTGTATTTCAACTCCCAATAATTCTTATTTGATTATATGTATTTAGGTTTTAATTTGTATCTATGAGTTTGATTATGTACACGCATGCGAATACCTGTGTGTAAGTATGTGCGCATATGCGTGTATGTGTGTATGAACATAATTGTGTATATGCATGTATATATATGTAAATGTATATGTGTCTAAGTTTATGTATATATATATATATGTACCCGCCTCGGAACAGACTTAGTCTAGTGAGGCGGGCTACTAACTTGTGTGTATATGATTATTATTACAATAAACGACCGGGTTGCCGGCAAAAAAAAAAAAAAAAAAAAAAAACCTATTTACATACAATTATGGATCATTAACTTATCACTGAAACTTATTATCTTTGTAAACCAATGTAATCATATTTAAAGTGTATGTTCAAGAATAGAAATAAATAAATAAATGTCATCGTTAATTCTTTTTTATTCAATTTATTTTATTCATAAGAAAATGTCACAAGAATTATTTGTATCAACTTTCTAACTCACGGCAACTCACCTGACGACGCCACTGTTCACACAATGCTCCCAAGTTTATGTTATATTTATAAAATGAACATCACATTTACAAATTGCGCCTATTCATGAGCCGACGAGTACAAATAATAATGGCAGGAGCACCGTAAAAACCTTCTCAGGTCTCAATTTGTAAGCTTTTAGCTAATGATAGTCCATTTTTTCTAACAAATTCCAGAGCATAATACTGAAGGTGTTTGTTTTTATAAGCACTCGGGAGGTTTTTCATGTTCGTACATGCTTTTATACAATATGCATTGAGAATGTTGAAAAATTGTGGAACAAGGTAAGACAATAATAATGTTATTAGAATGTTAATCTGGAGTCGGTGAATTATTTTCCCATTTGGTCTCGGGTAGGTTGACATGTTGTTCTTGTATTGTTTTGTATTTATAATACTTATATAGTGCAATTGCATAACGTGGATTGACCAGATGATCATTTGGGAAGTGTGTGAAAGAGTTTAGTTTTTCCTGTGGGGAAAATTAAACCCGGACATTTAAATATTAAAAAATCTGTGTTTGGAAAAAAAAAAATATTCAGATTTCGGAAATTTGATTAAAAGAATTTGGCATTCTCAGACTATAAAAATATTACCATATTATGTTATTTCGGTTATTGGCATTATATTAGGCCCTTACATAATATGAAATTGGCATTTTGCCGTACTGGCAACTTTGATCTCAAATATCTACTCTTTGGTTAGGAATTCCAAATTCCAATTTATACAGCTATTTACTCATGTAGGTATTTGTGTTTCGAAAATTATAATTCATTTGTTTTTTCCTTAATTGTTTTTTTTTCTTTGCGTCACTTAGGGCCAGTTGTTTCGGAAAACCTGTACAATCGTTCAGATTCTTCTTGATTTTTCAAATGTAACGCAATCATTCCGTTGATTTTTGTCAAATCAGAATTGGGTTGTTTCAAATTAAATTTAACATTCGTTACATTCGAAAATTTCACACAGTGTTCCCCGCCGAATCGGACTAATTATTCCAGAGAAATCGAAAGGAATATTTTTTAACGCTTGCAACACTCACAAGTTGTTTATGAAATTCGTCGCCTGTCAGAGTTTACAGGCCTTTATCGTAAGCCGTGCGTAATGTTTATCTACAAATAAAACATAAACGCTTAAGAGTGAGTGCTTTTTTTATTAGTATTCAATTAATTACATGTACAGTTAAGTTAATATGGTAACATGCAATCGTATTACTTAAATATTCTTCCTTTTTAGATCAATTTTATGAGTCTCCGGAACGGCTACAGTTGAAATGCTCAAATGTCGCCAGAACCATACACGAAATGAATTAAATTCCTATGGAAACTATAATTAAAGCTCACCATATGACTGCCAAACGTGTACATACATGCTATGCTTGATCACAAACACATCGTGAAATACAGGTTAGTTATGTTTTATACTTTATTTGACAGGCTTGAAGAGGATCCTTTTTTGCGAATAAAATATCTTATCAAACAACGCCTGATACGATTGTTTAAAGTGTATAGTTAATTAATACAATTAATAAATATGCAAACAATGTAATAATATCGTTCGGTCGGTTTGTTGTCGTTTGGTCATGTCATATTCTATCAGCACTCTCAATACGGACACTTCGGAGCGCCGCTTCAGACCGCCGCGCAGGCGCAGTAAGGTCTCGCAGTGAATCTTTACTAACTTCTCTCACGGCGCGGCGGCGTGGCGCGCTCCGAAGTGTACTTGTACTTTTATTTATAAAATGCTAACGTATTACAATTACATTATGATTCTTGTTTTAGGGTCATTGCAGTCCAAATAAGAAATGCATATGTTCTGGAGGAATACAACAGAATTTACGATATTTTGACGAGTCTGCGTTTTGGATACTGGTTGTAGGTACCTCCAAGCAGAACCAAATGATAGAAGAACCAAGGAACTAGTGGTTCACCAATAGTGAAATGTAATGTATACACGTGAAATGCATAAATGGTTTTCCTCGGCAAGAACCATTGCATAATGTACTTTTAATTTGATGTAGGTACATTGTTTTCATATTACTGCTTGTCATAATAAGATGGCAGATTAGGTTTCGCGTCGTTAACCCGCATAAATCAACTAATTAAATACAATTTCTGACTTATTATACATATACACATATACTTATTACTTACAACTTTTATAACGAAGAAGTTTTACTTATATAAATAAATAAACATTTGAACTGACATGGTTTCGTTTTATTTTGTACTTAAAATAAAGTTGTAACATTGAACACAAAAGGATTTTTATTACCTATAAAATACTGTTCATATTAGGTATGACTTTGTAAATTTAATACAGCTATGATTAGAGGTAATTAACTCAAGATTCCTTTACGCAACATATTTTAAATGTTTTATAAAGACATGTGTTTTAATCGCCTTATTAGTATCAGGTAAAGATTTATGTTAATATGCTAGGTCATGACTCCAGTTCCCAAACTGCAATTTACTTTGTGAGGGTTGAATCAGTTATATATAGAATATTGTGATGGCGCCAGTCCTTTATTCTGTATTTATGAACTCTACTGTGACCCGAAGCGCTGTTTTGAATTTAGGTACTTGGCCAAAAATCATGTAAGTATACAATTGTAACACACTCAACTTCTTTTATATCTTTTATGAAATCGGAAATTGACAGAAATCAGAAGGAACCTTCAATTGTCACCACGTACATACAACAAAATCTCTTTGTTCTCAAGGTAAATAATCAGGAAAGATTGGGAAAAATGTCAATCACGGGGAAAAGATTTCTTTTATTATGAATTATTGTAGACTCATTAATTATTCTAGGATAAATATAACACGAATAAGACGGCAATAGATTGTAACATCATCGGTTTACACAAGAAATAAGTTTGTATTTTTTTCAATGTTTTCACCAGTGTTTACGTCACTTTCAATCTCTGAAACAAACGATTTTCGACAATATTATACATTGAAAAGATATCTAAACTTGTTCTTTTGCCATCCTGAAGTTTTGATCGTTATGTTTTATTTACGTTTTATGCAAAAACAGTCCAGCCATAATCACTAGTTTCGGTAGTGCAGAGTGCCACAGAGCTGCACAAGCTGTCAGATAGCAAAGTTTCGCACGTCTGCGCATGCGCCCTAAATCAATTTTCCACTAACCGCCGGAATTCGAGCGGTTACATTTCCACCAAATTTGACCAGAAATTTCACTTGACGAACGGTGAAACAACCCAAATTTCGTTGATTGACAATTCATTTGCGATTTCACGCTTCATAAGACGTGATTTTTTCCGAAACAACTGGCCCTTAGTTTACAAAAGGGAAAACTTGAAATATCGCGTTATTTACGAGTACGAGTTCCACCGTGGCACCAGTGTTGCAGAAACGGCTTGAAGGATTAATGATGTGTATGGCAACGGTGCCGCAAAAGAAAACACAGTGCGTTTTTGGTTTCAACATTTCGTTCTGGAAATTTCGACCTGCATAACAAGCCCCGTGGACGGCCGGAGACCAAAGTTTATAATGAAGAATTGGAGGCTATTGTGGAAGCGGATCCATCGCAAACCACGTCCGAGTTACTTATACCTTTACCAAAGTAGCACTAGTATTTCATAGTTATTGTTTTCTTATTTTAGCAGGAGTACTACAAGACATGAGCGCGGTGTATATTCGTATTGTCGTATAATATAAAATGTACTGAAAACATGTTTTTAAATCAGTAATGTCATGTTTGCACATAATTGTTTACATATTAGTTACAGCGCATAAATAAATAATAAAAAAACAACTTTATATATATTTTTACATACATAAATTATATATAATATTGTAAATTTTTATGTATTTCTCTTATAAGTGAACTATGTATTATAAGTTCACACTTTTAAACACATAACTTCATCTCTCTATATTGTGAATCTTGTTGTAATTCCTCCAACTTGTTATCAAATACTTGGTCACTTTTTGACTTTTCAATGCTACTAACTTTATTACCTACTTATCTCATACACTGTAAATCTGAATATATTATATGTTATCAGGTTAATTCCGCAAATCCGAATATACTTTATGCTACCAGGTTCTTTTTCTATTTTTTTTGTTATGTAATTATGTATGTATAATATGAACTAAACCTGTAAATTTGTCTGTCCTGGTACGGGAAACTTTCCTAGTTGGACAGGCAAAGCTTCCTAATATGTGTTTTGTACTTTTGTATGTATCTATAGTAAATAAATAAATAAATAAAAGTTAGCTGCAGGCTGCGGTGTTAGTGATAAAACTGTTTTAATCCACTTGAAGCAAATTGGGAAGGTTAAAATGAAAGTGGGTACCTCACGAATTGAGTGAAGCAAATCAACAAACGCGCGTTAGGACGCTGGACCACATACTGCACAACAGACCGCTACCAAATTAGAGGAGCTTCAATTGGAATGTCTAAGACATCCACCGTACTATCCGGACCTTGCCCCAACAGATTACCATTTTTTTCGAAATTTGGATAACTTCTTGCAAGGGAAAAAATTCAACTCCGATGGGGCAGTCCAAACCACCTTCAAAGATTTTATTGATTCCCGTCCGAATGGTTTTTTTAGTAAAGGGATCGATGAACTACTTATGAGATGGCAAAAATGCATAGATATCAATTGTACATACTTTGACTTTGTACAGACTTTATGTTTCTCCCATACAAAACGCCAATTTCATATGTAAGGACCTAATACCTAGCTCTCTCATTCAAAATTTAGACATATTAGATTTGTCAATGAATTTATATATAAAAATGCAAAAATCAGTCATTTTAAATACATGTAGGACTACAAAAGATTTTTTTAATATTTATATTGAGGGGTCAGTAGGATTTATAGGTCCAATTAGGAATTCCACCGAGCCGAACCCTCTGATATGAAAATATATGGAGTCGGTGAATTATTTTTCCATTTGGTCTCTGGTAGGTTGACATGTTGTTCTTGTATTATTTTATACGTATTATTCTTATATAGTGCAATTGCATAGCGTGAATTGACTAGATAATCATTTGTGGAAAAGTGTGTAAAGTGGTTAAGTTTTTCCTGTGGGGAAGATTTAACCCGGACATAAAATCTGAAACCTTTCGTGATACTGTAGTTAATATTATATTTAGTCCAGTAATCAGATAATAAGCAAGTAGTTAGTTATGACAAAGAACCTTGGTTAGGTCGATGGAGTACCTTTATACGAGTACTCCACTCTACTATAGTCTTTCCTGACCCGGTGCTTCATGAGTCATGAGGGAGGCAAAGATATGCGAACATTGCCAAAGCGCTGCAGTGATCTGGTAGCCTCAACATTAGTCTGTGCTTATAAATATTGTGCACTCGCAATTAAAATAAGTTGGCTGGTAATTTGACTATAAATAATAAATTATTGTATAAAAACCAATTACTTTGTAAATTATCAACATGTTTCAAAACCAATGGCGAATTTGAATCTTACAGCTGTTTGAGTTGAAACTTGTTGATAATTTTGATTAAATAAGTTATGAGAACAAAGTAATTAATTTTCATTTAATTAAAATGATCTCACAAAGTAAATTTCTGAATATTGAAAAATAAATTATTATTTTTTCCAGAATACGAGGAAGTAGGTGACATCCCAAAAATCCCGAATCCCACAAATCCCAGAATTACATAATATATACACAATACATAGTGGTCATTATGGAAAAGAAGATGAAATAGTGGGTTATGCGGACGGTACAATTTTGCTTCTCAAAGCTGAAGACTGGAATAATATTTATAACACAGCGGAGCTAGGAATCACGTAAGTGAAAACCTAGTTAAACACAAACTCATTCACCTCACACTAAACGTTTCGAAAATAAAATTCATAACGTATGGTTTAAATAACACGGGACAGCCACAAATATTACAAACACTATAAATATACTCCAATGCATAGACAACATCTGCAATTGACCTATTAAAAAAAACGAACAAATAAAATATCTTTTTAAGATTTTCACGGCCAAAAGCATTTTCGTTATTTGTTTTTGGGCATGTGAAAACCTAGTTAAACACAAACTCATTCACCTCACACTAAACGTTTCGAAAATAAAATTCATAACGTATGGTTTAAATAGCACGGGACAGCCACAAATATTACAAACACTATAAATATACTCGAATGCATAGACAACATCTGCAATTGACCTATTAAAAAAAACGAACAAATAAAATATCTTTTTAAGATTTTCACGGCCAAAAGCATTTTCGTTATTTGTTTTTGGGGTGTTATGCCGTTGGCTAAAGAAGGGGGTAGCGCAACACGGCATAACACCCCAAAAACAAATATAAAATATCTAATAATCATAATTAACAACATAAAATTACATCAAACACATGATAAATAAACTCCTCAACAAACTAAAAAAAAATTATAACTTTACATTATTACGTTGATTACAGACAAAAATCTGATGTTATTATTAATCTAGCGACTGTACGGTTGAAATTTAAGAATCTGACTTCGAATACATCTCAAACGCCGCGCCTTATGCAATACCATCTTCGTACTTGAAGTTTGTTTAACCCTTAACACCACTCACGGGTGAGTAGAGTCCCCCACTAAGCAGGTAATCGCAAATATTTATTTTATTTTAATTTGTTTATACTTGCGGCTCCGTGTATTCTTATTATTGCCCGAGAGGTCGCGGTGAGCAGGCGTGGACTGGACTGGAATAATAGTTGGCTGGTAATTTGACTATAAATAATAAATTATTGTATAAAAACCAATTACTTTGTAAATTATCAACATGTTTCAAAACCAATGGCGAATTTGAATCTTACAGCTGTTTGAGTTGAAACTTGTTGATAATTTTGATTAAATAAGTTATGAGAACAAAGTAATTAATTTTCATTTAATTAAAATGATCTCACAAAGTAAATTTCTGAATATTGAAAAATAAATTATTATTTTTTCCAGAATACGAGGAAGTAGGTGACATCCCAAAAATCCCGAATCCCACAAATCCCAGAATTACATAATATATACACAATACATAGTGGTCATTATGGAAAAGAAGATGAAATAGTGGGTTATGCGGACGGTACAATTTTGCTTCTCAAAGCTGAAGACTGGAATAATATTTATAACACAGCGGAGCTAGGAATCACGTAAGTGAAAACCTAGTTAAACACAAACTCATTCACCTCACACTAAACGTTTCGAAAATAAAATTCATAACGTATGGTTTAAATAACACGGGACAGCCACAAATATTACAAACACTATAAATATACTCCAATGCATAGACAACATCTGCAATTGACCTATTAAAAAAAACGAACAAATAAAATATCTTTTTAAGATTTTCACGGCCAAAAGCATTTTCGTTATTTGTTTTTGGGCATGTGAAAACCTAGTTAAACACAAACTCATTCACCTCACACTAAACGTTTCGAAAATAAAATTCATAACGTATGGTTTAAATAGCACGGGACAGCCACAAATATTACAAACACTATAAATATACTCGAATGCATAGACAACATCTGCAATTGACCTATTAAAAAAAACGAACAAATAAAATATCTTTTTAAGATTTTCACGGCCAAAAGCATTTTCGTTATTTGTTTTTGGGGTGTTATGCCGTTGGCTAAAGAAGGGGGTAGCGCAACACGGCGTAACACCCCAAAAACAAATATAAAATATCTAATAATCATAATTAACAACATAAAATTACATCAAACACATGATAAATAAACTCCTCAACAAACTAAAAAAAAATTATAACTTTACATTATTACGTTGATTACAGACAAAAATCTGATGTTATTATTAATCTAGCGACTGTACGGTTGAAATTTAAGAATCTGACTTCGAATACATCTCAAACGCCGCGCCTTATGCAATACCATCTTCGTACTTGAAGTTTGTTTAACCCTTAACACCACTCACGGGTGAGTAGAGTCCCCCACTAAGCAGGTAATCGCAAATATTTATTTTATTTTAATTTGTTTATACTTGCGGCTCCGTGTATTCTTATTATTGCCCGAGAGGTCGCGGTGAGCAGGCGTGGACTGGACTGGAATAACGTTTTTGGTTGACGAGGTACGCGTTGCTGTGGGACCTAGGTCCCTCACGGGTGTAGTTACGTAAGTAAAATTTCTTGATTAATAAATATAATATAATAAATAACTTGCTCGAAATGGTAAAAAAGGTTTGCCGTATACACTCCGTCGATGTTAAAATTTGTGATAAATGTAAATTTATTTATTTATACTGCGATTTTACAGGTTGTTCACACACATGTGAGAACAACGCAGTTATAAAAACTCAGTTAATTATACAAATAAGATAAAGTAAAAATGTATATACAATCAATTAGCCAAATAATACAATAATTAATTTTGGAACAGTTAAAATAAAAATTAAATAAAATAAAACTAAAAACAGTTACACATATACAGCCTTACTAAAAAACCCCGTGAAAATTTTATTCAATTGACAAACGGCCGCGGATGTGAAAACATTACTAATTAAAAAATTGTTCATGGAAAAAAATACACTTGGTTTACACGGCCTGAGCGGGTAGTTTATCTCTGTTTTAGTAATGATATCTGAACAAAATTTGAAATTTTTCCAAAGTATTTTGAATGTTCTATATATTTCTTATTTTTGATAGTGTTGTAAAAACAAATACCATTTATGAAAACTAGATAAAAATACCTTTTAGATTTTTGTATTTGAAATACACTTTAGTTGTAAAAAAACTGCCATATTTTAAGATTCGAACGCGGAAAAAATTGGAAAAAAATTTCTTATCAAAATATTTTTTATGAAAGTGTAGAGAAATTTATAAAAAAACTAAATTTAAAAAATACAGTCCTTTTATATAATGAATTTTGGAGAAAACTGTTACTTCACTTTTTATATCGTTCATACAATTAAACATTATAAAAAAATATAACAATTGTTCCGAGAGAGTATTAGAAAAATTCTGACACTTTGAATTCACTTCCAAACAAAATAAACGTTTATAACTTGAATTTGGTATTTATTGCCCCTGGTATACTTCAACCATTAACGCATCTACTTAATATTAGCATCCGCCAAGGGCTATTTCCCACCATTCTAAAACAAGGTCTCATTATCCCTATTTTTAAAACTGGCTCCAAACTTGATATTAGTAATTATCGTCCTATTACGTTGCTAAATTCCCTCTCAAAAGTATTCGAAAAGATCGTCAATAATAGTCTCATGGAATATCTGGAAACCGATAACTTAATATCGCCGCGACAATTTGGATTCAGAAAACATAAAAGCACCAATGATGCTATAGCCACGGTCACTGACCATATTTCTGGCCACCTGGATAAGGGCTTGAAATGTCTATCGGTATTTCTCGACCTATGTAAAGCATTTGATACAATCTCACACAGCAAACTAAAACGCAAAATGTTTAATATAGGTATTAGGAACAAAGAATTAGGCTTCCTCTCCAGCTCTTATCTGACAGATCCCAATGCGTTAAACTCAATACCGCAAAGAGCCAGAATTTGCCCATTAGTTACGGGGTCCCTCAAGGCAGTGTTATAGGTCCAACGCTCTTCCTAATATATATTAACGAGTTATGAAACCTAGATATCGATGCCACTATTGTCAGTTTCGCCGATGACACTGTCCTACTCTTCCAAGAAAAAGATTGGCTTACCGCATATTCCAAAGCGGAGGAAGGAATTCAACAGGTAAAATATTGGCTTGACTCGAACATATTAACTCTAAATGTACAGGAAACCAAATACTTACTGTCTAGTCTCACCAATATCCCAAAGTCAAACCCAGCCCCGCCATTAAAAATACACAAATGTAAAAATTCATCTCTAAACCGAAACTGTGACTGCCCATGACTAGAGCAAGTAAACATTATCAAATATTTAGGAGTAACCTTCGATACACACCTGAATTGGAAGCAACATATACATAATACTACAAACAAAATCCGAAAATCTATACACTTTTTCAAACAAACACGCAATTTCCTTAACCTAAAACTTTTAAAAACAGTATATTACTCATTGTGCCAATCTCACATCGAATACGGAATTCTAGCCTGGGGTAATGCATATTCCAATGCCCTTGATCCCATCATGAAAGCACAAAAACTAATCATAAAAATAATTCTTAAAATGCCGCTTACTACCAGCACTGATACTATCTTCAATTCCTTCAACGTTATGGACATAAAACAGCTCTACTCAAGATCCATATTACTTAATTTACACAAAAACAACAAAACACCATACAAAGCTACACAAACAATACACAATACCCGAGCCAAAAACAACGAACTTCTCCAAACTTCTTTTTTCAAAACCACCTTCGGGCAAAGACACTCTAAATACATAGCTTGCAAACTATACAATACACTACCAACTACGATCAGACAAAGTGACTCCTTTACAAAATTCAAACAAGATATTAAAAAATGGATTATAAGTATTGGACGCCACACTATCACACATATCTGTAAAATAAATCACACATAGACAGAAATAACTATTCACATACAACCTAACCCATATAAAACAAACGAAAATAATAGAATCCTGTCAAATTTAACCTATAAATAGACTAGGCAGAATTTATTTCATTACTCCATCGCCAACATTTATAAAATAACTCTCTTTAAAAGATTTACCACCCTTCCAATCACCCTTCTGTTCTAATTCTATTCATAATATGTATTTTACCTGAAATATCCTTGTAACTACTATATTCATTTATATACGCCTGTCTCGACACAGGTATACCCTAGTGAGACAGGCATACAAATAAAACCATTTTAAATATATTTTATTATAGATAAATAAATAAAAAATAAAAAATTAACACACGCACAAGCCTTTTATTTTATTAAATATTATTACTTTTATGGAAGTTTTATTAAACATATGTGGATGAAAAATAATTTATTCGAAATAACCTGTATGTTTATTTTAACCAAATTAAAGTAACAATAGAGACATTATAAAAGCACAGAAACTGACAAAAATGTCGCAAATAATAGAAATTATATTGATTTATGATAATAATATAACAGTGAATCTATCAAAAACAGAAATAATGTTTAAAAACGTTACATAACTGCGCATGATATTTTACACGTCACGAAAGTAAAAAATCCGCGAATTTATAGAAAAAAAATGGCTGCTAATGATGGCGCGCATGCGCAGATCAAGCAAAAACAATGCAACTACCCTAATAATGTGATCATCTTATTAGTAACCATGTAAAAACGCAGTGCACCGCGCAAGTAACAAATATGCAGGTTAACCATCGTTAAGGCGTTTTGTTATTAGTAAGGCTGTTAGAATTAAAAAAATATATCAAAGTTTACTCAAATAACAATTAAAGAGAGGCAAGATAAGAGACATAATTATAGACAATAATGATACATAATAATTTAGCACATATTTTTCAGCAATCACAAAGCATTTTTTTTAATCCATATAAATTATCGACAAAAATATCTACTTCAGCACACTCTATCTTATTATACAGTCGACACATTTGGGTCAGAAGGCTAAAATAGGCGATATTGCTTTTAAATGTATTCAGGTGAAACATATTATGGCGTTTTAAGCAATGGGAATTGGGAACATTTATATCAATGTTGCTAAGGCACAATGAAGTATCAAGATGGCCGTGAATTATTTTATGTAAACATATTAGATCAGTCAATTGTCTTCTGATTTAAAGTGTATTAATTTTGAAGTATTCAAGTCGCATGTCGTATGATACAAGATGTTCATGTAATTGACATTTAAAAGACAACAGTTTTAGCATTTTTTTTTAAACTGATTCTACAATGTTTTCACACTTGCAGTAATGTGGATTCCAAATAGTGCTTCCATATTCAAATTTACTTCTAATTAAGGGTTAGAATTGATAAAGGATCTTTGAAAGGTTTACATATTCTATGAATAAATCCCATCATTTTAAATCATTTGCACTTAATGTCGTTAATGTGTACATCAAATATGAATTTAGAATCAAGAGTGATTCCTAGGTCTCTTATGGAGGACACTTTTTTTAGAAAAGTTTTATTTATAACATAGGAAAAATCCTTTATAATTCTACTCCGAGTGAAGTTTAAAACGTAACATTTTTTCAACATTTAAGTGCATAACATTGACAGTACACCACTTATTGAGTGTGTCGAGGTCATTTTGAAGAAGTTGATGATCAGAAACAGACTTAATTTTAAAATCAAAAAAAAATTTAAATCATCGGCAAAAAAAGCATAATCAAATTTTAATTTTAAACCAAGGTCATCTATAAATATTATAAAAAGAAGAGGGCTTAGATTTGACCCCTGTGGTACACCAGAAGTTACATCTATAGGGGATGATTTGTATCCATTAATAAATACTAGTAGCGTTCTGTTATATAAATATGATTTCACCCAGCGAAATAGGTCTCCATGTATTCCTATTTCATAGAGCTTTTTAAGTAATATGGAGTGGTTAACTTTAACAAAAGCTTTTTGGAAATCGGTATAAATAGCATCTACTTGTAATCTTTCATTAAAAGAGTTACACACATAATTACAAAATGCCAAAAGATTTGAAGTAATAGATCTGTGAGGAACAAATCCATGTTGCCTAGTGCAGAGAAGGGGTTTAAAGTGAGAAAAAATATTTTTATATATCAGAGATTCAAAAACCTTAGCAAAACATTATAGTATACTAATTGGTCTATATTTTTTTATTAAAGATTAATTTTTATTAATTAATACTGGTACCACATGAGCTTCTTTTCACAAATTAGGAAAAGGTCCAGAGGTTAAAGATTCGTTGAAAATAATAAACAGTGGTAAACATAATGAATTAGCACAGCATCTGACAAAGAAAGGTTGAATACCATCAGGTCCGGAACCGTTATTGGAATCTATTTTACTCAAAAAAACATTTTATTTCAAGTGCACTAATGTGAATTTTACCGAGATTGCTTTGATTGTGTTCAGAAATATTTAACATTGAATCAGTAACAGATGATTCCGACTTAGTATAAACAGATGAAAAATATTTGGAGAATATGTTTGCTTTGTGTTCTCCATCATTTGCTGAAATATCATCAATAGCAACAACAACATTACTTGTAACAGCTGTCAAATTTTTGCCCTTCCCCTATTTTTTATCAAAATAATAAGATTGCAATCAATTTAATAAGTTATAATTATAAAAATATTACACTAAGTAACTATGACAACGCGATCAAACTCTAAGTCCGGTAGTAACCTCAATACGAAACTTCTACAACTTTTAGACAATAAGTTTAATCGCTTCAATAACGTTATAATAAGTGGTATTCCTGAAACCAAAAACGAAAATGTGTACGACATCCTCTCCAAGATAGGCGCCACAGCTGGATGCAATACAACCCGACAAGAAGTGGATTTCGCCAGCAGGATTGCCCCCAGGACAAACCGTGATGCAAAAAATGGAAGGCCGAGGAACATTGTCGTCAAATTAACTCGCAGGTACCTTAAGGACGAACTCATAGCTGCAATAAGAAAGAGGAAAGGAATGCTTGCTTCCAAATTACAGCTTCCTGGAACCAGTAAAATATATTTTAACGACCATCGAACCTCAAAAAACCAACTTTTGCTGAAGCAATGTCGCGATATAAGAATGGCTGGTAAAATTCGCTATTGCTGGGTTAGAAATGGTTTAATTTTCACTCGTATAAGCGATTCAACCTCCATAATACTTATTAATGACCAAGAAGATGTCAACAAACTCTCAACATTGAAATCCACCCAAAATTCACCTACCAGGTTTGCCGTCCCTTTATGAATTTATATTCATTAAAATTATTTAAAAACTTCCCACATACAGGTTACTTAAGAGTTAACCATTTGGAATGTTGGAATTATCTTTATTATATTCACAATATCTCCATTGTACTAATTAAAGAATCATTAGAGTGTTTCAAGTATCACAAAAAACTGTTGCTAACTTCTGAACTTAATTATTTTTTAAAACAACACCAAAATATTTATTATATGCACGATTTATCCACTGTTGTAATTATTAACGAATTGCTAGAGTGTTTCAAATGTCACAAAAACCGTGTGATGTATTGCATTGATCAACAGTGAAAATTAGAAAATATCGTAGCTTCCCACTTTAATTTAAAAAGAAAATATCAATTATTTCTAAAACGGACACACCTACGACATCTATCGGATCAGAATAAAGTGAATTCATATTAACAGTAGGGATCTTTAATTAAACAAAGTGAGAGGAGTATTGATAAAAAAATCACAGATGGTATCAACAAATAGTCACGGGCAGGGACATCCCAATTTTTTAGGCCCAATTCCAAATATTGAGATCTTGACAGCCAATTAAGTTGAAGCAAAAGCAATAAAGGTTTAAACAAACCAATCAATAAACGGAAAGGCGTACACCAACGGGGAACAAAGAATCGACCTTTAGACTCGGCAATTAAGAATATAATAAATTATCCCTTCGTTCTCACCGAACCGAGAGGTGAATAAACTCCATGGGAAGCAAGAGCCGATTCAGGAACATAAGTACATTGAACCCGCTTTTAAAACTAAACATAGGAGCAATTGAAGAGATAAGAAACTGTAGTTCTCGAGATAATATGGAAATATTAAAGATTGAAAAAAGATACACGTAAACACGATGGAAAAGATTAAATGAAAAATTGAATAGCAAGTGACGAAAACGTGTTGGAAGATGTTAAGGAAATTTCCGTCTATAATACGAGTGTTTGTGACGACCGGAGATGATCAATTTGAGGGAAAACGAGCTAAAGGAAATGGAAATGTTGAAAAACAATGGAAAATGATTGTTATCAATTCTAGACGGAGCGAAGATATTACGATAAAAGATTAAGGAACAAAACTTCATAAAAAAATGAGCATTTATAAAGAGTGTAACGATTGGATGAGCGAACATTTCAGAGGTTTAGTGCAGTAACAAGTGTTTGAGAGGAAAATAGAGTAGAGTACCTAGGGGAGTGGAAAATACTGAAAATTTTGTGAAAGATTTAACTTAGGAAAAGTAGTCATTTTACGTAATTAAAATGGAGATCATAACGTAGCATAGCATGCAACTGCAGGGAAAAATGAGACATTACCATGGTTGTCGATCTCACATGTATTTTGTTGATATAAACAAGGAATATTCGAACATGAAAATTGTTTAGATTAACGCAATTAGCCGTTAAGAGGGCTTTAAAAATTAACATTGGTCTTACGTAATATTTAGATTATAGAATTCCAATAAAATTTAACGACACTGAAATAAAGGAAAATTTATTGCGTGGTGGGTACAGAAATTAACGTAAACGCCTGTCAAAGCTTATGGTTTTTGTGATTCTGGGCAAGATAGAGACGGAATCTGGGGGACGTTCTCTATGGAGTAATAAAAATTACAGAAATTTAAGGGCCGAAGTGGGCGTATCTCCTATAAAATTGTGAAAAATGATATATTAATTAATAACAAATAGAAAATGAAATTTTCCAAGAGGCAGCAAACATCAAAAAACGATATGGTTAAGTGAGGAGGGTACAGTGAAACGACGGGAGAGTAGATACGACAGAGAAAAACAAAGGAAATCTTAGATTAACAGTGAATAAAATAAATACGGCTTGAAATATAAAAATTTATAGGGATATGAACAATAACGTGAGAATAAATAAGGAAATTCATGGAAAGAGTGTCGTGAATAAAAGAAAATTCGAGAAAAAAATGGAAAATTCAAATATACGACGTAAATAGAGAAAATTTGGTTTTAAATGGAAAGGTTCATATAGAAGACAGAAAAACTCGAGGAAAAATATTAAAATAAAAATGAACAATATGCGAGAAAGACTTCGACATGAAGATATCTCTGATAGGCGAATTTGGGGACAGATTTGGAACATATGGTAGATGCCGTACGCATGGACATGTTGCGAAATAGATGAAAATAGAACTTTAAAATTATTAAATTCAAGCTAATTTTGTATGAACACCAGAACGAAGGAAGTTGGGACGATTTAACATGATCTTGCTGAATCCGGGTCTTGTAAGTATTGAGGTACGAGACAGAGGACGAAGGTGCCATCGCGGAAGGGTTTAAGGGACAGCATTCGATAATAATGAGAAAATTTCAAGAAATTACGAGTTGATAGAAATTAGATTGGTTTATTACAGGAAATTCAGATACTCTCTTTTGGACCTGAGCGGGGGTATAAGACGGAAGACAAATGCCAGTTGGAGTTAGTCTGCGGTCGTTGTTGAAAAGGTTGAAAGTTCGTGAGACGGGACGAAACGCTCGGTAATTACTTGTGGAAAATTCTAAGTGATTAGTATTGTGAGACTTAGAAAAATTTCACATTGAAGCCAGTGATCTACAAAAAAAAAAACTTTGCAGTTAAAGTCAGTGAAAATAAAAATAAAGTTAACGCAGTAACTACTTGTGAAAAGTTAAGAGTGCTCGTGATAAATACAATTTGTTTTAGTGGAAAATTCGGATTTTATAATCACTAAATATTGTATTTTTAGACTTAGAAATTTCGCGTCTAATACCAGTGAAATAAATAACTGAAGTGATGTGATAATTAAGTGTGAAGGAGTTATAATTAAATACGTGTGTCCAGTCTAAACGAAAGAGGTTCTAACAAATAATAAATATTTAAATTAATTATCTAAAAATAGTGTAAATTGAAAAGGGATAATAAATAAATAAGTGCATCCAGTTAACCGGAAAAGTTTCGACGAAAATCTTTAATTAAATTGAGTGGTTTAAATTAAGTGCTAGTCTTTTATTAATTAAAAAAAAAGTATATTTGAAATAAATCTACTCGTAAAATTGTAAAAAGATTAGAGAAAAAAAAAATAATAAAACAAATTACTACATAAAAGTTCGCTGGGATAAAAATTTAATTTAACAACAATTTACCATCTCGAAATTAGTCGTGAAGTAACCATC
This sequence comes from Limnephilus rhombicus, assembly GCA_929108145.2. Taxonomy (NCBI): domain Eukaryota; kingdom Metazoa; phylum Arthropoda; class Insecta; order Trichoptera; family Limnephilidae; genus Limnephilus; species Limnephilus rhombicus. The sequence goes on along the minus strand of OV815282.1, from coordinate 53,666,952 downwards.
ATTTAAAGTGTTATTTAACCAACGAGTTTTGAAATAAAATACAGTTTAGAACGATAAAGTTCATACATCATTTAAATTAATAAGATTAAACGAAAAAAAAAATTGATGTCGAAAGATTTATTTAAATTTAGAACAATAGAAATTAATTTAGGAAAAATTGCAGCAAAGTTTATCCGTGTTGATCCCGGGTGGGAAAACCTTGAAAGGTTGAGTTTTTCCCATTATAAAATTTTCCAGATTCCAAGGGGAAAGCGGCATGCAGCAACCGTTGGTATTTGAATTAATTATTATAACAAAATATTACTCGCTTAATATGTGATATGTAACTATATTAAAATATTATAAATAAAATGTGTATATTTTATATATATATATATATAATTTTGTTCCCAAGAAAATTATAATAAAAAAAACACTTACATAAAAGGAAAAAAAAGCGGTATCGATTCCGGATACCTACTTCTGAATTCATCAATAGCTATTAAAAATAGTTATGTGTTTGATAAATTTCCAAGTCAATGTTTTGTATTTAACCTTTATATATGTATTAAGATAACTTCAGCTAATCCAGAGCATTTGAAATAATTTATGATATTAGAAATAATTTCAATCATAATATAATTATATATATATATATATATATATATATATATATATATATATATATATCAGTATATTATTAATTATTTATTGAGACAAAGTATATTTAATTGAATATATATGTATACGTATATACATTATGACTATTTTTATCGGAGATCAGACTAGACAATTGCGCAAAGTAGATCATTATCAAACAGAGAAAAAATTAGATCCATCGTACACGCCTTCGGGAATGTCTAAAGTAAACACACATCATAAGCTTTGAATCTAGGTTACGAGGCCGTCGGGAATGTTAACATAATTAAAATTGTTTATAAAATAAGTCGGTCACTGGGATACTAGTTCGAATACGTTAAAAAGAAGAAAAAAAAATGACCTTGGATCTTGAAAAGACAATTGTCATTAGTGGATATCGAACTTAGGTATAAACTTCTAGAAACGGGACAAAATTAAGATATTGCGCAATTATGAGAAACAAAAAAATTAAACACAATCTTTAATTTGAACAATGAAGAGATATCTTTAGAACTAAACAATTGAAAATAAACAGATTTATTATAGCTAATCAAATAAAAGGGTATTGAAGAATTACATGGAAGATTTGAGAAAAAAATTATAGAATAATTACTCTCACAGGTATCAACATTTACATGAAAGAATTGGAACATCACGGGATAGTTTAATAAGGTGTATTGAAGATTTACATGAAACAATTGGAAAATCACGGGATAGCTTAATAAGGTGTATTGAAGATTTACATGAAGCAGTTGATAAATCACGGGATAGTTTAATAAGGTGTATTGAAGACTTACATGAAGCAGTTGATAAATCACGGGATAGCTTAATAAAATGTATTAAAAATTTACATGAAGCAATTGAGAATCACGGGATAGTAAGAATTTATCAAAAGTTGAACCTTGTTGAAAAGTGGAAAGGGGAGGGAAAGAAAAAAATACAGTTCAACCAACAGAAGGCAGTGGTCGCTTCTATAACAAGGACCATTAACCAAAACAATAGAGATGACGGGTCTTTCAAATAAAACCGTCAAAAAAACCGAACAAAAGCTTGGAGTTTTGGCGAATCTCCAGAACACATCGCCAGATAAGATCTTAATCTACTAGTATTTATTAATATTACCCACTATTCTTACGTATTTATTCGGTTACCAAACTTAGAATTGTGCAGAATTCTACGGGCGAGATCCGAGCTTGAAATGCGATGCAAGTAGTTTCGTATTGCAAGTTATAAGACCTTCCCAAAATGTATGTTTATATATATATATATATCTTTTTATATACTGTTCATTGGATGAAACGAACTCACTTATAGTTAGTGCTTTAGACCTGTCGGGTCACTCTCGTCTCATTTCTTGAACGTGGAGGGAGTATTCACGACCCGTAACTCCACACAACACCGTGAGTATATGATTGCATATAGGACGAAACCGGTTCGCCCTAAGTCAAAAGTAAACTTTAGAGGAGCAGGAATTTGGAGGTATCTAGGCTCGGGTGAAGACCTAAAGGCAGTGCATGATGGCACAAGGAATGGGCGACGGAAACAAGATAACTTAGGTATCAATCAGTTGACCCGTGCCAAAAGATTGTGCGAATTTCTAGTTGGAACCTGATCACCTTGCTTACTTGACGGAGGCAGGAGCCAAATTTTGCCAGAAAAGGGTTATTCTGAGTTCGTCAAATATGCAATTAACTAATTACATTAACCTACTAAATCCATCTTTATATGTACCTTATAGCAGCTGAATCATAATGGAGGGGGGCCAAGCAGATACAAGATACAATCATAATCAAATTTACTAACATTTAACCATTTGAGTTATATTTAATTATCTGTTCAATTAGTCATGTGTAATTTCGATTAGTACTGTTTATTTACGAATTCATTAGGATGTAGGGAATCATAATAAACGACAAAGGGAAGTTAGCTCATTTAGAGAAATTATTTAAAGTTAGATTTGCAAGAGAGAGACAAATACAGTTTGATACTCAACGCTCTGTTTAGAATCAAAAAGGTTACCACAAGAATGAAAGTAATTAAAGTCCTATATCATAAATCAAAAAATTACACAACGGTTGATGGAGTTTAATTACAACATAAATACGAAAATATTTACGTTCAAAGTCGTAAATAACGTATTAATTAGTTAAGTACATATATCTCTAAAGATATGTAGTACAAGGGAGCTTTAAGTATCTTTCTGAAGTTATCAGAGGAAATAAGGGTCCAATTTTCATAAAGGCTTGTGTGACGTAGGGGAGGAATTTTCCATCCTACCACACATATGCAAAGCTTTAAGAATTTAAATATCGATCAGAGCCAAGAGAAAAGTAGAAAGAAAATATTACGACTGGTGCCAAGTGCCCAGGAGTAAATAAATAAATAAATACGTTAAAAACAAAACTTTACAACCGGTTGCTAACTTTTGAACAAAATTATACTTTAAAACTTTCTCATTATCCTCGTGTACTATCACAATCTATTAAATATTAAAAAAAAACGATCGCAACCTATTACAAATAATTGCACAATTATAACATACTTTTATGTAACAAATGTGTGCTCAGTATCTTTGGTATCTTGTTTACTATTCAAAAACCTATTTCTGTCAACATTAATGACAACTGACACCATAGACAAAATCATGTACCACAAACAAACTAAAACTAATGATGTTCATAATTGCCCCCTCTCAAAGCATAATTACTTACTTTTAAGTAATTTATTTTACAAAAAAATGTATTTAATAATGCTTATTATATTATACTTTCAAAATGGATTCTAACAAAATGGCAATAACATTTTATTATCAAAACGTACGTGGTTTAAAAACCAAATTAAACGATCTATACTGAGAAGTGCTCAGTTGCAATTATGATTTAATTTCTTTCACAGAAACATGGTTAGATTCCACAATCTATGACCATGAAATAGTAGATGATCGTTATAATATATATAGACGCGATAGGGACATATCGAGTTCTCTTAAAAAAATCAGGTGGTGGTGTTCTAATAGCCATTTAGAACGAAATGACATTATCCATTAATTGATCTATATGTTAATTATTCACAATTAATTCATAAAAAATAATATATAGTATATTTGCGTCATGTTCCAGAGTGGAAGATACTATCAGTATCGTCCTGGTGTAAGACCACCATTCAGAATTGAAACGTTGCTTGAAAATGGCTTTAGCCGTGTTTAGTGACCAGATCTGAATAGCCAGGTACTTCCCAACCTTCCTCTTCCCCACCTCCTTCCCCTCCCCACTACCTTCAGCCTCACAACATACCCCAATTGGGGATGCCATAGTCTCACTGGCTCCAGACGGGAGCAGTTGAGATTCTTGTGCGGTATTCACTGTAAAAAAAAAAAAAAATAAATAAATCATCAAGATGCATTACTTTAGGAATACAGTTGGTTTTTCGTAATGATTTTGAGTATGACCAGAATACCTTTATATTATCTTGCAGACCATTTTTGACAGAGTTGATGTATGATTGATAACATTCAATTTGTACTTTTTTGGCCATTTTCCTTAAATTAGAGAATTCTCTATAATCTGAAATATGGCCATGTTTTTTTGCCTTAAGTCTAATTTCATTTATTTTTTCTTAAGAAGAGCAATCAATTGCTGACTAAACCAAACAAGGAATTGGTTTTTTGATTTAGAAACATATTTTTTTTAATTTCTGTCAATTATTTCCCATATTTTTCTCATAAAACAGCACAACCATACAATTCACATTTTTATTTTTAAAAAGAGTTATCCAATTAACAGCTGATAGATCCCGATGACATTCGTCGTAATTTCCCTTCCTGAAGTTGTACTTCGAAGCATTTTTATTTGTTTCTAGGAAATGATTTTTATTTTGTTTTACCTTGATTTCAAATGAGGGGTGATCATTATCTAATTTTGTTAAGTCTGGTGCTACATGTAGATCTAAATTAATTTTGTCAAATAAAACAAGGTCTAATACATTTTTATTTAATACATAATTGAACTGATTCAAATTACAAATTGAAGAAAGGTTGACAAGACTGTGCGCCTTCCGAATTTTATAATTAGAAGCTGAAAGTACATTATTTTTAAATGAAGTGTCGGGTAACCATTTAATTTCAGGTAAATTAAAATCACAATGCGCATGATGACTTTCGACACAAAATTGCTAAAAGCGTTTAAACTTAAATCGACACAATTATTCCATGCTCTTGCGGAGCATAGCGCTCCATTGCTTATCTGTTTGTATTCTGCAGCTGTCTAGTTCATAAATGTCAAATATGACGTACGACGCCATTTGCAAAAATTATAACATCTTCCGAAAGGGTGATTAATTTTGCGGCCACCTTGTTAATAAATAAAACAAAAGATTGTCGTATAAGACGGCATAGTTGTTATTAAAGCTATTGAAATTGCTTTTTTTGTTTTGGTTATATGTCTAATAACAATAAAGACATATTTAGCTTCTGAGCTTATTTTTTCAATTCCTTTTTAGTAATTAAATTTTTTTAACAAAACAAAAAAACGACTTAAAAAATGCACTAAAAAGTAAAAAAATAATTTCGTTTTCTTCTACAACTTCATAATCAACTTACTTTTTCTAATCATCAATACGTAGGCACGATTGTTACTTTTGGAGTCGGTATCAGTTAAGGTAGGTTTGTAACCACATACATAGTTATAGGTGAGATGTGCTTGTGTCGCACAAGCGACTTGACGAGGCGAGGGGCGAGAGCGGGGCCGCAGCGGGAGGGGAGATGTCAAGTGAACACGCCGGGCCGGGTACCTTTGCTGACACCGACTCCAAAAATAACAATCGTTCCTACATATTGATGATTAGAAAAAGTAAGTTGATTATGAAGTTGTAGAAGAATACGAAATTATTTTATATAACTTTTTAGTGCATTTTTGAAGTCGTGTTTTTGTTTTGTTAAAATTTTTGTTTATTTTTTGATTTTTAGTGAATCTGAAGTACACTAACTAATTTGTATGAATATGGGTAAACCTATTAAACGTGCTGCTCATATGAGACAGACATAATTCGGCCGAATTTCGTTTATTTGTCATGGATTCGATAATCAAAACCTAACCAAACTCTCATCAAATTACCCTTGAAGTACATCCTTTCTAATAAAAAAAAATCATCGAAATCGGTTGGCGTGATATTGAGTTATTTGTCCATTTGTCGCGCACATACTTAATGCAAATTTAAGACTTATATGGTTTTCTCATGGATGCCATTGTCGGAACTGGACCAAATTAAAATAGGACCACACGGGAACCACCAGCTTTCAATAAAAAAAAATCATTAATATCGGTTCACCCAGTCAAAGTTCTGAGGTAACAAACATTAAAAAAAAATATACAGTCGAATTGAGAACCTCCTCTTTTTTGAAGTCGTTTAACAAAGTCTAAAAATTTCTTAGTTTGAATACACTTTTTTTATATAAATTCCTATAATGTCACATGTTTGTTTTAAAATGTAATGCACCAGTTTTTTTGGATTTATTATATGTCTCTCATTAATTTTGAATAAAAAATCCTAAAAAAGTGCTTATTTTAATGTTTATTAAGCACATTCATTGGGACCTAGGCCCACAACAAGTGGACTTACAGAATTCAGTACTTCGTTTGTGTGAAAGCACTATGAAACAATGTGTATTAGCTGAAAATAGCGAGTGTTACAAAGGGTTAAAAGCTACTTCCGTAATAGAACCGAATTCAGGCAAGTAGCCAATAATGCTGGTGATGGCGCCACTTACGTTAACAGCTAGCGTGAGGAACGAAGGCCGGCAGGCGTAAGTACTACTGGATTTATAGTTTCGTGAATCTCTCCGAGAATGAATTTGTGGAGAGATTGATAATAATAAGATTATTATTGTAACTAGCAGTGTGAATAATAATACCACGCGTCTGTATATTATATATATGACGTCATTGCCTGTTGAGACTACTTTTTCCTGGTGACTAGCTGTCACTGGATCGCCTGAGGTTATTTTTCCGAGGAACCGGCTATTTCTGGAACCAGTTCGTATCAGATTTATAAAATGGTCACCAATACTTAAACTGGGCGAAGCCGTACCAAAAGCCACCCGCAGGGTCTAGCAGCAAAAACCTGTGGAGCTACTTTTTAACTGCTTGCACATATGTATAGTATATTGCAACTGTTTGATTTTTAAGAAATATTTTAAATTTGGTCAAATTAATAAACCGTTTTCTTAAAATCTGATAAGTGCATACAGGTTTCTTTCGCATTACAAGAGATCAACTTTCGGTTCACCTGAAACTTCCATAGAATGTGGAGTTTCCCAGGGTTCTGTCTTGGGTCCCATTCTTTTCATTCTCTATACGAATGGCCTCGAGAAACTCATTCAATCAGCTGGCTTTGAATCACAAGGCTATGCAGACGATCGTTTCATTTTCAAGTTTTGTTCCCCGGATGAAAAAGACGTCCTTAAAAACGAGGTGGTTAGTTTCATTAACACAGTCTCAAGTTGGATGTCTGTCAATAAACTCAAACTTAATCCGACCAAAACGGAATTTATTTGGATAGCTTCTCCTGGAAGGCAAGCCCTCATCGACTCTAATCCAATCCATATTCAGGGCACAGATATAATCCCTTCTACAGAAATAAAGTTTCTAGGTTTCACTATAGACAATAGTCTTTCTCTTGAATCACAAATTTCAAAATCTGTAAGTTCGGGCTTTTTCCATCTAAGGCAGATAAAATCAATCAGGCGTTGCCTTCCCTCTGATGGAGCAAAGTCACTCATAAATTCGTTCGTTGTCTCACGTATGGACTATTGTAATAGTGCGTATGCTGGCTTGCCTAAAAAACAATTCAATAGAATCCAGTCCGTTTTTAATGCTGCGGCGAGAATGATTTTTGGTGAATCTAAGTATTGCCGTATAACCCCGCTTCTAAAGGATCTTCATTGGCTTCGATGCCCTGAAAGAATAGAGTTCAAGATCTGCTTAATGACCTTCAAAGCATTGCAAGGAATGGCGCCAGCCTATATATCGGAACTATGTGTCCGACAAAACTTAAGCGATAGGCAGCTTACTCTAAGGTCAGCAGATCGAGATGTTACTAATCGTTTAATCGAACTTTCTAGGTCAAATCGAGCCGTTTACTATGATCGATCTTTTCGTGTAACTGGCCCGCTCATTTGGAACAAACTTCCCTCAGCTCTTACTAATATCCAGAACTTGGCTGAATTCAAAAGAGCTTTAAAAACAAACTTATTTAAAAAATCATACCTTTCATGAATTTTAACTCCCTTTTAATCTACTATAATAAGCCATGTTCCTCAAGTTTCTGGTGATTGTTTGGTTTCGATTACCTCCTCACTATAGTTTTTTATGTGCACTCTGAATTTGAATTATTTCTAAATGTTAACTGCCTCCTGTTCTATATAATTTAGTTTAAATGATTCTTGTTGAATGGCACAGTGATGGTTTATCATTATATATTGTCCTGTGCCAAAACAGCACTCACTATTGTTGTTAATATTGTTCTTTAGGAATTGCTTTGTATATTTTTGTATATTCGTTATTTCACATTATTTAATTAATTTTTTAAGGACTCGTAAGGAACACCGTAGGTTAATTTTAAGTTTATTATAATTAAGCGCACTTGAAGTGAAACATCACAAAACTGCGCTATATAAATACTACGCTATTATTATTATTATTAACAAGTAGGTACATGGTCATCTGGAAAAAATATACGAGTAGTATTTGGCACTACGCCAATCTATAATAGAATAAGGAGATAACAAACAATCTCTCGGTCCTATTGAAATTGCACAGAAAACAATATTTAAGGTATAAAAACATGGAATGACCAGTTTGGAAAATAAAAAATTTCAGTTGTTAAAAATTTGTAATAACATCATTTAGAAAAGCATAAAATTTATTTGCATTATTTTTAAAATCGGTGTTTTCCAGAAAGGATCAGTTTGTTGTATTTAAGTTATCAGAAGTTTTGGAAAATTTGCTTTACACAAGTCATAAGATGACTTCACATTTTTGATAGTTTTTGTTAACAAAGGGAATAATAATAACGGGAGGAGTGTGGTAAACGTCTTCAGGCTCTTCTAAATATTTACGGTATCAGTGGGTTCGCTGCAAGAAACTTAATCAAGAATACGACTGTTTACATTACCGACAGTGTTTAGATGTTGCATTTATAGTAAGTAGTTTGACTTACCCAGAATCTCTCTCTATCTCCCTATATCTTTCTCTTCAATAATATATTGCCTTTTTTATGACCGTTTTTACGATTTTATTTTATTTAATTTCATTTCCTTATTCCGTTTTCATTAAAGCAATAAACTGAATTTTATAAAATTATAACGTGGCTCAGCACAGGTGGGCAGTGGGCAGTGGGCAGTGGGCAGTGGGCAGTGTGGGTACCCTGTGAGGTCTACATTATCTAATAATATCAGAAAATAAAGTTATGGTATTAATAAAAAATAGTCATGTAATTATCTACATACTGTGAAAAAATAATAAAAATAATAATGATTACATAAATGCCTAAGTTTACGGAGAACACGTTTGGACGAAATCATTGAATTCCAAACGAATATACCGTCATAATGGCTGTTCCTGATTTGAACGGTTTTAAATGCAAGCATTTCAACAAATATCTTTAATTCATCCTGGTAGAGTTTCCCGATTTGTGTACGGTATGTAAATATGGGAACGTATTCATTGATATCCCGATAAAATAAATGTTTGAATTTAATCTAATCCCGCGTCACCGCCTTCTGGAGGAAACGAGATTGGTTTTGTAAAAAAGAAAATGACAGATGGTTTGATAGATAAGTCGAAGCGGCGCGCGGCGGGCGAAGGAAAGGTGTGGGAAGCTGCCTGAAATTGCTTAATCTTTATCAATTTTGTAAAGAAAATCAGCGAGGTGCTTTTATATAATATTCAGAATCCTGACAACGATGATGGAGTATGAAGTTTGAATCTCCCCCAAAAAAATTATTTGGAAAGATTATTTTTCACGCAAATTATGCCAATGATGAAATGAGCAAGAGATAATATGATAACACCATAGAGCCATAGACGGTAGCGTCCTTCGTAATGGGTAGCTATCTTCAACCGTAATACTTACCTAATTCAGTTACACTAAATTTTTTACTTCAAAAATGACTTTTGGATGCAAATCAATTTGTTTTGCTCATTTTTACAACCAAAATAATTTTCAGAACCATGTATGTTGTATTTCCGTAGATACTTCTATGAAGAAATTATACAATCAAGCTCCATTTATTTTACAAGGTTCTAACATCATTTTCACTCTCTGTTGTACAATAATAATAATAATTTTGTTTGTTTAATGTTTATCTAACAGTTGATCATTATTACAAGGCGCATTATAGTTTTTCTTTGCCTTACCATGTTCTCAGGTTTTATAAGACGTATTTTCGTAATCTATTTGACAACTTTTGATTTTGACGTTCAATCTTGTGTAAAGTATTGGTTTATCAAAGGTATTTTAATCGAAAATATTTAAAAAGAAACCAGTCGTAACTTGGATTTGCATTAGGGAAATGTAATTAGAACCTTGTACGATGAATTATTATGTATTATTTGGTTGCGTATGTTTCTATTTGCACGTTTAGGTTTGTTCTAAAATGAAAAGTGTAAAAAAAAGTCAAATTTAAATATTTTCCTTTAAAATATGGTAAATTAAAATACTTTACACAACATTCAACCTCAAAATCAGAAATTGGTAAATGGATTATGCATGAGAAATCGTCTTTGCAAACTTTGACACCCCATAATATCTCAGAACAAAGTAAAGTGAAGTTAGAACCCTATACAAATGAGGTGACGATTAGTCATTCGAGTAAATAAGCCTCAAATCGATTCGATTCTCACACAAAGATAAATGAATGAATGAATTAATAAATTAATTATACTTTTAATAATTGTGGCCACGTGAACGGTCAGTGTAAAAGTCAGCTATGTAATACCCCAGGAAATCTTTTGAGAGTTTTGGATGAATAGAGATTTATAATTATAAATTTAGGTTTCTCATAACCTGCCTCACTAGGCTAGCCTGTGTTGAGGCAGTAATTTTATGTCAATTTATTATACTGTGAACATACCTACACTTATATTAGAATAAAATCACACAATAGAATGGTTGCATTAATAATAACAATAACATTGGTACAATAATAACAGCATTGGTTCAATATTAATTTCGAATTTGGGTGAGTGCACCGGTAAATGCTCTATCATTATTTTTTATCCAAATTTTTATGTTTTTTTTGAAATTTTTTTGTGAATCACATTTTTTTATACTAATTGGAAGAATGTTGTAAAGTCTTGTTGCAAGGTATCTGAAGCTTCGTTGACCAAAAGTAGTATGAGTTATGGGAATTTGTAGTAAATATTTGTTATTGTTTCGAGTACAGCGAGTATTTAATCTTTTTTCATAGTATTTGTGTATATTTGTGTATAGATGAGTGAGGATTGTTTTTGCATATATCTGCCGAACGTCAAACACATTCATAATATTGAAGATTAAGTTGGAGTCTGTAATTAGAGGTAGTCTAAGAATTAATTTTATAATAGTTTTCTGTGCCTTTATGATTGGGTCCAGTGCTGATGCAGTACCGCCTCCCCATGCTATGATACCATACTCAATAATGGATTGACAGACTGCAAAATAAATCATTTTCAAGTGTTTTAAGTCGAAAAAGTTTCGTATCGTTCTGAAAAAGTGCATGGTTTTTCTTATTTTGTTAGCAATTATTTGAGTGTGAATATTCCATTTGAGATATGGACCAATTGTGAGGCCGAGATACTTCATCTGTGTAGTGCGCTCAATGTAGGGACACTGACAAGATTCATCGGAATTTAAACATGTGTGTATTCTAATAGAGGCGTCATCATGAGGTTGACCTGTTATATTTATGCTTGATGTGACATATTTAGTTTTCTCAGTGTTCAATGTGAGCGTATTTGTATCTAACCACTTTTTTATAATGTTTATATCCGTTTCAGCTTTTTTGTAAACAGCTTGCCAAGTGTCAGCTTCAAATAGTAAAACAGTGTCATCGGCAAAACTAACTATTTTTCCCTGAATGTGAAATTTACATAAGTCGTTGATATATAAAAGGAACAAAGATGGTCCTAATATGCTACCTTGAGGTATCCCATAATGAGTTGAGCACTGATTGCTAAGTGTGTTCATTATTTTCACTTGTTGCTTGCGGTCATCAAGGTAGCTCTTAAAAAAGTTTTCGTTGCCTGTAATACCGATTATTTGAAGTTTGTTTAATAATTTACTGTGTGATATTGTATCAAAGGCTTTAGAGAGGTCTAAAAATATTGAAATACATTTTTTGCTTTTATCGAGGTTTTTCACAATGAAGTCAGTTACGGCGGCAATAGCGTCAGAAGTACTCTTGTTTTCTTGAAACCCGTATTGATTTTCTGAGAGTACTTTATGGCTCACCAGAAATTTTACCAACTGAGCATTGATAATTTTTTCAAATACTTTGGATAGTGTGGTCAGTATAATTATATCTGTAATTGTTTATGTCTGTCTTGTTACCTGTTTTATGTATGGAAATAACAATACCTTATTTCAAGTTTGAGGGGAAGTGTCCTTGACTGATACTAAGGTTAATTAGGTATTCTAAAGGTAATGTAATTTCCGTAGCCAGCGTTTTCAAAATCTTGATTGATATTCCATCAACCCCGGCAGAAGACGTGTTTTTTAGGGAATTAATTATTTTTAGAATCTCTTCCCTTGACACAGTTTGAAAATTGAATCTTCCTTTGGGAAATTGAAGTTCTGCTTCAGCAGGTAGAGCATTCCCACAATTTGGTAGACGAGAAGCAAGATTTGAACCAATATTTGTAAAAAAATTATTGATATAATCCACAACGAGTTTGGGGTTTTTTGAGGTGTCAATAATTTTTCCGTCAATATAAAGTTTACTTATGTCCTTCTACGAATGCAGTTGATGATTGAATAATTTATCCATGATTTTAAAGGTTTAATTTTGTTTGGAGTGTGTTTTGTCAGAATTGTAGTATTATTAATTAATTCATTTTTCAAATAGTCAACGAAATATCTCCATGCATCATCTGAGTTTTTTATTTGGAAGAGCTCTTGCCAAGATTTTCTTTTAATTATATCTTTTAAATTCTCAAAATTAATATTATTGTACATAATTGTCTGATTACTTTTATTTTTTGTGGTGTCGGATTGCAATGTAAATATTGTTGTGTAATGATCTGTAATTGTTGATTTGTAAACAATGCTTTTGTTTTGTTTATTAGTTTTGACCATAACGTGATCAATGCATGATGTTGATTCATTAGCTATTCTTGTTGGTGTATTGATGGTACTAATTAATCCATGGAACTCTAACATGTTCAGATAGTCGTGGCATTGATGGTGTGGGTTATTTGGAAGTATGTTGATATTTAAATCTCCCATAATTATTATGTTTTTAGTGTAGGAAAGATTTGAGAGTATGCTATTTAGACTGTTAAGAAATGGTGTTATATTACGAATCGATGGAGGGCGATATATTGCTACAATGCACGTATCATTATTATACATTATTTGCATACAGCTCGCGTCAATAATGTTTACTTCCGTTACAACACAGTTTAGGTCGTTTTTTGTGTATACCACTACTCCATCGTTCTGACTATCATGTTTTGACGAGTTGAATGAAGAGTAGTGAGTTATAAATTTTGGTGTAAATATTTGTCAACCAACATTCTGTAAGAATAATAACATCAAATTTTATATTAAGGTGGTTAAGCTGTATCTGGAGTTCATCAAAGTTTTTATTAATTGACCTAATATTTTGGTGCATAATAATAGTGTTTTTTGAATCGGTTGTTAGGTATTTGCATATTTTTGCATCTGATGTTATAAAAAAATTGTCTTGATCACCTAGTTCTTCATATGTATTATTAATGGTAATAGCCATATTAAAATTTATATTAGAAAAAAAAAATTGTTTAATTCCCTTAAATAAGAGAAACACTAATCCGTAGCCATCACTGGGGATTACAACCTTTAATTGAAAGTGGTAGAGGTGAATTATTGTTGCAATTTGAAAATAATAGTATACAACATGACTCACCGAACTGAGGGGAAACGACCCAGTGAATGACCGGTAAAAGTGAGACTCTCAAATAGGAAAATTAATCAATTTTTTTAAGGTCATCAGAGTGTTTGATATATATTACTCTGTCATTTTCATTTTTTTAACCATCACTTTACATTCTTTGTACCAGACATATTTATATCCCATTTCTTTCGCCTTAGTCTTCGACCTCCACAGAAGATCTTTGAAATAGGCACCAAGGATTTCGCTAATAAAAATCTTCTGGTATCCGTTTCCTTGGGTTGTGGTAGGGTTGAGTAGCTTCCTGTTCAGTAGAATCTGTCGCATTTTTTGGGGATTAGTGAATTTAACGTGGAATTTTGGGGGGACTCCTGGTCGTCGGTCTGGAATTTTCTTGATATCGAGAATATCATCGCCTTTTAAGTCGACACCTGTCACTGTGACCACTCGTTTAATTATTTCTGCTGGCTGTTCTCCCTCTTTTTCTGAAATTCCAGCAAATTCAAGAGTGTCTTCACGCGTTCTCTGCTCCACTTCTGCTAGTCTAACTTCAAGGCTTTTTATTATCCCATCTTTTTCTGTTAATTCCCTTCGCATTGATTCTACTTCCGAAACCAGTTTAATAATGGTCTCCATCTTTAGATGGATGTCATCATATTGCCGGCTGATAAAGTCTCTCGTGCTTCTGCTTTCTTGATTTTCATCATCAATTTTTTTTATTATTGCTTGCTTAAACACTTCAAGTTTTTTTTCCATCTTCATCTCCATCTTTTCCAGTAGGAAATCAATATTTATACCCTGGGACTCCGATGTGAGACTAGTTGAAACTAGTTGAAACTAGTAGAACATTGAAACGCTTTGGAACTTTGCAATATATCCCAAGGTTCTGTTCAATGTAATGTCATCTCCCATTATCCCTCTCCTCACAAAGCTTGCTTGGGAAACGAAACAGAATGGAAGAAGGTACGTTTTTAGATTTTCACGGCCAAAGTGTTTTTGTTATTTGTTTTTGGGATGTTATGCCGTGTTGCGTTACCTCCTTCTTTAGCAAACGTTTCGGACAGCGTTGCAGTGCCCATCATCAGGGCAGATCCGGATGACGCTGATAGATGACGCTGTCCGAAACGTTGGATAAAAAAGGAGATAGCGCAACACGGCATAAAACACCCCAATAACAAAAAACGAAAAAAAATGGAATTAGATTAAAAACTAAAAGATTAAAGATTAAAGACTAAAAACACTATCCACCTTTGCCTTTCATAACATATTACATACGTGTGATAAGAATACCTATATATTAGTTGAAATATTGTCGCAATCCTGACTACACCATTTATTGAATCTCTAATATTCATTTAGCGATGCTTTTTATGTTAACCACTCGGTGTAACTGTGCCTTAAGTGACTAGTGGATGAAAAAACAAAGTCATCAAACATTTGAAGGTGAGGTTTTCTCCCATCTCTCTTTTTCCCAGTGATAAAAAACGCAATCGAAAGTTCTTCGTCTGTTAAGTGTTTTACAGTCCACTTAAGTTGCTAATCGGGCAATAGATAGACGTCAAGGGCACAATCTTTAAAGAAATATAAACTAACTATAACTAACTTTTTTCATATTTTTTGACATCGTTCGTCCATTTCATACGCTGCCTAGGAATACCTGCTTTTATTTTTTGGGGTCTAAGACTATCATTGTTTATCTGTATAGATTAACAATGATAATTGATTAACTCCTTTCCTCTATGTGATCATGTACCAAATACGAGTATGAATATTTACCTTAATATGTATGCTATATACTTTCATCTACATAAACGGATGATTATACTTCATATTTTATACTTAATATAACATCTTATGAATCTCGACTACCATACTACGGGCATTTGCCTAGCTTGGTAGTCGAAAAACCTGTAACAAACAAAATGAATAAAGAAAAAAAAAAAAAAAAACTAACCATCACGCCATTTCTCCGCAGGGGTAGGCAGAGAGGACGGCCCCCCAAACAACTCGATCTTGGCACACAATCTTTGTCTCACTCACATTCATACATCGTCTCATACATACTCTTCTATTATTCTGAGTTTTGACATGGCCCGACTCAAGTATCTGATTCACTTGATCGTGCAATGTTTTCCTCGGCGGTCCCCGACTTCTTCAACCATTCACATTCCTCTCGTATATTCTTCTTATACCACTTTTTAAAGAAATATATGATAAATAAATATACTACTTTTCAAAAAGGAGATCTAGACAAAATACTAAAGTTATTTTGAAGCTCTGCACTTTTTTCTCAGTGAAGAAAAAAATCATAGGTTAACTAGTTTAGTTTAACTTTTCTAACTAGTTAATTGAGAATTAATAGTACCTTAGTATATTACAATAAATCAAATGTAAAAGTTTTTCCACTTAATTTTATTGACCGTAACCGGTTTCAGCTCGTTAAAGCCATCTTCAGCTGGTACAAATTATTCTTAGTGTACGGTTTATATACATAACATATATTATAGGGGAGGAGAAGAGGAGTGGTCTGCAAGGATTCTAATCAATTAATTAATTTCACTTGTTACTAGACATGGGCAAAATTGAATGACTGAATTAAATTAATAAATTCAATCTTGTGACACACTCGATCTGATTCTCAATTTGAAAAGGAATTGATTCTTCATTCCTCATCTTTGGCCTTGCATCCTACGATTTTTAACGGCACCATTAGTTTTTATTTTCCATATATTTTACTGTTAAATTATTTCAATGAATGATGTGTACCGCAAACGATTTAAATATTATAATGATTCGTTAATATTTAAATATGGGTGCGCCGCCCATAGAATAATATTTAAATAATAGTGCAAAACAAGTAAAGTATCCCATTCCCGCGCGCCATTCGTAAAACACCCGTAGGTACCAACTTCATCGTGGTCAGCCCAAGCGAAATACGATCGCGAATCGGCCGAGTCACTAGTTCCGAACCTGTCTCTTTCACAATGCAGAAATTAATAAATTGCACATTGGTTCTATTCAGTATATGATCCAGCCATAGTTCCGCCGCGCCGATCGAGTCCCGTCCCTGTCCCGTCCCTCGTAAATAGTCTCTGGTTTATATAGTCTGTCGCTAACAAGTTTGTCCGGGGCGCGGAGTCTTTTTCACTCGTTAAGGAATTAAATCTCAATTCAGTTGTGACGTCATCGTCCCAGTGATTGCGTCAATCTCAGATACCAACAGGGCCGAAATGCAGTTCCTGCTAGGTCCGCAGCTCGCGGGTAATCAAGTTACTGCGAGGCAAGAGGCAAGACACTAGTCAAAAGTTACTAATTGAACCTCGATGCTCGCCGCGAATCTGTCCGTGCGGTTCACTCATTCCTCTCCGTTGGCCAAGCCGTCAATTTCATTACATAGTTGATTGAAAAGTTCCGACTTTGAATCCGATCTTAGCTAGAAATCCGGGAATGATTTATTATCGTTATTTTTTGGTACGTATCAAAGCCATTGGAATACAAATACCTACCAACTTTGAGACGCCGTACTTCGGCAATTGGCTATGGATATATCTGTCATGTATATATCTGTGTATATATCTGTCATAAAATAATGTCTTTAAATGATAAAATTAATGTTTCTTTATATTAGATCACGTGATGTGGAACAATTTTAAGTTTAATAAATAAAATAAAATTAGTAAAACTTTAGGGGTGAAACAAAACACTGTTTAATTTTAAGATTTTATTGCTAGTCTAATGTAAGTACATTTTTCTTGTCAATTTTTTGTTTGTTTTAACAAATGTAATATTTTAATATTACATTAACCCTGTAGCACAATTCTTCAGAACGACATAATTCGTAATATATTTTTTTAAATTGATGTAGGCAAATTCACCCTAGGAAGAGTGTTTCGTGTAGTGAAAACTTCTTTAGCATCGTTGTGTTTTGAAACTCGATGAAATGAAAAATAACGACATTAAAAGTAGGCAATTTGGGAGGCGGGAATGGGTACCGCCGCCCCGAGGACCTTTATTGGATAACCAATACCTCTACCATAGGTCCCCCCCAGGTGGTCACGCCACGTTTGGCAGGAGTGCCCGGGTTCATGGGGTGAGGTTTGTCTAGGACTTGGAGGTGGATAACCAGGACACACTGAACCCCAGATTCCTACCCACTCCTTAAACCCTTTTCCTTCCCATAACTCTCCCCTCCTTCTTTACCTTAAAAAACCCTCCACACAGCATCCCCAAAGATGACATAGGCCCTGAGGGAATTTATTTTCCGTAGGGCCTCCTGTGTGGAGCTCATGTAAAAAAAAGTCAAACACCTACATTTATAGGATTTAGTCTAATCGGTCTCCTCTTTGTGCGGTGCTTCGTAGCCTATCGGTCTTATCTTAGTGCGGTGCTTTGTAACCTCTCCACTCATGTCTTCTTTGTATTCTCAATTAGAGAATATATAATTTTTTTTATTTTTTTATTATTATTATTTTTTTTTAATATTTTTTTTTTAGAATTAATTGAATTAAAGGAATGAATCGAAGGAATCAATTCAAAAGGTCAGGAGAATCAGACTGAATCGATTTACGCCTGGGAATAAATCTGCCCATGTCTACTTGTTACTAAGTCGTTTTAGACTATCGAATTTCTAGTTATTTTGGTAGTTCCAATAGGCTAATTACCACGGGTTTGTAGCTCACTTCAGGGTCGTATTTACACTTTTCATCACTATAGGCCACTTCATTTCCGCCGCCCCTTCCTCTTTCTTTAGTTGTATGAAAGTTGCCACCTACCATGATCACTCACTTGTAGGCTTTTATTAGGTGACGCACAATTTTAAAAATAAAAATTCAAATATACGTTAAGTAGGTATTCAAAAATGAAATGAAAAATGAATTATTCGTAAAATAAAAGCGTAACATGAAACAAGAATTAGAATTTTTTACGGGATTTTTTATTTGACAAAATCTTTTATAATAGCTTCATAGTTGCTTCTACACATAGAAGATCCGAAGAGTAAAGTTCTTCTTGCAATAATGAAGACCTTTGGTATTTTTTTACTCACTTTAAACAGGAAAACTCCTTTCTCCAGAACAATTTGTGGCCGGAGTGCAAAGTGCGACGAGGAGAACTATATCCAAATTTGGGTAGACGTTGCACAGAGATGGTTGCCTCAAAAACTTTCCTTAAAAATATTCAGTAATGATGTAGATTCAGGTTTCTCTGTCGTCTTATTGGAGGAAAGGTGACATTAAAAGTGTACCCATTCCTGAAATAAATCGTCTTCTAAATCATTGCACAAGACACTGAGCTTTTTCTGAGACTCTCTGTGTTGAAAGTTCACCCATTTAAAAAAAAAAAAAATCTTTGAAGTATTATGCCTTATGCCTTCTCTCTAATTCAGATCTTAGACAGGAAGTTGTTTTAAAATCCTCATTTGATGTTTCGTCTACAAAGTTCTCTTAGGATCATCTTAATCTGAATATTCTGAATGTCGACCTCACTTTGCTATAGTGCGCTCATTGCACTTTCTTCGAATTAATCGAAGTTTTCTTGTTCTGGTATAATCGCCCCCTCGACTCTGTGCAGAAACGGGCGGTCCGTTTGATAGATTCTCCCATCTTAACAGACGGATTGCAAATCCCGTATTCCCGGATCTCCCATCTTAACACTTTCAAACCAAAATTTCACGCCATTTAAAAGTTATTTACTGCCACTCTTATTTTCAATCGCATTCTTCTCGAAACTACTCTTTTCGAATTGTGTAACCTCTAACTCCTACAGTTTTTTTTATCAATATTTATCAAACTCAGCACATGGTTTCTTTATATAAATGCGCCTTATTTGAACCCTAAACCCTAAAAGAATCTTTATTGTTACATTTTTTATGGCAAAAAACGTTCAAAAGAATGGTAAAAAATCATTAGTAGTAACTTTTCACATTTCTCAAAAAAATTAAAATTTTCGATTTTTTCTAAGAAGTGAGGTTCAAATAGAAGAAACACTTATAAAAAACAATTTTTTTGAAAAATTTATTTCGTATGAAAATTGTGAACTCCAGGAGTTACACAAATTGTCCAGCCGGATGGCGACTTACAATACGCGGCAGTTGATAGATATCTGCGTTATTTTTTGAGGAAATTTTTTTAAAAATTTTAGAATATACTTTTGAATACATATATTATGTAAAATGACTGCAATGTATAAATAAAAAATATACATTCCTTATGTATTTAAAAAAAAACATGAAAATCACTAAAAATAAGAGGTCCTACACCTATTTCTCCCCTTAAACGCTCGTGCAATAAAGGTAGCCCACTGCCAAAGCCTTTTTGTGAAATATTCGCATCACAATCACCGGTCCCGAATTGGACCGTTGGGTATTGAACGACACAAATCCGTGATCCTGTACGGGACCACTGGGCGTCCAAAGGTTAATAGATTGAAAAATCTATCTATCCTCAGTAACTGTTTTGTTGTTGTTTATAATCGTACACAAAATTAACGGCTTACCAAAGCGAGTGAGCGCCGCCCCCTCAACTCTGCCGCCCCTAGGCCGCGGCCTATAAGGCCTATTGACAAATCCAGGACTGTCTCACTTCAATATTATTCAGGGAAAAACCTTAAGTAATATGAATTACCTATTTGTGACCTAATTTCATTATCAAATCGTTATTATATTTATGATGTATGGGATTTTTTTATTTCTTTATTGCTTTTTGAAGGGATACATGTTTACATTGGAGTAGGAATGGTCATTAGTCATTACGTAAACTAAATATTTATTTTAATTTCTAAATTATTATGAAAATTACAATGCATACAAAAGCGGAGACTTGGCAATGATTCTAGTTGCTTATTCATTACAATGTTTAAGGTCTATTTTATTTAATTTAAATGGATAATTTCTAAAGAATCTAGTCTATGTAGTTTATGACCTTTATTACAGGTATGGGGAACTTTAACGTCTCAATTCATAATACTTGTAAGGTTTTTCCCTGAATACCCACTGAAACCCCACTGGAATTACCACAATAACTAGAAAATCGACAGTCTAAAAAGACTTGGTTTCAAATGTAATTAATATAATTTATTAAAATCCTTGTACACTATTCCTCTTCACCTCCCCCATATGTTATGTATATAAACCGTAGACTAAGAATAATTTGTACCAGTCTGAAGATGGATTTAACGAGCTGAAACCGATTACGGTCTCAAAATTAAATGGAAAAAGGTGTTATATTTGTTTTAATATAACTAACTAACGACTTCGTTATAACTAACTAACTAACTAACGTCGTACATCATGCTGTTTTCCCGCAGAGGTAGGCAGAGAGGACGGACCGCCAAATAACTCGGTCTTGGCACACACTGCTTGCCTCGTTCACATTCATACATCGTCTCATACATGCTCTTCTATTATTCCGACTCTGATTTACTTGGTCGTGCCATGTCTTCCTCGGGCTTCCCCTACTTCTTCTACCATTTACATTTGCGTCATATATTCTCCTTACACTCCTTCCTTCGTTCATTCGCTCTACATGTCCAAACCATCTGAGCGTCCCTTTCTTAATCTTACTCATTACATGCATTCTTCGGGATCTCCACATTTCTCACACGATCGTACATGGTTTTACCACACAGGGATCTCATTTCTACAGCATTCAGTCTACTTGCATCCTTCCTCTGCCAGTTCCATGCCTCACTGCCATACATCAGGGGAGGTACCAGCACTCCATTACGGACGATTATGTCGTTTCTTTGGACAGTGTTTTGTTGACGCCAACAGCGTTCAGTCCTCCATTAATAGAGTTGCCTGCATTTACCCTTCTTTCAATATCTCTATCAGCCTTCCCATCTTTCGTAAACATACTTCCCAAGTGCACAAACTCATCCGCCTGCTCCAAATACTCACCATTCACAACAATATTGCACATTGCTTTCATTGAATAATCTGGAAGTATGTTGCGTGTTGTATGCTGATAATGCGGTGCTAATTTCTAAGAGTATGGAAGATCTACAGTCTCTCGTGTCTAGGATGAACGAAGTATGTATGAAGAATAAGTTAATGATGAGTGTAAGTCAGTCTAAAAGTAATGATATTCGAAAGAGAGTGTATGAAAACAATGTGTTTTATTATAATATTTTGTAATGGAATTCCACCAGTTTCGAAAATAGAAAATTGAATGAATAGTGAAATAATACAATTTGATCCTTTGAAACTTAAGTTGGTGATTAATAACTCCGTTCACGAATGTGTTTTCAATTGCGGGAAATAGTTTTTTTATTATGTTTTTTCTCCTTAATATTTATTTACTACTAATATTCTATTTAATTTAAAAGTTCATTTCATTTTTTTTTTAAACTAACATAGGGTATAATCTATCTTTGTAAAAGCCCACTAGGGCGTAAATAAATAAATAAATAAATCCTTTTTGCCAAATATAAATGTTATTTAGTCATTTCACAAAGCTCTTACAATTTAATGCCCAAAGCAAATAACTTGATTTAAATTACATCACTGAAAACACTGCATTCATAATTTTTTCACATTTTCAATGAATAAATTGCTCAATGTAGTTTTGTAAGTTGCACCCACGTTCCAGAAACTCGTGTCTTTTAGTCTTGAAACTTTCATCAGAGAATATTATTATTAGCTTAATCACGAATCTCGTGTTTTCATATTCCCAGAAGCCGTTGGAGGTAACTGGCGCTTAGAACAAAGGACATGGACCCGTCAGACAAAACCTTCCTTCGGGGGCGTATACGTTACCTAAGTTTCATCAGATGAATGGCACAGATAGGAACGCATACGGGATAAACAAAGAAATGATTTTATGTATCAAGATAACGCAAGTACGTTGTAAGTAAAAAATTACCTATGTTCTATTTTAAGAGCACAAAACAATAATTCTACGGGAGGCATGTAGAGATAAAATCAAATAATTACGAAACAATTACCTAATTACAATGTACTTACGTTAAATTGTACGGAAGCCCCGGGAAGGAAGGTTTTGTCTAATATGTCATTGGATTAATGGAGTAAGATTTGTCTAGGTCTTAACGGTGGATGCGTCTGCTGGACCGGATCGGGAGAGACTGGTTGAAGGAGGCCAATTGGTTTCTCCAGCAGGACTTTCTCAACCCATCATGTGTTCATGCGATGGATTCATGCGTCCGTTACTCTTGAACCCACTGACCCTAGATTCCTAACCAACTCTCATATAGTTTTCCTTCCCAGAACTTCCTCTCCTTCCTATCCTAAAAAGACCCTCCACATAACATCCCCAAAGATGACTTGGGCCCTGAGATAAATTATTTTCCTCTGGGCCTCCTGTGTGGGGCTTATATAAAAAACGGCACCATTTTGACGCCCCAGCAATTTTGTTACGGATTACAGGAAAAGTTTGAACGTGAAGCGCGAAGCTGCCCCGAGTGAGCGATCAGCCGTGATCGACAAGGATAATATTTTTTCGTTAACAGTAAATAAGCGGGGATACGAGGAAGCTGGGAGATGTAACAGATAAAGAATTGAACACTCTGGCTTTTCCAGTATCCAAGGTATCAACCTTAACTAATTATTGTAGAATATCTTGTTGATTCTGGAAAGCGATTGTTATATTATGTTCCTACCAGCAAGTAAATCATTTATACTTCGACGATGTAATGTAGCCTTTATTGATCGAAGCATTTTTACCGTTGTTTTCATACATTATGTTTTGCGATTTTGACTGCTTAATAATTTAATTAAATGAAAACAAATTATATGGTAAAAATTGTGAGGTGTTTGTTTATTTATTTAGGACGGGTTGGTTGTTTCGGAGAATTTGAACAATTTATCAAATTTCATTGCCAATTTTCAAGTTTTGCGAAAGTTGTAATAATCTTATATAACTCTCCTGGTCTTCGGCAAGACAGGTAATCTCGCTTTTATCTTTGTCTTTATTATATTATTCTTTCTACTTTTCTCTTGGCTCTGATCGATACTTAAATTTTTAAGGCTTTGCATATGCGTACTAGGGATGGAAAATTCCTCCCCTACGTCACACAAGCCTTTATGAAAATTGGACCCTTATTTCCTCTGATAACTACAGAAAGATTAATGCTCCCTTGTACTACATATCTTTAGAGATATATGTACGTAACTAATTAATACGTTATTTACGACCTTGAACGTAAATATTTTCGTATTTATGTTGTAATCCATCAAACGTTGTGTAATTTTTTTGATTTATGATTTAAGACTTTAATTACTTTCATTTTTTTGTGGTAACCTTTTTGATTCTAAACAGGGCGTTGAGTTTCAAACTGTATTGATCTCTCTCTTGCAAATCTAACTTTAAATAATTTCTCTAAATGAGCTAACTTCCCTTTGTCGTTTATTATGATTCCCTACATCCTAATGAATTCGTAAATAAACTGAACTGATCGAAATTACACATGTCTAATTGAACAGATAATTAAATATAACTCATATGGTTAAATGTTAGTAAATTTGATTATGATTGTATCTTGTATCTGCTTGGCGCCCCTCCATTATGATTCAGCTGCTATAAGGTACATATAAAGATGGATTTAGAAGGTTAATGTAATTAGTTAATTGTATATTTGACGAACTCAGAATAACCCTTTTCTGGCAAAATGTGGCTCCTGCCTCCGTCAAGTAAGCAAGGTGATCAGGTTCCAACTAGAAATTCGCACAATCTTTTGGCACGGGTCGACTGATTGATACCTCAGTTATCGTGTTCCAGTCGCCCATTCTTTTCGCCATCATGCACTGCCTTCAGGTCTTCACCCGAGCCTAGATACCTCCAAATTCCTGCTCCTCCAAAGTTTACTATTTACTTAGGGCGAACCGGTTTCGTCCTATATGCAATCATATACTCACGGTGTTGTGTGGAGTAACGGGTCGTGAATCCTCCCTCCACGTTCAAGAAATGTGCCGAGAGTGACCCGACAGGTCTAAAGCACTAGTTGTAAGAAAAAAAAGATATATATATAAACATACATTTTGGGAAGGTTTTATAACTTGCAATACGAAACTACTTGCATCGCATTTCAAGCTCGGATCTCGCCCTTAGAATTCTGCGAAATTCTAAGTTTGGTTACCGAATAAATACGTAAGAACAGTGGGTAATATTAATAGATACTAGTAGAATAAGATCTTATCTGGCGATGTGTTCTGGAGATTCGCCAAAACTCCAAGCTTTTGTTTGGTTTTTGACGATTTTATTTGAGAGACTCGTCATCTCTATTGGTTTGGTTAATGGTCTTTGTTATAGAAGCGACCACTGTCTTCTGTTGGTTGAACTATTTTTTTTTGATTTCCCTCCCCTCCAAGGTTCAACTTTTGATAAATTCTTACTATCCCGTGATTTTCATCTGCTTCATGTAAATTTTCAATACATTTTATTAGACTATCTCGTGATGTTCCAACTGTTTCATGTAAGTGATTGATACCTATGAGAGTAATTATTCCATAAATTTTTACTCGAATCTTCCATGTAATTCTTCAATACCCTTTTATTTGACTAGCTATAATAAATCTGTTTATTTTCAATTGCTTAGTTCTAAAGATATCTCTTCATGTTCAAATTAAAGATTGTGTTTAATTTTTTTGTTCTCATAATTGTGCAATATCATAATTTTGTCCCGTTTCTAGAAGTTAATACCTAAGTACGATATCCACTAATGATAATTGTCTTTTCAAGATCCAAGGTCATCTTTTTTTTTCTTTTAAAGTATTCGAACTAGTATCCCGGTGACCGACTTATTTTATAAACATTCCAATTATGTAAACATTCCCGACGGCCTCGTGACTTGATAGTGGTATTTTTTGCGCAAATGTCTAGTCTGATTCCCGATAAGTATAGTCATAATGTATATATGTATACATATATATTCAATTATATATATTTTGTCTCAATAAATAATTAATAATATACTGATATATATAATTATATTATGATTGAAATAAATTCTAATATCATAACATTTTTCAAATGCTCTATTAGCTGAAGTTATAATAGTAAATATAAAAAAAATTAATACAAAACATTGACTTGGAAATTTATCAAACACATAACTATTTTCAATAGCTATTGATGAATTCAGAGGTAGGTATTCGGAATCTATACCTTTTACTTTTAATATAAGTGTGTTTCTTTTTGATTAAAATTTTCTTGGGAAAAAAATAAATATATATATAAATATACCTATTTTATATATAATATTTTAATATAGTTACATATCACATATTAAGCGAGTAATATTTTGTTTTAATAATTAATTCAAATACCAACGGTTGCTGCATGCCGCTTTCTCCTTGGAATCTGGAAAATTTTATAATGGAAAAACTCACCCCTCCAAGGTTTTTCCATCCGGGTTCTACACGGATAAACCTTGTTGCAATTTTCCGAATTAATTTACCTAGAAATTTAGGAGGTAGAGGTGTGGTCAAAATAAAATCTTTGAAACACAATCAGGTAGAAATGCTTAGAAATTTTTTCCATAGGAAAGCTAATAGCTCAAAAATGCACAAAATAATTTGCAAGGCAGATAGAAACATTACACCTTTAAATTTATATGACGAGAATGCCAACATTCTTATAAATACTAACCAGGAATTATTAGATTCCTGGTCAAATAAAATTATTCATGCAAAACACTTCAATTATCTCAACCAAACGTATGTTGACAAACTTTCGTCAAACAAATGGTTGAGTATTGGAGAGTTGAGCACAGAAATAGAAGGATTTATGCTTTCCATTCAAGATAGAGTCATTAATACTAAAAATTATAGGAAGCATATAATCAAAGATATAAATCAAATTGATGATTTATGTAGAAAATGTTTGGCTTTTCCGGAAACTATAGAACATATTATATCGGGATGATCTATATTAGCGCCGTCCGAGTATACATTTAGGCACAATCAGGTTTTAAAAATAATCCACCAAAGTTTGGTAATTAAACATAACTTGATTGACTGCCGTAATATAGTACCATATTATGAATATGAACCAAATTCATTTTTAGAAAATGAATTTTATAAAATATATTATGATAAAACTATACTAACAGACAGAACAATTAGTCATAATAGACCTGATATAGTTTTACATGACAAAATTAAAAAAATAACTTATATCATTGATGTAGCTATTCCAAATTTCTGTAATATTCAAAAAACTGTTTCTGAAAAAATTAGAAAATACACAGATTTAGGAAATGGGATTAAAAGAATTTGGCATTCTCGGACTATAAAAATATTACCATTTGTTATTTCGGCTACTGGCATTAACCTAGGTCTCTGATTCAAAATTTAGGCGTATTAGCTTTGTCAAAGAATTTATATATAAAAATGCAAAAATCGGTAATTTTAAATACATGTAGGATTACAAAAGATTTTTTAAATATTTATATTGAGGGATCAGTAGGATTTATAGGTTCAATTAGAAATTCCACAGAGCCGAACCCTCTGATATGAAAATATCTGGAGTCGGTGAATTATTTTCCCATCTGGTCTCTGGTAGGTTGACATGTTGTTCTTGTATTGTTTTGTAATTATAATACTTATATAGTGCAATTGCATAACGTGGATTGATCAGATGATCATTTGGGAAGTGTGTGAAAGGGTTTAGTTTTTCCTGTGGGGAAAATTAAACCCGGACATTTAAATCTGGTGCGTAAAGTAATAATATTGTAATAATAAGTTGATAATAAATAAGTTTATAGTAACAATAATAAGTAATAATATTGTAATAATAAGTTGATAATAATAGTAATTAAAATATAACATATAAGAAATAGTAATTTAATTATTTGTTAAATTAAGGAATTAAGGAACATCGTTTCTAATAATCATTAAATTTCTAGTTGCAAGGATCCATTGTGATAAATATTTTTTAAAGGTGAGCGGTTGGGTTTCGGTTTTTACGTTCTCAGGTAGAAGGTTAAATATTTTAGGAGATAGGTATATGAAATGTCTTCGAGCTGACGTGGTATGTAGTGTCGGTACATTGTAGTGTCGGTTGGTTATTATTCTGGTCGTGTAATTATGATGTAAGAGAGTTTTTTTTCTTATATTTGAACATGAAATGCGTTAAAGTAAATTTTAGATGGAGTTGCCGTATGTTTAGAACATTATATTCAGTGAAGAGATCAATAAATTTATGAGCACAACCGCCCCAAATTATGATGCCATATACTAATAGAGATTGGCAGAGAGCATAGTAAACTCTTTTTAGTATTGTAGGAGTAAGGATATTTCTTAGAGTTCGAAAAACATAAGAGAGCTTGCGAATTCGGGGGTTAGACTTGCTAAATGCTGATTCCAACGAAGGTGATGATCAATTAGGACTCCCAGGTATTTTATATGTTAAACTTTTTCCCAATTTGGACAAGTACAGGAAGAGTAAGGTCTTGGACAAGAGTGGATTGTTATTTTCTGGTTGTTAGTAGGTTGGGTAGCAGCAGACAGACTAAAGGTTAAAAATTTTGTTTTACCAGCATTAAGGGTGAGGAGATTATCATCTAACCAATTCTTTACAAGGCCTATGTCATATTGAGCTATGTCGAAAGCTCCTTTCCAGTTTTTATGTCGAGCTATAAGCACAGTATCATCTGCAAAGGATATTAGTTTTCCGGTTATGGGTAGGTTACAGAGTTTATTGATGTATATTAAGAATAAAATCGGGCCTAGAACACTTCCTTGTGGGACTCCGAATGTATTGGCAAAGGGTTACTTACGGCTACGTTATTAATTTTCACGGTTTGTGATCTACCAGTTAGGTATGAGGAGAACCAGTTAAAAGTTGAATCCCGGATGCCTATTTGAGATAGTCTTTCCAGAATTATAGGGTGGGAGACTGTGTCGAATGCTTTGGCTAAGTCTAAGAATATGGCTAGGCAAGAATCGCCTTCGTTTAGGCTATTTGTGATGTTCTCAGTCAGATCTAAGATTGCAGATTCTGTGCAAATTTTTTTTGGAAGCCAAACTGATTGGGCGAGAGAATCTTCTTGGTTTCCAAATGGGAGATAAGTCTACTTTTAACAATTTTTTCAATTATTTTTGATAAGACAAAGAAATAGGTCTGTAGTTTTCGATATTTGTTTTGTCGCCACTCTTATAGATTGGGATAACCGTTGCATGTTTTAGTTGGATAGGGAAGGAGCCGCTATTGAAGCTTAGATTTACAATGTGTTTTAACGGTGTGGTAATAAAGTGAGCTATGTGTTTTAGTATGTAAGGTGAAATGTTGTCAATACCTGTAGCACTATTCGTTTTTATGGAAAGTATTGTGTCAAAAATTTCTTTAATGGATGTGAGGGCTAAGATAAGTGTGGGATGGAGAGAATTCTGTAGTCTTACCCGTGAAGTTAAAAGGTTTTGGGTTTTATTTTTGGCTTTAAGAATTTTATTGGCTAAGTTAGTTCCGATGTTACTAAAATAATGGTTGGCGTGATCGGCTAAGGTTTTTGGGTCTTTGTGGACTTGGATATTTTTCCCATTAATTACTAGTGATTGAAAATTGAGTGGAAGTTTTTTTATTTTCTGAGATGTCATTGACTACGTTCCAGATTACTTTACTGTCATATCCTGAATCTTCAATTTTTTTATAGTATTTTTGTTTGGTTATTATTAACAGGTTATTGCAAATATTACGATACTTTTTGTAGAAACGGAAGAATTGGGGGTCTGGGTTATTTAGTGCTTGTTTATGGAATCTGTCTCTTTTACGTATGCAGAAGATAAGGCCATTCGTAATCCAAGGTTTTAGCTTCTTTTTTTGTTGGAGGCTGTTTTGGGGGGGAAAGAGGCTTGGTTAATGTGGGCAGTTAGTGATGCAGAAAACATTTCAAGAGCTGTGTCAACATTTTCAGAGAGTAGGGTAGACTCCCATTTTTCTTGTTCTACAGACTTTATATCAGATGATCCATATTTACAATGTTATGAGAAGGATTACTAGACTTAAGGGGAGGAGATTTTGAGTTGTGTATTTCTAAGATGGTTGAGTAGTGGTCTGTTACCGAAGATTCAAATACAATTGATTTAGCGATTCGCTTTGTTCTGACCATGATGTGATCTATGCATGTCTTAGTAGTGAGTGCTCGGGTAAGTTTGTTAATGTATGGTATAAGGCCATGAAGACATTAGGTTTAGGTATTTTGTAGTATGAGGGCTAGCTTCGTATATGTTGATATCACCGATTATGATGAGATCCTTAGTTGTGTCATCAATATTTTTTTCAAGCGAGTAGAGAAAAGAGGAGACATTATTGGACTTAGGGGAGCGATATATGGCGAAGACATTTAAGTTGTCAATTGTGATTTTGAGGCAATTTGCAAAAAAAAAATAAAAATTAAATGGGAAGGAGATTTTTATTGAATTTATTTTTAAACTCTTGTTGAACTTTTTCCTATTATGATTGACAATGAATTGTTACAGCTCACGATGTGTTGTACATACCAAGATTCCATATTTTTCTTTGATATTTACGGTTTTAAGATGAAACAGGCATAAGAACCAGGTGCTTGAATTCCAGTCACATTTGATGACGTTATATTTGATAGATATATTTGAGAATGTCATATTTGAGAGTGTCGCATTTGAGGACATTGCATGTGGCGATGACACATTTGACAGCGTCTCATAATACATACACGTCTCATAATAAATGGTTCTTCGGAACTATGTACGTTACAATATTATATAAAGAAAACTTTTTTTAAAAGATAGACAAACATTCCCGGGTTACGAATAACCTGACAATATTTTAAAAATCTCCTATTACCACCATATTAAACGGAAAACGTTGCTTGTGTCGTGATGGAGGACTTAGCCAGCCGAAGAACGCGAAAAACGCGCAGAACGCGAGAAATGCGCAAAGCCTTTGTGGGACCTAAACGCGATACAGAATTTGAAATTAACTTTTAAATTTGATAAATTGTTCAGTTTCACCGAAACAAATAATTGAGCACAGAGCTAATGCAAAAAAAAAATATTTAAAAAATATATACCTTCATACATAAATTTAATCTAAATATATTTTATCAGTTTAGTAGTTAAGCATTCATTAATGAAATTCGCATCTCAATAATAATATCCTACATAAAAGGAAAAAAAAGTATCTTTTTTGGAGGAAATAGACATTCGTTTGTGTGTCTCATCTTTTGCCAAACCATTGTTTAATGTCCAAGAAATAGCTGCAGCATTATTGTGATAGGAAACGTAGGTTTATTGCTTTTTTTATACCGCCACAGTTCCGTAAACGAGGGAATATTAAAAGTGCTTAGGAGAGCCTCTGCAGTTTTTCTTTATGTAGAGTTAGTTGTAATGACAATGTCATGTGATTACGTGGTATTCAGAATAAATGATATTGTTTTTGTAAAATCACTAGCTCTATGCTCTTACGCTCTGATTTTTTTTAAATATTCGTCTATTATTATTTTGAATATTACATAAATACAATGAAGCCCCGACACTGAACAGTTTGTCAACGAATATCAAATGTTTTATGTATTCCTATGTACTTTTTTGGTTTTCATATTCTAAAAATACTGTAGAATATACCATGTCGTGAAGTAATTATTGTAACATAGTTTTCTTATATATCTTATACTTTTTTTAACTCTACACAGGAGGCCCCGAGGAAAATAATTTCTCTCAGGACCTTCGGTATCTATGAAGATGCTATGTGATGGGTATTTTTGAGGAGAGGATAGAGTGAACATGTGTCTTGAAGAGACCCATGTCGTAGAAGGGAGGAAAAGTAGAGGCCGACAAATCGTTCCACAGACTAGAACGAGTAGTAGAAGCGATCCGTCCTCATGTGACCAATTTCAACCGTGTTGGGCGCGCGTTTTTGCGTGTTTCTCATCTATGCACCGGTGCCGACGAGATCAATGACGCTAGTTCCCCGGAACATTTTCCATTGAAATACCGGTAGAACAAAGACAACATTCTCGCCCGACGCCTGTGCTCTAAAGATTGCAATCCGTTTGTTAAGATAAGAGATTATATCAAACGGAGCGCCCGTTTCCGCCCAGATTCGGGAGTTTTTTCGGGTATTTTGGAGTTGCATACAAAAGGTGGCTGCCAAAACCGTGGGGTGCACTTGCGTATTATTAAAGTATCTGCGAGCCATGTACAGTACGCCTAGTTTTTGGGAGGTTAATTTAACTCTGGCTTTTATGTAGCCCCCATACCTGAGCTGGCCACTTACAGTTGCACCAAGCATATCAATGGAGAGCCTGTTTGGTAGATTGCTTCTGTTAAAGGAGACTAAATTCCTATTTCGAACCCTTTTAGTAATAATCAGACATGATTGGGTCTTTGAGATTAAATTAATTCAATGAGGTTATTCTTACCCCAACAGAAAACATCCTTGAGGTTACCGTCCATTCTTTGCTTTGAAGCCCTTCGAGGCGTTGGAGGTTAGTTTTGTTTTTGTTTTTATTTAATATCTTATAAGCATTAGGTACAAGTTAAAAGATTTATAAGTTTGTATTGAAAATCGTGAATATTTGATCAAACACGATTTAATATCTTCAAAAAAATTATACAACATAATAAAATAAGAAACCAATAAACATTTTCTTTATTGAATGCTTTTTTCTGATTAGAGACACCCGTGTCAGATAATGCAAAATGATTAACTTGAAATATATTCAGCTTTCAGAATAAATTAAAGGAGACCGAGCAGAAACCAATAAAACCAACTGAAGTTAGCTGCAATCTGCCCACTGCGAGTAGCTACTACTAACTGGCCACCGAACATAAAATCCCTAGGGGTACACCGATTTGAAAGAAAATGTATGTTGCCAATTTACCTTTCAACTTCTGGTATTAATTGTACAGTGTACGATGTACAACAAAAGAAAAAAACATTTAGGTAGTAGTGATATGCACTGAACAGAAACCGATTAAAAAAAACTAATGACGCCTGCTGGGGT
Source organism: Limnephilus rhombicus (assembly GCA_929108145.2). Taxonomy (NCBI): domain Eukaryota; kingdom Metazoa; phylum Arthropoda; class Insecta; order Trichoptera; family Limnephilidae; genus Limnephilus; species Limnephilus rhombicus. The sequence continues at coordinate 53,634,272 of OV815282.1, read as the reverse complement.
TTTACAAGGTACCCGCAAAACGGAAGAAAGGAAAAGTGAGGAATGCCGACTTACCTGCAGATTTTCTCCCTTCGCTTGTCTACTTTTCAGATCCGCTGGTTCTTTTTTTTTATTCACTTATGATTTTTACTTTCATAAAAAATGTTCGATACAATAGCTCCGTATTCAACATATGTGTTGACAGGAAGGTGGATAATTTGCAACTGAACAATGTGATGCTTGATTGTATCTGGTCGGCATGGTGGGTAGGAAAAAAAAATTGTTGGGTAGGAATAATTTTGATTTTTTGGGTAGGAATTAGAAGGATTGGTAGGTAGAAATTAAAAGTTGGAAAAATAAAGGTAAAGGAGCAATGCTAGGCACCAACATTTCCGCCCACCTAATTTGATCGAATTAACCAAATCAAATTAAATTACAAAGAATCCCCATGGAGGGTACAATAAAAAATATAAAGCAAGATAAATTGTTCATGCAAGCTGTATCTGTACTGCTTCGAAGATACTTAACCAAAAAAAAATACAAATCAAATAAAATAATAATGAATGTGTCGGGAGTACGGTTCCCGCAGAAAAGAAAAAAAGAATAAAATTTGTAAAGACTCCTCGGGTCTATGATGTGAGTAGGATACTAACGATAATTCGAGTATAGGCATCCAAAAAATAAAATAAAATACAAAATAAAAATAACGAAAATTGAAATGGAATATGTATTTCCCTTTTATACATACATCTGAATAATTACTAATACTAGCTTTATTCTACCGGTAACGGACACAGTTTTATCACTGGTCGAAACAACGAACCAGTTTGAGTCTTAACCGTAGCTACTCTAACTATCCCAATCTTACCGGGATGAAAATGGATAATTCGTCCTAACACCCACTTCATAGGTGGAAGACAATCGTCCTTTATTAAAACTAATTGCCCTATCTTAATGTTAGGATTAATTTAATTAGGTACCGATTTGTACCTATGAAGTTGGTTCCGTTGTCGTTTATAATTTCTGAGCAAAACCCTCGACGATCCGTAAACCGGCTAAGGGCTGCAATAAAGGCTTCAGAAGATAAATCAGACACGGCTTTCAAATGAACTGCCTTCGTTACCATACATACAAATAAACACAAATAACACTTTGACGTTTTGGCTCCCCTCCGTTTATGATCTTTCAAAGTGAAAGGACCTCCAAAATCGATTCCGACTCGAGAAAAAACACGGCTTTGTTGCACTCGAGAGGGTGGTAAATCAGCCATCAATGGAGGTGGTAACGTTGAAGATTTCAACTTATGGCAAACAATGCATTCCGAAAGTTGCGAACGAATTTTATTTCGTGCCGCTACTATCCAAAACTTACGCTGAATTGTGAATTGAAGGCTTCGCGGGCCAATATGAAAACATAGTTTATGATAGAGTTATAATCTATGGAGTTTCTCATAAGTAACCAAATATTTTTGTCCTACAAAAAGTTTCAAAAATCGATATCTAGATTGTGGTTTTCACACAAATCTAAGTGTATCACATTAAAATAGTGGATCGTTTTCCTATTAATAAATAATTACAGTGAGAACAGATATATTATAAGATTGAATTTAAAAACAAAATCTTGAAATTAACATGACAAGTGATATTTGAATTTGAAACCATTTGAATTTGAAGTTTGAAGTCAAGTGACATTTGAAGCCATAGACAAAAAGTTAACAGAATATTCTACCATTCTAACATCTACCTACATCTAATAATAATCCATAATATTATAATGGAACAAGAAAACTCTGCCCAACAATTCCTGGCAAAGGCAACCTCTATTTTAAACTTATTAAATATCATCATCATGGACACATCTAACAAATTCACCAAGGAACAAATAGCGAAACTTGCCCCTAAATTCACCGATCTATTGGGTATTGTCGGTCAAATGGGTGTAAAGTTAGGGAGCCTTGAAGGAGAATTGAAGACCTACAAATATATGTCTTCTAATCAAACACCCGAAAATGGGAACAGAACGTATAGTTCGATTACGTCCAACCAAGTCCTCCCGAAATATCCACCGAACACAAGAAACAATGCCCCTATACTTCCTGCGAGACCAGCCGTATTTATCTTCCCCAAAGATGACAAGTCACTTCCTTCCAGCAGTACTCTTGAAACTCTCAAAACCTCAACTAACCCATCATCTTTGGGAATTACAATCACGGGGGTACGAGAAATAAGGAACGGAGGTGTAGTCGTGCATCCAAGTACCGATGCAGAGGCCATAAAACTTGCCAATGCAACGACCCTATCCGATGCTGGTCTGAAAGCAGCAGTTTCTTCACATAAACTTCCTCGGATAGCTATCCATGGTCTACCTCAAGTTGTGCCCCTCGAGAACATCATCTTGGCAATCCACCAGCAAACACACGAAGAAACCGGTCTACAAATCAATGAATTGAAAGATAAATTGCAGTTCTCTCACAAAGTAGGACCTCGTACCGGATCGTGCACTCATATCTTCAGAGTTCCTCCTTCTGTTCGTCATTCCCTCATTCGCCTCTCTAAACTGGCTATGGACTGGCAAATACACACCGTAAGGGATTGGATCGACAGTCTAAAATGTGGACACTGTCAACTTTACGGCCATACGGCGTCGAAATGTAACGCAGACATGCCTACATGTTCTCACTGTGGAAAACCTGGACACAATCGAGATGCTTGCCCGACTCCTGAAAAGCCACCAGCATGTGCTACCTGCAAGTTCTTCAGAAAACCGTCCACACACAACACTGGCTCCCCTGACTGTCCTGCCCGCCAAGCCGCTGAGAGACGCGAATTATCTCGAGTCAATTTTTTAGGCTGAATCAGAATCGACACCTTATTAATACTAACTTTTCCACCTATTATCAAAATATTCGTGGTCTCAATACTAAGCTAAACTCCTTTAGATGCTCCATAAATTTATGCCCTTATGATTTTTTATGTTTTACTGAAACATGGCTATCAGACAATATTGCTTCAACAGAACTTGGACTCCATGACTACATTATTTTTCGCTGTGACCGCTCTTCCTCTTCTAACAAGTGTAGAGGAGGTGGGGTAATGATATGTATTAAAAAAAAATACTCTTGCCACATTCTTGAATCGTCTAATAATGTATCTGAACAATTATTTATTTGTGTTCTACTTGGTTCCAAGAAACTTGTCATTGGTTGTGTATACATTCCCCCCTCCTCTTCAATAGAAATGTATAAGTCACATACTGAAGCAGTTGAGCGTGTTTCCATAAAGGCCGATTCCTTACTTATTTGTGGTGATTATAATCTTCCTAAAATAGTGTGGCTTAATGATAGTCATGGTGTGAAAACTCCTAATAATGTTTCCCTTCATGCTTCCATAATAGTAAATTTCTTTGCCTTCCTGAATATGTACCAATTAAACTCGATCAATAACTGTGGAGGTTACTGTCTTGATCTAATATTTACCAATATGCCTAGCGTTTGTGTATGTGAAGCTACTGACTCAATATTACCAATAGATAAATATCATCCACCACTCGATATTAACTTCACTAATCCTTTCAAAAGTGACACTCTGAAATCAGCATTTACATTCCACTACAAATTTAACAAAGGTGATTATACTGGCATGAATAGATACCTTGCCCAATATGACTGGGCAGGTATGTTATCAAACAACAATATTAACGATGCTGTATTTAAACTCAACGAATGTATAACTCATGCTATAGATTTGTTCGTTCCAAGGGGAACTCTTTCCCAGCCTAAATTTCCTATTTGGTTCAGTATGAAACTAAAGCATTTGATTATGGAAAAAAAGAAAACACACAAGTTATTCAAATTAACGAACAACTTAGCGCTTTATCAAAAATTTTCTCAGTTAAGAGAATTATCCAAAATTGAATCTAACTTGTGTTATAAATCTTATATTGAACTCACTGAGACAAAATTAAATCTTAACCCTAAACAATTTTGGAAATTTATTAAACAAAAACGTATTGATAACGATCTCCCTTCAAGTTTATTTTTTAATGATACGCCACCAACGATTTCGATATTGCCAACCTTTTTCCTGAATATTTCTCCTCTGTCTATACTGATAACATATGCACCATCCCTCCACTTAAATATGCTAATACTATTGACCTTAATAATTGCGAAATCACACTTGTAGATGTTTTCAGTTACTTAAAAAATCTTCCCAGCAAAACAAGCACTGGTCCTGATGGTATACCTGAAATATTATTGAAAGAATGTAAATCTGTTGTATCTAAGCCAATTTGTTTATTATATAACTTATCATTATCATCTGCCACTTTTCCGGATTCCTGGAAGGTTTCCTATATACGACCTATTTTTAAATCGGGTAATAGGTCGAACGTAGAAAACTATAGACCTATATCGATATTATCTCATATTCCTAAAATCTTTGAATCTATAATCACAAAAAAAATAACACCTATTTTCAAAAATGTGCTGATTGAGGAACAGCATGGCTTTAGATCTGCTAAATCTACCTCTACAAACTTACTCTCCTTCACCAACACCGTAGTCAATGGCCTAGAAGATAAATCACAAGTAGATATTCTATATACCGACTTTTCTAAAGCTTTTGACAAAGTAAAACACGCTATCCTCATGGCCAAGCTATATGCTATAGGTATACGAAACCCTCTGCTATCTTTCTTTAATTCTTATTTAAGCAATAGAAAACAAAGAGTTAAAATAAATAACATTGAGTCTATTATTATTGAAGTAACATCCGGCGTACCGCAAGGAGCACATTTAGCCCCGCTTCTCTTCAACTTGTTTATAAATGACATTATTCGTATTTTCTCTCACACACGCTTTTGGCTTTTTGCTGATGACAATAAGATCCTAAAAATAATCAAAAACTACCATGACTGCCTTCTTTTCCAATCAGATATTGACTCTTTCAATGACTGGTGTAAAATTAATTGCTTGGAACTAAATGTCGATAAGTGCAAAATTATGTCCTTCTACAGATCTAAAAATCCGATTGTTTTCGAATACAAATTAAATAATAATTGCCTAACAACTGTTCAATCTATTAAAGATCTTGGTGTTTCTCTTGATAGCAAGCTTTCTTTCCGGGAACATATAAATACAATTGTTAATAAATCTCTCAAACTACTTGTTTTTATCACTAGAACCACTTCTGACTTCAAAAACATAAATACCCTAAGAACTCTTTACTGCTCCTTGGTTCGCCCCCATCTTGAATATGCTTGTATTATATGGTCTCCTTTTTATGCTGTCCATATTCGTCATATTGAATCCGTTCAACATCGGTTCCTAAAGGGAATTGCTTGGAGGCTAGGATTAGAGCGAGGCAATTACTCGTATGCTGAAATTGAACAAACTCTAAACCTTTCTCCTTTAGAAGACTGTCGGATAAAATCTGATCTCATTTGTTTCTTCAAAATTATTAACTGTTTAATCGACTCGCCTACATTACTACAACTCATCACATTTAATATACCTTCTCGTAGACTCAGAAATAAAGACCTGCTTTTCCTCAATCAGCACTCGACTAACTATGGTTATAACTCACCACTGTCCAGAATGTGTAGACTGGTCAACTCACGTCAAGACCTTGATTTTTTTGGTATTAGCTTAAATGATTTCTGTCGCTCTTTAAACAAATGAAGATATGTAATATTCACCCTAATTTTTGCAAGGTCTTGACGTGACTTGACACTTATTTTTCTTCTATTTTCACTGTTTGTCTTTGCTTTCATGTACCATCCGAATCCTTACATTGTTCATTTCTATACTTCGTGATACTTTGTTTTAAATTGGACGTAAGTCCGTAAATAAATAAATAGATAATAATCTATAATTAAATAAGTCAAGTGACAGTTTTTCGGTAATAAGATCGGAAATTTATTTTCGTACGACAGATCGGAGTACTTGAGTCGACCGTCCACTCTGATAATACCGTGGCTATCAAGAAACGGTTTCAAGTTTAGAATGTGCGTTGAACATGGAACGTTATTTCGCATATTACGTATATCAACAGAAAAATACGTTTCCTGTTCGAGGGGTACAATTTTCAAAAGCGAGTCATTTAATTCGCGAGAGCTAAGATAAGTAGAGTTTACGACAATTATTAACGAAACGCATTATCCAAGCGACGACGCGTTGCAATTTATTGAATGAAGAATATTTACTAATAATTGAATTAGGTACGATTTGAAATGATACAAAGGTTTTAAGGTTGCCAGTTTTGATTTCTGGTACTTCTTCGATAGATTGATTGGACACACCTGAACACGGCCAGTGTGCCACTGGTTTACGGAGCCACGGTAGTCCTGTAAACCACAAAGGGTGTGAGATAATGTCTGCTGGGAAAAGACCCCTTGAACCAGAATCGGTGCAATTTTCCTCTGAGACAACATGTTTCTAAATAGCATTTGGTGTATTTTCCAGTATTTAGACAATGCGATTTCCGACAAATGTTTTCAACAAATAGGGCGGCGTTTTTAGCCAAGCTAGTACAATAGTCGAATCTGTAAATAGAAAAACGTTTTCTTTCTGTTCGGTAAATTTCACAGATGACATAATATAGTATAAGTTTTGTGAGGAGTACAGTAAGGAGTTTTCAAAGGAGCGACCTTCGATTGCCCCATTAAAATATGAGTGGTATTGTTACTACGCTCTAATAAATACACCACTGCAGCATAACCTAACTCTGAGGCATCACAGAATCCTATGAGGACCAGATGGCTTGTGCCCACCGTGTTATAATATCTTGGGATATTTACTGTTCGAAGTAATGAAAGCTGAGTTACAAATTTACTCCACGTATTACGAATATGTGGTGGAACTTCACGATCGTCCCAATCAATCTTTAACTTCCATAATTCCTGTAATAGATATTTTGCAAAAAATGTCACTGGGGTGATGATCCCAAGGGGATCGAATAAACGAGCTACCGTTGACAAAATAGTTCTTTTTGTGCATAACTCGTTTCTAGGTATATTGACCTTGTAGGTAAAATTATCAGTCATCGGACTCCACTGAATGCCTAATATTTTCACAGTTTGATCAGTTCCGGCGTTATCGAAGAAATGACCATCTTGCTGGTATTCTTGCGAAACCTGATCCAAAAGTAAAGATGAATTAGATTGCCATTTACTGAGTTCTAGTTTCCCAAGATTTGAATCTTTATTGATAATAATTATTGATAATGCAATGATTTCTTGTTTGAGTTTGAGGGCCGTGCTAATCGTGTCAGTCCCTGTTACCAAATCGTCTACATAAAAATCATCGCATAGAACCATCGCATAGGATATTTTGATCCTTCATCTTGTGCTATCTGACGAAGGGTTCGTATAGCGAGGAAGGGTGAGCTAGAGAGCCCATATGTTATCGTTTGTAATTCGAAATCAATAACCGGTTCATTCTGAGACTCTCTCCACAGAATATTTTGAAATTTACGCTGAGATGGAATAATTAATATTTGCCTGTACATCTTACAAATATCGGCTGTAAATACATATTTATGAAAAAAGAATATTTAAAATCATACGTGGAATTTCAGTTTGCAATTTAGGACCGTTCAATAAGAGGTCATTTAGAGATAAATTTTGAGGTTGGGTTTTTGCCGACCCATCAAAGACCACCCGCAATTTCGTTGTTTTACTGTCAGGATTCAAAACACAATGATGAGGTAAATAAAATGCACTTAAGTTCCGAGGCACCCGTTTTATATGTCCTAAGCTTTCATATTCTTTTATAAATTTTCCGTAATTAACTGCTAATATGGGATCCCTCTTAAAACGAATTTGTATGTTGTTCAATCGCGATTCGGCAAGTTTGAACGAATTCTATGCTGGCATAGTTTCAGATTTTATTAACAATGGGACAACATACCTACCGTCACTTTCTCGATAGTGTTTTGAAGTATAAATTGTTTCGGCTAATTCGTCAACATTGAAGGTGTTTCTTCAATTTCCCAAAATTTCCTAAGATCATCGCTCAAGGAGTTTGTTCCAACAAACAATGAAAAAGGCGTTTGAAATGATGAATTATCTAATTTTCTTTAGATAACTTAATTGAAAATGCTATTAACTGCACAAGGATACCAAGGAATTATTTCATGTCTACCATTAAATATATCCAAGTATATATCAGCACCTAACAGAATGTCTATTGGGCCTGATTTGTCGTAAGATTCGTCAGCTAATTTTAAATTATTAAATTGTGACGTCACACTCAATGGTAAATCATATGACGGAAGATTAGAAGCAATTTCCATATTCACAATAGTTTGACATTGAAAAAAAGGCCCTTTTTTATTTTTAGGTTTTATAAAACATTTTGTTGTGCCATAACAAGAATTTATACTACAATTACCTAAACCGTTAAGTGGAATTCGATTTGCTTTTATTGACAAACCAAGACGCTTGGCGCATCTTTCTGTAATTAAAGATACTTGACTACCACTGTCTATAACCGCACGGATAGGTAAATACTCATTATTTTTGCTACGAACTTCAAGTTGAATTGTACCCAGTAGTATAGTAGATACGCACGGCGCATTCTGTAATACTGTAGCCGCTAGGATTGTACCGCATTATTTAATTCGTTATTACCCGGTGGTTCGGCGGCGATATGCAACATTGAATGGTGTTTTTTATTACAAAACTGGCATGTAAACTTTGAAACACAATCTTTAATATGGTGCTGTTTCAAACAATTGAAACAACGATTTAAATTTTTAATTTTGTCCCTCCTCTGATGGGGACTTAATGATTAAAAGTTGCACATTTATAAATAAAATGTGAACCTTGACATAACGGACAACGAATGTTATTAGACTTATTTGCTGTTAATAACGTTTTCAATGAACCTTTTTTCTCTTTTGTTGTATGTGAAGATGACATCTCCAACATGCGTGATTGATTCCTAAGAAACCCAAAAATTGAATCTGACCCTGGAATCTCCTCGTCAGCTTATTTTGATTCAAACTGTCGTTTTGTTGTCGGATCCATCGCTCTTATTATAATGTGACCCACGAATTTATCAAGGATATCTTCTACTTTCATCGCATTTATTGCGGCATAATTCTCCTGAAAATTACTTAGTATACGCGCTATACCTGCCGCTGACTCGGTTTGTAGGCATTTGAAATTAAAAATTTCATCAACGTAATGCGTAAAAAGCATTCTAGAATTTTGATATTGATTTACCAGAATATTCCAGGCTATGTCATAGTTCTCTTCAATAAGAGGCAATGATTTTACAAGTCCCAGTGCCGGCCCTGTAATTACCGACAAAAGGTAATGAAATTTTTCTACATTTGTGTACGCATTATTATTGTGTATAATACTTTTAAATAAGGAATGAAATGTCCACCAATTTTTAATGTCACTGTCAAAAGTAGGTAACTTTATTATTGGAGCACGAACCGTTGAATTATTTGGCGTTTTAACAATTGAATTTTCTAAACTACTACTGATAGCGTTTTTCGTTTGCATTATATCAAAATACCATTCATCTACTTTAACAGCAATCACTCCTAAATCAGACATTTCTTTCACTTTGTCTAACTCCAATAATTGTTCTTCAATCTCCTTTTGCACCCATTCAAATTCCTGTAACCACTCTTTTATCTTTTCACATCTAGCCAGAAATGTATCTTTTTTCTTGCTATCATCGTAAATGTTAGCTATAAGCTCATATGTTACACGAATTCTCGAAACTATCCGGTCACATCGGTTTTTTAACAAAACAACTTTTTTCTCCGCCATTGTTACGAGAGAAAAAATATTATTATGAAGAATTGAATTATGTTCACTTTAAAGAATATTATCAAATCAATTCCACAGTATATAATCAAAATAATAATAATTTGTAAGCAGTAAGGTATTTTTTCACTACATACAGAACATTGGCACACAGCACGGCTGGTGCGAATTTCACAGATCAACTTTCATGAACAATTTAATCCTGATGTATATTAAATTAATCAAAATTTTCAATTTATCTAGGCTCGAATCGACCAAATGTTGGGGTTTTACAAGGTATCCGCAAAGCGGAAGAAAGGAAAAGTGAGGAATGCCGACTTACCTGCAGATTTTCTCCCTTCGCTTGTCTTCTTTTCAGATCCGCTGGGTCGTTTTTTTTATTCACTTATGATTTTTACTTTCATAAAAAATGTTCGATACAATAGCTCCGAATTCAACATATGTGTTGACAGAAAGGTGGATAATTTGCAACTGAATAATGTGATCAGTGATCAGGAAAATAATTTCCCTCAGGGCCTATGTCATCTTTGAGGATGCTGTGTGGAGGGTTTTTTTAGGAAAGAAGGAGAGGAGAGTTCTGGGAAGGAAAAGGGTTTAAGGTGTGGGTAGGATGGGGGTTCAGTATGTCCTGGTCATCCGCCTCCAAGACCTAGACAAACCTCACCCCATGAACCCGGGCACCCCTGCTAAATCACTTAACGTAGCGAACCACTTTGGGGGACCTATAGCATAGGTGTTGGTTATCCAATAAAGGTTCCCGGGGCGGCGGTACCCATTCCCGCCTCCCAAATTGTTGTGTAGGAATTAGAAGTATTAGTAGGTAGAAATTAAAAGTTGAAAAAATAAAGGTAAAGGAGCAATGTTAGGCACCAACAACGCCAATAATTTACCTAAAACCCTCGACCCTTACGGTCCAAATCGATTAATTGCTCAAATAGCATTTCGACGATTGAAATTTTTTTAACATTTTTTTAAGAAATAAATAATATTGAGCTTACTTCAGGCACACGGATACGCTCACATCACACTTCGTTATCGTACTCCTTCAGTGTCTACTCGTACCAGCGCCGAGTGGTGAAACGTTCGTTCTGCATTTTACGATGCCCTATTGGAAGGCGAGCTTGCCGATGCATTCCGCAGGGAAGTGTGTTGTAAGGAAGGCATTATTCAAATGGTATTTTATTGGATGCACTTACAAAGAAATCGGATCTACATATATTGTTTTAATTTAGGGAATATATTTAGCGCACTGTAAGTCGGGGTAAATAGTTAAAGCACGAAAATAACCCCATGAGAAGCGACCGTAAATTATAATATGTGGCTTTATTTCCATGATGTACCTAACTTATTTCTATGAATTAGGAAAATTTAACAGGTATAAAGTTAAGTTAAAGAAGAAAACAAAAAACTTTTCACACTCAAAATTAAAAGATGGATTAAAGACCAAAAAAGGCAACTTCACAAAAAAATCACAACATAAAAAAAAAATAAAAATAAAAACACATAGACATAAACACCATTGCAATACTCACTAATATATAAAACCTTTTAATTTCACTATCGGTTTATATGTATCTATCCTATTTATATAGTTTTATTCTATTGTTTTATTTTAGTGTTATTTTACTCTATTTTGTTTTGCTCTATTTTCTTTCTTTTAATTCTCATATGTTATTATTGAGTCTCTTTTTTCTTTAGTTTTTATTTTATATGTATCTTAAATAAAAAAAAAAATAAAAAAAAATAAATCATATCAAACTGTAAAATGAGGTCCTCAGCACGGGTAAAGCACCCAGTGAGGCCCACATTAGTCAAATATGTAACACACATGTATAAATCAGGTGAATCAAATAAAAAAAAAAAATTGGAACTTAAACCAAGCGCAATTTCAAAATTTTGTAATTTTGCGCTAATTTTTCGGCCTCAGTAGATAAGATTATATCTTTTCCCTCCTTACTGTTTTAGAGCTGTTGATTTTTCTTAGATCTTTTGTTACATAAAAAATAATGTAACAAGTGAATTATCTGTGTATGGGTACTTTTGGTGTGAAGTTTGTTAACATTCAACATCTTTATATTGGTAGCATTGAAATGTTTACCTTTGCTCAGTTGGTGATACTGAGGATCTGCACAGAGGGGTTCACTAGGCAGGACTGGCCTTGAGCTCTTCATTCTTTTAGCAGCCACAGGTGACCACGGCCACCGTCCCTGTGGCGGGTCGACGTAATCAAAAAGTCGTAGTTCGCCATTATTTTAACAACATGTGAAGATTGTTAAATCCGCGCCCGTTAGCGGCATCCATTATTGAAGACCATCAGGACAATCATTAAAATCCTGGATCAGCAGCGGAGTACCATGGGAGCATATTATTTCTGCTGGATTAAAACCACATCACAAGACCTTCCGACTATGCCTGGAGCCATAGGTGCTCGCAGAGATGCGGCCGAAGATCGCCCACCTTGGCCGTCATCAACATAGTCGGCTGGCTGGCAACCGCCCTGGAACGGGAAACCGCGGGACTGGAGGCCTGTTCGTCGCTCCAGCCTGCCGTTCAGCTCATGTCAGCAGCGGAGGGAGCTGACCGCACATCTCCGAAGGCAGCAAGCAGCATCATGGATCGCCTACATATGGCACTACAGATGGAATTCACCCATTCATCAACTCCTCAAGATTAAACGGTACTAACACTCCATAATATGCCCATTCAGAATGTAGTCTAGCCCTGATTATTATTTATACTTAATTAATGAATTAATTTAACTGTGTCAAAGCACTATACTATTTCATTTAAATAACCTATCCTCATACAAAGTATTTTATAGCCACCTGCTTAAGGTCCACGCCTGAGAAATTCTCCAGTAATAATTACACTTGTCTCTTGCTCTCCATGTATTATATTCCTAACATTTTAGCTTCCAATGTGAAAGTTAAATATTTTCATAACATGATGGCGAACAACCTGAAAGATAATGGCGGATAGCAAGAGGGGATCAGATCAAAGGCTTGGTCATCATGTTCCAGTCGTTATTAGATAAGAATCAAACACACCCCTAATTATTCAAGCCCGATTGGCTAAAATCTAACCCTTATACAATTTATTCATGGAGATTCATCTCCGAATACATCGGAAGATGAAGCAGATCGCTTTGAAATAATGTATTTCAAGGCAATCAGTGAGGCTAAATCGCATCTGACGATCGATGCCAAGCTCCAATCACAATCAAAATTAAATCTAAATTCTAAAATTCAGTTATCATTATTGAAACTACGAACTAAATAAATATGAACAATTCGAGAAAAATGCGAGAAATGAATTCTTAATTTCATTTTTCGCATCTCTTTCTCCAAATAAAAGCTCTAGTGCTCAGATAAGAATCAAATCTCTGTTAAATATAGGTCTTAGCCAGATCTTTTGACCAATTTTCAGCCAGACCTTTTAGGTCTTTTGACCACTTGTAATTGATTTAATTAAAGGTTATTATACTATAACTTATTATAACACAGTTGGGCAAAAATGTAATAGTTTAAATACCAAATTCAATTTAATGGCTAAAATTAAATTAACCAAACTGTAAAACATCCAAATTATTATAAAAAGCTAAATATAGATTACTACTAGCGCCATCTTGTGGCCCATAATTATAGCAAACTGATTGTCTTTTGTTATTCACGTAAATAAAGTCTCTTATCAGTTCTCACGAAACAAGCTGCGTTTTATTACAGGTTATGGGCCCAGAAACCCATGTAATTTACCAGTTATTGAGTTTATTGTCAGTATTATCAGTTTGATGAACAGTAATCTCTGTGTTTTACAAAAAGACAGTGTGTCTAGTAAAAAAGTGAGTTATAACGGACTTCGTTTCGAAAAGTGAACGTCAGTGACTGATAATGGCGTCTTTTTCGAACTACCTCGTTAGCGTCCCCAAACTTATTGGACGCCAGAACTATGTGCAGTGGAGCTTCGCTACTGAGAATTATCTCGTATTGGAAGGAATGGTTTTGTGTATAAAACCTGAGCCCGATAAGCCGCCAGCAGATGCAGATGATGCAAAGACAAAAGCAAAGCTGATCTTGACAATTGACCCGGCACTTTACGTTCATATAAAAAACGTCAGAACATCGAAAGAATTGTGGGATAAATTGAAGATGCTATTTGATGACTCGGGATTTTGTAGAAAAATCAGCCTCCTGAGGAATCTCATATCTATTCGATTAGACAGTTGCACTTCGATGACGTCGTATGTGACACAGATTGGAGAAGTGGGTCAGAAATTACAAGGAACAGGATTTGGAATAAACGACGAATGGATTTGTTCTATCATGTTAGCTGGTTTATCTGAAAGATATGCGCCTATGATAATGGCCATCGAAAATTCAAATATGGTAATTACAACCGACGCCATTAAAACAAAGTTGTTGGATATGGAACCGGAAGAAGACAGTGATGTTAATAATGCATTTGTGTGTTTCCGCAATAAGTCCAATCAGCGTTCGAGGAATGTAAAGTCTATGCCACAATCTATGTCTAATAAAGATCGCAGAGATGCACAAGTGTCAACATCTGTCAAAGGAAAATCAAACGTCAAATGTTATGGTTGCAAGCAATTTGGCCACTATCGCAATCAGTGCACTATTATGGATAATTCTTCTAAGAATACGCAAGGTTCAAAAACATCTAACGCGTTTAGTGCCGTGTTTTTTAATGGAACATTTGACAAGAGTGGCTGGTTTGTTGATTCTGGCGCCAGTTCACATTTGACAGGCAATAAAAATTGGATGATCGACGTGTGTTATTCTGGTTTTGCCAAAGAAATAATGGTTGCTAGCCAGAATAAAATCCCAGTGGAATGTTGTGGAAACGTAAACATAACTACGTCAACTGAAGAATGCGATTTTAACATAACGGTTGAAAAAGTGTTATGTGTTCCCCAGTTATCTACTAACTTGTTGTCAATGAGTCAATTGATAAAACAGGGGAACAAAGTGCATTTTACAAGCAAAGGGTGTGAAATAATTAATAAACAGGACACCCTAGTGGCTACTGCTTCACTTGTGAATGGAGTGTATAAATTGAACACTTCTATTTGTTTGGTCGCAGCGGTGGCTGAGTCTCCAGATGTTTGGCACCGGAGACTAGGACATGTAAACAGTTATAGCTTGAATAAAATGCAGAATGCTGTGGAGGGAGTTAAACTCTCTGAAAAGGCCAACATCAACAAGTCCAACTGTATTGTGTGCTGCGAAGGAAAGCAAAGTCGATTGCCTTTTTCTCATGAAGGGAACAGGAGTACTGAGCTATTGGATGTAGTACACTGCGATCTCTGTGGTCCGATGGAGAATATATCCCTAGGAGGATCCAGGTATTTCCTCATTTTTGTTGATGATCACAGCCGCATGACACATGTGTATTTTTTGAAAAATAAGAATGAAGCTTTGCAGTATTTTAAAGAGTATAAAGCAAGGGTTGAGAATTCAACGTCAAATAGAATTAAAATTCTTAGAAGTGATAATGGCAGAGAATTTTGTAATAAGGACTTTGATAATTATTTAAAGAAAACTGGAATTATTCATCAGAGAACGAATCCTTATACACCCGAACAAAACGGGCTTTGTGAACGTATGAATAGAACTATCATAGAAAAAGCCAAATGTCTTTTGTTCGAAGCTAAACTTGGCAAGGAGTTTTGGGCAGAAGCCGTGAACACTGGTGTTTATTTACAGAATAGAATTGTGAAAAATGGATTGAATAATCGTACACCGTATGAGTTATGGACAGTTTCCAAACCAAACCTTGGTCACATAAGAATTTTCGGTAGTACTATCATGAAACACATACCTAAGGAGAAAAGACGTAAGTGGGACAAGAAATCTGAACAATGTATACTTGTCGGTTATCCTGAGGATGTTAAAGGATACAGAGTATACAATCCTTCAACACGGGTAATCACAACAAGTCGTGATGTCATCATTATAAAAGAAAACAACTCACGTGAAGAGAATATGATAGAAACAGAAGTAATAGATGACAAACCGGAAATAAGTAGACCGTCTCAGTCTTCAGAGGGAGATCCATCAGACACAAGTAGAGAGGATTCATTTGTTTCTATGGAGAGTGCTCATGACATGGATGAAACCTATGTACCAGATGAGGAGTCCATGAGGTCAGAAGAGGACTCACAATCCGACATCACATTAAAAACATTTCCAGAAAGAGAGAGAAAACAACCCGATAGATATGGATTTATGTGTACAGAAGAATATAATAAATCTCTAAGTGATGAAATGACATTAGAAGAAGCACTGCAGGGACCAGAAAAGGAGCATTGGGAACAGGCTATCAAAGAAGAGCTGAAAAGTTTTGAAGACAACAACGCTTGGAATGTCTTGGCATGTCAATTGGTTTTGATAAAAAAAATTGTACTGTTACTTTAAGTCAAGAGAAATATATTGATAAATTACTGTCTAAGTTTAATATGACCGATTGTAAAACAATTAATACTCCAATGGAGGCAAATTTAAAAAGTAAAAAGGAGAATAATTGTAAAAGTCAGAATCCCTACCAGGAGCTTATTGGGAGCTTAATGTATTTAGTTGTACTTACACGGCCCGATATAGCTTATGCAGTGTCATCTTTAAGTCAATTTAATAATTGTAACACTCAAGAGCAGTGGCTTTATGCAAAAAGAGTATTAAGATATTTAAAAAATACGAAAGATTTAGGTTTAAAATATACTAAAGGCAACAATGTTAATATTGAAGGCTATGTAGATGCAGACTGGAGCAATGATATTAACGATAGAAAATCATATTCTGGATTTTGTTATACTTTATCAGGATTTGTTATATCTTGGAGCTGTAGTAAGCAAAAATGTGTTGCATTTTCTAGTACAGAAGCCGAATATGTGTCAATTTCTGAGGCCTGCAAAGAAGCAGTATATTTAAGAAACTTGCAATATGAAGTAACCAAGAAATTGTATAAGATTATCATATACAATGACAGCATAAGTGCGCAAAAACTATTGTTAAACCCTGTTTTTCATAATAAAACTAAGCATATCGATGTCAGATATCATTATTGTAGGGAAATGATAATGGAAAACATTGTCAGTGTTAATTATTTGTGTACGTCAGATATGCCTGCAGACATGCTTACTAAGAGCTTAGGTGCAGTAAAACATTATAAACATTTAAATGCTTTAGGAATTTTTAAAGTATAATTTTATTTTGTTATATGTTCATGTAATCTGTATTTTGAGAGGGAATATTATAAAAAGCTAAATATAGATTACTACTAGCGCCATCTTGTGGCCCATAATTATAGCAAACTGATTGTCTTTTGTTATTCACGTAAATAAAGTCTCTTATCAGTTCTCACGAAACAAGCTGCGTTTTATTACACAAATGATTGAATAAATAAATATTTTGCGGGTGTTTTTCCTTCATGGGGGTTGGATCTTTGATGCCAATCGAAGGCATGATGAACAGTCAAAAATAAAAATCCAAGTACTTGAAAATTGCCACCCCAAGGAGGAGCAATTCTTCAACAGGACTCTGCTCTCTGCCGTAAATGTTGAAATATTTCTAGGATAAGTGTTCTAGATTGGCCCGGAAACTCACCCCTATTGACAATTTATATAATTTATATGGGCCATTTGCTAAACTAGACTGTGCAAAATCGACTACACTATAAAAACATAGATGACAGAAGTGGTCATTGAGGTTTGGTTTCCGGATGAGAGGATCTCTGAAAACTGTCAAAAAATAAAGGAGTCCAGGCCAAAACAATTAAAATCAGTTATTGAAGCCAAAGGAAGACACATTTCCCATTAATTAGAGTAATAGAAGTTGCATTTTTTTTACGCACCAGATTGAAATGTCCGGGTTAAATTTTCCCCACAGGAAAAACTAAACCCTTTCACATACTTCCCAAATGATTATCTAGTGAATCCACGCTATGCAATTGTACTATATAAGTATTATAAATACAAAACAATACAAGAATAACATGTCAACCTACCAGAGACCAAATGGGAAAATAATTCACCGACTCCGGATATTTTCATATCAGAGGGTTTGGCTCTGTGGAATTCCTAATTGAACCTATAAACCCTACTGATCCCTCAATATAAATATGTAAAAAATCTTTTGTAATCCTACACGTATTTAAAATGACTGATTTTTGAATTTTTATATATAAATTCTTGGACAAATCTAATATGCCTAAATTTTGAATGAGAGACCTAGGTATAATGCCAGTAGCCGAAATTTGGCAATAGTAATTTGTTGTAAAAATATTATTTTACAACATGATTACATTAAATTGCACAATACTGTACCTACACAGAACTATTTTTATTGAAATGTCGGGCGCGTGTCATTTTAACATTATGACAAAGTATTTTAATGAAGTTATTTAATAATTGAAAACTGACAATGGATAATTGAATAAACCATTTTTTTATTTTTTTATTCTTCATTTTAAGCACCCGCTAAACTGCCAAAGCAGTTTGTCAGCAGGTCAATTTAACAATATTAATATAACATTAAATCACAAATATAACAAGAATCCACAATACACAAAATAGATACAGAAGAATAACTTTTAAATAGCTACAATACAAAGGCATAAAATATACAGATAGACAGATATAACACAGGCAAATTAATCTTAGTCATATTTATACATAAGATTACAAACAATATCAGTATAAAAAGTTTTGATCCATTAGCCATTTTTTAATTTTATTTTTTAAATCGGTGGTGCAATTTGATTCGATTTTTATGCTAACTGGCATCTTATTATATATGGTAGGGACAAGATAAGTGAATGTCCGTTGTCCGTATTTATAAATAATTTTCGGAACGGATAAACCCTCATTTTTACTAAATCTAGTGTCATGTGCATGGTTAACTTTTTCTTTATATATTGAATCCGACAAAAGGTTTTGGCATACAATCTTAAACCATAATATCCCTCGAACAGGTAATATATTAACTGACTTTTATAATAATTTTATGTCTCTTCTTTGTGCATAAATACTTTTGCTTACCAAGAGCTTAGTCAAAGAGTTTTGAATTGTTTGAATGTAACCTATATTTGTCTTGCACGAGTTTCCCCAAGACGTTATTCCATATCTGATAGTAGATTCCGCCAATGACAAATAAATTATTTTTAACGTACTTATCCACTGGAGCGACCATGTCGAATAATTCGACGTTTTGTTTTCTTCTAGGATTGCCCACGTCGAATAATTCGACGTTTATGACGTACCACTCGTAAACAATTAAAAAATATTTAATTATTTACCAGTCCCTGGCCAATATTTATTCCGTTGGAAAGCTGGTAAAATTGTCTTTCATTTATGGCAACATCGATGCTTCTATAGTGCTTCTGGAAGGAATATTTCGCGGTATGCATAAGCACGTATCTTGTTTTGTTGACGAAAATTTCTAGGTTAAAATGACAGCCGTTTGTTGGCTTAGAATGATGTTATTGATTGTTTTAATTGATTTTTATTAAGTGTTTACATACGGCAGTTCCCGCAATTCAATTATCAATCTATTTAACGTGTTTTCAATTCGTGCAAATGAAAAATTAGTGGCTTTTTTACGTATTTTACGAAGTAAATTTTAAATTTCGAATTTCACCCGATCTTTGTGTTCATTTTTACAATTATTGACCTAATTACTTGACGTGTGCATTTGAACTGTAGTTTATCAATTAGAAGGATTCATAACAAAGATATAAATGTAAATTTCAATTAGTTTAGAAAAGTTTTAATCCATTAAATCTCAATCAAAGCCAGCTGTCAGATGGTATATTTTGTCAGAATGGAAATGCGAAACTCGAAAACATTCGTGCAAGTATTCTAAAAGGTTAGTAATACGTATTCTTATGATTTTTATCTTATTAAAAACCTTGATCTTAATTAACTACATTATATAAAAACATGTTGATGAATATCCAATGTTAGATCACAAATGTTTATAAAGCTGTAGTCTGATTTTGATATTGTCATTTAGGGTGTATTTGTAAAACGATTATTTTAGTTAAATAAAGCAAAAATCACGTAAATTCATATTGATAATTGTAGACAATGAACGTATCCTACTAATTTCATACAGTTACTTTGTGTTAAATGTATTTCAGTATACTAAAAAGTGGATTTCATTTTGTCACTCCGCGGTCTCAAATATCTATAAAAAAAACTTCGAGCAAAATATTCCAAATCAGCTGATTGCACTTAAAAATTGATAGTTTAAAAATATGTTTGCTTCTGTGGTTATCAAGTAGGCCATAGACAACGTGTAGAAATCGAAAATATCCAATGTTGACTTGAAAAAGTAACATTTAGGGCAATTTCAAAGTAACGAACACGCAGGATTCGCACATTTTTAAAGTTTACGATTTTGTAATATTTTTTTTATAATAATCAACAAAAGATAGGTTAATTCATTGGCTATATGGAACTATAATCAGTTTGCATGTCTCAATATTAAAATTCGGAGATATGATTTTTTCAATGTCGGCGGAAAAAAATCAAAATGAATACGAAAATATCACGAGCAATCCGAGGCAAAAGTTATAAAATGCGCCGTCGCTCCAGTGGTTAAGGGCATGAAATATTTAATTTTGTAAATTCGCCCAGCAATAGCTCATAGGCGTTTGCAGATGTTGCTTATGTGAGTATCCCATTTCATATGCGTATCTACAGTTATCCCCAAATATAAATACGTTTGTACAATTTCAATGGTTCCGCATTTGCAGGATTGTGACGAATTGTGTATACACTCAAATGTATGCGATTTTATTACAGGCGTGATAGTATATTTGGCATGTGGAGATCTTATGTGCATTAATTTAGTTTTTTTGGAATTTATTATAAGACCCGCATCATGTGACCATTTCTGTAAGGAAAGGAAATCATGCTGCATGAGTTTTATTGCAATCCATAATTCTTCATGCGAAATGACTAGTGCCGTGTCATCTGCATAAACGTAATGTTTCACAAATGTGAAAATTTTATTCATGAGTGAAACGAATATTATGTATAATGTTGGGCGAAGAATTGAGCCCTGCGGGACGCCTGTTGACATATATTTAGCTTTGCTGTAAGTTTGAAAGAGTTTCACTTTAATTTGTCGATTGTTTAAATAGTTTTTGAGTAGTTCTAGAAATTTTCCCCTAATTCCTATCGCCTCCAATATCTGTAATAGTTTTGTCGGATCAATGGTATCAAACGCTTTAGAGTTGTCTTTAAATAAAACCAGAATATGTTTTTTATTATTGAATTCTTGATTTACGTAATTCGAAAAGTCTTGTAGTAATATTTCTGTGCTTTTATTTTTTTGAAATCCGTATTGGTTAGGATCAATAATAGAGAAACTTTCTAGGTATTTTATTAAATTTACGGAAATGTATTTTTCTAGAATTTTTTCAATAGCTGGCAGTATACTGATTGGTCTGTAATTTTCTATATCAGTATGTTTTTCCCCTTTGTATATTGGCCTAATAATACTACATTTAAGCTCATCAGGTATAACTGCTTGAAACAAGATTTTATTAATTAAATGGGTAATTACCGGACATAGAAGAGTTATTTTTAATGTCGAACATTCGAATATTGTCAATCCCCGGCGATTTGGAGTTATTCAGTTGACTGATAATCCTGCGTATGTCTTCACAGGTAGCTCTGGGCAGGTACATGCTATGCGGCTAATCAACGGGAGATATGTTAGACGCTTTGTAGTCGCATTTGTGTAACAGCGAGCTGATGCTGTTTGAGAAGTACTCAGCGAATCTATTTACAACGATTTCCTCTGTTTGCCCATTTTTATTGAGCATATACTTTGAAATAATTTCATCGCAGTTTGTTTTTGTTTTACGCCGTAATAATTTGTTTATTTGATCCCACGTTTTTTTGGAATTGCTGAAGTAGTTTTAAAATGTTTCATTAAAATGTGTAGTTTTACTTTTTATGATTAATTTGGAAACAGTATTTCGGAATGATTTGTAATTTTTTTCGTAGTTTTTATTGAAAGGAGAATTTTTCCACCTTTTGAACAGGGAATCTCGGATTTTAATTTTTTCTAAGATGTCATCGGTTATCCACAATTTTGTTGCAAAAGGTCTTTTTTTGGGGTTTGGGCAGAAAGAGATTTTAATTTTTTCATATAGGTCATTAAAAACGTTTTTGAGTTTATTATATATGTCAACGCAATCTTGTTCCGCAAGCAGGGCATTCCAGTTATAACTACGTATGTATTTATCAATTCGTTTTTGAGATAGTATTGAAATACTTTCCCCGCGTTGTTTGGATTTTGTAATTGCACTACTGTATGTGATGTTGAGAGCTGTCGCGAAGTGATCCGCTATAGTAAAATCACAAATACAAGATGAAAGTGAGTCAGCTTGTTGCTGCCTGCTATTAAACCTAATAAAAATGTGATCAATGCACGTACGTGTAATATTGCCGGCTACTAATGCTTCCCTTGTCACATCGTCGATACACTTTATTAAATAATGGGTCGATAATATGTTTTCGTATGACATAATGATGGGGTTTTGAGGGTTTAATAAATCTAAATTAACGTCTCCAAAAAATAAAATATTTTCCAAGGGGTTGATAAAATTTGATAATATGGATGAAATTTCATTCAGAAACAATGATTTACTATGATTTGGAGGACGGTATATTGCTAAAATGTTAATTGATATATTATTAGGTAAAGTTATGATGCCAAATACATTTTCAAAATATTTTGTTCCTAGTGATTTTTGCAGAAAAGTGATTTCATCTCTAACATATAATAATATCCCGCCTCCTGTTTTTTTTGTTTGACAATAGCTATAAGATTTGAAACCAGGAATTTCGTAGAGACAAGTAAGGTCATTTGTAATTGCTATCTCACATAACATCAAAATATGTATATGCTTCCAGCAGGTATTAAGGTAAATGTTAAGAATGTCCCAGTATTTGGAAATGGACCTTAAGTTTAGTTGCACAATATTTATTTGTTACCTATTGCAACCCTTATGTGTTGAAACATTGTGTGTTTTGTCCTCAAACCACTTTTGAAGATCACTGATTTTGTGAAAATCAACCTCATTGTCCTCCTCAAAATAATAATTATTGGACGCCATAATCGATCGTAGCTAGGTCCTTTTTTAGTGCAGCTTTGTAGGCAGGGCAGTTGTCCCTATCTCCAGTCGAATGCGCAGCGGGCTTTCCAAATCTAGCGCACGTAGCGCAGACTGGTTTGGCTGCAGTATAAGAACAGGATTCGGTAGCATGGTTCTCTTCAGCACAGTGTCCACATCTAAGAGTGTCTCTGCAGTATTTGTAAGTGTCCAATCATTTGGCACTTAGTACATACGGTGAGTCCAGTGAAGTCTCTGACACGGCACACGGTCCAGTTGACGAATACCTTCTCCTGTTCCACCAGCAGTTTACGTAATGTAGCGGGCATCTCATATACGCGATGACAGGTGGTTCCGTTTCGAGCGCCGGCCAGGTGACTCAGCTTACAGGTTGTTATTGCTCCCTCGATGTCCTGTAAATTGGGTACGCTCGTGAGGGCGATCCTCAAGAATTTAGCGTCGTTAAGGTCCCGCGGTACGTTAAAAAATATTAACTTTGGGAGTCTCTTTGTAGGAAGTCGAGCCTTAAGTGTGCTTGAGTTGATTGCAAAGCATGGTGCCTTTAATAACTTTTCTTGCTCACCTTTGGTTGTTGTGTTTAAGAGGACACCTTTGTTCCTAATTTTGCGAATCCCGGTAATCCGAACACCTAGCTCGGATGGCCGAATTATATCTTGAATCATTTTTTTGTTCCATCGCTGTCCTTGGTGGCATCTGCATCTGTTGGGAAGATGCAGATGGCTGGCCTTGGCGCTCCGACGCGATGTCCAGATTGGGTAATCGGTGGGGGCTGGTGATCGACATTTGACACATTTTGTTTTCGCACAATATCCGCAAATGACAAGCTAGCCTCCGTTGCCACGGCTACTCTTCTCATCACGGGTCCTAGGTCAGACTCTAGCTGGATGATTTTTTGCTCCAGGTGCCTTTTGTCCTCTTTTTCATGGCGTATTTTGATTTCCGCCATTTTTAATTGAGCAGTTACTGTCGCCAAATCAGCACGCATCGTCTCGCGCTCCAACAACAATTGAGAAACGGCTCTGAAAACTTCAGAGACATTTCTGGATATCTTCAGTTGCTGATCCTTGGAGACCTTCGATTGTTTCTCAGCCAAGACTTCTTGAAGGGCTGTCAGATGAGCTTGCGCTTCATTAAGCACGTCAACTCCAGAAACGCTTGGAAATTTTGTTTCTTTGCTGTCCGAGCAATGAGAAGACGTATCGTGGCCCTCCTCTTCTAAGTCCTCAACAAGAACGCACCTTCCTCCATCTTCCATATTTTTGAGACATCGTTATGTCCAGCAGGCGTTTTTTCTGGCGATGCATTACGTACGAATTTTTATTTTATTTTTTTAAAAACACATACACTTTTTTCCAATTATTATTTAAAAATGGGATGAATAATCTAAATATAATTAAAAAATACTGAGACAAAAATATCTTTTTAATTAAAAAACATTAAAAAAAAAATCTAAAATTTTATCTATATATATATAGATAAAATTTATAAATTTTATATTTTATCTGTATATATATATATATATATAGATAAAATATAATATAATATTGTTTGTCTGGGGATCGAACCGTTCACCTCAGTAAATGACTGAAACGGGTGACTGACACCACTCTACCAACTACGCCAGTTCACAGGCAGGCGCAACCGAGATTTATGACCTATATTAAGATGTCAATATCGAAAATTGTCAATGGAATGTATTTTAACTGTTTTTATTTCACAACTCAAAAACACTGTTTATGGTCAATTAGCATTTAAAGTCGTTTGCAATTCGCTTAATGCTAGTTGTTTCAATTGATGTATATTTTTATTGTTATTATTCACTTGAACTGGCATCCAAAGTGAAGACATATAACTTTGAGATCACTTTTAAATCCTTTTTTAATCCTAAATAACTGAAAGAATCCAAATAAGTATGATGGTGATTTGATTTCGATACATGTTCCGATGGTCCGCCATTGTACGGTCTTCTAAATGGCCGGTTGTCATACTGACATAGTTATCCGCAAATTATTCATCGGCGTATTTGATGGGATCACACCAGGAATCTGTGTTTAAATTCGCAACACACCCCTAATTTACTTAAAAAGCCACAATGCGCCAATTGTAGCCCTAATGTTAAAAGATAATTCTTCTCAACATATCGGAATGGGTACGGAGCTAATAGAATTCTTAGTAAGTAAAACAATGTTTCTAACCTGTCACATAACTTCATGGCCACTAGGGGTGTACCTCAAGGGTCATATTTAGGTCCAATACTCTTCTGACTTTTTTATAAATGATATTGTCAATTTTTTTTAATAATAATGTTGAAGTGTTGCTTTTCGTCAATGATCGAAAACTATTTAAACATATAAAAACTATAGATTACCGTATTTATATTCAAATAAAATTAAATAAAGTATTAGGTTGTTGCAAATTAAATAAACTTTATAAATACATCAGTAATCCCACAACATAATAAAGATTTTTCAGTTTAAATCAACCTTTCATCTATTAAAATTGGTCCCCTCACTTTAAAAATCAATCCGATTCCATCGAAAAAAATCAGCATAAATTCCTAAGATATATCCTACTAATATTATAAAGGTGAAAGTTTGTATGGATGTATGTTTGTTACTCTTTCACGCAAAAACTACTGAATAGATTTAAAATATTCTTTCACTGATAGAAAGCTACATTATTTGCGAGATCTATAGGCTATATATATTGGTAAGTTCTGGCGTTATGAATAATCTCTGGCGTTATGAAATTATTTTTCATACCTTTTCTGTCGTTAACAAAATCGATTTATTGCAAACGCCAATTGTCGCCTTGGAAACGATGTTTTTTTTTAATTAGTTTACTATGGACATCCCTTTGATGTTAAAATTCAAATACGTATAAAATACTAATTCCTACTTTACTGAATGGTTTTTGATAAAACTTTCCAATAATATAAACATATAGGCTATAGCACAGAGCTCTGGCATTACGAAATTTTTATGAAAAAATTGCAATAGGTGGCACGATTAATAAGATATCTATAGTTCTTTAATCGATTCAAATTATTAGGAAAGTAGCTACTTCGCTAATTTAAATATTTTCTAAAATAGAATTTTTATTTAAGAATCTTCGTTTTGCAAAACGTCATTCTCAAATTTTGACATCACAGAACAATTATTGTTTTAATTGGGTAGACAGGTATCGCATTTTTTAAATATAAAACTGCCGTACTGGATTTTTTGGTAGAATATATAAAGAACAATAATAATTCGTACTTAATAACTATCTCTAAAAATGAATCACCGAAACGTATGTATGTATTTTGGTAGAATATAAATAGAATAATAATAATTCGTACTTAATAACTATCTCTAAAAATGAATCACTGAAATATACGTGTGTATGCGAAATGTATAAACCCGATGGGTGAACCAAATTGGATAATTCTTGGGAATAAGTTCGGTTTATGGGCGAAATTCCTAAAAAATAAAACTAGTTATTTTTATACTAATTTGGGGTCGGGCAATCCGAATCTGAAAGAATTAGGCGGCGGCAAGCAATATTAACAGAATTACACGACTTTAAAAATTTTTATACACATACAGGAAAATAGCCATTTTGGAAGCATTTTGATTCCTAGAAAATCAAACTAGTTATTTTTATACTAACTATGGGCCGGGGAATCCGAATCTGAAAGAATTAGGCGGCGGCAAGCAATATTAACTGAATTAAACGACGTTAAAATTTTCTATACACACACACATGAAAATAATCATTTCGGAAGTATTTTGACACACGCAGTACAAAGATCATAGAAAAACAAGAAATATACAAAAACATGTGCCGGCAGTGTTACCAGCTCTCAAAAATATTTATCCCTATATCAATAATTTCCGACACGATAATTCTTCACATAACACATTAACCTGATGAATTACGACTATCTCAACGGCGTATTCTTAAACCAAAAGTATGAAAATTCGTAGTCTTAAAAATGCGTAACCTAACCTAACCTAACGTTAGGTTTGTGTAACATGGTTTGTGCCCCTTTATACCGCCTGCTCGCGTCCCTAACCTAACCTAACCTAACCTAACCTAACGCTAGGTTTGTGTAACATGGTTTGTGCCCCTTTATACCACCTGCTCGCGTCACGGCAAAAAAACATCCCTGTTTTCAAGTAGTTTAGCGGCTACGCTAGGTTTGTGTAACATGGTTTGTGCCCCTTTATACCGCCTGCTCGCGTCACGGCAAAAAAACATCCCTGTTTTCAAGTAGTTTAGCGGCTACGCTAGGTTTGTGTAACATGGTTTGTGCCCCTTTATACCGCCTGCTCGCGTCCCTAACCTAAAGCTAGGTTTGTGTAACATGGTTTGTGCCCCTTTATACCGCCTGCTCGCGTCACGGCAAAAAAACATCCTGTTTTCAAGTAGTTTAGCGGCTACGCTAGGTTTGTGTATCATGGTTTGTGCCCCTTTATACCGCCTGCTCGCGTCACGGCAAAAAAACATCCCTGTTTTCGAGTAGTTTAGCGGCTACGCTAGGTTTGTGTAACATGGTTTGTGCCCCTTTATACCGCCTGCTCGCGTCACGGCAAAAAAACATCCCTGTTTTCAAGTAGTTTAGCAGCTACGCCGGGTTTATGTAACATGGTTTGTGATACAAAAGAACGTGCCCCTTTATAACGCCTACTCGCGTCAAGGCATAAAAACTCCACAATACTAGTTGGTGTACCTTCCTAAAATATTTGAGAATCAATTATGAAAAATAAGTACTTAAAATATAAACATGTTATTTTACGTTATAAATATTACTGCTTAATGGCAACACTTAATTTTGTGTGGTAAAAACATCTATGTTATCGTGTTTTTCTATGATCTTTGTACTACATGTGTCAAAATACATCCGGAATGATTATTTTCATGTGTGTGTGTATAGAAAATTTTTAAGTCGTGTAATTAAGTTAATATTGCTTGCCGCCGCCTAATTCTTTCAGATTCGGATTCCCCGGCCCATAGTTAGTATAAAAATAACTAGTTTGATTTTCTAGGAATCAAAATGCTTCCAAAATGGCTATTTTCCTGTATGTGTATAAAAATTTTTAAAGTCCTGTAATTCAGTTAATATTGCTTGCCGCCGCCTAATTCTTTCAGATTCGGATTCCCCGACCCCAAATTAGTATAAAAATAACTAGTTTTATTTTTTAGGAATTTGGCCCATAAACCGAACTTTACCCAATTCTTGTTTTAATTGGGTAGACAGGTATCGCATTTTTTTGTATAAAACAACCGTTGAGTTCTGGCATTATGAAATTTGTATAAGAAATGAAATTATAATAGGTGGCATGCGAGCAGTTATAAAACTGAATGTATCGGGAATGAATGTGTGGAATATGTGTGTGGAATGTGTGGAATTTCATTGGTCCTCGTACATTTAACCTTCTACCACTACAAACTCAAATGATAAATAAAATGATAAAATATGTAAAAGAGGTAAAATTATGGTTGAATAATGTAGATATTGAAACGCTTTTTCTATAAATTTATCCATCCTTCTACAACTCATTTGCTGTAACTTCTTAACTGTAGTACAATAAGTTTTCTTTTTATTTTATTATTTTTATTTTATAATTACTAAAAAAAAAAAAAAAAAAAAATTGTATGTTTTTCTCCATATTTTTATTTTATTTTTATAATAGCTGAAAAAAACCCTTTTCACTTATTCTACCTATGTAATACTTATTTTTTATACTATCTTTATATTTAATGTGTTTTTTTAAGTCTAATTTATACTTTGGGTACTTAGAAATGTAGTATTTTGTTTTAATATTACCCACACTCAGGCAGTGCCTTAGTGGGTTTTCATTTCTTCTTCATAATTGTTATTATATATTATGTTATTATACATATAATATTTGCTATTATACATTATATGTACAAAGAAATGGGAATAAATAAAGTAAAAAAAAAAAAAAAAAAAAAAAATACGAGAGGTGAGTGGGGGGAGTGGGGAGGGCGTGTTGGGAGGGTGTTAGTGGTGAGGGGAAGGGGAGGGGGAGGAGGGTGGGGGGAGGGGGTTAGGGGAGGGAGAGGGGGGAGGGAAGGAAGGGAAGGGGGAGTGGTGGAGGAAAGGGTGGGTGGAGGGGGAGGGGGGGGGTTGATGGGGGAGTGGAGTGGGGGAGGGGTGGGTGGATGGGGAGGGGGATTGATGGGGGGAGTGGGGTGGGGAGAGGGAATGTGGAGGAGGCTGAGTACAAATCCCCTAATACCATGCGAGCGAAGTCGCGGGAAAAAGCTAGTAATTTATAAACTCGGTCCACCAACAGAAACTCATACTACACTCGTAAAATTATTAAAACCCTCAGATGGAACACTTATTTCCGACTAAACTTTTATTTTAACAATGGTATTGGTGACAACCCTGATTTATTAAACTTAATTACCTTCCAAACCGAAAAGAACGGTTGGATCTAAAATTCTTTTCAATTACAACAACAATATCAGGACTAAATCATTTACATACTTGCTTCTACCTAGATTGTGTGCAGATGGCAATACTATCTCAGAAGTAGCAGATGTATTTAACTTTTTTTTTTTTAAGTTTCTTTATTCTTTGAATTGTTCATTACATGAATTGGGGATTTTTCGACCACCATACTAGGCACATGCCTGTGTTGTGGTGGTCGATTTTCATATACAGTATATTAAAAGATGCAATATAAAGAAATGTGCGAGAATATAAAAAAATTAAATAAAAATATATAAATATACATATTATATATAATAATATTAAAGAAATTTAAAGAAAAGAAATGAATATAAAATAATGTAAATAACTAAAGAGTATGGAAACAATAAATTACTATAGAGTATAAAAGAGTATGAAAGAATATAGTAGAATATAAAAATAATATGAAAAGTATAGAACATAGAAGGCAATACATGAAAGAATATAAAAATTATATAATTATAAAATATATAAAGTCGAAGTAAGTACTTTGTAGAGTATGCAAATAAGAAATGATAACGATTTTAATGAAGATCTGTTTGTACGTGGTTATATTGGTAGGTACATTATTTCAAACCAATTTTTGTACAAATAAATTTCGGAATAAATTTATGTTTCGAGTCCGGCGAATTACACTGGTCACTAGAGTAAATTATTATTGTTACGGTGATTTTCTGGTGGCACTGGGCTCTGAGTACATAAACATGTAGATATAGGCACTAGTACACAGTGGTGCCAAACAGTTTTAAAGAATTAGTTTTTAAAAGTATTTAAACTTTTGGCTATTTATACTATAGTGATTACAACCAAAAAAAATTATTAGCGGTATATAAACCGATATCAATTTTATTTACAAAATATTACTAAAAACTTTAAAAAAAAAAAAAAAAAAACGCAATTTCGCTTAACTAAAGCGCTGGTGTAAAACAAACAAAAGAATACTTACAGTGGAAAAGGTTAAGCAATGATTTTCTTCTCCCACATTTTATAAAAAAAGTTGAAAGCTTTATTATATTTTCACAATGGAAATAAAATAAAGTGATGCTATCCTCCAGATAAATGAAGTAATAATGACATATTATATTTTACAAATATCAATAATTTGCAGATGATGTTTCCACAATGGCAAAAACACATTTTCACAGAAAAAATAAGTAGATATGTATGCACGAGAAGAGGACAATAAGTGAAATAATAATTAAAAAATATTTTTCCTTAACAAGTGGAAAAAAAATAAAATATTTTAGTGTGCTAGTACTTAGGAGTATTTTTTATGATTCGAATATATCATTTTATCGAGTCAAATGCAGTTTAGCTGCTAGCATATTGCAAAAGCGGTTAAGGCAAAAGTTGACCTTCATAAAAGGATTAAATATCTATCCCTGTTCTAGCAGAAAATATTAGAAAACGATAATGTAATGCTAAGGCAAAATTAAATTTGAATTACAGATAATGACACGTGACCTTTGTTTCCCACCAAGCTTATATTTAAAGAAATCAAAGTTTGGCAATGATATAATTCTCTTCAAATAAATTTTCTAAAGAAATTCTTTAAAAAACTGTCGACCCTTTACGAATATCCATATTTGGACACTAGTTGCAAAGTTAGTAAGTGTACTAGATTTTTTGATGTTGTTATTTAGTTCGTTGTATATTTTAGGTGCGATGTATGAGTATTGCCTTTGTGAAAAAGTTGTTTTTATTGTAGGGATTGTGCATTTTGCATGAGTTGAGTAACGAGTATGTATATATTTTTGTGTGGATTTTATCAAACCATTTTTCCAGATATGGATGAGAACTATCTTAATGTACAATTGGCGAATGTCTAAGACTGTAGTATAGTTACAAGCAGGCTACAATAACGTAACTGAATAGTAATATACTTATTATTTATATCGTGTGTTTGTAAAAGCCCAAAAGGCATTTATTAATAAAAATAAATCAGAGGCTTTTTTGGGCCCCACCCCCATCCCAAAATTGTATTAGACCTAAGGAAAAGCCAATAAATGCTGTTAATTCTAATCGTCCGGAAAGTCAGATTCCAAAGAATTTTTTTGTCCAGAAATCTTTTGGAATTTCAATAGCATATTATTATTTATTTTAAAGATAAAAGCAAATGTCATACCATAAAAAAAAGAGTGTGCTTTAGACCACACGACTCAAGTAAAACTTCTTTAGCTCCATCTAGGTATATGATAGGAAAGAAAATGTGCGCGCGCACTGCTCTCTTGCTCCTACAGTGTGATACAGACAATAGGCCTGCACTGTGTCTTAGATATACGAAAAGTAACTGACTATGAGAGAAAGAGAGAAAGAAAATGCTCGCACCTCTGTCTCTCTTGCCCCTACAGTAATATACGAAACGTAACTCTCTCTCTCTCTTTTCATCTTCACTAACTTATATCTCCCTCTCAACTACCGTTCGCCTCGCCTTTCGTAACGCTCTCGTCACGCATTCGCCAGCTTACTCCCCAATTCAAGCGTGCGAAAAGAAGTTTTACTTCAAAAACTGCACCAAATAAGCAACTTTTTTATAACTTGCAAGGTTAGCGTGGTACATTTTTTTAACGGTGCGATGAGTCGAAGTTAAAAAAAAAGGTTTCTTATGAATCGGGTTTTCCAAAGGTACAGGCACTGTCAGTTTTATTTTGGACTGTGGCCAATAGCAGGGCTATACAGGATTTCTTGATAAAAAAATAGATCTTAGAATACCTATAGTTTTTGTAATGGCGGCACTCGAAAAACAAATCTTAGATCTCGATTTCACAAAATTCATAAAAGTACCAATATTTTAAAAACTAACGACATTTACTAAAATCACACTATGATATTCTGATCCGTCATGAGATGGCTTATCAGCCGTACAAGGGATAACGTTGGCTTTTGGGAGATATTGTATAAATATTGTGCTACATAAGCAAACTGTTTACGGCCAAAAGTCGATTAGTTCAATTATTTTTCTTCCAGGTATGAACATACTAATTAAAAGATTTTATTAAAAGATATGAAATCTATGAGAATTTATCATCAAAACGCTTTATGATACTGTGATGATAAGATAATATATGGATATCTTAGTCAGTAATCTGAATCATGTATTGGTCATTGAATAAACACATTTTTCCCCACTGTAAGCCAAGAATATTTAATGATTCAAAGAAATCTCGAATGATATCAGGTAGTATAATTTATAGTATTTGGATAATATTTGGAAGATGATGACCTAAAAATTTAAAGTTCTTCCATAAAATATTTATGAATATACGATGCATTATTATGCAAATTCAATAAAACCTAAGATGATCTACTCGTACCTAAGATTCTCCACGGAAGGTGATTTTGAGCTGCTATTACTATGGGAAAAAAATTACCCCTATTTGTTTTGGAAAGTTTGACCTAATGATGAGGAAGTTTTTTTAGTACCTACATGATATTGTGGTTTTTATTTATTTCGTGAAAATATATATTTTTATACATCTCCCTTGAAATTAATAACCCTAAACATTATTGATAGCTACACATTCTAACACTATTTGTAATAGAGGAAAATGGATATGAAGGTGGCAGTGATACCAACCTCAGTCAGTACCTAGAAAAATCGTTGTGAACCGCAATTAATCCAGAATTTAAATTCTAGTGAAGCCGAAAAACTTGTTCTCTTAATTTTATTAAAGTTAAGTAATTTTTTAAGTCACCAAGCGTAGCAAACAACTCGGGGTGACCTATCGCACAGGTGTTGGTTATCCAATAAATGGTTCCCGGGGCGGCGGTACCCATTCCCGCCTCCCAAATTGGAAAATAATAAAAAAAAGGGTTATTGTGAACCAAACTTCATCGATTCAAGTAAAGTTAGAATTAGCTAGTTATCTCTTAATCAGACGGTCAAGGGTGAGTCCATTTTAACTTTAAACTTATAATTTGAGTATAAATTCATGTTCATGTCACTTAGATCTTTAAATACAAACTATTACCTATTGAACTCTAAATCGGGGTTTGATTCAAGAATGAACCTGAAAGGAGATCAAATCTGCACCATAACCTAGTAGAGTCCCATGCTTTATAATTGGTGATGAATGGTCTATTTATCTTCGAAGACGGCATTTCATGTTTAATTCGTTACACATAGACTGGCGCACTGTAAATGGAAGATACTTTCCACAAAGAGAATTAGGTTTCACATCGACAATCAACACATAACCTTAGTTAAATGCTACTGCAAAGAAATACCGTATCATCCTTTTCAAATCGACTACTCCCAGATAACCCGGTCTAGTATTCGGATCCAAACCCGGAACTTGACGGTCCGAGTCACTCGCACGTCGGGTGCAGCGGCGGCGCAGCAGTCGCGGCGCGGCGGTCCGTGCCACACGCACAGCGCACTCGTGTTCGCCGGCTCCGGTCGGGTCAAACATCCGTGCTTCTTGCGAGTCGGGAGCAGGTCGCGCGTTCGAGTTCTTTTGCGGGCTCCGGCTCCGAGGTCCGGCTCCGTTGGAACCCGTGCGTCTCGGCTCGAGCCATTCGCTAGTCGGGAGAGGCTCCCGGGACCTGCTCCAAGAACTCAAGTACTTTTAAAAGGAAGCATGTCTCGGAGGCCTCCAGCAAAATGCAGAACTTACCCATCTCTAATACTTATTAGTTTATTACAAAATATTGTCCATTAAGAGTTACTCGACCGCCGGACACATTTTATATTCCAAAGACTAAGAGCAATACAAATTAACTTGAAAATGTTTTATATGAAGAAAGTGTAGCGCATTTAATCGTTTATTTATAATATTTATTTATTATTTGATGAAATGTAAGAAAAGGCAGTTAAGACTTTAGAACTATTTATTTTATAATTAGACAACGTAAAAGATCGTAAATGACAGTGCACAAACAATGTAGGTAGAACTGACAGTGCACTAAAACAAAAGCTAGAGGGCGTTCATACTTCCATCATCCTCTCCTGAACGCACACGCTTTAAAATTAAACCCATTGATGAGGTGAAGTTTTCATGCTTCGGTCGGTGGAGTGCTTTCGTCAAAATATCTGCGATCATATCTCCAGTGCATCTATATTGAACCATGATTTGTTTGGCAGCAACTTTCTCGCGCACAAAGTGATAGCGGACGTCTATATGTTTACTGCGCGCGTGGTAAACAGCATTTCCTGAAAGACTAATCGCACTCTGATTATCACAGTAAAGGG
Source organism: Limnephilus rhombicus (assembly GCA_929108145.2). NCBI lineage: Eukaryota > Metazoa > Arthropoda > Insecta > Trichoptera > Limnephilidae > Limnephilus > Limnephilus rhombicus. The sequence goes on along the minus strand of OV815282.1, from coordinate 53,599,668 downwards.
TTATAGGTGCACCTTTAAGTTCAGGTTGAAACTCGTCTGCCAGTTGTTTCAACCAAAGAGCTTCCTGAATAGCCGACGATAGAGCCATATATTCAGCCTCAGTTGTAGAAAGGGCTATGGTCTGCTGTTTCTTGGAATTCCAGCTTATTGCGGCACCCTGAAATAAAAATTTATATCCTGTGCAGGATTTTCTATCTTCAATGTCATTTGCCCAATCTGAATCGCAATAGCCTGAAATTTTTTCATTAACATTCCGTTTATAAACCAGTTTCATATTCATTGTAGCTTTCAGGTATTTCATGACTCGTTTCAGAGCCATCCAATGTTCATTAGTAGGTTGACTATTATATCTACTCAGAGAATTTATTACATAGGTAATGTCTGGACGAGTTCCCTGTGACAAGTACAACAAGCAGCCAATTATTTCTTGATATGGAATGTTATTTAAAATTTCTTGTTGACTTTCAGCCTTCTTCATTTTAACATTAGCATCAGCGGGAGTCCACTTTGGCTTACAATCATTCATTCCAAATCGTGTAAGTATCATCTTTATGTAAATGGATTGATCAATAGAGATCTCATCAACATTTTCATCTTGTGAAATTCTAAAACCAATGCAATGTTTGGCTGTTCCTAAATCCTTCATGCAGAATTTTTCTTTTAACTTCAATTTTATGATACGTGAGGTTTCTTCATTATTAAATAAGTAAATTATATCATCTACATATACTGCTATAAAAAGCATATCATTTTCATTCAAAATACGGTAGTAAACACATGGATCTATGTTTGAACGAGTCATTCCAATTTCTAACAGAGCAGTGTTTAATTTTTTATTCCACTGTCTGCTCGCTTGTTTAAGTCCGTATATTGACTTGTTCAGTCTACATACTTTATTTTCATCTTCATAGCCAGGTGGTAAGGACATGTAAATTTCTTCATCAATGTCACCCTGTAGAAATGCTGTGACTGCGTCCATTTGGTGTATTTTAAGTCGATATTTGACAGCAAGACCAATCAAGTATCTTATGGAAGTATAACGGACCACTGGAGCGTATACCTCATTGTAATCAATACCCTTCACTTGTTTATATCCTTTGATCACCAGTCTAGCTTTATAGCGTGTAATAGATCCATTGCCATCCATCTTAGTTTTATATACCCATCTGCTGGGAATTACTGATTTTCCTTCTGGTAAGTCAACCAGTGTCCATGTATTATTTTTTATTAATGACTGATATTCTTCCGCCATAGCTCTCTTCCAATCATCAGCCTTTTTACTGTTAAGAGCTTCTTGTAGACTTTGTGGATCACTGTTTAGTAAATTAATAGTTGACTCAGAATTTTGACACATTAAGGATGAGGAACTTGGATGAATATCATTTCCATCATTATTTTGACATCTCATTCTCCTCGGCAGCGATCTCAGAGTCATATTAGATTCCAGTGGAGAGTCAACTGTCCTGTCTGGTACGTATGTGTCATCATTAACATCCTCATATTAATCAAAATCATCTGAAATATAAATACTTTGTGATTCAGCCTGTGTTTCTCTTCTGTCATTAATTTCATCATCAATATTTCTTTCCACAGGTTCTTCGAGTTCATCATACAAAGGTAAGTAAACAGAATTTTTTTCTTTTACTTCATCATACCTTTCCTTTGAATTTTCTTCTATCTCTATGTCCTTTTTACAAATTTCTTTTTCTTTTTCAGGTACATTGTCCACTTTATTTCTTTTAATAGAAGCTTCTAGGAATACAACATCTCTACTCAAGACTCCTTTTTTTGTTTCAGGATCTATAAATCGGTAACCTTTGGTATTGTCGCTGTAGCCAACAAAAATTAACTTACGTGACTTCACATCAAGCTTAGTTCTTTTTTCTTTAGGAATATGCACCATTGCAGGACATCCAAAGATTCTCATGTGACTTAGATTTGGTTTCTTACCAGTCCATACTTCATAGGGCGTCACATCGGATAAGGTACAGGTGGGAGAACGGTTCACGATATATGCTGCTGTAGCTACCGCTTCTGCCCAGAATGTGACCTGCAACTCAGCATTTAAAATCATGCATTTAGCTCGCTCTATTAGAGTTCTATTCATTCTTTCACTGAGGCCGTTTTGCTCTGGTGTGTATGAATTAGATGTCTGGTGCAGTATTCCATGTTTTTTTAAGTAGGCTTCAAAAGTTTTATTTTTGTATTCAGTTCCATTATCGCTTCTCAAAATTTTCATTTTTGTACTTAACTCATTTTCTACTCTATTCTTAAATTCCACAAATTTTTCAAATACTTCATTCTTATTCTTAATAAAATATACATGTACTCTCCGAGAAAAATCATCAATAAAGGTAACAAAATACCTTGCCCCTCCAATTGAAGTATGCTTCATAGGTCCACACACGTCACTGTGAATAAGCTCTAGCAGGCTGGTTGCACGGGAGCCTTCACTGGGGAACGGTTTTCTCGTTTGCTTGCCTTCAAGACAGGTAACACAAATAGAATTTTCTGTTCTTGGTGACAGCTTTACACCTTCTGTACAGTTAGGTATTTTATTAAGGCTAATGAAATTTAAGTGACCCATCCTCTGGTGCCATAGATAAGTATCATCATCAGTCTTAGCCATCATGACTTGCATATTTTGATTATCACGAGTATTTAACAGATATGTGTCATTAATTAATTCGGCCTTTGCAACTAACTTGTTACTCGGATTGTAAATTTGACAGCCATGTTCGGTAAATATTATTCTGCATCCACCTTTAATTATTTTGCTAACTGACAACAAATTTGTTTTTAATTCTGGTACATATAAAACATTCCTCACCTGTATTGAATCGGTGCTGCCATTGTTTGCATTTATTTTGATACATACATTACCGCAGCATTCAACCTTTAATACTTTGTTATTAGCAATTCTGATGCTCGGTACAGACGAGGGAATGATATCAGTGAGCCAGTCACGGTGCATGGTCATATGCATAGATGCCCCTGAATCAATATGCCAAGAATGAGAGTCGTTTGTTGTAGATGCTGAAAAAGCTGCAACATACCCTGTATTTTTATCTGTTTTTTTTTATTATTATCACTTGTCTTCTTATGCCAACAATTTTTACTGAGATGTCCGTACTTGTTACAATTAAAACATCTTGGGCCTTTCTTAATACTTTTGGGCTGATTATTTTTTGTGTTTGTATAAAGTGCGGTAGTGTCTGATGTCTTTACTTCCTGTAGTAATTTGTTTTTTACTAAATCAGCACTAATCTTTATACCGGAACTTTCTAAGCCCATTATCATGGGCCTATATATTTCTGGCAAACCTGCCAGCATTAATGTGCCCAACCACTCATCGTCCACATGGAATTTTATATTCCTTAACTTGTGCGCGGCCGTCATAATTTTGTTTACGTAGTCTTCGACTGAAATGCTACTTTCTAAATTGGTGTTAATGAGTTCTTTTAACCACTCGAACGATCGCGCGTCAAAAATCTTTTTTCTCCGATTGCTCGCGGTTTTTTGGCGACGATTTTGAATATTTTCCGCCAACATTAAAAAAATCATACCTCCGAATTTTAACATGAAGACATAAAACTGATTGTAGTGCTTTACAGCCAATGAATTCACCTATATTTTACTAATTATCCTATATTTTTAGAATTAATAGATAAATTATTAATCTTAAACTTTATAAATGCGCGAAATTTGTGTTTTTGTGATTTGAAATTGCCGCCAGTAGCAGTTTTAAATATCTTTATTGAATATTTTCTACGTTTTTATGTTCTCTATGGCCTGTTTGATAACCACAGATGCAAGAATATAATAGAAAAATAATTTTTTGGATGTTTATGATCTCTTCAAAAGTTTGGTCGGAAAATGATTTTGTAAAATTTGAGTGCGTGACGTGCGAAATTGAAATCACTGTATTATAATATTTAATGAATTTACCACAAAAACTGGTATTACATAAGGAAGATACATTAACTGCCTACAATTATTTATAAGGATAGTTGCCGTGTTGGCTTTATTTGATTCATTTGATGAATTATACAGAGAGCCTATTTCACGATGTCAAAATCATGGTGATACTTTTTCAATAATTGTAAATTAGAACTGGAGATTTGTAACCATGTTTTTATATAACGTGCAAAACAAGGAAATAAGGCTTAAAATGAAATATATATCATAGATATACACATTGCCAATATTTCAGAGGGATACTTTGCAAGTTGATGAAATCCACCAATATTTGACGAAAAATCACTTCTGACAGCTACCTTAAGGTCAAGCTACATAGGGTAAATCAGAATATGTAAAATGATGATGATGATAAAATTGTATATATATCAAACCTTTGTATGAGCGTCGAATGGCAAACAATATCATTGTGATAATTTTATATCTAAAAGCAAAGGTATCGAAAAAAAATGGTGGAGGGGAAAATAATTGATGGAACCCATAATTGATTTATTTAATTATTAAGCCCTAATATTCTTTTAAATCAATTAAATTAATATCACAGTTTTAGTTTTGTTTTTTTTTACATTAACTCCACACAGGAGGCCCTGAGGAAAATAATTTCCCTCAGGGCCTATGTCATCTGGGATGCTGTGTGGAGGGTCTTTTTGAGGAGAGGAAGGAATGAACATTGGTCTTGAAGAGACTCATGTTGTAGGACGGAGGAAACACAATAGTTACAATGAAAGAGCAGTATATTGATTTAAACATTGTTTACACACTTTATCATAATAAAAATGTATTCAATTTATATTGGTTTATTCATAATTTAAGAAAATCAATACATAATGTCATTGTGCCTCGATGTAGAGTGAGACTCAGTATCAGTGTCGTGTCGTCCGTCATATCTTCCGTTATGTCTTCCGTTATGTCTTCCGTCATGTCTTCCTGGTCTGGATTTGTCGATTCAGCCTGTCTGGAAATGGTCTTTCCCGTATAAATTTGGAATTTCCAAAGATAGCCAGTCTTGGACTCACAAAGCTCGTAATGGTAAGCCCACACTGCGGCCAACTTCAAACGTTTGGACGATCGTGTGGAGGGGTGTTCGTACGTTGGAAGTTCGAGTTGGAAGGTTGGAGTTCGCGTTGGCCCGGGATCGCCTTCGAGGCGATCCCGACGGCCAACTCACACGAACCAGCCTGCCGCAGCTGTCCACACCGTGCCGCGTACTATTAAAATGACTATATTATTACGGAGAGTGGTATAACAATTGTTTGAAAACATGTCGTGTATATAATTATATGATTATACGTACGTAATAATTGTAGGCAACTGAAAAAGATACAGCGTAGCTACAGCTGTTTCATGTCCGCCATTTTGGAGTATGGAATTCGGGGTTGGAGGGTTGGCCGCAGCGACCACACGATGGGCCAACCTTCCAACTCCGAACTGAGTTCGGAGTTGGAAGGTTGGCTTCAGTCTGGACGTAGCATAAGACTTTATACCCGCGCTGGCCGCTTTGGTTTTGATCACCTGGACGAATCCCTAACGGCCTTTATAGCAGAGTAAGGATTCATCCAGTGAGATGTCTTGCTCGGGCAGGTATAAAGTCTCAAACTTATTTGAGAGATGGTCCAAGACGGGCTGAATCTTTTGTAATCTTCGCACAGATAACGGTACACCAGAAGAAAGACTTTTATTGTTGGTGAAGTGAAGGAATTTTTTAATTGGAAGAAAACGATTATAATCCATGGCTCGGCTGAAATAAGGCATGGCGGTGAGTTTTTTTTTAATAGAAGTAGTCTTTTTCAACAGGAAGGGGACTAATACCTTGATACATTAAAATTGCCAAGAATACATACATTTCCTCTTTATTTGTGGGAACCCATTTATTGGTACGCGCATGGCGCTTAAATTGTTTTTTCGCAATCCATTGATCTGCATACTTGTTGGTCTCTCTCGTGATCAGTTCAATGACATCTGCATCAAAGATTTTAAGAAAGGCATTCACAAGTTTGCCCATTTCGTCGGTATTGAAAGTTGGTCCTGGCGTGCCTGTGAATGTCTCCCTTATCCCAGTAAAATGTGAGATATCTTTGGACCAATCGAAAGAGTAACCTTCAGGCGGCAGAATCGCATGCATTGCCTCACTATCTACCTGGTCTTGTCTACTAAAGTCTATGGCCATAGCGGAGTTAGGTGAAACGTTGATAATATTATGATAAGGTATTGGTGGCATGTAGAAGGTATCCTCATCGCTCTCTTTGTGGTCGACGTCGCTCATTCTGTCCATATCCATTTCTGAAACAACAGAAAACCCAAATTAATTTAACGTGTCTATATTACGATTACCCACTGCCTCTGGTACGGCTTTTGACTCGCAATACGATGGTCGCGGGATCGAATCCCGGCATGGGCAAATAAATTTGATTTGAATAATTAGTGTTATTTTCACACAAAATTCATTTAAAATAATATATAGTCTATTTGCGGCACGTTCCAGAGTGGAAGATACCCTCAGTATCGCCCTGATGTAAGACACCATTCAGAATTGAAAAGTTGCTTCAAATGGCTTTACCGTGTTTGGTGACCAGTTCTGAATAGCCAGGTACTTTCCCACCTCCCTCTTCCACACCTCCTTCCCCTCCCCGCTAACTTCAGCCTCACAACATACCCCGATTGGGGATGCCATAGTCTCACTGGCTCCAGCTGAGGCTCTTGTGAGGTATTCATATAAATAATAAAATAAAAAGTTAATCAAATACTTGAGGTGGGCAATGTCAGGAGTCAGAATAGCACAGTCAGGTAGGTATGGAATGAAGAAAAGAGTGTGTGTGCCAAGAACGAGTTGCATGGCGGTCCATCCTCTCTGCCTACCCCTGCAGGGAAATGGCGTGCAGGTGAGTTAGTTAGTTTTATAACTCACGGTTTCCAAGTACCGACTCTTCTTGATAGAGAGCTGCCTCGTCCACGTTGTCGGTTCTGCCCATGTCTGACTCTGAAATAATAGAAAACACAAATTTACAGTAGAATTCGGATATAATGACTTTGCATTTAACGGTCTACCGTTTTAAGCGACGATAATGGAAACTCTAGTAAGGTTTCATAGCTTTTAGTAGGAAAACATATCTGTTTAAAGTGACCAACTACTTAAAGCGACCTATTTTAATGATAATTTGTACGGTTACAAAACCCAACTACCAATACAGCCTCGCTTTTGACTAGGAAGCTCGACACAATGAGTCCCGTGAAGCGAAAGTGTTTTTTCAATTGATGAAAAAAGTGCTGTATTACACCGTTTCGAAGCCGGTGAATCTCATGTAACCCTCGCAAAGGAGTTCGGCATGTCTCATTTCTCATTCTACAATACCCGTTACAGAAAAAAAAGATAGAATCCCTGTTTAATGCCAATGTTTTGAAATGTAAGGCCCTCCGTTCATGGAGATACTTACAAACTATATGATTGTGACGAAACCACAAGTACTCTGCATATATACCACTCTTTAATGCTGGTTTCCGTACATGGCGCTATCCGGAATATACTGAACTTGATCATTTTTTACGTGCAGCCGTGGAGTTTACACGATGTCATATGACTTTTTCCCAACATCAATCCATGCCATCTCCACTAAATCCTTTCTTATGTATTCTGGTAAAGTATCGTTACATAAACATGCATTTTTTCTACTTCCAGAACAAATCTAACATTACTTTCATGTTCCGATGCCATTTCTGTCAAACGTCAAACGAAAAGTATCAGACACAAATGATGCAACGCGTCGCGTGCGTTCAGCACCGCCGCGCCGGTTGCGTGAAACTGATTTGATACCGACAGACGTCGCATAGCGCCCCGTACACGGTGCTACCAGCAAAATCGTACGGGGGGTACTTACGATCGGCGCATATGATACGCTCACGAGGATCGAGTAGCTTGTAAGTAGCGTCATGTATGGAGGCACTTAACGTTTCAGGACATTAACTCAAGTACAAATATATTATGCATTGTCATGTGTGAAACTATGATGTCGGTATTCACAATGCTGTGCGAAGTTCTTACTATCGAAAAAAAATTAGCCAAAACAAACTCAAATTTCAGACTTTTTACGTTAGTAACTACATATTTACTTGCATAGAATGTAGGTACATCATATCTTTTTGGATTACAGTACATTTTGTATGTTTGTTATGTGGAATTTTTAAGTACTATGCTTATCTCCTGCCAATATACCAACAGTGAAACTGTGCTAGGGACATCAATATAAAATATAGATAATTGATTTTATTTTGAGCCCCTGGTATGACATTTCAAAAAATAAACTCACCGTTCCCAAACGCCGACAATTCTTGGTAGAACGGCACGTCCACCCACAGCTCGCTGTGGTAGCCGGCTTCCGGAGAGAAGAGTTCCCCACACTGGAGTTCCCCACTCCGCGATGTCCCAGCTAACGGCTCCGGAGATGCTGCCTGGATTTGCGTAATTGGTGCATTGGGAGCCATTGATTGGGTCTGTGCGGGAGTGGACATCCACGGTGGTGGAACGGGTCTTGGCAATGGTGAAGGTGTCCCTTGTGAAAAGGGACACGTTATTCTCTCCGGAGAAGTAATTCTGAAAACATATACATAAATCATATGAATTGTTCTCATTCACGTGTGAAATAGTAAGTGCAGTATGTAAATAAAGAATAAAATTAGAACTCTGTACAATATGCACTGAATGTGCCAAATGGACAGAGCGCTGATCTTACCAACTCTCACTGTAACAGTGGAACTCACTGTAGCCGGAAGGAAGCAGGCAGGGCCCTAACAGCCTTTAGGGCCTTGACGCGATCCTCTCGCACCAGTAGCAAAGCAGGGTCACCGTTTAAATAAATACAAATATATGATGAATTCAACGGCCACAGCAAAGTACTTTCATAAAAAACATTAAAAAATACTAACACTCCAGACGAGGCTGCAATTGCAGCTCTGCGTTGACTCTCACGTCCACGTGCAGGTAGTCCGGCACCAGCTGGTACTCCATCTGCAGCTCGTACCCCACCTCTCTCTCTTCCTCTGCCACCTCTTGCAGTCAGCACCACTCTATATATTTTAAATTGAAAACAATTACTGTAATTAAGTACTTAAATGTTTAAATTTTGTTAAATGTTGCAGTAATAAAAATTTTTAAAATAATTATTTAAACCTGGGTCGTGGAGTGCTCCCTCTCCCGATAGCTGTTTCTGCACAAATTTGGTAAAAGTAAACAAATTAATTGATTATACAACTAAATAACCAAATTTTTATTGTGCGACGAAGGCTTTACACCATTTTACATCTAAAAAAAGTCAGACTTTTTGACATATGACATTAAATAATTGGACAGCAAATATCTGTATTAATAATGAACCAATTCAAATAAAACTTATATTTATCTCTTTGTTATGAATCACTCTGATTGAATAACTATATTTCAAATGCGCGAGTGCAGTATTTATGAAATTATTGTAAATCAAAAACAGATGACGTCTTCAGTCGACGCATTTTTACACAAAAACATCCATCAAAACAATATATTACGAACAAACGAATTAAAAACGCATTTCAAAGATAGATAATTCAATCATGATAACACAGATATATAATTATGCGTTAAAAACCCAATAAATGAATTACTTACGGCATTTTAGGTAGAGACCATAATTCGTCGAAATAGTCAAAAGTTTTATTTTGTTGTTTGACAGGACGCCTTAGAAAACCGCGAAATCTTATTAAATAACACTTCAAAGACAACCGATAAGGTCATAGACATAAAGAATATTTTATCAGCTATTCGATAAAACAAATAGCTGGCCATGGAAAGGTTTTAAATAATTATAATAAATATTTTACGAATGGTAGAAAAATCGGTCGATTTTTCGACCGATATCAATCGCAGAAAAATAAAAGTGGTCAATTTTTCGACCGAAATCGTTCCAGTGGTTAATAAACCCACTTTTCGAGTCAATCCACTGTCCTCGAATGCCTTTGCCAAATTTTCCCATACCTGTTTTGCATTTTCGGCTTCTTGAATGTGTACATATAAAATCGGGTCCACTAATAATATTAACTTTGACTTGGCTTTGATGTCTTGTTTAACTGAATTAGAATCTGTAGCCACTGGTTCTTTCAAAATACAACAATATAAATCTTCATGTTGTAGGTATGCTTTGACCGCAAAACTCCAACTTGCCCAATTGTCACGACCAGTCAACTTCTCAATCGACATCATTGAATTATTTCCAGCCATATTTATATTTAAACATTCAACAGTAAGTAATAGATGTCTGAAAAGAAAAAAATCACTCGCGAGCGCGGTAACCAAAGTGAGGTTATACTCGCAGTTTTCACTATTTTTTTTTTTGTAATTATCACTCAAAACACAAAAATAACTGTAAACGGCAGGCTTGGGGCGGCCCATAACCTAATGAAATGTAAGAAAAGGCAGTTAAGACTTTAGAACTATTTATTTTATAATTAGACAACGTAAAAGATCGTAAATGACAGTGCACAAACAATGTAGGTAGAACTGACAGTGCACTAAAACAAAAGCTAGAGGGCGTTCATACTTCCATCAATTGAAAATAACATATATAATGCCCAAATATCAATGTGTTTAACACAAACCTTGCTAAATTCACAGCATTCATACAAAAATAACACTCAGTGAATACCGCACAAGAATCTCAACTACTCCCGTCTGGAGCCAGTGAGACTATGGCATCCCCAATTGGGGTATGTTGTGAGGCTGAAGGTAGTGGGGAGGGGAAGGAGGTGGGGAAGAGGAAGGTTGGGAAGTACATGGCTATTCAGATCTGGTCACCAAACACTTACACCAGTGGTCTTACACCAGGGCGATACTGATAGTATCTTCCACTCTGGAACATGCCGCAAATATACTATATATTATTTTAAATGAATTAATTGTGAAATAACACAAATTAATCAAATAAAATTTATTTGCGCATGCCGGGTTCGAACCCGCGACCTCCGGATTGTGAGTCAAAAGTCTTACCCACTGGACTACGGAGGTCGTCACATGTGTATCTAAAAACTTAATATTTCATTGATTTCTTTATTTATATTTTTTTTACTTCATGACGTTTTCTGTTTTACTTTTAGCAGTTCGAATTTAATTTTGAAAAAAAAATATTTAATTGATTTTGATATGTATGAAAAAATGTTGAATCTGTAGATATTAGAGTTATATATATATAATAGGTACATATTTATAAATTTTAAATTTTAAAAATGTATAAATATGTAACTAAAATATAAGCACCTGTTGACAAGCCGATTCAATTGGCTTAGCAGGACTTTTTTGTTGATTATAATATTATGAATTATCTATTATTTCAATAAAAAAAAATTAAAAAAAATAAAAATTTAAATGTAAACCATGGAAAAATTTCATCAAACACTTTTTGTAGATTTCAGTAAGAAGATGCACATTACCAGAATTGTTTATTTGGCACACACTCCTCGCCTCGTTCACATTCATACGTCGCCTCATACATGCTCTTCTATTATTCTGACTCTTGGCATGGCCCGACTCAAGTATCTGATTCACTTGGTCGTGCCATATCTTTCTCGGGCGTCCCCGACTTGTTCTACCATTCACATTTGCGTCATATATTCTCCTTACACTCCTTTCCGCGTTCATTCGCGCTACAGCCTTGCATTATTTGCGGATCTCCAAGTTTGTCACACGATCATACATGGTTCAACCACACATACGCCTTCATTTTATTAGTCAATGATGTAAATATCCTTATCACTGTCATAAATGAATTTATAAAGACTGTTTATAGCGCTTTTAAATAAAATAATAGAAATAAAAATAATTCTTTGGATATTGTGAAATTTCGCACAAATTTTGTCGATAATGATTATAATCTTTGTATTGCGCCAACTTTTGCAATAATTTTCATAAAAAACGGTGACGAAAAATCATTTTATCACTATCAGATCATAAATGGACTAAAAAAATGTTTGATGTGGTATCTTTCACGATTATCTCGCACATGGTCAAATGGACACATTAAGTTTTGTATAAAACGTTTGATAATCAGTTCTCACCCAAAAATCAAATAGTTTCTACGTGAACAGCCTTAATAAATATGGCTTTTACAATATTCCGGAGCTTAAACAATAGTTTAATTTTAATTTGTGTTATTACATTGTTTACAAAATGTGAAGCCAATGAGTTGACCGATTATGAAGAAGAAGAGTTTAACGAATTTGTTCAAGGTGGCCTTTTGAGACATATTTCAAAAAGCATCGACGGTAGGGATGATGGGAATTATATCAACTGTGTGCGGGATTTGGTGGCGTGGTCGCAAGGCTTCACATCTTTAGAAACATGGGCCTTGAAAAGTAAGCGAGTATTTCATTACTTCTTTGCAAGATATTGTGTTGGTACTTTTTTGTGGTTTTTAAATTCACTCCAATAATAAATACATTTTGTAAATGTCACATTATTGAAAAAAATATTAACCATCCTTTAAGTTGACATGTGATTCTTCGAAAATAATTCCGTTTTTGGCAGATGATTGATGATTGGTTAGCTCAGTGTTTCCAAAACATTGTTCTGCAGTGGCCCTGTAATTTTCACACCACCCCTTTGTGACCCACTTAATACTTTTAAACCCCAGCTGGTTCCATTGGGTAAAATAATACACATTTATTAATGAGTTTATTTATTGTTCTGTAATACGTGGTGGAATTATATTGTATTAAATTGAAATTAAAACAATTTTTTTAACTTATTTCCAAATATTTATTTAACCAGTACCGGTTTCATCTTATTATGGACATGATAGGATGAAACCGGTACTGGTTAAATAAATATGTGGAAATAAGTTAAAAAATTGTTTTAATTTCAATTTAATACATTTATTAATGGTAAAAATGTTTAATTAACATTACATATTTTGGTATCGCCAATTTAGTCACTAAATTTTAGTGCGAAGTATGGAGCTGCTGCTTAATTGTTACTAAAGAATCCAAGTTCGACGAAAATGACGAAATTTTTATCCAAAGGTCTGGTTCCACTTCAAGTCGGTTTCTATATTTATTTTTAAGGTAAACTTTTGTTGAAAATCCAGCTTCACATTTATAAGTTGTGAGAAAAAGCATTTCAAAAGTAATTGCTTGATGAGCTAATTTTGTGTATTCTTGACGACAAGATTACCAAAAATCTATCAATTTTCTTAATCTTGTGTCAAATATATCCTTGAGTAATGTGTCAGTTGACAGTTCAGTCGACATCTGAATCTGGCAATTATTGGTGGCAAATTAGTTTCTTAATCTTGTGTCAAATATATCCTTGAGTAATGTGTCAGTTGACAGTTCAGTCGACATCTGAATCTGGCAATTATTGGTGGCAAATTAGTTTCTTAATCTTGTGTCAAATATATCCTTGAGTAATGTGTCAGTTGACAGTTCAGTCGACATCTGAATCTGGCAATTATTGGTGGCAAATTAGTTTCTTAATCTTGTGTCAAATATATCCTTGAGTAATGTGTCAGTTGACAGTTCAGTCGACATCTGAATCTGGCAATTATTGGTGGCAAATTAGTTTCTTAATCTTGTGTCAAATATATCCTTGAGTAATGTGTCAGTTGACAGTTCAGTCGACATCTGAATCTGGCAATTATTGGTGGCAAATTAGTTTCTTAATCTTGTGTCAAATATATCCTTGAGTAATGTGTCAGTTGACAGTTCAGTCGACATCTGAATCTGGCAATTATTGGTGGCAAATTAGTTTCTTAATCTTGTGTCAAATATATCCTTGAGTAATGTGTCAGTTGACAGTTCAGTCGACATCTGAATCTGGCAATTATTGGTGGCAAATTAGTTTCTTAATCTTGTGTCAAATATATCCTTGAGTAATGTGTCAGTTGACAGTTCAGTCGACATCTGAATCTGGCAATTATTGGTGGCAAATTAGTTTCTTAATCTTGTGTCAAATATATCCTTGAGTAATGTGTCAGTTGACAGTTCAGTCGACATCTGAATCTGGCAATTATTGGTGGCAAATTAGTTTGTAAATGGGTTTCTTATCCAAGCTTTGTTGCTGTCGATTGGAGGAAAATAATCTTGAAGATTCCTCTCCAGTCCTAATAAATGTTCTTTAATTTGAGTTAAGATGTTTTGTGGCAATGCAATCATGTTGTTCTCTTTTTATATTTCACTTTAATTACTAAATGCTTTGAAGTTCCCTATTTCCGCGCATTGTGCCCACACATTAAGCTTTTTTTCTTGCAGCTTCCACCTTATCTTAAAACAAGGCGGGAATGTTGCGACCCGGTATTTTATTTTGATGTCCCGGTACCGGATCGCAACCCGGCAAATAGGAAACCCTGGATTAGCTCATTATATGTTAATTAATATAATAAACTGATAAATTATTTTTAAATATTTGGTGGGGATTGAAGTGTTCCGTTCCAACTGTTAAATCTGTGGGATAGTAAATTTCCAAAAAACAGCAATTTTTTAAATCATGGCTTGTGTGATTATTTTTTGATATACGCCTATATATAAAATTTTCAAATAAATAATTGAACTAACTAGATGATGGACCGTCAAACAATTCGGCCTTGGCACGCACTCCTCACCTCATTCACAATAATTATTCACAAATCTTCTCATTCTATTATTCTATTGACATGGCCCGACTCAAGTACCTGATTCACTTGATCGTGCCATTTAATATTCTACCGTTCACATTTGCATCACATATTCTTCTTACATACTCTTCGTTCATTCGCTCCACATGCTCAAACCATCTGAGCGTCCCTATCTTAATCTTACTCATTACCCATAAATCAGTCTCGCATTATTTGCGGGTCTCCACATTTCTCACATGATCATACAGGAATCTCACTTCTACAGCATTCAGTATACTTTCATCCTTCCTCTGCAAGTTCCACACCTCACCTTTTCAAATATTGTCGGGTTATTCGTAACCGGGAATGTTTGTCTTTCTTAAAAAAAAAATGTTATAAAAAATTGGTGTTCACAAAATTATTGTTTTATTCAAAACTAAATTATTCCGAACAAGTACATAACTTTTTTTAATATCATCATCTTTTTTACGACCAAACAGTTTCAACAGAAAACAATTAATGAATAATAATTAAATAAATGAAGACAATATAAGCGAAACTCAATCGAAAATCTGGAAACAGAAAAATCAGAAAAACATATTGACACCTCTGTTGAGTTGAGAAGGACCTCTTGCTTTCCGGGCAAAGCGCTAACCACTGCGCCACGGTGTCAGAGGTGTCAATATGTTTTTCTGATTTTTCTGTTTCCAGATTTTCGATTGAGTTTCGCTTATATTGTCTTCATTTATTTAAATATTACAATTTGAGGTTTTACTCATAAAGTTAAAATTAAAAATAAAAGAATAATAATTATTTACTTTAAAAGGATTTTATTTTTACTATAATTATTTAAGTAATAATAAAATCCTTTCATAAAGTGAATACCGCAAAAGACTCGCGACTGATCCCAACCGCCTGGAGTCAGTGAGACTATGGCATCCCCAATCGGGGTAATGTTGTGGGGCTAAAACAGAAGATAGTTGGAGGAGAAGAAGATGGGAATAGAAAGGTGGGGAAGTACTTGGCTATTCAAATCTGGTAACCAAACACGGCTAAAGCCATTTCAAGCAACGTTACAATTCTAGGTGGTGGTCTTACACCTGAACGATTCTTCACGAGTAACTTCCACTCTACAACGTGCCGCAAATATAAATACTATATATTATTTTAAATTTTGTGAAATAACACAAATTAATTTTAAAAAATTACTTGTGCACGTTGGGTTTGTGCCCGTGGCCTCCGCAATCCAAGTCGAGATCCTTACCCCTCGACCACGGAGGCCTTCTAGAAGGCTTTTTATAAAGTGTGTGGTTGAAAGTTATTCATATGAGGTATTTCATAACGCTGATGGATTTCATACTTATTTGTGTTCCAATTGACCTTGCAAATCGGAGGAATCCAGATTTTGGACTTCCGCACATTAAGTGTACTTACATATACGGTGGACTAAGTCAAGTACCGCAATATCGCCAGTCTATCAACAACCATCGTAAAAAATCGTAACATGATATTTTGCTCTCCGTTGAAATGTTATTTTTATCAATCGGAAGTGTGTAATACGAAGCATTATATCGCCGTCTTTATCAAATGCTATGTGTGAACCGCTCAATCGTTTCATGACTCGACTTTATCGTGGTTCTTATACACCTGTGACCATCGCCGAATGGAGATTAAGCCACGAGACACAACAGTGAGTATTGCTTAATTGTGTATACCGGATCTTGTTTGGTGATCGGCCATAATTCGTATCGAAGTCCATAAGCGTTTTATTTAGCAAGGAGTAGCAGCAAGATTATTCTAAAACCACGTGCATAGTCACGATTCATTGGTGCCGAAACTCAGCGAACCTATAGAAAAATAAATTCTTTCTTTGACAAAACGAAAGAATGCTATAAAATATTACGTGAATTGAAATGTCATTTCGAAGAACGAATTCAAACAGTGAATCGTAGAATTAGTTTACCTAGTTTCTTAATTATTAACGACCTACCCTGTATTTAAATTATAACGAATTCTATTTTTTAATTCATAACGTTTTCTTGATTATTTCATTTGTACGTTTGATTATTTTTAAAAAAATGGCTTGGACTTTACAAGGGTTGCGTCGTATACGGAACGTAGCTTTTAGTAGAAAAAACAAAATGTTTGAAGTCGGTCAAAGCGTTTTGCAAGATGCAACCAATTACCCATTATTTTTAGCGTATTATACGAAGTTGCAAAATATTGTTAATGATTTTGAAACCCTTCACGCTGACATCTTAGCTTTAGATGAGGCAAACAAGGACATTGAAAATCAAGTTCGCGAAGCTTTAGATAATGTTTATTTCGAAATTGTCGTAATTCACAAGGAATTAACGAATCAATCTTTCGAATCGGAGCCCGCGAAAATTATCGTACCAAACCAAAATTTTTCAACATTTCGTGATCAAGCTGTCATAAAACAAACGTCATCGCTGACTTGTGACACGATGAAGGCAAAACCTGAAATCAAAGGGTCCTTGACTGACTTTTTGACTTTTTGAAATATTGGCATACAGAGCTCCGAATTCATCATCATGAATTTATGTTAATGGTTGTAGAAGAAAGTGGGTCCTTGTCTGCGTTCACTTCAAAGTGCGCGTTTTGCAAGGGAATTCACCATATCGCTAAGTGCAAATCATTTGCACTCAAATCGGTTCAGGAACGTGCTCAATTCGCCAAGGCACACCATTGGTGCCTGAATTGTCTCACGCCTTCTCATTCTCTCACAAATTGCAAATCTGTGTTTAATTGTCAGAAATGTCATCGTAAGCACCACACTCTTCTTCATAGGGAAGACAACATTTCTGGTGAAGAGGAGTACCAACGACGCACCACGTTTACGATTCAAGGAGCTTCTATCTCTGACCCTCCAGTTCTTTTCCTCACTAACTTCGGTTACAGCTCCATCGTACGTTTGCCTACTGCTCGTATTAGCAATCGTGATCCATCCGGCAGTTTTCAAACGTTTCGTGCGTTAACCGATTCAGACAGTCAAGCACACTTCGTATACAATCGCACTGCCGAGCGTCCAGTCAGCTCTCAGCAAATCTGTGGCTTAGGCCAATCTTCTTAAACCGCGTCAGGCGTCACTAATTTCGATGTCGATGTTGAGGGACGAACTATCTTCAACACGAAGTTACTTCCATTGCCAAAAATTCATTCCGACCAATTCATGACTTCTTGTCATCTGTTCCAAGACATACTTCATGCCAACTCTGACTGTCACAATTAACGGGTGATCTTCACCAGCCTTCAGCTATCAATTCACCAATCAGTTGGCTTCCTCTGGATTCTGTTGGTTTTGCTAACGATCGTCAAACAAACTCCTTCATCGAAACCAACCAGTATCATCTTCCAGAAGAAGTCAAGAGACTGAGGGATTTGTACATATTTTCTCAGTCTTCACAGTAGCCTATACATATAATTCATCGTAGCCTTACCTTTTGGAGAAAAGGATAAGGATATCGCTTCCCCAGGTTCGCGCGAAGCCTCTTTTCGCATGATTCTTTCACTCGAACGTAAACAGACATTAAAGCTCAGTTTACGTGAACCGTACTTCGCTTTCATGACTGACTACTTGCACAGTGGTCATATGACACGTGTTCCTGGAAAAGATTTACTCAAGGAAATACATCACATACTTCGTCATTGCATTCTTCGTCCGGGCACCGTTACCACTAAGTTGCGAATGGTCTTCGATGCCTTGGTGACGGAGGTGAATGAATCATCGTCAAATGATGCCTTCTTTATCGTTCCCAAGTTTCAAACGAACATTGCTGAACTTCTGCAAATCTTTCGTTCACCATCTGTGGTGTTCTTTGCTGAGGTACGGTAAATGTATCGCCAAATTTCCTTCAAGAGCCAAATCGCGCGTTATCAAATGATCGGAATCTACCCCAGATTACCCATTTCACCCTGTGTCTTCTGATATTTCTGCTTTTATTCTGTCCTATCGTATTATCAGATTGTTGACAGAAAAGAAAGGTTACGAATTATCACTCACACGCCACGCGATCACTTCGGATGCAAATATCGATTCTATCAAGCTCAACAAAGTCATCGAACATACCAAACGAGGTCAACTTGAACTGCAGAAGTGGGATAATTCTAATAACCGAACAATCTTATCGTACACTTTTGGATACACCTGTGACCGTCGCCAAATGGAGATCAAGCCACGAGACACAACAGTGAGTATTGCTTAATTGTGAATACCGGATCTTGTTTGGTGATCGGGCATAATTCGTATCGAAGTCCATAAGCATTTTATTTAGCAAGGAGTAGCCGCAAGATTATTCTAAAACCCCGTGCATAGTCACGATTCATGAGGTATTAGTGCAAAGGTTCCTTTTTTTAGAGCTATTGCACAATTCAAATAGATCTACGGACAATAATGCAATTGATTGTAATTGGCAATCATTGTATTAGTGTCTCGATATAAAACAAAATAGTTCTCAACAGCGAAATTTAAGACTAAATAATAATTGAAGGTTTGATCCGATAAAATATTGAAAGAAGTTACATACACACAAAAATTCAAACAAGAAAATACAATCGAACATCTAAACATTAACTTAAAAAAAGTAGACGCCAATACAAATAAAGAAACTATAGCAAATCATGTAAATAACTTCTTCGCAAGTATAGGAAAAGTCTTAGCGAACCGTAAAATTCTCAACACAAACACAATAACACAAAAAAAAACAGTTCAAACATCAATACACAACCAACACAACACAGATTTGCAATAAAAACAACTTCGGAAGAGAAAATTGACAAAATAATAAACATTATTGTAGAAAGCAATCACTTTGTGGTTTGACATATTTAATAAAATAAAATACTTTTTTGTTTAAAACCACGATATTTATTAATTTTTTAACCGACCGGTTTCGCTTTACTTAAGCATCTTCAGGGTACAAATTAATACTAAACAAGAAAAACATAGTGTGTGCTTATATATAATAAAATATAGAGGGAGACAACACGATACAAATAAACGGTCATAAAATACATTAACATAACTACTCAAGTAATGGGAAAAAACAGAAAGATAATTATGTAGACTAATGGGTTATAATAATAAATTTGGAGAAACAAAGCATCAACTGGCATGGTGGTAGGGAGCACTGGGAATTTTTATTTTTAAGGGTTTATTGGAAACAGACCTAATATAGGACTACTTGATATGTCTAATTGATTATTAAGTATATGACTTTTGGTTTTTACAGCTTTTTTTATTTCTAGCGCCTCTAGAGTGTTTAGTTTGTTACCATGCCCGTTTTTGTGTAAGATGTTAGCACCGGTGCTATGACAGAACGTATGATCTTTATCGATCAAATGATTTGCGAATTCTAAGGATTGGAAAAATGCATACAACATAGTGAATTTAGGAATCACGCGAGTGAAATCATGGCTAGACTCAAACACGTTTACACTAAACATATCGAAAACAAAATTCACAACGTACAGTATAAATAGCACAGGACAGCCAAAAATAATACAAACACCATTAAAATACACGAATGTTTAAACACCAACATCTGCGTTTGCCCTCCTCTAGAAAAAAAAGAACAAATAAAGTATCTAGGAATCATAATAGACCATAACCTTAGATGGACACAGCACATCAAACAAGTCACAAATAAACTCCTCAAAACGATACACATTTTCCTAAACATAAGAAACTTATACAAAATACAACAAATGAAAACAATATATTTTGCTCTATGTCAGTCTATAATAGAATATGAAATAATTGCTTGGGGAGGAGCAACAAACTCAGCTATCGAACACCTGGAAATTGCGCAGAAAACGATCTTAAAGGTAATACTTAAAAAACATAGACTTACTGATACAGACCAAATATTCAACCGTTGTGACGTACTAGACATACGACAACTATACGTTAAATCGCTACTAAATTACATTTTTGACCAAAAAACCAACCTTCAATAAACACAAAATATCACGAACAGACCAGTTAGACAAGCATACAAAGAAAACTTAAAAACTCCGACGGTAAATACAAGTTTTGGACAAAGACACTACCAATATCACGCTATAAAAGCATTCAACAGTCTAACACTTGAAAATAAAATTGAGGAAAACAAAAATAAATTCCGACACAAAATTACAAAATGGATTAAAGACCAAAATAGACAATACTACCAAAATATCATAGCATAAAATAAAAATAAAACATACAAATAACACACAAAACCAACATAAAACACAAACACCCACAAACACACAACACTTATTAAAAATATCGTTTTTAACCTTATATAATATTATTTATTTTTATATTTACGTTAATTTTAAATCTCTACTTTTTAAGTTTAATTTATCTTAATCGTGTGTTTTTTATTTACTTTTTTCCGTTTTTTTCACCAATATTATACGTGTATAATTTTGTATATGAAATGGAGGCCTCAGCACGGGTAAACCACCCAGTGAGGCCAACATCATTGAATTGTGTATAAAATGTAAATATATTGCATCAAATAAATAAATAACCTCTAAAACCAAACCAGTAAAAGGCACTTCATGAAGAAATAACTCGAAGACACACCTATCTACGCCTTTATTTTATTACATTCTATTTTTAAGAACTAAATACCTACTTATACGGGTTGTTTCAATATTTCCAGTGTTAGACGCGGGAGGAAGACCACCCCACGGCCTGCTGGAAGGAAACATCAACAGTGTGGGAATGTTTGAGGAGTGCCTTGGAATCAGCCACAAGACGAATAATTCCAGGATCATCAAGGGGAAGTACTGCCTGGCCAGGTTCCCACTTCCTCTTTCAATCCTTGGAAGGAATGAGATGCTTTCAACGTCCCCCAAGGCAGTGATGGGAGGCACTCTACAAAACAATCAAAGGTATTAAAACATGTTTTTAAAATATAAAACAGTTGAGTAAAATCAAAATTTATTACAAGTAACATTAAATTAAATTAGAATACAAGTCTCTGAATTTTTTTTCTGTTAGAGGAATCGTATTGTATAATATTGAAAATTATCAATTTATACTGGCTGATTTCTTGCACAGGGAAAGGATTTATCATAAACAATAATTATTATTTTTACAAAATTAAAAAAAAGAGCAGGTAGAGCAGTATGTGGTCCGGTACTGAAGCCTCGGACTAATTATGCCGCTACGCAAGGGACCGAAGACCGACAGCTCTCCCGGCCAGGGAGAATCACTAAATATCAGGGAACAAGATTCACTTAAAATGAAAAAAACTCCAAAAATAATGGAGTAATCATCACGTATTTCGTCGGAATTCCCAATCATTATTGGACGACAATCACTACGAGGAAATGATAAGGACCGCTAAAATCTGTAGAGAGAGTGAGTCATGATTGTGATGATTGATGTTGTCTGTCATTATTGGAAACTAATCCCAAAGCGGTGATATGAATTGGTTTTATAGTGAAAATCTCCAATGCTGATATCAAAAGAATTAAGTAAATGCTGTGATTGCTATCCCAAAAATTATAAATTATGATTATTATTAACACGTAGGAAAAAACGAGATAAATTGTTCCACGATAAACAATAGGATTTGTCATTGTGAATGACGAATAGAATAAATCTGATTTTGCAGTTAGGATTGTTGTAAACGGATATTTTCAAAAAGAACCATTGAATTTTCAAACAGCAACCCCGATGAGAAAATGTCAAAAAGAAAATGAACAAATACAACATGCACAGCTGTTTATAGCTTCATACAGCTTTCACGGCTTTCACAGCAGCGCATTTATGAACTTATATGAAAAAAATAATGTTTCGTAATTTTTGTTGAGAAACTGTTTACGAACAAATTCCAATGTTTTATGGGGTCTCCTGAATATACCCTGTAATGCCTTTGACCTAAATACTATTGGAATGCAAATCGGGGCGGGGCGCAGCGTGGCGCGGGGCAGAATACCAGTTCAACCAATATACAGGCTTTTGCATTTGGTTCCAAGACTTTGACTGAGACAAAAAATTGGTTATTATAGAGTATATTTGGGAGACGGGTATGGGTACCGCTGGCCCAAGAACCATTTATTGAATAACCAACACCTCTGCCATAGTTAGGTCCCTCAAGTGGTTCGCTACGTTTGGTGACAGCGGGGGTGCCCGGGTTCATGGGGTGAGGTTTGTCCAGGTCTTGATGGCCGATGCGTCTGCCGTGTGGTGGGCAGAGAAACATTTTATTTGACTTTTAGGTTGAGGAAGGTCTTTCATCCTATCCAGTCGGAATCTCTTGACCCATCGCCTTGTACCGCAGTTAGAGGGATGGATTCATACGTCCGACACTTCTGGACACACTGACCCCCAGATTCCTACCCACCACTCACACCTATTTCTTTCTTAAAACTTCCTCTCCTTCCTTTCCTTAAAAAACCCTCCATACATCCACCCCTAAGATGACGTAGGCCCTGAGGGAAGTTATTTTCCTAAGGGTCTCCTGTGTGGCGCTGTGTGTAACTTTTATTTTTTTTAGTTTTTCCCGATGGAACTTATAATGCGAGCAAAACGTACCTAATAATAATATTTTCTCAGAATTATGAACTCAGGGCCAAAAGGCTACTACTTCAACTTGGCAGTGTGTTTTCCGGCATCCTGTGAGGCAAGCTTTGTGGAAACAACCCTGACCGCCGCATTGACAGCTTCTAATATATCCTTATCTATTTTCTCAGAATTATGAACTCAGGGCCAAAAGGCTACTACTTCAACTTGGCAGTGTGTTTTCCGGCATCCTGTGAGGCAAGCTTTGTGGAAACAACCCTGGCCGCCGCATTGACAGCTTCTAATATATCCTTATCTATGGAACTGCCAGGGGAATATTGCTATTCAGATGATCCTAAGCCTTGGGAAGCAGGAGAAATAGTTGCACTGTAAGTATTCCTTTATCAATCTTCTTCTCATAGATAAACACCATGTTATTTCTAATATTATGAAATGATTGTATCATATATATTTTTTATTTATTTATTTGCAAATGATGTTTGAAAGAGAAACGGATGGCCGTTTATCATGGTGTGCACATGAGGTCATGTAATATTAGGGTATTATATTATATATATCAACGTACTTAAATATTTGATATAAATGAAGTAGATAACATTATAAATTGTGATTAAATTGCACTTTACCTGTTAAGACGTTAGTATACACTCTATAATAAAGAATCTATATCATTCGGTATTTAAATAATTTGCGTGTTAAAAAATACGAAATGTAAACAATGATCGACATACCAAAACCAAGAGAATAAAGGAAAAACACACTGGGCCATCCAACGACATCTTTACAAGGACATCTTTATTAAGACATCTTTACAATCCATACATTTTCTATTAAAATAGATAAGGCTGGTTTCCTGCGACCGTTTCCACAAGCAACATCCGAAACATTTTGTTTTTGGGGTTGTGGCTGTCAACATTTTATTTGCAGACTCCTTGTTCTTGTTTCCCGTGGCCGATGGAAAACATTCTCCCCGTTAGTAAGGTGGGTAAGGCAGGAAGTGGTGGGGATTGTTTCATTTTTTGACAATCACCGCGGAGTTACGGACCATGCACGGAGTATAAATCATATGAGTTTTTAAGGTTAAGCGCACTCAGCGAGCTTAAAGAATTGCGAGTTTAATGAATTGAATATAAATAATGTTGTAATGGATGATTGTTTCTAATTAATGGTGATTGTTTCATGAACTCACCTATAAATAAAGTCTTTAAAATTATTGTAGAAGGCCCAACAAACCCATGGAATAATTTTCAATTCGATTCAATTCTATTCAATTTATGATATTAATTGTTGTTTTTAAATTCATAAATGATAGGTATTGATGTTTGCGAATCGTCAGTATCCAGAAATCTTAATATAATTCCAAATTGGTATCAGAGAAGCGAAAGAAGTTATCCAATCCAAATCGGTCTTCTAATCCTACTTCCGGAAAAATACTTAGTAATTTATTTTAATTGTATATTTCGAGTCCGTTATGTACGGTGTTTGCTCCCTGATGTAGTATCTACGAGCTTATCGCTAAAAACGTAAACACCCCTTCCTCATCAGAACTCATATTGACAATTTTTGACATCTACGTAATTATTTACGTAGATGTCAAAGTGTGCGGTGCGTCTGAACGTCTACACCACAGACAACGAAAAATGTGTGTGGCCACGCACACATGACCCAATTTTTCAACAAACGCAGGAGATGTAATTTATTTATTTATTTATTGTTCTTATACGCCCGTAGGGGCTTTTACATAGATTATAAAATAATATTTAAGATATCGAGGATTACACATACATAGAATTTATATCAAACGTTATAAAAGTGAAAAAACTTTTAAGAATATACAAGTAGTTTTTAAAGAAAAAACCACTTGTATATTCTTGCTTAAAACTGTGAAATATTTTAAACAATGTAATATTTAACAATACCATAGAACAAAATATAATATAAAACATTACAATAACACATCAAATCGTTAAATATATTATACCCACATTACAATAATTTGTAGGATTCCACAAAGTGTTGGTTTAAATTGCATTTTAGAATGTAAAGGGAATCAGCGAATATATCTACAATACCACCAAACTTGTTGCCTAAATCATGCATCCTATTGGTAAGTGAGTGTGATTGATAGTTGGTTGTGTATGTGTTGCAAAAGAATGTTATATTTTGTCTAGTATTCCTTGTCGGTACATGGAGTTTAATACTAGAAACGATGGCAGGGCTGTCAATTAGGTTGTTCATAACTCTGTACAATAAAATTAGGTCTGAAATAATTCTTCTGTCAGACAGCGTAATTAAATTTAGTCGATTCATTAAACTTAAATAATTAATGTTTTCTATTGGAATTTTGAGTTTGAAATTTAAGTACCTAAGAAATTTGTGTTGAACACGTTCTATTTTGTTAGAGTGTACTTTATAGAAAGGGGACCAAATAGGTGAATTATATTCTACTTGACATCTAACTAATGAAATGTAGAGTGTTTTCATGCAATCCATGGACTTAAAATCAGTTAGGGTTCTACAAAGGAAGCCAAGAATCTTTAAAGCCTTATTAGTTATATCATCTATATGTGCTGTGAATGTTAAGTTTGAATCGAATATAACTCCCAAGTCGCGAATTTGTAATACTGGTGTTAATTTAACATTATTTAAATTATATTCATGTAAAATATGAGAATGAGTTCTGGAAAATCGTATTACTTGACATTTCTCAATATTCAAAAATAACATATTTTGTTCGCACCATTTAAAAAATTCATCTAAATTAGCTTGTAAAATTAGGCAATCATATATATTTCGTATTCTTTTAAACAATTTTAGATCATCTGCAAAAAGTAGGACTTGTACATCTTTAAATATGTTTACAATGTCATTAATGAATATTAAGAAGAATATTGGGCCGAGGTGGGACCCTTGCGGGACACCACTTGTGGCCTCGAATACATAGGATTCTATAAAATTAATCCTGACACTAAGCACTCTATTACTGAGGTAACTGATAATCCATGTCAATAAACTTCCTTTGATGCCTAACAGTCGGAGTTTGGATATAAGAATGTGATGTCGAACCTTATCAAATGCTTTACTGAAATCGGTGTATATAGAATCCACTTGTTGTTTCAGACTAAGGGATTCGGATATGTAATTATTATAGATAGTTAAATTACTTAAGGTAGATCGACCTCTGATAAAGCCATGTTGGTTAGGAACAATAATATTGTTGATAGGTTTTACAATGGTATCTAATACTAATGACTCGAAAAGTTTGGGTAAAGCAGACATAATACAAATAGGTCTATAGTTTGATATATCGCTTTTGTCACCTTTTTTATGAATAGGCGTTAAATAACTCTTTTTCCACAGAGCCGGAAAACAGCCAGATGCTAAGGATTTGTTAAAAAGTTTGTGTAAGGGATATATCAAACTATCAATGCAAGTTATTAAAAATATGGGAGGAATACCATCCGGTCCAGCAGATTTATTACTATCTAATGCGTTTATGCCCCTTTCTATAGATTCTAATTTTATGAAACATTGACTTAGGTTTAATGACTCTTCCACTGAAGCACTGGAGACTGCATTGACGGGAATATCTTTGTCGTAAACACTTTTAAATGAGTCAGCAAAGAGATTAACTATACCCTCGATACTGTCGGCACATTTTCCTTTAAAATACATGCTATTAGGATATCCACAGTTGTCGTTTCGCTGAGATTTAGTAAAATTCCAAAATTTTTTCACATTGTGACGACGTACCTCATTTTCTATTACTTTAACATAGTTATTATAGCATTTTATTGATAATTCTTTACATTGTTTTCGTAGTTTAGTAAATGTTATATAATCGTTAGGATTTCTGGTCTGTTTATATTTTCTGTGGATACATTTTTTTTTATTAATTAAATTAGTTAATTCCCTTGAAAACCATTTCGGATAATTATATGATGTGAAGCTAACCCTGGGAACAAATTGTTCTATAGAGGTATTTAAAATCGTGTAAAAGTGTTCTAATTGATCATTTATATGATTATCCTCATCTAAAAAGGACCAATCTGTTTGGATAAGGTACTCAGTAATATGATGGTATTCAGCTTTGGAAAAGTTATACGATGGGGCACTTGTTTTTTTTGAAGATGTTAAAGGCAAATTTGTTATGATAATGTCTAATGGTGGGTGGTGTTGATCTAACGGTAATAATAATTCGTCGGATAGCTCAACTACTATTTTTGAATCACTTGAAAACACTAAATCCAACATTCGATTGTTAAAGTTGAAAATCTTGTTTGATTGAGTTAGTCCCAAGAATAAAGACATATCACGAATTTCACTGCATTTAGCACACTGTAATTCGGCTTGGTTTGTAGCAGGTCCATTGTCATCTTGGCTGGTCCAGTTAGGAAGGTTATAATCACAGGCAATAATGAATTTTGCTTTAGGATATTTGAATTTGAGTACTTCTATGTCCTCATTGTGATTTTTATATGTTTGCAAATCCGATGCAGGTGGGATATAGACACAGCCGATAATAATTTTTCCATTGGGTATATTGAGCAATACAAAAATTTGTTCAACACTTTTGTGTTTAACCGGTAATTTAGTAGAAGATATATTCTTGGATACGCACAGCATCACACCTCCTCCGTTAGACTTTTTGCTTGTAATAGAATTTCGATCAGAACGATATGTAGTATAGTGATGTAGGCCTAATTCTGACGAGCTGATATCAGCATTTAACCATGTTTCAGTTAAAAACAGAATGTCGTGTGAGAATATTGGGGAGTTAGTTTTAAGTTGGTGCAATTTCGTACGCATTCCCCGTACATTTTGATAATATCCTGTAAGTCTAGAAAATCTGTTCTGTTTGTTTTTCAGTTTTTTGCTTGAGTTTTGATGATTTTGGGAATTCCATTGAAATGTTTGATTCGTAAATCGACTTCACCCTTTTCTTTCCTCTCTTCTAATTCCTTCCAGAGGTCAGTTAAATGTTGTCTTTGTTGTAGAGTTCTGTCAGGTTTGATTATAATTCCATTGGACAGAGTAGTTTTGTTAAAGAGTATAAGTTTTGCCTGTTTGACTTCATCAAATTCTAATTTAATTGGCCTGGTTTTGTTTGGAATTTTACTTCCAAGCCTGTAAATTTTCACATCTTCTAAATTGAACTCGCTATTAATTTCACTAATAGCTGCTAATACCTTTTTTCCATCCTCCAAGACGCTCACCGTGGTTGAGTTCGAATTACACTCGGGGACGTTGAGTAAAATGACGTTCTTCGAGCGGGTCTTGCGTTCCTCTATCTCAGCGAGCACGTCACAAATTGGTGTTGTTTCCTGTGGTAATACTTTCTTTTCGATGATTTTTTCGAATGTCATAACTTTTCCTTCAAGAACTCCAACAGTTACTCCTAGGTCTTGCATAGTTCCAGAGAGATTAGAAAGTTTACTAAGTATTTTTGCCATTTGGTCTTTGGTTATTTTCAAAGCAGGATCGGTAATGGCATTGTGGATGCTATTAATCTCCTCCTTAGCTTTGTTTAAGAAAGCAATTGCTTCATTATTATTCATTTTGAAAGTGAGATTTTTTTTTTTTTTTTTAAGAAAATAATATGAGTGACAACCCTGCTCGCAATTTACAGGTAATTAGGAATAGTAGGTAGTGGGAGCGTTCACAAGTGTTATTCAGTAAGTGCGAGGGAGAGATATGTCACTACCTTATCCTGTCACTTGTTAGAGCGAGACGTAGGGAACACTGCACACAAATGATTATTGAACAAATTGATTTACAAATTTTGATAATAATGTTGAATATTTAGGTTGATTTTGCAGTGATTATTAATAAATAAACGTAGTGCACTAAATTATGTTGCAGAACACTGAGACTTGTTTAAATACACTGTTTTATTTGTTCTATTTATAAGTTTCTAGTAGGACACAAAAAAAACTCGACAGCTGTCAATGATATTTATTGTTGTATTGTAATGAAACAATATTCGAACAAAATATTTATCGTATGGTTTGAAGTGTTATTTTGGGAACGGTTCCAGGAGGCCGGCCTTTAGATACACCTTGACACACGCAACGTAAACCTACACTTCCATCGCAACGCCGATCTTGGCTGTTCAAGTCCCCTAGCACGGGAGATCGATAAGTATTGTATCGAGAACCTTCGGTAACTTCTCATCGTTCCCTAGAACTGCAGATTGCTATCGTACAAACAGCAGTTGACATCGAATATATTAAGAACACTTAGTCATTGTGAACTTTTATTTATTCGTTGGCGATCTGAACGACGAAGTCGTACTAGGGAACGATAAGAAGTTACCGTTCTAAGTATTCTCGTTATTGAGAATTTGTAACTTGCATAAAACTGGCATACAGTGCGGACGTGGACTCAGTGTTTCCTTACTTCATCGCTTACATCTTACATAATTGGAAATTAATCATTCAAAAATATAAAATATCAGTAATATTTTCAACTGATGCATATTTTTTAATACTTCAGGGTTGTTTTGGTGCTAATTGGAGTTTTGCTGGTATGCGGCACTTTATACGACGTTTATTTCCAGGCGAAGAAAACTGGTAAAAATTGTTTCTCTAACAATTAAAAATATTTAGATTTCTTCTAACTTCAAGAAATAAAAGTAATAATTCTGTGTTTCCTACATATTTTCAGCGGACAGCCGATATCAAAACAATTTACTGATGGCATTCTCCATGTACACCAACTCCAAGAGACTAACCACCCTCAGTAAGGACCCCGGGCCGCTGGCGTGTATCCATGGAATAAGGGTTTTGTCCATATTTTGGATCATTTTGGGACATCGATATGTCGAAGGCATTTCAATTCCCGTTGAAAATCTTTTCGACATGATTTCGGTAAGAAATTTTACAATGCGATCGCAAGGCGGTTGGTTGGCGACTGGCCGACAGCCGCATCTTTTTTCACGTGTTGTTGATGTAATTAATGTTTTCTTTGCACTTGAAGTTAATTAAAAAAATTATATTGGTGTTGACATCCATGTTTGTGATGAATAGAAACCTTCAACCTGAGCGAGCCTACAAGGATTTTTTTCGCTCTAAAATATTGCGTAAAAAAGCGATGTTTAGTGACATCTGTTGTGGAGGATTGAAAAGCTAACGCAGGAGAGACTGGAACGAGGGAAACCCCATATAGGATGATCACAAGAACAAAGAAAGTTGAAATTCAACCAATAAAAAAATGAAAAACGCGATTAATAATAATTTGAACCAATCAGAGAAATTAGAGGCGTATATGGTTCTGGTGGACTTTGACTAACTCTGATTTCTGTGAGAATTAATTCTCGCACAAAGAATTAACACTGCGAATTAACACTGCGCACATAGTTTTCGTTTTTGAAGTAAAACTTCTTTACGCACGCTTGACTTGGGGAGTAAGCTGGTGAATGCATGACGAGAGCGTTACCAAAAGCGAAGCGAACGGTAGTTGAGAGGTAGATATAAGTTGGTGAAGATAGAAAGAGAGAGAGTTACGTTTCGTATATTACTGTAAAAGAGAGATAGGTGCAAGCACACATTTTCTTTCTCTCTTTTTCTCCTAGCCATTTACGTTTCGTATATCTAAGACACAGTGCAAGCCTATTGTCTGTATCACACTTGAGGAGCAAGAGAGAGCAGTGCGCGCACACATTTTCTTTCTCTCTTCCTATCATATAGATGAAGTTAAAGAAGTTTTACTTCAGTCGTGTGTCTAAAGCACACTTGTTTTTTTTTAATATTATTTTCACAAAATAAATAGAAAAGAAGTGACCCATAAAAATGTGTTGAAATTCCTTACATCATCAGAGCTTATCGAAGGGGCAAATCGCGTTTCTTTGGGCGCTTGGTCTTCTGGACGGTGCGCGGTGCCAGTTATGGAATTCTTGTCCTAAAGCATTCATCTGACCTTATTGTTACGCCAACTGTGGCTGAGTGTTCTCTGTGTGGTGTAACTTGGTCATCTCGAAATTTAACTATTTGCAGAGCCCAGGATCCATTTGGGTAGTTACGGACGGACATTGAATTTCTGAGGGCAGTGCGGGAATCGCCTTAGTACTGTGACTTACCCCCCCCTAGCTTTGGACTTACCCCCCCCCCCTCACCCCCCCCTCACCCCCCCTCAACCCCCCCTTCCCCCCCCCCCCTCCCCCCCCCCTCCCACCCCCCTTCACCCCCTCCCCATCACCTCCCCGCCCGAGCCGTAGTGTTTTCCACATTTTTGGGGAAAATTGAGGGAATTTTCACCTTTTTATCCCTTTTTGTGGGGAAAATTTTCTAAATATGGGATCCGACCCAGTTTCGGAAGGCGAGTCGGATGGCGCTGGTCCCGACCCGGGGAAACCGTCAGAAGCTTGGAAACAGACGATTTCCTCAACGATAGAGGCTCTCAGCAAGTCCTTGACCGAGGGGGATCCTCCCAAGAGTAAAAGGAAGCTAAGAAAGACTACCGACAAAGTCAAATCTACCGACCTTGGATCCGAAACGGACTCGGAAATGGAGGTTGAGGGCGTTTTACACGTCGAGACGGGTGTACCAATACCTGGCACCAGTGGGGCAGCCATTGTCGGCATTCACCCCCCAACCCCCCTCCAAGGAAGTAAGAAGAGACAACGGCTTAGCGACTCTCCTAATAGCCTGAAGAGCCTTGTAGAATCCTCAAAAAGGGTGATACCAGCTATGGAGAAGTGCCACAAGATACGTATGATTATCATGGACGGTACGAACAAATTGAATAAGACTGACAAGAGCGCCCTCAGCGTTATTTTGGACGACTTAATGAATGATATCACTAACTTGATGCTGGATCTAAATACTATGACCACCAAGAGCTCCACTATCGACCAAATGCTTAACGCCCAGTCCAGCTTGAACCAGAAGCTGGACTCTGTTATTAAGGCGTGTCCACCAGTAATCCAGGAACCTCAATTGAGATCCTACGCAAGTGCTGCTGCCGGCTTGCCGAACTCAAAGAAAGTCTTGATTAATGGTTATGAACGCCCCATCCCTCCTAAACCATTGACTATTCTTGTTTATCCGGATGCTCCTGAAGGGAAAACATCGGAAGGTACCCAGAAAGACCTCGAAAAGGTCATCAACCCAAGGATAGATGACTTTCAAATCGTACGGACTAGGAAGATTAAAGGCGCAGGCATGGCCCTTCAAACGAAAGGGAAGAAGGACCTAGACAATATCTTAAAGGCTGGATCCAAACTGGCAGCCAGCGGCCTTAAAACGGTCACCCCATTGGGACGATTGCCTAAAATCGTCGTGTACAATGTTCCGAAGGGGAAACCAGCATCGGACCAAGCCCTATTCACGGAGATATACAGCAACAACCTTGATGGGCAGACAACGCTGAATATGAAAGACCATCTTCGTACGATGAGGCGGGTCTCCCTCTTCGGGAAGAGGGATAATCCGACCATGAATACGGTTCTGACGTGCCATCCGGCCGCCAGAAAGGTACTACTGGACAGCGGGATGTGCTTCCTTGGCTGGAATGCTTGCCACGTACGGGATTATACAGGAGTCACTCGTTGCTTCAAGTGTCACCAATATGGTCACATATCGAAGAGTTGCTCTCAAGACCAAGTATCGTGCCGCCACTGCACCGCTTTGGGGCACGACCTTGAGACTTGCCCCAAGAAAGCACATCCCGCTGTCTGCGCTACTTGTACGCGCTTTAAGAAGCCGGCGGATCACCCGACGGGTGATAGGGACTGCCCGGCCCAAAAAGCTGCAGTCGAAGCAGCCTTTCGTATGACTGATTATGGCTCGTCCTAATCCCCTCTCCCTAGGTCAGATTAACCTCCAGAGATCCCGGATGGCCACGCTGGAGGCGCTGAGGGTTATGTCTGACCTCAACATTGACATTTTGCTCATTCGGGAACAGTACACCTGGGAAGGTAAGACCCCAATTAATTTTCCGGGTGCGGTTCTCGAAGTTGGCCGCTCTCCAGGGGCGGGAGTCCTGATCAACACCTCGTTGATCAGTCCCCTCCTTCGGGCTGGTTTTTCTGATGAGTACCAAACCTGTGTATGTATTAGATTTGGCGATCGGAGGTGACTTTAACGCACGCTCACCATTATGGTTCGATACTAGTGATCGTAGGACGGAACGTTCAGACGCCGTTGAGGACCTGATTGCCGCGCAAGGTCTTAGCATTATTAATGAACAGAGTTCTTTTTGTACTTTTTCTAACATACATGGTGAGAGCAACATTGATCTAACTCTTTGCTCTGGATCTGTTGCGAGCAGGATTTCAAAGTGGACAGTCCATGAGTGCGCAATAAATTCGGATCATAGGTTAATCACTTTTACGGTTGGTGTAAATAAAACTGAAGCTCCAAGATCCTCCTGGAACATCAACACCACTAGGGCGAATTGGGATAACTTTGGGGAAGCGCTACGAGATACGCTAAGGGATTTTCACCATGGAGCAGCTACTGATCCGGATAATTTGGGGAATTTTTTCAATAGGGCGGTTGTATCTGCTGCCAACTCGTATTTAGGAAGATCAAACCCGAAGACGAGTATTAGAACGCCGTGGTGGTCACCTGAGCTGACTTCGCTGAAGAGCGCCTTCAAGAGGGCTTACAGGGCGCTTGGGCTGTCCAGGAGTGGCAACTGGACGGAGGAGGAGACAGTTGCGCTTCAGGTTAGCCTGAGGTCTGCCAGGTCGGCCTTCAAACGGGCCGTTCTTCGAGCAAAACGAGCTGCTTGGCATAATTGGGTCAACGATGTGGGTAACGCCAACCCGTGGGAAATCCACAGCGCGATAGAAAAGTCCGGGAAAGGATCTGACCGGTATTTGTCAACAGTAATTGTGAAAACAGATGGGAGGAACGCTGAGACAATGGATGTGGCCTCCACTCTCACAACACTTTTGGGCGAGTTAGTTCCTTTAGAATCAGTAGATGGGAAAAGTGACCACCATAAACAGATCAGAAATCTTTTACGGCTGCCACCTAGAGACCTTGCCCAAGAGGATAACTTCATTAGAGTCACTAAAGCGGAAATTGATGTTATAATAAAGGGATTGGGTCCTAAGAAGGCACCAGGGCACGATAAGCTCAATGGCGTGATCGCGAAGCAAGTCTGGGTCCACGCCAAGGAAGA
The DNA here is from genome assembly GCA_929108145.2 of Limnephilus rhombicus. Classification (NCBI taxonomy): domain Eukaryota; kingdom Metazoa; phylum Arthropoda; class Insecta; order Trichoptera; family Limnephilidae; genus Limnephilus; species Limnephilus rhombicus. The sequence continues at coordinate 53,565,411 of OV815282.1, read as the reverse complement.
GCTCTTCCAGGTGATGGACACGTGCCTGAGGAGGGGAGTTTTCCCCTCCGAGTGGAAGCGTGGCGTGCTCCGGATCATACCAAAGGGGAACGGAAAACCACTTACCGACATTAAGGCGTATCGGCCAATTACCCTCCTCCCTGTACTCGGCAAAATCTTGGAGAAACTGTTACGAGAGCGACTTCGGCAAACCCTGTCACCGGCCAGTGACCTGCAGTTCGGCTTCATCCCCGGTAGATCCACGGTGCATGCCCTGTCGTATGTGCTTGACTGGGTGAAGGCTTGTCCCAAGAGGTATGTAGTTGCGATCTTCCTCGACATAACTGGTGCCTTCGATCACGCGTGGTGGGCAATGATGCGTACAAAGGTGAAAACCAGGCAGTGCTCCAAACTTCTGTTCCAGGCAATCGACGACTACCTTTCTGATCGCACGATCACGATCTGCTTTGGAGATTTTTTGATCGAGAGGGAAGCTGACATTGGATGCCCGCAGGGCTCCATTCTCGGACCTGACCTGTGGAACATCAACTTTGACGACTCCTCCAGGTTACCCTTGCCTGAAGGATGCATCTCTGTCGACTACGCTGATGATAAGACGTATTTGGTCGCTGGGGACAGCAGAAAGGAAGTTGAAAGCAAAGGCAGTGAAGGTTTGAACATGTTCCTCGATTGGGGAAAAAGAAACAAGATGACATTCGCTCCCCACAAGACCCAGGGCCTCCTGATGAAGGGCTCTCTCAGCAGAAGAAGAAATCCCGTCATCAAAATGGGGGACTCTACTGTTCAATTTCGTGAAACTGTGAAATATTTAGGCGTCACACTAGATCGTTCGTCCTCCTTTCTGGCTCACGTCAAGGATGTATCCGGCAAGGCTCAGGCCCTCTTCTTTAAGCTTAGGAGACTCTTCACAGCTGAGTGGGGACTGCGTAATCCGGCTTTGCGTGTTCTATACAGATGCGTATACGTGGCACAAGTCTCGTATGCCGCGTCTGTTTGGGAGCACCGCTTGGATAACTCGCTTATACTCCTGGCTCTCAAGCGAGGCCAACGAACTCCTCTGTTGGCACTATCCGGGGCGTATAGAACCGTTGCTTTGGATGCTTTGCCTGTTTTGGCCGGCATTTTGCCAATCGATCTGGAAATCAGGGAAGTGCTCACTAAGCAGAGATTAACCAGAGGAACCCCGGCTACTCACCTTGGCGTTGTTCTCACTCCGGGTGGGCCGGGGACTCTCCCTGGGCTGCTACGACGAATGAGGGATCTGTCGCTCCAAGAGTGGCAGGTCCGTTGGGATAGATCGAATATGGGAAAATGGACTTTCTCATTCTTCCCATCAGTTAAAATCAGAATGGAAGGGGCATATCTCAAACTGGACCACTACATCACCCAGCTCCTGTCCGGGCATGGGGAATTCAGGGGGACACTTCACACCCTCGCCCTGTCTCCCCATCCCAACTGCGCATGCGGATCTACGAACCAGTCAGCCGAGCACATTCTGTGGCACTGCGAGATCTTGATGGATGCTAGAGAGGAAATGCTCGATGGTTTGGACGTACCTATCAGACCAGTATGGAATACTGATCTGGTTTCGAATAAGACGAACTTCGAGTGTCTGAAGAAATTTGCAAGGGTCTGGGTTGAGAGATGGCCTGAGCTTAGAGTCGCTGACTAGAGATTTTTGACACCAGGTGTACTTGTTCCTGATCTACCACGGACTTTCTTTGATTTTACTCTTTACCATTTTGCCAGGATGTACAGTTTTCTATTTTCTTTTCTTTTACTATGTTTTTTATGTTTTGCGCTTTACAATTTTACACCTGTACATATTTTTTCTGCTTTTGGTTGTTTACTGCTTGATATTTTGGGTTTTTATGCATTCACAAATTTTCCTTCTCTTTTAGGCTTTATAAGCCTAGCGTAACTAAACGCTCAAGCTTTGTTATTTTTTATTTTTACGATATCATTACCTTATGTTTTACTGCAACCCTCATGCTTTTGAATTATTTTTTTTCTGTTAGTTAATTGGTGAAATTTCACACCAAGCGATGACTCCTACACGCTTTTCTTTTATTTTTTCGTTTTTTTGGATTAGTTACTTGTATATTTTCTTTCAGTTACGTTTAAATGCGAGAACTGAACTCCGTTGTCTGTTATGTACCGTCCTCTTCCCCATTAAGGGGTAGGACTCTGGAGCGTATCCCCGCCTATGTTTACTGGCTGACCCTACAGAACTGGTGGAGCTGCACCTGTCTTCCGCGCCACCCCCCGTGACATGAAGAGGCTGGGGAGAAGGCCGAACGGCGACCGAAAGCTGTCCGTCCCGCCTCCGGCGACCCGACGCTTTTCTCCCTAGGGTCTTCATCCTTGACTTCCATTTACTCTCGTCTAGGCACCACCGGTTAGCTGGCTTACGGACGACGCCGCCGGTTGTCGGGAGGTCGGACATTCATCCTTCTTCACTGTCTCGGGGACTGCCGGTTGACAGAGTGTGGCAATACCACTTCTTCACTGTATATACTCTCTGTTATCTGTTTTTCTTTTTTTTCTTTTGAACAGTGCTCGGCACCGCCCACTGGATTGACCATAGTCATCCGCTGTCGTGAGCTTATTACTCACCACGGTTGCTGTATATTTTGTTCTTTTTTCTTTACTTTATTTTTGGTTGAGGCTACTAACAACTCGTTTGACTGTCCATGAGGCTGATTACCTCCATGGGCTTTTGAATTGTAGAAGTGACTATAACAGTACAATCCCGTAGGCGCGCCTGCATACCGCCAATTCATTATTATCGCATATTCATTATACAAATGTTAAATGTAGAGTCGTTTATAAAAAAAAAGTAGATTCTTGCGAGAGCTCCGAAGGGGCGACAATAAGTCGCCTATACCGGGGCGGGACAGTGGTGGGTGCTTCAATGTATGGTTGAAATTTAAGAATCCAACTACTAATACAACTCTTACGCCGCGCCTTACGCAAAACTGTCGTAGTGGAGTTTGTTACAAATGTACTTTTGTAATAGAACCGATTTAAAGCTAGCACGAGTCTATATATTACATATGACGTCATTGCCTGTCGCGATTACTTCGTCTCGGTGACTAGCTGTCACTGGATATGAAGAACCGGCTATTTGTGGAACCAGTTCCTATCAGATTTACAAAAAAAGTGGTCACCAACATTTAAACTGGGCGAAGCTGGACCAAAAGCCGCCTGCAGGGTCTAGCAACAAAAAATCTATGGAGCGGGGTTTTAAGTGCTAGTTTTAATATTAATTTCGAAACGCTTTAAAATATCTACGGTTTTTAAATCAGGGAACACTGACATGACACCCAGTCTCTCCTGTGAAAATTCAAGTGAGGATTTAGAAATGATTTTTTTAATGATATTTTCGTTTATATTTTGTTATTTTTCGTTTAGATATCTTGTTATGAAAATATATAATATTCAAATAACAATTGTAATCAAGTACTGATAATTAATTTAATTATTGTCAATGGGTTTTTTTTGACAGCCATATATCGGCGCGAATAGGTAGAAAAATATTATTCTTGCCGGCGGGATTACTTACCCACAGGGCCTAGTTGGGCGCAGACCCGGTGGGAACGTCACAGTGCCTAGTTTGAAACGATGTGAGTTTCTTTTATTTAAAGTCGAGCGGAACAAATGTTCCCTTAATATTGATTGAGGCATATTATCCTGAAAATGTCGGATAATCATATAGTGGCCGATTCAAGTAATACGTGTAATCGTGATTTATAATCGCACCCGAAGTTATTAAAAAAACGCGTGTCGATGTGCACACGGAAGTGGACTTCCGTATCGAGAGTAATCGAGGCTAACGGCCGGCAATCCTCGCTCGCTTTGAACCTGGTTAATGTCGGGAACAAGCTGTGACATATATTTAATCGGATGAATTCCGTATTTGAGGGAAGGACCCTTTACTTACTTTGCCGCGCGCGCCGTGGTACACGCGTTAGCGCACGGATGGATGGACACCGGTGGTGATCGGTGAGGAACTGGACGATCCTCGGCCGTGGTTTGACCGAGAGACGGGGCTGGCAGGCTGGCCGCCCGCGCTGCAGCAGACACGGACCCGTGGAGGAAGGCGTTTCCATTCCTCCGCAGAAAACTAGCTAGGTAGTTTAGGTATTTCGAAAACGGTCAATGATGGGGGTAAGTGAGTTGTGTATGTAATCCTATTAATGAAATAGATGACCTTGTTATTTCGAAAGAACTTGCCTTTCATTTATGTAGAGCTACTTGTGAATAAGCACTATATGCCCACCTCTGAGGACGAGTACTCAGGCCACCGCGGAGCTCAGCATACCCTGTCGTCCGACAGGGTTTGGCGCCCTTAAGTTTCCCCAGGAAACTAAGCTGACCACTGCGATGGTTTACACTGTACGAATCTCAATCTTACTCTCAATATTAATGGCATTCTCAAGCACCCTAACAGAAGTAGCAGATTGCTACATATCAATCTAACTACTTTAGAATGTATAATATTTAAATTCCATATTAGAATATGCATTATTCTAAGATACCATGGGTCTAGTTGTATATGTAATAAACTCAAAAAGTGACCAATTATGGAATAGATGTCAGAGGAACATTTACCATATCTGGTGGAACATTCGTATATTGTTCTTCTGGACAGAAACGTATTTTTTGTACTTAATATCATTTACGATAAAAATAAATCACTATATTAATATAATTTAAATACAACATAAATTATAATGTTAAACATAATTTATCTGAGCACCGAAAACATAAACTAATTTACTAAATAGTTTTTTAAGAAAAACTTGTATGTCATCGTGGTATAAAGCAGCGTTAGTTACTTTATTTTATTTAAAACTAGCTGACCCGACGAACTTCGTACCGCCTCAGAATCAAAAACTGTTGAATTAAATTTTATTTTTTTATTAAGTTAAAAATTACACAATGAAGCAATTATCGATACGCTACTGTCCGTGTTTTGTTTTTGCCAGTATCAGAGATGGCGTTGTGTACGTATTTATATTTTTTGTGACTTTCTTACTTTTCCACTTATGAAAATAAGTGCCCGTCTGCCCACCTGCTGCGTGGTGGGCCGGATCGAGAGAGACTGGTTGAGTGAGTCCTTTTGACTTTTCCAGCCGGATTCTCTCGACCAATGGGTCGAAAGAGTCCGGCTGAAAATTCCGGTCAAGACAATGGCCTTGCACCGGGATTCACTCCCGGATACACTGACCTCCAGATTCCTACCCACCCCTCATGCCTTTTTAGTTCCCAGAAATTCCTATCCTACCCTTCCTTAAAAACACCTTCCACACAGCATCCCCTAAGGTGCCTTAGGTCCTGAGTGGAGCTTACGTAAAAAAAAATGCGTTTCATTTCAGAGATTTATTATTATTGAATTTTTCCTTTGGAGGGATGCAGAGACACACGTTCACCGTTTGTCTCATTTTCGACTATTGACATTTAGTGTGTACGAAAGAGGGGCAGCATTATATTTAAGATGGGTCGGAATATCTCCTCTTACCGCTCGGAGATATTTCGCATCTAAATGTCGCGAAACTTATTTTAATTAATAACACATTGATATTTCATATAGTTGGATTTATTAACACAAGCTAAAAGTACTTAAAAGGTTACAAAGAGTTATCCGAATGACAATAATTACGATAATTAATATAATGACGATTGTTATGGTACGCCCAAACGACAAAGAATTCAAACTCCTAATTCGCCGCAAACTACACAACACCCTGCTCCCCCCCTGTTCCCTGCTTCCTACTTCCTATCCCATCCGCCCACCCGCACGCGATCCCTTCCAACAGTTGAGAATTGCGAGCCGCCTCGGGCACACGTTAAGCCCGCGCGTGGATTCCCACTGTTCGCGCCCGGCGTACTATCGCTCGAATTGTACTCAAATATAACCTGCAATTTTAATTCAATAACCTACGGGTTTAGCGCTGATATTTCACCATGCCTGTGTAAACTTCGGTTCTGTCCTAAACTCGGGAGGTCCCCCTGGAAGCCGGAAGACGAAGACCCCCAACATCATGTAAGCTGTACAATTGTTTCCTCATTTGATTGTGTCCTTTAACGATAGACTGCAAACTCCCGCGCAAAGCCATCACTCAGAGAGTTTCGTTTAGGGATCTTGAGGTTATAAACACGATAGCTAGGATTGTGTAGTATGTATTTCTTGTGTTGAATTGTACTGTAATGACCTATGTACTGTGTTTTAAATTTGCAATACATGAAACTAGTTAACTCAATCCTGTTATTATTCTGCTACGGCAGGAGGGTTTCCTAGAGGGGGAGTATCCTGCCAGACGACTGAGATGCGAAGGAATTTCTGAAGCCTCGAGCGACCCACCACCTGAATAGAGGGTAAATCATGCCTCCCCTGAGAGCTAGCTTGGGACATGTTTGGGGGCCCGCTCCTAACACTGGCGTCCATAGTGGGGCCCAGAATTTTTTTTCATTTTTGCCATTGTCTCAGTCGCCTTACGGAGTGCTCCCTGTCGAAATCTTCCCCGCATAGGAACTGTTTGTAAACATTGATTGTACTGTGTCTTGGTGTTTTATACCCAGTGAATAATGAATTCTGTGGGAAACCACAGAAATCCATTTGCAAGTTGAGTCCATAACGCAGATTTGATTGCAATTATAAAAAAATTGCGTCAAAGTTGAAAACATGGCCATTTTGTATTAACCAGAAAGACGGCAGCATTTAAACCGCGAATCTGACTGCGCACGCGCCGACCCCTTTGTTCACAAAGCAGCGGACGAGCAACAGTAATTCGCGCCAAATCAACGGCCCGATGTTTCACGCGGTAAATACATACCTAATCTCTGAGTTGCGCGCGCACCCACGCGCATCGAAGCACAAAAGTGCGTTTATCGCGCCAAACTCCAACGGCAAAAATCCGTTTGAATCAGGCAGAACAATTCCCTGTCACTATGCAGTGTTTTGAATAATAAAATCGCCCTTCTGTCACTAAGGTCGGAAGCAATGGAGATCGCTATTGTAAATTTGGTTTTGGAATTCCAATTACCTTGTGGATTCTTTAATTAAAAAATCTCACACTCACGTTTTTTCTTGCACAATATACCGATCGGCCCACTTGTTGTGTCTGTCAAATTAGTACCACGTATATTTCACCAAATGGACAAAATAATGACTTTCTTTCCACATTCTACGTTATAGGTACCGCATTTTTTTTTTCAGCATAAGTGTAAAGTGAATTGTGTTTTTTTCCTTACACAAAAAAAGTGAAATAATAATAAAACCAATGATTGGTTCCATGAAAAAATAAAATAATTTTAATGTGGTTTCGTAACAAATCCCATATTCAGTTATTTTCATCCGGAAGTTTGTCCTTATTTGCCAGAAGAGTGCCTTTTGTGAATTTTAGTGCCTTTCTCAGTGCAAAGTGGTTTGTGAAAAATAAAAAACCCGTTTTCTAAAGGTCAGTCCTGGCAAAATTTTTTGGAAATAAATAAATACTTGTGAATTTCACAGTTTTCTCAAAAGTGGTTTGTGAAAAATAAAAAACCCGTTTTCTAAAGGTCAGTCCTGGCAAAATTTTTTGGAAATAAATAAATACTTGTGAATTTCACAGTTTTCTCAAAAGTGGTTTGTGAAAAATAAAAAACCCGTTTTCTAAAGGTCAGTCCTGGCAAAATTTTTTGGAAAAAAAATAAATACTTGTGAATTTCACAGTTTTCTCAAAAGTGGTCAGTGAAACACAAAAACCTTTACTACTTAGGTCTTTCCACGCAAAAATTTTTTCTTGTGCCTTCCTTTGACAAAGATTCTGGTGTCATATATACCAAATTGTAGTATGGAATACAGTTTTCTATAACTATTTTAGAAATACCAACCAGTGATTACCAAGTGAAAAGTGCCTCACAAAATTAATTTTGCGTTTGCTAAAGGAAACCCCTGGCAATTTTTCACCACCTGGGAAACTCACAATGGAAAACAATCAAGCTATGGCATCATCCAATTTGGGCATCATTCCCAACGTGCACAACTTATCCAAAACTCACTTACAAACTGCTTTAAGGGATAGAGGACTCTCGCCATCAAGCAAATCTAAATCTACATTAAAGGCTTATGCACTTTTATTCAACAAAAAGTACATTAAGAGAATAAACCTCGCCCCCTCAAGCGAAAATAATTCACGCTCGGCTACGCAAGTTTTGAATAATCTTGTTCCTAACGAAGAACCTATGCCACAAGTAATGATAAAACAGGACATCGCACCCACCTTGACACAAGATAAAACCTACGATTTATCCTCGTGGAAAATCAAATATAATGGCGTCTCCGATGTACTGGATTTCATTGACCGTATTGAAGAAACGGCTACAATCAAAAATATCCCATTCGAGATTCTACGAAAAAACTTCATAGAACTCATCTCCCCAGAATTGATACCCTGGCACCGCATTCAAAAAACTAAATGCAAAGATTGGAATAAACTCAGATCTGCCCTAATCTCGAGCTTCGGAAAAACGGAAGCCCAGCACCGGATCAAATTATCTTTACTATCTATTAAACAGCTAGTAAATGAACCTGTAGCAACATTCATAGAAAGGGCTGAATCCATTAACATCAAGCTTTCACATCCCGTTTCGGAAGCTGAACTATTACCAGTCATAACTGATGGCCTTTTAAGCAAATACGAGAACATCATTACCTCACAGAAAATTGCATCCCTAGCCCAGCTAAACGAAGTCTGTCTCCTTCTGGAATCGTACCAGGATAGGAAAAACATAAAGAATGTGTCAAATAATGTAGTTGTGCCAAGCCGTTCGTCTGGTTTAAAACCAGAATTCAACAACAAAAAAGTGTGCTCTTTTTGCAAAAAAGTAGGCCATCTGGCCACTACTTGTTTCAAGCAAGCAAGGTTTCTGGAATCTAAGGAACCCCGAACTTTCAAGAGGCATCACTCTAGGGACCGCTCTCCTCCAAGCGACGAACTGCGCAACATTTTCAAGAAATCAAGGCACAACATGGAAAGGTTACAAAACCCAAGCGATGTCAGACCTCAGGTGGATTTCTCCAAACCCCCACCAAATTTCTACATGAAGAGGCCAAAAAACTAAATAATAACCTCTCAGGCACCCATTCTGAACCAAGGTCTAAAGAATGGACTGATTGGTTAGCACACATTAAGTATTTTAACCAGATCTTAAATGTTTCTTCGGTTTGTTGCAAACAAGCTAAAGATGGGAGACCCTATGCTTTTTTCTCTGTTAACAATGTGCCCTTTTCCGGATTACTTGATAGTGGTGCATCTGTCAGCTGTCTTGGCAACAATGCTCACCTGCCTTTTGTTAACAGTGATTTTAGAATTTCGCCCCAATCGACACACCTGACGACTGCGGATAATGTTTCCCAACCGGTCATCGGTGCCCTTGCCCTGCCAATTAATTGTAACAATAAAATAGTTACAATCAATTTTCTAATAGTGCCCTCTATATCCCAGAATTTCATCCTTGGCGTTGACTTCTGGAAGGCATTCAATGTTGCTCCCCAAGTATTTAATACTCTTGGCGAAACCTCCACTGCTGCTCAAATTAGTGAGATCCGCACAATAATACCTCACGAAAATTTAAGCACGGACCAGGCTCTCCAACTGAAAGAAATGGTCAATAAATTCGAGTCAATATCTTTCGAAAAATGTGGATTAGGTTTGACAAATTTGGTTGAACACCATATCAAAACCAATGGCCCACCCATCAAGCAACGTTATTACAACTTAGCCCCCCAAAAACTTAAACTTTTAGAAAACGAGCTTGATGAAATGTTAAAAATGGGTGTGGTGGTTCCCAGCAGAAGTGCATGGACCAACCCAACTCTTTTGGTTTCTAAAAAAGACGGCTCTGCACGTTTCTGTCTCGACAGTAGACGTTTAAACTCTTGCACGGAAGCTGATGCGTATCCCTTACCTCACGTTCACGCAACCTTAGACAAGCTGCGTAACGCCAAGTTCATCTCTTCTGTCGATCTCAGCAAAGCGTTTTGGCAAATACCCTTGGACGCAGAATCGTGCGAAAAAACTGCTTTCGTTGTACCTGGTAGGGGAATGTTCCATTTTAAAAGATTACCCTTTGGTCTAAAAAACAGCTCGCCGAGTTACAAAGACTGATGGACAAACTTTTCGGTCCTGAAGTCGATAACAGCCTGTTTTGTTACCTTGACGACCTCATCATCGTCAGCGATACCTTTGAAAAACACCTATTAATGCTGGAAAAAGTTTTTCAACAACTCAAGTTCGCTGGTTTAACCATCAACTTGAAGAAGTCTGAATTCTGTAAGTCCCGTCTACGTTATTTGGGATTCATTATCGACGAAAAAGGTCTAAGAACAGACCCCGCTAAGGTGGAAGCCATGGCAAATTTTCCCCGACCCAAAAACGCGAAGGAAGTCAAAGGTTTCCTTGGACTTGCAGGTTACTACAGGAGATTCATCAAAGACTTTTCCACTATCGCAGCCCCCTTAAATAAAATTACCGGCATCCGTAAAGGTGTCAGCAATTTCCGATGGTCTGTCGAAGCTGAAGAAGCGTTTACAACTCTAAAAAATGCCCTTCAAAAAGCTCCCGTTCTGAATTGCCCGGATTTTGCACTCTCTTTTACCCTCCACACGGATGCCTCCAATGTAGGAATCGGTGGAGTCCTTACTCAAGAATTCCCAGATGGCGAACACCCTGTAGCGTATTTTTCCCGTACATTAAACAAACACGAGAAAAACTACGGAATTACCGAGAAAGAGTTATTGGCTGTATTGGATTCTGTTCACCATTTCCGCGGTTACATAGACGGTAGCAAATTTACTGTAGTCACAGACCATAGTAGTTTGAAATGGTTGATCTCTTTAAGTAATCCCTCCGGTAGGCTCGCTCGTTGGTCCTCCCGTTTGTCTCAATACAATTTTGATGTTGTTCACCGTAAAGGCGCGGACAATATTGTTCCCGACGCCCTTTCAAGAATTGAACTGGCTTCATTAAATGTTGACACAATTGCCCCCCCTCCATCTACAAAAGATGAATGGTACTTGAAAATCTTCGAAGGTTGTAAAAATAACCAACAAAAGTTTCCTAATTTTATCATAAAAGAAGGACAACTATACCGTAATTGCAAGGTACCACTATCCATCCTCGAAGATTACTCGTGGAAACTTGTCGTTCCCCTCGAAGGTAGAGAACAAATAATTATTGACAATCATAGTGCCCCGACTCCATACACCCAGGAAATTTCAAGACGTATAAAAAGATCTCCTTGAAGTATTACTGGCCTGGTCTCTTCAAGCAAATTCGCAATTACATCTCTAAATGTGAAACTTGTAAAGCTTATAAACATAGCACGGCAGCACCTGCCGGCCTAATGGGTAATCCCAAACGTGCCGACAGACCCCTACAATCATTGTCAATGGACCTCGTCGGACCCTTTCCCCGAAGTTATGCCGGACACATGCACATACTTAGTGTAGTGGATGTTTTCACTAAATTCTGTTGGATCTTTCCTTTAAAAAGAGCCAACGCGTCCGCCATCATCAAACTTCTGGAAAAACACATTTTTATACCTTACGGAACACCCAGAACCGTAATTGTTGATAACGGAAAACAATTTATTGCCCAAGAATTCAAAGATTTTCTTGCCAAATACGGAATCAAGGATATTTACTATAATACCTTGTATACTCCACAAAATAACACCGTCGAACGTTATAACCAAACAATCAACACAGCTCTGGCTATTCTAGTTGATAAAGATCAACGTACTTGGTGTAAAAACCTAGATAAAATTCAGGCTGCAATGAACAACACTGTTAATCTGGCCACTGGTTACACACCTTTCTTCTTAAAACACGGTATGGAACAAGTTGTTCATGGTTCTCTACATAGGAACACAAACTTTCCTACGTCAATTGCCACCACAAGCAACCCTACCGCGGACTATGCCCATCGTCTGGAAGAACTGTCGGCCATCTACAGTGAAGTCACTGATGCTTTGCTCCTGGCTCATCAAAAGAGTGCGGACAGATACAACCTACGTAGGAAACATGTCACCTTCAATACAGGAGACATAGTTTGGAGAAAGAACAACACACTTTCCCAAGGAGCCATGTATTTCTCTGCCAAGCTGGCACCACGTTTCGTGAAGGCCAAAGTTCTAAGAAAGATATCAGATCTAGTGTACTCCTTGTCTGACTGCTCTGGAAAACACATTGGTAATTACCATATTAAGGATATCGCAAAATCTGGAAGTGAGGAGTCAAGTAAAACTGCCCCCACTATCTCAGCAAACTTAAAATGATCCAGTGTGTATCACCACAACCTTTTTGTAAGCACACCAAGTCTTACAATGGCTGGCGTGTAAAGTGTCAATTACATGCCCACCCTTTCGTTGATAAAACGAATATTGTTAAAAAATCATTTTTGTAAATTTATGTACAATCCACGGTGTAGTTTGCCCCGTTCATGTTCGTGAATTGGCAACCACCGTAATTTTTGTCTCACACGTTTTTTATTTTTTTTCTTCCTTTTTTCTCACCTGTTCCAAAATTGATCACTTTAGAGCAGAGACACCCCTCGAGTGACAGTGTTCGGGAAGTCATGAACCCAATCATTGCCTCTCAACCCCTCACACTACGCAACGTTCATGCCATGGCACGCTTTGCCATGTAATGCAATATTGTAATTTTCACCATTTTTGTTTGTTGTTTTTTTTTCATCATATCGGAAGGAATCTCTTCATTTTTTTTCTTTTTATGTTCTGTAAATACTGGAGCGTCGTTCTAAAATCGATTTGGTAAACTCCAAAGCGGTCAATCACGACCCAGGACTAGTAAACCATCTCAACATGCTCCATATTTTACCCATCATGGTAAAGATAAGTGGTTACTCACATAATCACATTCCTTGTGTATAGTAGTTTTCAATTTTTTCTCAAATGTCAAAAATTGATGGCGTCCTACCCGAGCTCTTTGCTAACAAATTGGATTTTGACACATCCATTTTGAAATCATATGTATATAAATAAAGGAAAAGCCTTTAAATTGGTCTTTCCATCCTTGTACAAACCCTCATGGACTCGTTTCAACTAAAGTACGTAAAACCAAATACTCGGTCTTTTGTTGTTATAAGAAGTCCTCGATTTGTCCCTCTTCACAACATGTATGTCTTGTATTACATGCTTCAACCCTTACGGAAAAGGTTAATAAAACCTAACGGCAGCCCTGATTTCCGTACATAAATAACCACAGTTTAACGTAAATCATCAATGTTTTGTTTGATCATCGTTTTACAAACATAGGCATTCAACTCCTGTTTCGCCATTTAACCAAGTATTTGCAACCTAAATTGCACATAACCTGGTATGTTGTAACCACACAAAGGGTATATAAAACCACAATTGGTCCCTTTTATTTGTCCCCACTGAAGTTTGCTGCAATAGACAGTATGTAAAACCATGTAGGTCTGTCTTTGTTTGTCACATGGTGTAAACAGAAATGTACTCTGTCATCACCCCGCCTTTATAACATACGAAGTGACATTAAATTGTTTACCTCCTTGTTATCCTATCGTACGCTCCTGGGCTACGGAGTTAGTTAATCTAACAAATCTTTATAAACTGTGTTAAAACAAGCATAGTTAACGTTTATTGTGTTGTATTTAAACGTAACCCTGTTACATTATAGGAGAGATCCTTAGAACATCCACCATTATAGGAGGGATCCTTAAAATACCTGCCGCGATACGAGAAGTTCGTCATAATCACTTTTTTCTCATAGCTAAATGTTATTGAGCTGGTCGTGTGACATATTTGTCATGAGAACCATTTTGTACATTCTATTTTGGTCGTGTGCCATTCATTTGTCATGAGAACCATTTTGTACATTCTATTTTGGTCGTGTGCCATTCATTTGTCATGAGAACCATTTTGTACGTTCTATTTTGGTCGTGTGCCATTCATTTGCCATGAGTACCACCCTTTTCGTATAACCTGTTCCGGTCGTGTGTCATTTATTTGTCATGAGTACCGCTTTTATGTATAACTGTGTACAAACTCTGTACACGAGACGTGGAGACGTAATAACAATACTTACCGTGATTCGTGCGAACGATATAATATCGGCTTTGCTATCTTCTTTAGGATGCATTGTATAAACTCTTTGACTTCTGTCTATAATTGAGTTATATCTTGTATGTACTTACATATTTTGTACACTATACGTGGAGACGTTAAAACACTTACCATGAGTCGTGCGAACGAAATAATATCAAACCCTTTGTGTGCGATCTACGAAATGTAGTCCACAACCCTTTGTTGTCATTCAACGCCAATGCCCGTGGACTTCCTGTTTTTTACTTCTTTGCAAAAAGGAAAGAAGCCCAGGAATATCTACTATCCCAAAAGGACTAGTTTTCAGCTTCACTGTCAATTATGGGGCATAGTGCTGTGGGAGTTAATCGATTGAGCACAAAAACCACCTAACTCGTTGTCTGGAGAACGAACAAGAAAACCCCCAGGTTTGTGAAATTGGAGCAAGGGTCTGTCTTTTCTCACAATCATGTAGAAGTTTTTAAAATGACCCCTAATCTTTTGCCCAATACACGCGAAAGATTAGCCTCTTTGATATAATGTGTATTCAAATGTCTCCTCATCCTTTTTGATAAATGTAAAGAGTCAGGAAATCTGCTGGTTGATTATGTTTCATTTTCACATAGAGTTTGAATCGGAAATTGGTCCAGTCTCTAGCAAGTTTCGCAACTCGTCTCCCTTCTCCCCTCCTCCTCCCATTCCCCATGTTTCAGACTTATGTTATGAAGTGTAAAATCTGTCGTTGACCATATCTCGCCCTCACTTGGAGTTCGAATAGGTAACTGTCCGGTTATCTACAGGTTTTCCCCCTCAATCTCTGCATATGTCTCACCAGTTTTTTCTCTCTTTTCTCAATTCCACGAAACACATTCATGAATGTTGGATATGTACGATATGCACTTGGCGTACCGTCTGTCTCCTTTTGACAACCTTTATTCATGAATTGGTTTCCCTTTGCCGTGACTAGTTCACGATTCTTTGTCTCGTTCTTTGAAATTCTACGAAAATGTTACCATCTCATGTTAGCATAGGCCATAGAGGGCCGGTTGTTTTTTAACCAAGACATATTGTCACTAGGCAAACGCCAAGTCATCCTGGCAAAGGAAAATGTTCATGTAATCACAATTTAGTTAGGAATCTCTCTTCGCCACTCTCTGGGTCGGTGGTTAAAATTTCGTTATTTCATTATCTGGACACATTTTGTTTCTCTCCAAACCTTTTCTTCATTGGTCCCTAGGCAGGTAAACTTCAAGAATTTTGCTCTAATAATAATTCCTCCCAGATTTAAAAAGAAGCCCAGGCGGATGTCATCACCAACAGCCAAGCTGAGCTTCACTTCCTGACAGCACGCGCTGTGGTTACAAGGTCTCTCCTGCTGCCATTTTCTACGCATTTGTTCCTGAAAGCACAGACCATACCGCCCATACGTATGTTGTCTTGTCGTGCCACAGCAAGCTGAGTTGTCCCACTATACTTTATGACACTCTAAACTACCTTTTGGGCACGCTAGCTCTTAGGTTTGTTCTTACTCTTGCTATCAATGCCAACCTTGTCGTCTCTTGCTCTGTCATGCAGTGACGCATATATCGTCATGTGTAAACCATCATTACCTTGACCCACCAGTATTCGCTGAATGCGCACCAATACAAGTTATCTTGAGCTACATTATGCTTCAATAACCATTATATACGATCCGTGTTTACCATAATAACACTTAGGATTCGCACTGGCATGTCTGCAGATACTGGATTCTTCTCTTCAATGACCTCTGTAACCATAGTCGCGGCACAGCAACCACAGTCTCCACTTCGTGAACTTCGACGTCTTCGACAAAATCAAGTGTTTTCTAAGGCCCAAGTGTACTCCTGAGCGTTGTCTCAAATGGGTCTGATTACAGTGATAATGTAATCCTTAGAATCCGTGAAGTCACGTCCTTTTCTTCGAAATTCTCCGAAATCAAACAAATCCACGCTTCACAAACTTAGCTCCAAGACCAATGAAACCTTAAAATCACACACTTTTTTCTCTTCTCTTGTACAAATGTATTGTCATTCTTTCAATTGCTTAACCATGTGTATTGTCATTCTTTCAATTGCATAACCATGTGTATTGTCATTCTTTCAATTGCATAACCATGTGTATTGTTATTTTCAATTGCATAACCTTGTATGTTGTTTTACACCATGTACTTTTCCCAAATTTGTCTTGTCCAAACATTGTATGTACCCCCACCCATTCCCTACAAACATTGTGACCCAAACTATAGCATAAAACTGTATGTTCTAGCTAGGAAATCTCTCAAGCAACGAATCTCTCAAAACCCCGATGGAAGCATAAGAGGATTTTTTTTCCCTACAGCTCCATTGCCACGTCGCTTTTTTTCCAAGCGCGGGGGGAAGTGTTATGGTACGCCCAAACGACAAAGAATTCAAACTCCTAATTCGCCGCAAACTACACAACACCCTGCTCCCCCCCTGTTCCCTGCTTCCTACTTCCTATCCCATCCGCCCACCCGCACGCGATCCCTTCCAACAGTTGAGAATTGCGAGCCGCCTCGGGCACACGTTAAGCCCGCGCGTGGATTCCCACTGTTCGCGCCCGGCGTACTATCGCTCGAATTGTACTCAAATATAACCTGCAATGTTAATTCAATAACCTACGGGTTTAGCGCTGATATTTCACCATGCCTGTGTAAACTTCGGTTCTGTCCTAAACTCGGGAGGTCCCCCTGGAAGCCGGAAGACGAAGACCCCCAACATCATGTAAGCTGTACAATTGTTTCCTCATTTGATTGTGTCCTTTAACGATAGACTGCAAACTCCCGCGCAAAGCCATCACTCAGAGAGTTTCGTTTAGGGATCTTGAGGTTATAAACACGATAGCTAGGATTGTGTAGTATGTATTTCTTGTGTTGAATTGTACTGTAATGACCTATGTACTGTGTTTTAAATTTGCAATACATGAAACTAGTTAACTCAATCCTGTTATTATTCTGCTACGGCAGGAGGGTTTCCTAGAGGGGGAGTATCCTGCCAGACGACTGAGATGCGAAGGAATTTCTGAAGCCTCGAGCGACCCACCACCTGAATAGAGGGTAAATCATGCCTCCCCTGAGAGCTAGCTTGGGACATGTTTGGGGGCCCGCTCCTAACACGATATATGACAATAATTTTAACGCAAGCGAATTTAGTTATTTTTACTGGCGAGGAAGGAAGTCAGCGACAGAATAAAATAGAACGTAATGTCAAATCCGAGCTTACTTCTGTGATCTGCGCATTACGACTGCGCAGGCAGTGTTGTCAGTATAAAAATGATATCAGGACACAAAAATAATGTTCGCGGTACCTACAATATGATCAAGAACAAAAGAAAACAACCAGCGCATTGATATTTGTTTGACGTTTTTGAATTTTTGGAATTCACGCACAATTAAATATTATACTTATCAGAATATCGCTGCAGTTCTTTCAAAATATGAGAATTCGTTCCATACAAAATGTGTGAAAGTATTTATTTTCTTCATAACTTTCTTTTTCGTGAATTTTTGCGATTTATTTATTTATATCTATATATTACAGTTTACACCTTATTGTTAACATTTTTACATATGTAATATATTTTGAAAACATTTTTACATATTATTTCATTATGTTGTGTGTTAGGTAGGTTTGAGAACGTGAAACTGTTGGTTGGTAATATTGTATGTTTCGTGAACACCTCACTAGGAGAACCTGTGCTGAGGTGTTTACGTGTTTATGATTAAGTGGGACAGGTACAGGTATTTATGTGTTGTAGTAGAAAGTTAGTTTTTTTTTCTTTTTATTTACATTTTAATGGTAATTGTACATAGATTACTTAGAAGAAAAAAATAAATATATATATAAGGTATATATGTATATATATAATATATGTACATATGAATAGTTGGTAAATTCTTGATAGACATGTTTATTTATTTTACACTTTTTATAGTTTGGTTATGTTTGGTTAGGGATTAAAGTATTTTGAATCAAGTGAATATCTTGATTTTTGATCCAGGCTGTGATATGTTTTTTGTGGATGTTTGTAGATGTATTTGCAATTAGTTGTTGTTTCAGAGTAATGGGCATATAATTAAAAAGTTTTGTTGCATAATACTGAAAATGTCTTTGTCCGTGTGTGGTGTGTGTTATTGGTATGTTCAGCGTTATATTTGTTAATGACCTGGTTTTTATTATTATTGTGTGTTGAATTGGAATATGGAGTTTGTTTTGGAGGAAGTATAGCAGAGCAGATTTGGCATAAAGTTGTTTTATTGACATGACTTCTAATGTTTTGTATATTTCGGTTGAATCTGTGTAGAAAGGCACTTGCAGAATTAGTTTAATTATCACCTTTTGTATCTTTTGAATTGGGTCAATTGCTACATTTGTAGCACTTCTCCAAGCCAGTATTCCATATGTCGCAATGGATTTAAACAGTGCAAAATATATGGATCTGAGTATTGTTAGTGGGAAAATGTTTTTAATGGATTTTATTAGGTGCAAGACTCCTTTTAGTTTATTTGTGATTTTTATTTTTATTTTTATTTTTTTGAAAAATTTTTTTTTTTTTGGTACAGTACATACAATAGATACATAAATATAATGAAAGTATATAAAAAAAAAACTTAATACAATTATTAAATACAAATAATATACATATTTTTTATAAATGTTCTCCCATAATAAGCAAATGCTTGTGTGTACGGGAGGAAGTATTATTTGTTAGGTTATTTTGATTTTTTTTATTTAAATTTAGTTTATATTAAGAATAAGAGAAACATATGTGTGTATTTGTATATATTTTTTTAATTATTATTTATATTTTTTTAGTTAAGGTTTTCAGTATATTTTTTTAATTGTGTTTTGAAATTTTTGAAACTGTCCTTAAGGGATCTTATATTTTCTGGTAATTTATTAAAGAAATTTGTTCCTAAGTATTTATAGTTTTGTTGACCCAAAGTTTTTTTACAAATGGGAATTGGTAACATGTATTTTTGCCGGAGATTTACTGTGTTTTTGAAGGGTATGGATTTGTTTAGGATATCCTCTTTGTAAACTTGTAAGGTTGAATGATACAGGAAGAGAGTATTTAATTTTCTGACTTTAAATTCTTTGAATATGAGTTCAGATGGATATAGAAAAGATTTTTTTAATATTATTTTAATTATTAGTTTTTGCGCAATGTAAAGAGATTGTATGTGAGTTTTATAGGCGCCACCCCATCCTATTATACCATATTGGATTATGGATTGACAGAATGCGAAGTACGTCATTCTCAGTAGTTCTTTACTTAGAATGTGTCTCAAACTGCTAAAAACATATGTCAATTTTCGTACTCTGTTTTTAAGAATAGTTATATGCGGTATCCATTTTAGACATTGGTCAATAGTGATTCCTAGATATTTGGTTGAAGTTTTCATTTCAATATTAGTACACAATAAGTTACAGTGGTGTTGTTGAGTGTGTGGTGTGGAATGGATCCTTATGTTTATTTCATACGGCGTGTTTGGTTTTTTTATGAAAAATGGTATGTAATGTGTTTTTTTAGAGTTTAATGTTAGTAGGTTATTGTCAAACCATGTTTTTAATTCATTTATGTCGATGTTAGCCTTTTTATTGAGTTCTAACCATGTGTTTGCTTTTAGAAGAAGCACTGTGTCATCTGCATATGAGATAATTTCCCCGTATTTAGCAACTTCAAATATATCATTTACATATAATATGAACAAAAGTGGTCCTAGAACTGTGCCTTGTGGTATTGAGAAGTTACTACTTTCGGAATCACTTAGTTCATTTAATAATTTTACTTGTTGTGGTCTATTTTCCAAAAAGCTTATAATCCAGGATAGCACCAGTCCATTTATTCCAATTGATGTGATTTTTTTTATTAAGTTAGTATGAGATATACTATCAAATGCTTTTTTTAGGTCAATAAATATTCCAATGCATTTTTCATTTGAGTCTAGGGCGGTATATATATAGTTTGTTATTTTCGCAATGGCATCATGGGTGTTGGTGTTTTTTTTGAAACCATACTGTTTAGAATTTATAATGTGATGTTGTTCTAAGAAGGCCCAGATTTGGTTTTTTACAATTTTTTCGAATTTTTTTGATATATTAGATAAAAGGGATATAGGGCGGTAATTTTGTGGGTCTTTTGGGCAGTCTGCTTTATATATTGGTGTTATTATTGTTCTTTTGTAATTATTTGGAAATACACCTTTTATAAGGCTTGTATTTATTATATGAGTTAATGGGCAAATTAGATATTGTTTCATTGTTTTTAATATGTTTACATCTATGTTGTCATAACCGGGAGCAGAGCCCCCCTTTAAATCATCGATAACTTTTCCAACATCAGTTTCTGTTATTTTGTTGAAATTATTATATTGGTGTTGGGTAGTGTGGGAATTATTTTTATTATTGTTGGGAGACGTTTGTATAGCGTTTGCCAGATTTTTTCCAACACTTACAAAATAGTTGTTTAAAATATTACAGCATTTTTTAGTGTCGAGTTGGACATTGTACGTTTTTTTCCCATCTGAAATTTCGGATATACAACTTCTCTTTTTATTTTTATTTATTATTTCGTTTATTGTAGTCCAAATTTTTTTATTATTATTTTTGTGATGAAAGTTATGTGTTCAGTCCAGCGTAAGTGTAAATCAATAATAACCCCTAGGTATTTTGTTTGTTTGACCCTTTCTATATGCTCGCATTGACAATTGGAAGAAGTTTGTTCACAGTCATGCAAAAGCAGGTCTATGTTTGATGGAGGTTGACCTCTTTGTGTAATACCATGTGTGATGTATTTTGTTTTGATAGTATTAACGGTAAGCATATTACTGTTTAGCCATTTTTTGACAACTGACAAACTTTTTTCGGCATTTACGAATACATCTTTCCATGTGGCAGCTTGACAAAGAAGAACTGTATCGTCAGCGAAGGTCACGATTTTACCTTCAATTTTAATTTCACATAGTTCATTTATGCAGATGAGGAATAATAAAGGGCCAAGTACACTCCCCTGTGGGACTCCGTACGTAATTAAGAGTGGTTCACTTATCTTGTTATCAATTTTAACTTGTTGAGTTCGTTCAGACATGAAGCTTTTAATTAAGTCGAATTCTACTCCGTTAATACCAATGCTTTTTAACTTCTTGAAAAGTTTTTCGTGTGAGATTGTGTCGAAGGCTTTACATAGGTCTAAATAAATTGAAATTACTTTTTTCTTAGCATCAAGATTATGTGTGATGAAGTCCGTTACAGTATCTATTGCATGTTCTGTGCTTCTGTTTTTCCTGAATCCATGTTGGTTTATCGACAGTATTTGTTTGGTTTCCAGATAGTGTTGAAAATGTTTCTTAATAATTTATTCCAAAATTTTTGAAAAGGTATTTAGTACCGTAATGGGTCTGTAGTTGTTTATGTTATTTTTTTGTCCTGATTTAAAAATTGGAATGATAAGACCTTTTTTTAGTAAGCTAGGAAAAATTCCTTCTTTTAGACTAAGATTAATTAAGTATGTGAGTGGTTTGAGTAGTTGTTGGCTTACTGTTAATATAGTTTTGGAGTCCACACCATCGGATCCCGTTGTTGTGTTATTCTTTAGTGATTGAATTATTTTATTGGTGTCTTCTAGTGTAATGTTTTGTACTTTGAAGTGTCTGTTCATATTTTCATTGCTGATGTTAGTGGCAGTGTTTTGAGGTTCCTGAATATCTTGGAGAGGCTGTGATTTTTTTATATTTTCAGCTAGGCTAGCTCCTATATAGTGTAGTGTTTTAATAGTTATTCTATTATCCAATCAAATCCTATTATCCAAAAAATCAAAGATCATCAACATCGGTGCAGCCGATCTCGAGTTATAAATAGTGTAACTAACCCGACTTTGTTTTATATATTAAGATATAAAAATATATGTGCACCAAAAACGGAAGTGTCCAAAGAAAAACGAGTTGTCCCTATATTATATAATATGTTTCAGTGGTCGACTTCATATGCCGGTATGACAATAGTAGCATCAACTGTATCTGTTGATACGTTCTTCCTATTGAGTGGAATACTTCTATCTTACATTTTCTTCAGGAGAACTGATAATAGTAAGTCAATTCACTTAAAAAAAGATTGTCATATCAATATCGTTACAAATAATGGAAAACAAATATTTACTTTCTTTTAGAATCCCTTCGAGATATTCCTGTGATGTATCTTCATCGCTTCCTGCGACTTACTCCAGTGATGGTCATAGTTATGTTATTCCAAATGACCTTTACTGCTAAACTTGGAAGAGGACCATTTTGGAGACAGCTCAATATTGGAATAGATGACTGTAAGGACTATTGGTGGAGCATGATCCTATACGTGCAAAACTACGTCAACCCTGAAAACATGGCAAGTTATTGAAAATTATGGGCATTTCTACACTGAAATGAAATCATTTTCTTAACAGCAAATATGAAAAAAGCAAAAAATAATTCTTGAACTGTTTTTGTTCACATCCAAGCTGTAAAAGAAGGGAACTGACTTATTATTCTACTGTATATCTAACTGTCATAATTATTGCTGAACTATCGCGTTAGCTCTCCCGCAGCCATCTGGGGCCAAAAGTAGCCCCAAAATCACTATCCTTCTTATATCAACTTAAATACATGAAATATATTTTGAGTATTTTAGGTTTTCCTGCGCAAAGGATTAATACACAAAGTGCCGTTGAAAAAAAATGTTAAAAAATCGTCGATCGCAGGAAAATATATTTTGTCAAATATAGGTAATATTCCCTGCTCAATAGATGGACAAATACAAAAATGGGGATTTCGATGGTTGAAGAAACGCATAAAAAATGCATGAGATCGTCGACGGACCCACTGAGTCACGGAAATTATGTTTGGCATCTTGGTCTATCGAGAGTTAACTATGTTCATTCAGTTAACTATGATCTTTATCCACATTTACTAAATTGATTATTTTTGCACGAAGCTGTAAGGCAACATCGTTTCACAGTTACTTTTATGTTCAATTTAAATGCTTATCCCCTTTTCTTTATTATTAGTCTTGCTGCACCTTTTCCAGATTTGTACCTCCTTTACTTATATTTCATCGTAGCTATACCATTATATTCTATACGTTCATTTTTGTTTTCATTGCAGTGTTTAGCTCAAACGTGGTACCTATCTGTTGATATGCAACTGTACATTCTGTCCCCACTTCTACTGTTTCCAATCTTGAAGCATGTTAAGATTGGTGTGGCCTGGATTGCCGCGTGGATATTGGCTGCCCTTATAACCGTGTTCACCCTAAGTTATATAAAAGAATGGGCAGCAGCTAATAACTCGTTAGTTCATTATTTCTTTGTTTGGTGATAATAATCAATATATATTATAAAAGAACGTAAAAAAAAACGTGCGGAACGCAAAAACTCAGAAACGAGTGCCGGTCCGATCAAGAGAGTTATATGGTATGGTTGATCTCTATCCCCCCTAGGGAATAAGGGTATTCGTTTTTACCTAAAGGGTTTGCTTTTGAAGAAATAAGGGCTGAAAGTTCTAAGAAGACTCTAGAAATTTCAAGAAGAGTCTAAAAGATTCCGGAAACTTCTAGAAAATTCGATAAAACTCTGGAATATTCTGGAGAAAGTGGAGGAGTATGTCAGCGAGTCTAGAAGGTTCCGGAAAGTTCAAGAAGGTTCGATAAATCTGTAGAAAGTTCTGAAAGGAGTGGAGGAGTGTGTCGGTGTGTCTAGAAGGTGCGAGAAAATTCTAGAAGATTTCATTAAGGTGTAGGAAGTTTTAGAAGGTTCGATAAAATAATAAACTTCTGTATGTACAAAGTTCTGGAAGGAGTGGCGGAGTATGTCGGTGAGTCTAGAAGGTTCTGGAAACTTCTAGAAGGTTCGATAAAGCTGTAGAAAGTTCTGGGAGGAGCGACGGAGTATGTCGGCGAGTCTAGAAGGTTCCGAAAACTTTTAGAAGGTTCGATAAAGTAGTAGAATGTTCTGGAAGGTTCCGAAAAGGTCTAAAAGTTTCGATAAAGTTGTAGAAACTTCAGGAAGGAATGACGGAGTACGTAGATGAGTCTAGAAAATTCCGGAAAGTTCTATAAGATTCGATAAAGCTGTAGAATGTTCTAGAAGGAGTGGAGTGGCGGAGTATGTCGGTGAGTCTAGAAGGTTCCGGAAACTTCTAGAAGGTTCGATAAAGCAGTAGAATGTTCTGGAAGGTTCCGAAAAGGTCTAGAAGGTTCGATAAAGTTGTAGAAAATTCTGAAAGGAGTGGCGGAGTAAGTCGGTGAGTCTAGAAGGTTCCAAAAAGTTCTAGAAGGTTCGATAAAGCTGAATAAAGTTCTGGAGGAGTGGAGGAGTATGTCAGCGAGTCTAGAAGGTTCCAAAAAGTTCTATAAGAGTCGATAAAGCTGCAGAAAGTTCTGGAAGGAGTGGCGGAGTTCAAATGTGAGTCCAGAAGTTTCCAAAATCTTCTAGAAGGTTTGATAAAGTAGTATAAAATTCTGGAAGCTTTAGAATGTTCTGGAAGATTCCGAAAAGGTCTAAAAGGTTCGATAAAGTTGTAGAAACTTCAGGAAAGAATGGCGGAGTACGTAGATGAGTCTAGAAAATTCCGGAAAGTTCTATAAGATTCGATAAAGCTGTAGAAAGTTCTAGAAGGAGTGGAGGAGTATTTCAGCGAATCTAGAAGGTTCCAAAAAGGTCTAGAAGGTTCGATAAGGTTGTAGAAAATTCTGGAAGGAATGGCGGAGTATATCGGTAAGTCTAGAAGGTTTGATAAAGCAGTATAAAATTCTGGAAGGAGTGACGGAGTACGCAAGTGAGTCAAGAAGGTTCGGAAAGTTCTATAAGGTTCGATAAAGCTGTAAACAATTCTAGAAGGAGTGGTGGATGTATGTTGGTGTTTCTAGAAGGTTCCGAAAAGTAATAGACGGCTTGATTAGGCTCTAGAAAGAAAGTATGTCGGTGAGTTTAGATGATTCCGGAAAGTTCTATAAGGTTCGATAAAGCTGTACAAAGTTCTGAAAGGAGTGGGAGAGTATGTCGGTGAGTCTAGAAGGTTCCGAAAAGTTCTAGAAGGCTTCATTAAGCTCTAGAAAGTTCTGGAAGGAGCTATGGAGTGTGTCGGTGAGTCTAGAAGGTTTGATAAAGTTGTAGAAAATTCAGGAAGGAATGGCGGAGTACGTAGATGAGTCTAGAAAATTCCGGAAAGTTCTTTAAGATTCGATAAAGCTGTAGAAAGTTCTAGAAGGAGTGGAGGAGTATGTCAGCGAGTCTAGAAGGTTCCGAAAAGGTCTAGAAGGTTCGATAAAGTTGTACAAAATTCTGGAAGGAATGGCGGAGTATGTCGGTGAGTTTAAAAGGTTCGATAAAGCAGTATAAAATTCTGGAAGGAGTGGCGGAGTACACAGGTGAGTCAAGAAGGTTCGGAAAGTTCTATAAGGTTAGATAAAGCTGTAAACAATTCTGCAAGGAGTGGCGGATGTATGTCGGTGTGTCTAGAAGGTTCCGAAAAGTAATAGACGGCTTGATTAGGCTCTAGAAAGAAAGTATGTCGGTGAGTTTAGATGATTCCGGAATGTTCAATAAGGTTCGATAAAGCTGTAGAAAGTTCTGGAAGGAGTGGCGGAGTATGTCGGTGAGTCTAGAAGGTTCCGAAAAGTTCTAGAAGGCTTCATTAAGCTCTAGAAAGTTCTGGAACGAGCGATGGAGTGTGTCGGTGAGTCTAGAAGGTTCTAAAAGCTTTCAGAAATGAGTGGCGGAGAGTGTCGGTGAGTCTGGAAGGCTCTGGAAAGTTCTTGATTTTTGGATGATCTTAATCTTCAATATACATTATTAAAAAAATTGTATAATGTGCATGCCGATAAAACTCAAAGACACACAATATAACGGGAGTTATATTGTGTGGTAGCTCTCCCCATCTATCAAGAAAATTCCCGTTTTTACCTGAAGGGCGTGCTCTTAAAGATATAAGTGCTGGAAGTTTCACCCCCTTAAAATTTCTAGAATTGTTCAAAACTTTCTAGAGTATTCTTGAGCATTCCACCGCATTCCAGAACACTCCTGAATGTTGTGGAATGTTTTGGAACATTATTCTGGAATATTTGAAGTCTTTTTTGTATGGCGCTACTCATACAGGGTATATAAAGCAAGATCCATCGTTGATTCGAACGTCAATTCAATCTCACATCAACTCCCTGAGCGAAGCCGGACACCCCAGTCAGAGTATTTGAGAGCATTCTGTAACGTTCCAGAACATCCAGGAACATTCTGGAATGTTCGGGAATAGAGAATCGCGAACATCAATGTGAAACTTTTCAGAACACTCTGGAATGTTGTCCTGAGCGAAGCCGGGTAACCCAGCTAGTATGATAATAATTGGTGATAATAATTGTTAAAATTGTGGAAGATAATGGAAAAAAAACATTTACCCAGGGATCCGAGTGTAATGGACCGCACTATAAACTACTATTATGGAACTCACACGAGAGCTTCTCCATGGCTCATAGGACTGTTGGCTGGATACTATCTGCGGATCTTCAACCTCAAAGAAATCAAGATTAACAAGGTAAGTAACGGCTTAGTGCCTGTTCAGACGGGTCAAATTCATCGCGAATCGTTACGCGTGTAGGTGATGTGCTAGGCGCCAATACATTGCGTCCAGAAGCATCGCGCGTGTTTAAAATACGCGCGTAGTACCACGGCAATGGAGCGGGCGCGTTCCACGTTCCTTTTGAACGCAAACGTACGCGCGTATATGCACGAAACGATTCGCTCTTTCTGAACAGGGTTTTAGGCACTAAATTAAAAATATAGTACATATATTATATACAACCATACACATAAATAATTATACAAATATTGCCTAATTGTTCTTTAATTTAATTTCAATGCAATCCATTTTGTATTCATACAAATTTTTCGAATTTAGAGAAACTCATTTAGTTGTAAAACGGGGGCCTCAACACGGGTAAGCACTGTGAGGCTAACAATACGAAATAATGATTTTTAAAAAAGGCTAATGTATCAATCAAATACAATAAATCTTTTTAGATATTGGTAGGTATCTTGTGGATAGCAAGTTTGGCGGTGATGGCAGCTGTCCTTTACGGCATGAAACCCTTATCAGAATCAACACACGTGTTCACTTACCTGGAGGACACCACTTACCTGGCCTTCAGCAGGCCTGCTTGGGCATTGGCCGTTCTTTGGGTTATCGTCGCTTGTGCTCTTGGATACGGAGGTAAGAATGATTAAAATGGTGGTATTAAAATTCAATCAACTGAACATATCGCGGCATATATTTTTTTATCGTCTCCGGTCCCCAATTCATTTTCTTCGGTTGTCGAACCAGCTCCAAACAAGTTTCAACCAATATTATATCGATCTACCTCCGGAGCCCTTTTTGCTCCGGAGGTACCCATTTAATTATAGTTTTACATGTCCTGTAATTTGGTATTCGTCCCAAGAATCTGCAGTATATTATCATGGTTAGTTTTGTTTCGATAGGGTCCTTCTATATTCCGCTTGTGAACTGGTTTAATAAATAAGAATTCAGTTCCTACTGATGTAAACTGATCGTTCTACTGATTTGTTCTCCAATCTAACGTTTTATTACAATTTCAGGTCCTGTCAATTGGTTCCTCAGTTTGAGGCTATGGGAGTTCTTGGCTCGACTCTCCTACTCTATGTATTTGATACATATCATAATTATCAACTTGTTTGTATCGTCTACAAAAACAATTCCATATTTTTCACACGAGACTCTAGTAAGCAAACATAATTCGTGCACTTTAAAAGTTTAGAGAATACAAATAGGCAAATTTGCATCATTTCTGTAAAACATTTTATTCAAATCTAAATATTTTTTTACAGGTACATCATTTCTTTGGTGATCTATTGATGACAATAGTGGTGTCCTATTTCATGGTTTTGGCCTTTGAATCTCCCGTTACAGTATTGGAAAAGTATATTTTTAGTAAAGGTAAGCCAGAATTTAATAGCTATACCTCCCTATTAATACTACCTTTACCTACGTAGAAAATATTATTATTTGTTCATATGAAGCGGATACTTTGTGATGTGACATTATTAATTTAAAATAAAAATAAAAATATTATTACTCCAGATATCGCTATGTACTTAAATTTTTTTTGGAACTGATGATCGATTAACATTTTTAAAAGAAAATAATAATCTTATTTTTTAGATACGAAGAAGCCCACTTCTCTGGAAAATTTGGTTCTTGACCCAGAACAAATGAAACAATCGCAAGAAAATCCAAACTTTTAAACGCGTTTATGGAAGAAGAGTTTTACTATGATATTATATGAAAAATAATTAATCTCGATCAGAATTAGTATTGATATAATGAATATATTTAAGTTTTTTGTCTTCAATTAAATTAAAAAAATAAAAATGTAAGAAACTGAAATAATGTCCTTAATTCATTGTTTTATAATAATTCATGGACGTAGATCACACTTCGATATAATTATAACACATGCATTTAATATTCTATTATTTATTTATTTATGGACAAATAGTCCATTATATAACAATAACACGAATAAAAAAAGAGGTGCCAATAAAAAGAGAGTACATATAGATGAAGAGCATTGACAAAATACATATAAAAGAAAAGAACAGCTTGAAGATGGATTTAAAAGGCTCTAAAAATGACATTGCGTATCGACTGCCGATTGTCATTTAAGCTAACACCAAATAAATTCAATGCTTTGATTTGCGTTGACAAGTCTCGGCATTCTGGTTAAAGGAGAATGATATCCATAATTAGTAGAATGTTGATTGACGAACGGCAATTCATTATTTCGGAGTCTACGAGAAGGGACGTTGAACTGGATAAGTTGGAACAAAGAAGGTGTGTCAGTAATACTGTTGATAATTTAATATATTATAATTTTATATTTATTTTGAATATGAAAATTAGATTATAGTCCTTTCTACATTTTTCTACAGAAGAAATGTTTTAAGTTTGTTCAATTCATCATACGAGTACTCGCCTCTTTCAAGTCCTAACCTCCAAGCAATTCCTCATAGGAAGCGATGTTGTACAGATTCGATGTGGACATCATCAGGAGACCAAATGACACTAGCATATTCAAGGTTAGGGCGAACCAGCGAACAATAAAGAGTTTTAAGTGTACTTACATATATGTTCAAAGTCGGAGGTAATTCTATGACATCAACTTGAGTTTTGTCTTCTAAGGCTTTAACAATGGAATTTGAAAAGGACAGGAAATTAGTTGTAGATTTTTCCGATCTAAATCCACGATGTTCCTCAATCAGAACATTTTTGAAAATGGGAGTGATTTTTAATATTTCTATTTTTGAGAGTGATATTTCATGGTGGAAATCCATTATAATATATTATAATAAAACGAATATAAAACTTTATTCCACTTAATTTTATTCGACCGTAACCGGTTTCAGCTCGTCAAAGCCATCTTCAGACTGGTACAAATATTTCCTAGTCTACGGTTCTTATACACAACATATAGTGATTTTATTTGTAATTATCGACTCAAATATTTTTGGAATATTAGATATAATTGATATTGGTCTGTAAATTTCAGTATTTGACTTGTTAAAAACGGGTCGATAAATGTTTCGGATGAGAGTGATAAAATGTACAACTTACAGATTTTGTTAGATAATGAACATGAACATTCTTTTAGCAAGATTTCTGGAATGCCATCAGGTCCGGTACTTTTTTTGTTAGAAAGATTATTTATTTAAGGAATGGTAAACCTCGTTATGTGAAATTTGTGAATCATTCAAGTCAATATTATAGTCATAGTTAAGTGGAGGGATGGGGCATGAAGCATCAGAATATGTAGAGGAAAAGTTTTTAGCAAAAAGGTTGGCGATGTCGTGACCATTTGTAGCGTGAATACCACAATAATACATACTTGAAGGGAAATCATTATCCGTACGCTTTTGCACGAATTGCGAAAACTGTTTAGGATTTTGCAGTAATTTTGTCTCTGTAACTTCTACAAAAGATTTATAGCATTTGGCTGATTCGATTTTTAACAGTTCCCTTAATTATGTTGTATAGTTATTGATTAATAATTAATAACGGACTGAACAAACGGTAAATATTTCCCAATTGAGCTAGCGGAACACCGAAGTATAATTGGATTTCGTAAATATCAGCAAAATTAAATTTGTAAAATATTAATTGCGTAAGTATAATAAATAAAATATTAATAAATAATAATTGCATAAGTATAGACGCCAATGCAGCAGAGGTAGAAGGTAACCGGAAAACACAACATAGTGACAACGTTGAAAAGTGATAAAAAGTCTTGAAAAGTGGTGAATAGAAAACTACATGAAGTCATTTATACTTCAACAGGTTAAATAGGTAAGGTAATTTGGGAGGCGGATTTGGGTACCACCGCCCGTCAAACCATTTATTGGATAACCAACATTAATGCCATAGGTCACCCCAAGTGGTTCGCTACGTTTGGTGATTTAGATTGGGTGCCCAGGTTCTTGGGGTGATGTTTGTATGATCTTGGTGGCGAATGCGTTTGCTCACCTACTGCGTGGCGTGCCGGACCGGGAGAGACTGCCCCAGGCAGACATAATCTATACCCCACCAGCCGGACCTTATCGACCATCGCCTTGCACCGAAGTGGATTCATACGTCTCTCACTCCTGGATACATTGACCCCCAGATTACTACCCATCCCTCATATATTTTTCCTTCCCAGAACTTTCTCTCCTTCCTTTCCTTCCCAAAGATGACGTAAGCTTTGAGGGTTTTTTTGTTCAGGGCCTCCTGTGTGTAGCTATTGTAAAAAAAAGGTTATTTTCTTTTTTAATAAGGTTTTAATGATTTTTCACAAAGGTTGTCATTTTGCTTATTAGCTCAGTCAGTGGGGAGTTTTACCTTGCAAAAGGTCGTGTGGTAGCGATTTTGATATATGTTGTTAAGATTGGGACTCTAAAGAAAAAAAAAAGTTTTCAACCTTGGTGGGGTCGAGCTCGAGCCGCCATCTTGGATTGAAGGTGTCAAAATTTGGTTTTTTCAAAATAATTGTGCAATGGTTGATCTGACGACCAAGATGTGAAAGACAAACTTAAAGACGATAAAATTTAAAATATTTTTTATCTCAAATTTTTTTTTGTAAGTCTAAAAGGTAACGAGTTACAGTGGCGGAAATGTGAATATTTTTTCTAAAAAATGGTGAAATTCCCAATCTTTGTTATTTTTTCGGGCTATTCATTATATAATTATAATTTTGTAAACTCATTTCCACACTACCATGAGGTAGAGAAAATGGCAATTTTATTATTGTGGTATTCCCAGTAGGTCTTCTTTCTCTTCAATGGCATTACAACCCATTTCGAGCCTTGGCCTCCTTCAACATAAGCCTCCACCGCCCTCCGTCCTCGGCCGTCGTCTTCCTAACTGCGACATGGAGTAGTCCTCTTGCATCCTTCCTGACATCATCCTCCCGTCTCAGCCTAGATCTGCCCGCCTTTCGTTTACCTCCTGGGTGTTCTGTTAGAATCTTCTTCGGTACTCGTGTGCTTAACATTCGATGCACATGTCCGGGCCATCTTAGTCTTTGCAGCTTTAGATGGATAGAGAGTCTGGGAGCTTGGTAAATAACATAGAGCTTTATTGTGGCGGATTCTCCATACCTCTCCCTCATGTTAATGTAAGTACTTGCATACTGATTTCTCTCCCCGTGTGCATGGACATTCAAATAAATGTAGCTTCGTTCAATAAAAAAGATTCTTGACGTGTACGGTGAAGGAGAAAACCATATATTTCCTTATAACGCCGTTGGGGAAGTGGTGGAGTCCCCTCCAATGCCTCTCTCTCTCGCACCGCTCCTAAGATTTTTCGAAGTACCTTTCTTTCGAAGGTGTACAGCTGTTCCCGTAACACATCCATAGGCGAAGACCTTTCTAATAATTAAATAAGGGTTTTCCTATGGACGTTTCGGGATTAGAAACTGGCAACAACGCGAAGTAAGAGTTGTTAGTGCCTGTGATGCGCTTTCTTACTTCTACTGGGTTTTCTTTGTCATGCGTTATGATGGAGCCCAGGTATGGAAACTCTTCGACCACTTCGAAATTATAAGTGTCTTTAAATTTCAATTTATCTTTTATTCTATGGTATGGAGTTCTGGTTTACATCATGATTTTAGTTTTATTCTCATTGATTTGAAAACCCACCTCTCTTGCCGAGTCTCCAAAAACCTCTCTTACAGCCTGTAGGGATTTTTCGACAATGTCAAGGTCAGTATGTCTATTCCACAGATTTTCCAGCGATGGTATGGCGAGCCGCATAGAGTTCGACTCATATTCATAATTATGTTACATATTCGCTATTGCGTAATAATATTTTTTTGTTGATCCCGGTTGGTTGATATTGACATCTTAATAGTCATTGTCATCAATGTCATGATCTAACTCATTACCTGTGGTACTGCGATGCTGGCCTTCCATTGACAGATTTTGTCAATGGAAGGCCAGAATAGAATTCATATTCAAATGCAAGAAATAAATTTTAATAAAGTCTGCTGGTGCTGGTTTCTTTGTCATTCTTACTGGAACAAGCCCATTGGTGCCACGTTTCCAGCCCCAGTTTTCTGGATTTTTTTTGGATTCCATACCATTTTTGAACTCCCGTACAAAGCAACAAGAAAGCGTTTTCCTTAATCTACTATGTCTTCTGGTTTTGCATCATGTTGTTTTCATTCGTGTACTCAATGAAGACGCACTGGCAGACCAGTATTTTTAAGGCTTACTAAATGCTCATTATCACTACAAAGTGGTTTCATCCATGCACTCGATGACGTCGGGTTTGTCATAGTGGGATCCTAGCTTGTAGCAATAAAGGCGCTGAGGTGGCAACGTTGCAGTCAGGACTGCAGGCACGCAGTATGTTTCCGTCTCTTTCTCTCCTCTATGTAACACGAAAAATTACTGTAATTTGAAATAGATTTTGCTATATATTTATATTGTGTTGTGAAAATACGTTAAAATGATATTGTGTAATATGTTCTTACAAAATTTATCATGAAAACTTGAGTTTTACGATTTTTTGTCAAAATTTTCTTCTTTCTACCGCTGTAAGTCATTATACATTAGATTTAGAAAAAAAAATTCAAACAAAAAAATTACGTAATTTAGTCTTCTTTAAATCTGCAATCTGGAGATTCAGATGGTCCCGGAGAAGAGGAACGAAGACATCATGATTACAATACAAAACCTGTGTACATCAGTAAACTATCCTGTGAAGGACGAGCAAATAATTTCCTGTCATCGTACACCACGCCACCCTGACGCAACTCCCAACTCAAGACCAAAAAATATTGTACTGACTCTGCCCAGCCCTCGAATCCGTGACGAATTGCTGTCTGCAGTTAAGGTATTCAACAAGAGGAACGTGGATAGGAAACTGAATAGTCAACACCTTGGTTTCACAGATTCTTCTCCGATATACGTATGTGAACATCTGTCACCTTATAACAAGGAACTTCATGCAGCAGCTAGGCGAGCAGCAAAGGACCTGAACTTCAAGTACGTATGGATTAAAAATGGGCGCGTCTTCTTAAGGAAGAATGACATGTCTCCACCACTGCTCGTGAAGAACAAGGCCGTACTACAGAATCTTACCGACAAATCACCCTCAAACCCGTCTTCCTCCGTCCTTTAAACCTAATGTATACGTCTTGTCAAAAATTTCAAAATGGATCTGAAAATTTTCTACCAAAATGTTAGGGGAGTTAGAACCAAAACAAATGACATAAAAAACGAAGTTATTATCAATAACTATGATATAATCTGCTTCACCGAAACTTGGTTGAGTTCATCAGTATTCAGTAATGAATTGTTTGATGAGCGTTACCTGGTCTTTCGGAGAGATCGCGAATCAACTAATTCTACATCTAAAAAAGGTGGGGGGGTATTAGCGGCAGTCAACAAGAATCTAATAACAACTAGAAAATCATCTTGGGAAAGTGACGGTGAAGATTTATGGTTAGCTATAAAACTGCATGAATATTCAAACTCGTTCATCTATATATGTGTTCTGTACATTCCCCCCAATTTATCTGTTGATGATTACTGTAATCGAATCAAAAATATTCAAGATATTTATTTGCAACATATTAATTCCAAATCTCAATTTATAATCATTGGTGATTTTAATATACCTGAAATTAAATGGACACCTGACATAACATATAACAACATAATACTAGCTCCATCCAATTATTTTAGTCACAAAGCTCATTCCCTTGTCAATTTGGCCTCAATGTGCAACCTTCACCAATTTAATTATTTACCTAACAAAAATTTTAATATTCTTGACCTTGTTATTTCCGATAAAACCAATATTAATATTTCAACGACAGCTAACTTATCAAAAATTGATCACCATCATCCCTGTTTTGAAATAAATGTAAGTCTAGAAAAAATGCAATTCCTACAAGAAAATCACTCTCCCGTAAAATACAACTTCAAAAAAGGTAATTATGAAGGATGTTGTCATGATCTAACAAATGTAAACTGGATCTCACTTTTTAACAACTGTCATCTCAATAATAAGGTACAGTTATTCTACAATACACTATGGGATATTATAGACAAGCACATTCCAAAAAAAAAAACATACGTAAGAAATCACTATCCCAATTGGTTTAGCGAATCTCTAATAATGCTCCTCAAAGAGAAAAATAAAGTAAGACTTCGGGCTAAAAAATATAACAACCCGATAGACTATTCCGAGTTTGCTACTCTTAGAAAAAGATCAAAAAAAATGCTAAAAGAATGCTACACATCCTACATCAATCTAGTTGAGCGTGGGATAAAAGATAATGTTAAGGCTTTCTGGGCTTATTCTAAATCATTGCGTAATTCAAATTCGATTCCAAAAACAATGCATATGGATTCTATGATTGCAAACAATGGACAGCAGATTGCCAATATGTTCTCTAATTATTTTGGATCGGTTTATACTCAGTCGAATCCCACATCAAATACTTCAGGACTGAATGTTCCTCAATTCAACCAATTTAATCTTAGTAAACTTAACGTAAGCATGGGAACTATCAAATCTTGTTTAGAAAGCATTGATATACATAAAGGCCCAGGACCAGATAAAATACCTCCTTTGTTTGTAAGATGTTGCTCTAGCGCGTTGATTAAGCCACTTTTCATTATATTTAACGAATCATTATCTACGGGAACTTTCCCAGATTTGTGGAAAAATGCACATATTGTCCCAATACATAAATCTGGCGATCAATCTTCTGTGAAAAATTATCGACCAATTAGTATATTATCATGTTTTGCAAAAGCCTTTGAATCTATAATCTATAGTTCCATATTCGCACACTTTAAACCACAATTATGCATCAATCAACATGGATTTGTTCCTAACAGATCCACAAATTCCAATCTTCTCGATTTCTGTGATTATGTTTGCAATGCGTTTAATGAAAGAACTCAGGTAGATGCTATTTACACAGATTTTCAAAAGGCTTTTGATAAAGTAAATCATTTTATTTTACTACAGAAGCTTGGTCGTATAGGTATTCACGGTGATCTATTTAGGTGGCTTAAATCCTATTTGGAAAACAGAACACAGCTCGTTCTTATAAATGGGTATGAGTCACCTCCCGTAATTGTAACCTCTGGTGTACCCCAAGGGTCCAATCTTGGCCCTCTGCTTTTCTTAATTTTCATTAATGACCTAGGCCCCATGTTACGCTGTGATTTTGTTTTATTTGCCGATGATTTAAAGATTTACCGTAAAATTTTCAATGATTCTGACCAAGTTATGCTTCAAGAAGACCTTTTCACACTACATAACTGGTGTATTCAGAATGATATGTTTTTGAATATTGAAAAATGTTACATTATGACTTTCAGCCGTAACAGAATGCAAAAATATTATGCATATTCCATAAATAATGCTCGATTAAATGCAGTTACAACCATCAGAGATTTAGGAATCATTCTTGATTCAAAATTTAAATTTGATGTACACGTCAGTGATATCACGACTAAATCCTTGAAAATGATGGGGTTTATACATAGAATATCTAAACCATTTAAAAAACCCCAATCCATTATAACCCTATACAACTCATTGGTCAGAAGCAAATTAGAATATGGTAGTGTTATCTGGAATCCACACTACTTAAAATATTCAAAAACTATTGAATCTGTGCAAAAAAAATTTCTGAGATTGTTATCATTTAAACTTGGACTAAATGCCTTACTCCAATCTTACGAGGAACGACTCCAATATTTTAAGTTTACAACTCTGGAAAAAAGAAGAAAAGTTGCTGACTTAATGAGTCTATACAAAATCATTCATGATAAGCTTGAAACAAATCACTGCCTGAGCAATATTCTTATTAAGGTCCCCAATAGACGTAATTTAAGGAATCAGAATATATTTCATCTTGAATTATTTAAAAACAATATTGCATACTTCAATCCACTGTCTCGGATGTGTCGACTGTATAATTCCATTGAATGTAACCATATAGACATCTATGCAAATAGTCTCGCTTACTTTAAAAAGCAAATTAACAATAGACTAACCTAACATGTAATTGTGAATTGAAAATACTTATCTTAATACTTATCTTGAACTTGAATGTGAATGGCTGTTCTTCACTCTATTTGTACTTTACTTTTTTTGTTTTTCTGTTTTTTTTACATCGTATATCGATCTTTTTTTATCTTTGTCATCTCTATATTGTATCATCACTATTTTTGTTATCTCTTTTTATACCTCCGTTTATATTTTGATATTCCTAATTTCTGTTAACAACTGTTAAACTGTGCATTCTGTGAACATTTTTAAGTGGACTATTAACATGTACGCTTTTTACAATGCTAATCCAATGACTTTTTTCTGTTAATACTCTGTAAATGTTCCAAAACAATAAATAAATAAATAAATAAATAAATAAATAAAATTTGCCATACACATTTTTGTTGTAAAATCAACCGTTGAGGAATTATTTTGAAAAAACTAAATTTTGGGACCTTTAATCCAAGACGGCGGCTCGAGCTCAATCCCCCCAAGGTCGAAAACATTTTTTTTTCTTTAGAGTCCCAATCTAAACAACATATATCAAAATCGCTACTACATGACCTTTTGCAAGCTGAAGGCCTTTTTTATCCCCCACTGACTGGGCTATATTGGCTTGGTTGAATTGACCGGTCAGTGGCTGAGTGGGCATCGCGTTTGGGTCCCACCCGGGATTCGCGTGTTTGATTCCTCGTCCGGCTAAGTCCTCCATCACGACAAAAGCAATATTTAAAAAAAAAAAAGAATATTAAAAAAATTATGAATAATACCATCATTCCTTAAAAATGCAATTACTGGAGTAGCTGATGATAGTTGACGGTGATTTTTTCCATATATAAAAAACATACAGAATTATCACGCTTTTCAAAGTTTTTTATTCTTATTCCACTGAAGACAAAAATTGTAGGAAAACGTTTAAAAAAAACGTTAACTTTGAACCTCACCTAAACACCAGTGTAAATGCGCGCCCGTGTATCTCTCTTCGGGTATTATTTTCAATAGTTTTTTGTCAGTATTTAATTGTGAATTCATTAGTTTAAAAAAATCATTTCGGGAATACTCCAATCATCGGCCAACATCGCGCCAGCGCTCAATTTTCCGCCACTGTGCGATGAGACTATTATTATGAGTAACTGCAGGCGGAATGCGTCTAATGGCCTCCGACAACACGGTGCTGACCGCAGTCTACCAGCACCAAGCGCTACAAGCTCTGGGCCCGAGAACAATGCCCGACTTAATTGTCTATTTCATTTTTTATTGTATAATCCCAGGAATCTTATTCCGGAGCATTCGTCCACTGGCTGTGGTCTACACTCTGGCAGTCCTATTGCATATATATATATTGAAACTTTGACTGTTGATCACCAGACAGTTGGCCCCCGGCATACTCATTAACAATATGCAGTCGGCTTAGTGAAAATACCTACGGTATACTTACTTACACAAAATATAACTAAGCGTCCCAAATGGGAATGCAGAGAAGATGTAAGTATACAGCCGAATAAAAAAACCATAAAAACAATTATTTTTTTTATTTTTTTTTATTAAGGAGAAAATACAGATACAGACGTCAATTGACAAGAATATACAAAACAATTAATAGAGAATTCGCCTGCATCCAAACTATTTCTCACGAATTAACATCGACAGCAGATAAAAACATATACAAATATTTTTACCGTTAAATACGGAAAATACGTATGTATATACATAAGTAAATATTATTTTACAGAGAGATGAAAAAAAATGCGCAATATCTTTATAGAAGTTTACAAATTGTTTTTGGAAAAATTTTGATGGTAAGACCAAAAATATACATAGATAAAAAATAATGTCATACAGAAATTTAAAAAAAAGGAATGTAGTTAAAATTATAAACCAAGCAATGTCTAAGGTATTGTACTTTGTAGGAAAACGGCCTTCAATTTTCTACTAAAAGTACTGCGTGTATCAAAAAATAAGTCGGAATCCTTGATGTTTTGATTTTGATTAAACGATTCGCACATTCTTCTGATTGGATCCTTGACACCAGCATTTGTACGCGTCCGGCTAATGTGGAATAAGTCGTTAAGCCTTGTTACTCTGGGTGGTATTTTGAAGTTTACTAGTTTCAGTAGGTCAGGACAGTCGATAAAGTTAGTGCAGATTTTATAAAGCGTCATGAGGTCAAGGTATGTTTGCCGGTTAGTTAGAGTGGTGACGTTATAATTCGAGAGCATATTTATGTACCCCCGTTTAGGTGCGCTCATTCTGTAATTGAGGTATTGCAGAAATTTCTTTTGAATACTTTCAATGTTGTCTTTATAGACACCGTAAAGTGGTGTCCATATGGAAGTGCAGTATTCAAGTTGAGAACGGACCGGCGTATAGTAAAGTAGAAGATAAGTTTCAGGTTTTCGAAATTTGCGGCTGTTTTTGATGACAAATCCTAGCATGCGTTAAGCTTTATTCACAATATTCTCAATGTGCGCATCGAAATGGAGCTTAGAATCAAAAAGTACGCCTAGATCTTTTATACAGTAAACGCGCTCGAGTAAATAGTTACCAATACAATAATTGTGTATAATAGCGTTGTGATTTTTAGTGAAGTTTATTTGTTTACATTTGTTGTAACTTAGGTAAATTTTGTTTTCATTGCAAAATGCTTCGAACCTTACTAAGTCGCTTTGGATGAGCAGACAATCGTTTAAATTCCTAACAATGGCAAATATTTTTATATCATCGGCGTACAAAAGAAATAAACAATGCATGAAGCATTTAGTAACAGTGTTAATAAAAAGTATAAATAACAGCGGACCCAGGATTGACCCCTGTGGTACGCCAGAGGTAACTGGTTCCCACGTAGAAGTATGTCCTCGTAATGATACAGCTTGCTGTCTTTTTGTCAAATATGAGACAAACCAACATAATAAGTTTCCCCTAATTCCGTTGAACATTATTTTTTTAATAAGAATAAGGTGGTCAACCTTGTCGAAAGCTTTTTTGAAATCGCAGTATATTGCATCTACCTGTTGGCCTCGATCCATGCTAGTGAATAAGAAATTTGAGTAAATTAGTAAATTACTCATGGTTGATATGCCTTTTACAAACCCGTGTTGTTGTTCTGTAATTTTGGCGGCAAGCTGGGGATATATATTATCATGTACAAGTCTTTCCAAGAGTTTAGGGATCGCCGAGAGAATGGATATTGGCCTATAGTTTTCGACCTTTTGACGTGAGTCACCCTTATGGACTGGTATAATATAAGCCAACTTCCACCTATCAGGGAAAACCCAGTCACTCAGGCATTTATTAAATATTATGGTAAGTGGAACATACAATGACGACGTAGCAGATCTGAGGAAAAACGCCGGTATTCCATCGTGACCCGCACCTTTGTTTATATCTAACGCCTTTAAACTTGATTGCACTTCTTGTTCCGTTAGTTCAATGGTGTGAATGTGCGTAAGTCCATAGTCCCAAACGGCCTCAAGTTGGTCAATGTTAATTGAGTCATTGATAGAGGAGGGTTCAAATGTTGACTTGAAGAACTCAGAGAACATATTACAGATTTCTTGGGCATCATTAGATTTGCGCCCTTCGAAGGACATAGTAGCAGGATATCCATCAGATGATTTTAATGAGGATATGTATGACCAAAAGCATTTAATATTAAAATAAATGAAGACAATATAAGCGAAACTCAATCGAAAATCTGGAAACAGAAAAATCAGAAAAACATATTGACACCTCTGGGACTCGAACCCAGGACCTCTTGCTTTCCGGGCAAACGCACTAACCACTGCGCCACGGTGTCGATATGAAATTCGGTCATGTTTAACTGTACCATACTTCGACTAAGAACCACCTACATTATCTTCATTTTCTTTAACGCATATATTATTGGCAACTATCTTTATGTATGATTGCAAGATTCAAACCCGAACTAAATGCTCTCTAGATAGTGTCTGGATAAATTCTTATCCATTTTATTTTAATATACGACATCTATTGACTTTTCTGCAAGTCTAGGATGAATATTTTAATTTGAGGTTTAACTCATAAAGTTAAAAATTAAAAATAAAATAAAACATTTAATATTATTTTGCAATGAACTTTCGATGTTGTCAAAAAATAACTTTCGAGATTCACTAGCCAATTTTTTATATGTAGCACGTAAGAAGGAAAATTTACGATAGTCAGAAAGACCTTTATATGTCTTCCATTTGAGCCAAACTTTATCTTTTTTCCTAATAAGCTAATAAGTTCGGGAGTAAACCATATGGGGAATTTGTCATTTCGTCGTGCCAATACTGGAATAAACTCATCAATTATATTGTTTATTATTACATAGAATCGGTCTACTGCTTTTTCTGCTGATAAATTCGCGATTTCAGACTTCCAATCAATACAATTAATGTCATTATTAATTTTAGTATAATCAGCTTTACTGAAATTGTGCCTACGCTCTTTGTTGTTTTTAATTTTTGGTTGAATCGCGGATGATATTTCAAATTCCAGGGCTGAATGGTGTCTGTCCTCTGAAAGGAGAGGGTCGTCGCTATGTGTAACTTTTGTTTCGCGACTGTAAAATATAAGGTCTAAGAATTTATCGTTGTGGTTAGGTATATAATTATATTGCAATAAGCTCATCAATGCCATTGTTTGAAGAAAAGTTTACGATGCAGCCGTGTTTGAGGAGGCAATACCATGATTGCAGCCTTCGGAAAATGTCCATGTAAGAGTAGGTAGATTCAGATCTCCAAGAACACAAAACGTATTATTTGGTTCTGATGAAAAGACAGATTCCAGGTTTTTGGAGAAAATATCATAAAGCATTACTGGCGAGACAGGAGGTATATATACAGCACATATGATGAGATTGAGAGACCTTAACGGAATTGATAAGAAGATTTGTTCAATTTGATTTTTTTCCCAATCGTCTAGACGGGAAGCTGCGAGTTCCTTGCGCACTGCCACTAACATACCACCTCCGTCCATCTTACCGGTAATTATACGGTCCCTATCTCGTCGGAATACCGTGTAACGCGAATCTATGAATTCGGCCGTATTTACACTTGCTACAAGCCACGTTTCAACTAGAACTATAACATCATAGTTATTCGATGAAATATTAATAAGACGCTCCTGAGTTTTGGTCTTAATACCGCCACAGTTCTGGTAATAAACAGATATATATGATGAGGTCATTTTTTTAGAGTAAGAGTGTTGTGTTATTCGACTTATTCCACATTTGCGGGAGCGGTACATTAACTAGGACGTATGATGCATCAAAATTATATATAAAACATTGATTACTTAGTGTAAAATATGAATGAATAAGCAGGAAATATGATAGTGCTATATGATTATGGAGGTATTGCGCTATAAACAAATATAATGAGTAATTTTGCAAGAAAAAAAATAATGACCAAGAGTACAGGATAGTGATAGAAAGCTGGCATAGATAGCAGCAGTAACGAGTTTGTTCTAGAAGTCACATATTTTGTTGACTATGAGTGCTGATTTTTTTAAGGTCTCCCTCGCAACGAATGGTGACGACTCGAGAGAGATCATTCCTCTTCGCCAGGATACTGCCATTCCTCACCCATACGTATTTATAGCCGTTTTCTTTTCCGGTGGCACGTGTTTTGGCAAAGAGTATTTTATTTTTTAGTGTCAGGTGCTCATTTACGTAGAAATTAGTGGTGGGAGCTCCAAGTCCTAGTTGGTCCGTTGTGAGGCCGCGGCGAGTCCTTACAGCAGCGATGACATCATCACGGAGACGCTTTGTCGTGAGATGGACGACTATGTTGCGTGGACGGTTGGAGGGCGACGAGTGTCCGCGAGCGACGCGGTGCACCGACACCACAGCGCTACTAGGAAGTGGCACGTTGATAGTTGATCCCATTCTCTCCAGTAGGGTGAACAAATTTTCACCTTTCACCTCGGGAATGCCGTGAACATCTAAATTACACACTCTGCTACGCTGCTCCATGTCATCTTGAGCATCTCTGAGAGATTGGATTTCTTGTCGGAGGCTGGCATTTTCTTCCTGAAGAACAGTCACACACCCCATGATTTTGGTGTACTGGTCCTTCCACTCATTTGATAAAGTGTCCAATTTTTGATGAATAGCGTCAATGGCATTCTTACTCTCAGTACGCATTGTTTCAAGTTTCGACTCAAAGAAGTTGATAAAGGAGTCGGTGTCAATGTTTATCATTGACTGGTGCGTTGCCGACGGTGATTCCATGGTGCCAGATGCGGTCAATAGAGGCGATGATAGTGTTTTCTTCACACTAATAGTAAATAAATTCGTTTGTTCTCCGTGCTAACTTATTAATAAAGGAATTTTTTAAGCTGATTTTGGATATTAAGTAAGTAAATAACGTACAAAAAAGTATAATTTTATTATTATTATAATTTCAGGAAGCCAACTGTCAGAGGATCAAACGTCGGGTCACCATTACAAATCCAAACCAAGTGCATCCATTATACACATTTCGAAAATACGAATTTAAATCGATTATGATAAAAAAATTGACAAGATAAATAGATTTATTACATGTTCTGTCACATTAATCGCGAACGGAAAAATACCCAGTAATCTTTTTAAATATTGTTTATATATATCAGTGCCTCTCAAATACCTACCGCAGTTTTTAAAACACGTATCAGCCATGGCCATAGATAGGTTACGGGCACACAATTTCGGTTTATTACTTATATTAATAGTTTCGTGGCATTCAAAATGTGCCGCGATTGAATATTTCGATAGTGAATTGGAAAAATTCAATAGATTCGTTCAGGGTGGACTCTTAAAACACATTTCCAAAGGCATCGCGACTGAGGATAATGGAAATACGTTGAATTGTGCAGAAGATTTGCAAAAGTGGTCGGAAGGATTGGAGTCTTTTGAAATGTGGGCATTAAAAAGTAAGAAAATGCCTTTAAATAAGTTTTTATTATAAAGTACGCAAAATTTTTTAATATTATTTGTATAAAAAAATTGTGAATTGTCAAAAAACAGTGGCTGAGATAAAATAAATATTTTCATAAAACACAGTGACCGTGACAAGTAAAAATAACATACAAGATGTTGTAATAACTATACTTACCCAATTATACCATTGAATAATAAAGAAGTGATCTGAACTGTTATTGGTAAACAATGTTTTGTGGTAATACGAATTATTGATCAGAAAATAGATCAATCGTTAAAAATATTAACGAATT
The DNA here is from genome assembly GCA_929108145.2 of Limnephilus rhombicus. Classification (NCBI taxonomy): domain Eukaryota; kingdom Metazoa; phylum Arthropoda; class Insecta; order Trichoptera; family Limnephilidae; genus Limnephilus; species Limnephilus rhombicus. Next base: position 53,521,457 of record OV815282.1, on the reverse strand, counting down.
AGCCATTCACACGATTCACAGCGACGGAGGCAATCATCGATCAAGAACCGTAGTTAGAATTTAATTGAGAAGTGCATACCAGTAATAGCATCGCGAGCTCACGTCAAACTTGTTCGAACTAGTTTGGAGCACGCGCCGCGGTCCCCTCTTACTTCGCAGTAGAGTAGTCGTACCAGATACCGTGAAGCGTTTTGTCCATACAAACATATTCCCCAATTTTCTCTCTGGATTTTAACACTACTGTAAATATTTTTAGTAAAACATATTTATCGACCACTGTGGTACGTTTTGCTTTTTTGATAAATTACTTCCCATAAGATTTAGGCCCCTTCAAAAATCGTTAAAATTACCTGGTTTGAAGGCCATCAACTAACGCTCAAACCAGGGATAAACAAGAGATAATTATGTCTACTCTAATAACCAAATAACTAGAAATCCAATCATCAAATATGACATGGCAACAAATATGGAAAAACCATACATTTTGAATAAAATCCTCATAGACTGCCCCCTCTCCCTTCCTCATATGTTATGTATATAATCTGTAGATTTAAGAAACATTTGTATCAGACGGAGGATGGCTTTAACAGGCTGAAACCGGTTACGTTCGAAAATAAATGAAGTAGAAAATAATACGCTTGTTAGGTTTTTATTACTATTATTTCAACAGAATTCTACATATACTATTTTTGGCTAAATATAAGATCTTTATCACGGCCTTAGTGTGAAAGAACCCTGACCACGGGCGATCCGTTTAATAGATTCTCCCATCTTAACAGACGGATTGCAATCTTTAGAGCACAGGCGTCGGGTGGGATGCTATCCTTGTTCTACCGGTATTACAATGGAAGATGCTCCAAGAAACTAGCATCATTGATCCCTTCGGCACCGGTGCATAGTCGGGAAACACGCCAAACGCGTGCCCAACATTTGTACACGGTTGACATTTGTCACATGAGAACGGGTCGTTTCTTCAACTCGTTCTGTGTTCAACAGCTCGGCTGTGGAATGATTTGCCGGTCTCTTCAAGACCAATGTTCATTCCTTTCTCTCCTCAAAAAGACCCTCTACACAGCATCCCAGATGACATAGGCCCTGAGGGAAATTATTTTCCTCAGGGCCTCCTGTGTGGAGTTAATGTAAAACAAAAAAAAACATAAACCAAAAAATATCAAGAAGATGGAATACGAAAAAATATGGGAAAATTTGAAGCAAATCACCTTGGGAGTATTTCTCACCACATTACCTATTTAGAGTAGTTGTAGGTAGGTACCTAGGGTGCATTTTTAATGAAAATATTTTATTTTATTTCTAGTGCTAGATGCAAGCGGGCGGCCACCTCACGGCATATTGCATGGCAATATTAACAGTTTAGGGATGTTTGAGGAATGTCTTGGAATCAATCACCAGAGGGATGCTTCCTCCCGGCCAATCAAGGGGAAGTACTGCCTAGCAAGGTTCCCGATTCCCATCTCAATACGCGGAAGTAAAGATAATAATATTATTTCATCATCCCTAGAGGCAATTATGACAAGTGTCGGTGAAATTGATCAAAGGTAAACATTAAATTGTGTGCAGATATTGAAATTAAATACGTTTATCCACTCGAGCGATAGCTATCTAAATTAAGGCAAATTATTTTTAAGAATTAAGTATAAATTTTACTATTATTTTTAATTTTAATTGTTAAACCTAAAAATATGGGATAGCCGGTGAAACCGACGTGGATTTATTGGCTTCAACCTTTAATTGCTGACGTGGGGGCCGTTCCGTCCTAGCAACAATAATAATATCGAAATTCTCCCCTCCCCTGCTCGCGACGCATACGCCGCTTCCAGTATCTTCGAATTTAGTCATGCCAGAGGCGCAAGTTATAAATTTTAATTTTTTAAAGTTAAATTTCTGTATGTGAATTCATTTCAATTTTTTTTTGTGGGCTTCTCTGACCCATCGGCAGTACTTACTTACCTTTTTTAAGTTGATTTTTAATATATAAAAATAAACATAAACAACTTTACTAAAGTTCTATGTATACATATAGTGTATTCGAGACACTATTTAAATATTAGATATAATAAAAGTGAGTTTATGGTGCTCGATATGTGAATAAATTGAAGAAGTCGAGTACACATTATCAAAGTGCTTTAAATATGAACGACAAAGAGTGACAATACTAATGACCTCGAACTCATTGGAAGTTCAGAATTTAATAGCCTCAACCGAGTTTCATGCCATATCGAGAATAATGAAATTTATTAGATCATGTAAACTGGAAAATATTTGAAAGTGAATTTTTATACAAAATGAATATAAAATGACAAAGTACCTTTTAAAGATCATTAGATATTATAATGATAATATTATAATTTAAGAACAAATGAGGCAAATAATGACAACATTGTGTGAGTCAGAAGCCTCGATAATATTCATCAGGGGTGCTCAAACTTGAACTGCTGGCGATCTACCTAAATATTATTAGACTCTGATCGATCGACTCTGACTATGCGGTGAATTATTTTCTGGCAGTACGTAAATAGTCTGCAACTAGAATTTTATAACTGCACTTCGAATAAGATAATGTTTTCCTTCAAAATGTGTTAGCAGATGAATCAACAACACGAATTTTACATTGTGAACACAAAACTATTTTAAATTAAATCTGTATGCTAAAACTACACTCAGAACATGAAAATGTTTTTTTTTTATTCTGGCAGCACATACGTGGTCTGCAACTTAAATTTTCTGACTGCACTTCGAATAAGAGAATGTTTGCCTTCGAAATATTACAAAATAAATTTTACATTATGAACTGGATTAAATTAAATCTGTGTGCGGCGAATTAAAACAACACTTAGATGAAAATGATTTTTCTTTATTCTGGCAGCACATACATAGTCTGCAACTAGAATTTTATAATTGCACGTCGAATAAGGGAATGTTTTCCTTCAAAAAATGTCAGCAGATGGATCCACAACTGGAATTTTACATTCTGGTCAAATTAACTGATTTTAAATTATTCACCGCACCCATTTTGTATTATTTATTAACAAACTTCGTATCGCCTTCAAGTTGCAACTCGAAATGACTGATTGATAAATAAACCAAACCACACACCAGAAACTAGATCGATAACTTCGGGCTTTTGAACGGGGCTTTGAATTATCGACAATATTTCACCATAAATATGCAATAATTTAAAGATTTTTTTCTATGGGACTTGTGACGTCACATTCCATAGATGAGGATAGAGTAAACAAAACAGAAAAGCGCGACCGTTGACAATATAAATTACAAATAAGTGATAAACAAAAAGGCATGAAATATGGGCGATCAACGGTCATTGATTGAGGATCAATTAAAACAAAAACTGTGAATAGATCTATTTACATCTGCAATTTTTTCTCGAGATCGTCTCAAAAAGCACTCGCGATCGACCGGTCGATCGCGATCGACCGTTTGAGCATCCCTGATATACATGATATTAAAAAATGTGAGTTCATTGTTTTTTATTTAGTTTAAAGATAATACAGACTGATTTCTGATCCGAAGTGATTTTTGCCAAAAATTATTATATAATATCCAAATTATCAAATATAAGTTACTTAACAATAAAAGTATTTTATTTTAGTTAAACATATTTAAATTGACCAATACATAATAATTTGGACCTCAAAATTTTCATGGATCTCTAATATATAAACATTTAAAGTAACAGGCCGCCGAGGCCCCCACGTCAGAGTATAAGTAAAAAAATCCAGACAGCAGTTAAAGGTTAAACCACACTAAGCAGTCCATGTGTGTTCATATTTGTAGGTATGATATTAATTACATCTCTATCGCACGAGTAGTGAGTCTGTTTTACTGCATAATCATTAATTTCGGGCCCACGGTCCCGCCTACCATACACTTTTTCAGTCTATAATATGCGCAACATCGAGTAGAAGCAAAACTATTCAAACTTAGGATTGAATGTATTGGTGCGTTAACTTTATCTACACTTCCAACAACGACGTTCTTGACAAAGGTTCCTGAGAAACATGCCTTTGTCTTGCTTATTACAATATCTCTTCAGTGTGCACATGTACAATGAACAGATTTTAAATATTTTCTTTTGTCGCGAAAAGTAGAATAAAAAATGGAGGAGGATCTAAAGCACGGATGAACTTTTTATTTGCATTCGAAGCCACCAATATCTACTGAAGTAAAGCAACCACTCAAATTTGTTTGAACATCAGGAATGATTCACTGACAACTTTGCGTGGTGTACCTGGATACATAACGTAATTTTACCCAATTCTCTCTTAAATCAGATAATGACATGAAATCACAAAGTCACTTCAATGATTGATGTTATCCGTAGGTATTATTGAAAACTATTAATCAACATGGTGATTGAAAAAAAGACGTTTGCACGGTCATTATTGGTGTATCACACTGCAATGTTGTGACCTCGATATCTGTTTATACATACCAATCTAACATAATATGTCACCAGTCACCAGTACTAAACTACTTACGAGATAATATTATAGAAATCGGCTTTGGGTGAGTGATGAAAGGATTATACTGTGTGCAATAATATTGATTGGTCAGTAGTTCTGTTTGGCAGGGCTAATACTAAGTCAATAATCAATAAGTAATACCTCACGCAGAATAATTGCAATTAATTGAATAAAGAAAAATACACATCTTCTCTATCTTCTCTACATATTATAAATTAAAGTCCCCCGCGTCGTCTGTCTGACTGTCTGTCTGTCTGTTCGCGATAAACTTGAAAACTACTGAACGGATTTTCATGCGGTTTTCACCAATAGATAGAGTGTTTTATGAGGAAGGTTTAGGTATGTAATTTGTCAAGGATTTGTGTAAATTGGTTGAAACAACGATAATTGTTAGAAGTGTCGGAAAAAGTCAAGCCGCCTGGTAGCTTTCATCGAAAACGCTGCCTAATCCTTTTGGAATATAACAAAACAATGCATGGTGGGATATTTCTCTTTTATAGATCTACAAAAAAGTCCGCGAAGGCATATATCTATCTTTTACGCATAGATTACTATACCCATTCTTCTACTTCTTTGTGTGCCGTATCAGGTCCCCCCAACGTTGGCGATCACTCTTGAGAATGTCTCTCTGTCTTGCGCTGCCCGGAATAGCTCCTCCACACTTCTTATGCCTGTCCACTCTCATATATTACGCAGCCAAGACATTTGTCTCCTACCAGGCCCTCGGCGACCCTCTATCTTGCCTTTCAATATCAAATGGAGCAAGTGATACTTCTCTCCTCGAAGTATATGACCCAGATATGAAATTTTCATGATTTTTATTAATGTAAGCAGTTCTCTATCTGCTCTAGCCCGCCTGAAAATTTCTGTGTTGGTGATCATGTCGGTCCATGGGACCTTGAGCATTCTCCGGTGAAGCCACATTTCAAAAGCCTCTAACCTGTTCATGGTATTTACTTTCAAGGTCCATACCCATTCTATCTTATAAAAAAATTGTCACGTACATTGCGGTAATTGAAAAGTTATTTAGACGGATACAGTATTAATCCTTATTAACTTAAATACGTTAGTTACCCCAAGCATTTCATGCACATTGTTAAAATATTTCACACCATCTCTACGTATTATAAATTAAAGTCCTCCGCGGCATCTGTCTGTCTCCTCGCGATTATAAAGGTTGGATAACCATCCAGTAGATGACGTTGTGTTTTATTATCCACAGCAACGCGTGGCCGGGTCAGCTAGTGGAATATAAATTTGTTGTAGTAAATATTATTGCAGATCTTACAAGTTCCTCCCCTAAAGCAGCTTTTGAAAAAGAGGGGGAAAGCGGATTCAAACTACCCAAAAACTTCTGTATATCTTCTTTTTTGGAACATTTCCTCCTTTTTTTGACCAGGTTGGAGGTATGTTGCCTCGACGTGATGCATCCAGATGTCTATATTATCTTCAATCACTTCAATGGCTTTTGTCCATTGCAGACCCAGTTTCTTCTGACTAAGCTTTTACTGGAAACTCTCACTGCATTATTCATGTATATCCAACTAAACGTTTTCCCTCGTGAATTACTGATGATACAACTTACAATAGTTAAAGAACATTATATTATGTACGTACTAATTCATTTAACTTCAACAGAACTCAGAACGCAGGACCAAAAGGCACGTATTATAACCTGGCAGTGTGCATGCCAGCTTCCTGTAAGGCAAGCTACGTAGAACTTGTTTTAAAGGGAGCGCTTGCCAATTACGATATTAATTTATCTGTTGAATTACCAGGGGAATATTGCAGCGTAGACGAGTCTAGGACATGGAATGCAGGAGACATATGTGGACTGTAGGTATACCTTATAATTGTCTTCTCAGATATATTCAGATGACCTTTCCTCGGCATCGCACAGAACGATACGTCCAGCAACTTAAAATCTGACGTTTTCTTAAGAATTGTGTTGTTTACAAAATAAAATAGCTATTTAGAAAATAATATTAGTACGCTAGTGCAGTGAAAAATGCATCCCGTAAATATCAGCATGTTTGTAACCAACCATACATAACAACAAGGAGTTTGAAAAACTCCTTGTTGTTATGTATGGTTGGTTACAAACATGTGAAAAAAAAGGGTTAAAACAAATTTCGTTCTTGCAGAGACATCTAAAATCTTATGAAAGTAAACACAACACCAATTATGGTTATGTCTACATAATCCATGTAACATTTGACTGTTTTTCAGGGTCATTTTAGCAGTAGTTGGAGTTTTGCTCATATGGGGTACAATATACGATCTTTGGTTCCAGGCAAACAAAAATGGTAAAAAAAAAATTATGTCACTCTTTATTATTGAGGTCTCCATTTTATTTCAAAATGCCATACTCTGTTTGCTTTCATTTCTTAGGGGACTGTGAATCACCAAACACCCTGCTGATGGCATTTTCCGTGTACACCAACTCCTTGAGACTGACCACCCTCAGTAAGGACCCCGGGCCGCTGGCGAGTATCCACGGAATCAGAGTCATCTCCTTGGGTTGGATTATTCTAGGACATAGATATGTTGAAGGAGTTTCATTTCCTTCGGAGAATTTCCTTGACCTTGTCGAAGTAAGAATTAGAAAAAACACGATTCTTAAAATTTTGTGAAGAACGCACAAGTATGTAAGCCCGAAATGAAAATATATTCGATAGTTATTCCTGGGAGGTTGATATCGTTATGATTTGATGTTTTTTTTATATATATTTTTTTAACATATTCAATATCTTTGGTTTGGATTATATAATATTACTAGCTGGGGTACCCGGCTTTCCTCAGGGAGTTGATATGAGATTGAATGATGGATCTTGCTTTATATACCCCTACCAATGTGTTCAACCCTCAAATCATCAAAAGTAGTTAAATATTTGGGAATAATCATAGACAACCGACTACGTTGGGAAGCTCACATCGGTGACACAGTAAAAAAACTTCGTAAACTCTGCCATATATTCTGCTCCCTTAGGTCTATCTTAGATTTACAGACTCTAAGAAGCGTATACTTTGCCCTTTTCCAATCCATAGCAACATACGGTATAGTGGGATTGGGTGGTTGTGCTAAAACCATTATTAGACCAATTATTTTAGTTCAAAAACTTATTCTGAGAATTATATTTAAATGTCAACCTACTCATCCCTCAAATGAACTCTTTGCAAAAATCAGGGTCTTAGATATTCGACAGCTATTTACTAAAACAAGCATTTGTTATATACGAAAAAATAATCTACTAATTGCTCCACAACATCAAGCACACACCCGCTTTTCATCAAACCTGGGTTGCGTGGTCCCAAAAACTAAAACCTCATTCGCTCAACGACAATTCTGGTTCATCGCTCCTAAAATATATAATGCTTTGAGTACTGACATAAAGTCAAGTAATTCAAATTTTTTTTTTATAACACGTGTACAACATTGGATTTTCGAAAGTGGACGAGCGTACTTTAAAGAATTCCTGAGTTCTTAACACTACATTTTAATTATTAATTTTTGCATTTCAAAATTTTAATTTCCATTTCCATTTTTATTTCTATTTTTCTTTAAAATGTTGTTATTTTTTTTCTCTTAATTTTTTCACTAAATTTTATTTGTTTTTTAATTTAAATTTATTTACTTATATGTTTTAATTTATATATTTGTATAGAACACTTGAGTTCTTAACATTTAATCATTATTATTAATTTCTGTATTTCAAAATTTGAATTTTCATTTTTATTTCTACTTTTCTTTAAAATATGATCTTTTTTCTCTTTATTTTTCACTTACTTTTAAATATTTCATAATTTTTATTTAGTATATTTAATTATCTGTTTTAATAAAATAGTATTTGTATTAATTTAAATAAATATTAAATATACGACTACCATAACACGGGCATGAGCCCAGTGTGGTAGCCAAAAAAAAAAACAAATAACTGTAACTAATAAAAAATTTATGAAATAAAAAAAAAATAAAAAAATAATGGATAGCCCCATCCAGAATACTCCATAACATTCTAGAGTGTTATGGAATGATCTGGGATGTTCCGGGATGTTCCTGAACATTCCACAACATTCCAGAATGTTCAGGAATGTTCTGGAATGTTGTGGAATCTCGAATTTTATTTCTAGAGGGCGAAACTCCAGCCCTTATGTTTTCAAAAGCACGCCATTCAGGTAAAATCGGAAACCTTCTTCGTAGATGGGGGAAGAGGGCTACCACACCATATGACTCCCTTGATCGTACCGGGACTTGTTTCTGAATTTTAGGGCACGCCCATTGTAGTAGCCTTATTTTATAATATACATATATTGGTTATGTTATTTTGTTTTCTACATGGTATGTAAATGTAAGTAGGTATGTCGTTCATTACATGCGAGCCGAAAGTCAAAATAGTAATTCCTATCGTCATTCACTTTTCATTATTCGAACCTTTCTGTATCCATAATTTATGTGTTCTTTGACTGTGACCGTAAACCAAAAAAATAAATAAATTATGTGCTAAACATCTAAAGATAAATATTAAAAATCAATGGACTTTTTGTTTCAGTGGATGCAAACATATCCCGCCATGTTGATAACAGTGTCAACTATATCCGTTGATACTTTCTTACTCCTCAGCGGAATACTAATATCTTATATTTTCTTCCGCCGAACTGATAACAGTAAGCCATTATAGTGTTAAAAATACCATATGTCCGTACTGAAATAATACTAATATATTTTTTTTCATACTTTTAGAATCCCTTAAAGATATTCCCTTGATGTATCTTCATCGTTTCCTGCGCCTTACCCCAGTCCTGGTTATGGTTATTTTATTACAATTTACGTTTTTTGATAAAATTGGACGAGGACCATTTTGGAAACAGTTAAACGCCAGATCAGATTTCTGCAGAGAATATTGGTGGAGTACGCTCCTATACGTGCAGAACTATGTCAACCGCGACGATAAGGTAAATCAAAACAGCTTAGAACAAGATTGTCTGATTTGTACCTACTTTTTCCTTTATTATTTGTATATATTTTTTTACATTGTTCAATTAAGTCCCGTTAATCTGATTGATATCAGTTTGTCAACGCGTTCTTTTTAAATTTACTTATTTTTTTTTAATTAGGAGAGGTAAATAAAACATACACCTTATTACAATACATAAAAACATAATTTTTTGGAAAAAAATTCTAAATAAAATTAATAAGAAATAAAGAACGGAGAAAATGCAAGAAAGAAAAAAAAAATAATAATGGAAAAACATTAAAACGAAAAGCGGAAAACAGAGATTAGTACTAAAAAGTTTTGTTCACTTAACCATTTTTTTAGCGCACATTTCCTTCTGAAAGTCAATTCACAGCTTTTTATTGAGTTGGGTAACATGTTGTAAATTATTTGAACAAGGTATTCTAGAGTTCTTTGAGTATATTTATTTAGGTATCTGGGAATTACAAATCCATCGTTTACAGTTAGTCTTGTATATGAACATGAACCACTAGTTTATTATATTCAGATTGAGATGTATGCTGACTCGCAATTTTAAGAGACAATATAGCACGAACAGATAATAAATTTACAGAGTTGTATAGTAACGATTTTCGTACATCATGTCCTTAGTCGTATTCAGTTTTTTTAAATAAAACTTTTCCCGAGAGTATTGTACGTTTTGCACTGAAAGAAGATTACTTTTGTTGAATGTCCCCATGTGGTTATTCAATATCTTTAATCCTTATGGAATGCGTGGGACTGCACTCTCCTCCCCACATACCGGAATGAACATTTATTATTTATAAACGCTTCAGATTTCATGTCCGGGTTAAATTGTTCCCGCAGGAAAAACTTAACCCTTTCACGCACTTTTCCATAATTGGTCACCTAGTACCTAGTCAATCCACGTTATGCACTTGCACTATTTTTTATTTTTTTTTTTATTTAAAAAAATACATACGTATACAGATTCGTAGTAAAACATTTGGTTCTTAAGGCTAATAACAATATGTAAATTTCTTTTTAATGAAACTTCACAATTCAAAAGAGAAAGTATTTCTCGTGCTTGAATTTTGGAGTGCCATTGTAAAATGCATAGTTACACAGAGTATGATAAAAGTATAATAAATACAAAATAATACAAGAACAACATGTCAAAGAGACCAAATGGGAAAATAATTAACCGACTCAGATATTTTCATACCAGAGGGTTAGGCTCGGCGGAACTCCTAATTGGACCTATAAATCCTATTGATTATATAAATCCTATGACCTATAAATCCTACTAATATTATAAAGGTGAAAGTTTGTATGGATGTATGTTTGTTACTGTTTCATGCAAAAACTACTAAATAGATTTTAAAAATTCTTTCACTAATAGAAAGCTTCATTATTTGCGAGATCTATAGGCTATATATATTGGTAAGCTCTGGCGTTATGAATAATCTCTGGCGTTTTGAAATTATTTATCATACGTTTTCTGTCGCTAACAAAATCGATTTATTGCAAACGCCAATTGTCGCCTTGGAAACGATGTTTTTTTTAATTAGGTTACTATGGTAAACCCTTTGATGTTAAAATTCAAATATGTATAAAATACTAATTCCTACTTTACAGAATGGATTTTAATGAAACTTTACAATAATATGAACATATAGGCTATAGCTCAGAGCTCTGGCATTACGAAATTTGTATGAAAAAATTGCAATAGGTGGCACGATTAGTAAGTTTTCTATAATTCTTTAATCGATTCAAATTATTAAGGAAGTAGGTACTTCCAATAAATTCGCTTATATATTTTCTAAAATAGAATTTTTATTTAAGAATCTTTGTTTTGCAAAATCTCGTTCTCAAATTTTGACATAATGTCACACAACAATTATTGTTTTAATTGGATAGACAGGTATCGCATTTTTTAAGTATAAAACTGCCGTACTGGATTTTTCGGAAGAATAATAATTCGTAAAAATGAATAACCAAAATGTATGTATGCGCATTTTGTTAATTTTTTTTTTTTGCATTCTCACCAGCATTTGGTTCCTTAGAACGGGCAATCTGCCTAGCTAGGAACTAATATCGACCCACAAGACATGATAACACTTGTACACATTTTAAAGTTATTTTTCAATGTTATTATGTTAATATTATGTTAATGTTAAATAATAAAAATAAACCCGAACTGAACCAAATTGGAAAATTCTTTTTCGTGGCATGCGAGCAGTTAGAAAACTGAATGTATCGGGAATGAATGTGTGGAATGCGAGAGGTGAGAGGGGGAGTGGGGAGGGGGGTAGGGGAGGGGGAGGAGGGTGGGGGGGAAAGGGGTTATGGGAGGGAGAGGGGGAGGGAAGGAAGGGGAAAGGGGAAGGATGGTGAAGGTTGTGGGGAGGAGGTTGATGGGGGAGTGGAGTGGGGGGAGGGTTGAGTGGAGGGGGAGGGGGATTGATGGGGGGGGGAGTGGAGTGGGGAGAGGGAAGGTGGAGGAGGCTGAGTGGAAATCCCCTAATGCCATGCGAGCGAAGCCGCGGGAAAAAGCTAGTCCTCAATATAAATATTTAAAAAATCGTGCCCAAAAATGCCTAAATTTTGAATGAGAGAGCTAGGTATAATGCCAGGAGACGAAATAACAAATGGTAATATTTTCTTAGTCTGAGAATGCCAAATTCTTTTAATCTCATTTCCTAAATCTGTATTTTTTTTTTTTTTTCAGAAATAGGTTTTTGAATATTTGAGGAATTTGGAACAGCGACATCAATGACATAAGTTTTTTTTTTAAGGTTGTCATGTAAAACTATATCAGGTCTATTATGACTAATTGTTCTGCCTGTTAGTATAGTTTTGTCATAATTATTTTATAAAATTCATTTTCTAAAAATGAATTTGGTTCATATTCATAATATGGTACTATATTACGGCAATCAATCAAGTTATTTATTTCTTTATTTATTTACGCCCTAGTGGTCTTTTACAAGGATAGATAATAATAGTTAGGCAGGTACGTAGTAAACAATTATAATTATTTAAATAATAATAAAAAATAAAATTATTAAAATCAAAATCATACATTTCATTAAAGTAATTATAAAGACTTCTTTTTATAACTAATACAGAATCTGCAAACATGTCTACAATATTCCCAAATTTATTACCAAAATGATGTTATCTATTTATAGGTGTATGAGCCTCATTGTTTGTTTTAAAATTGTCACAAAAGAAGGTAGCACACTGCCTCGTATTTCTGGTTGGTACGTAAAATTTTATTTTGGCGAGAATTTCAGGGTTGTCAATGCAATTATTAATGATTTTATTTAATAGTACAAGGTCAGAGATGATCCGCCTATCTGACAGCGTAATTAAGTTTTGTTGTTTCATCAAAAGGACATAGTTAATATTTTGAATTGGAATATTCAGCTTAAAGTTAACAAATCTTAAAAATTTGTGCTGTACCCTTTCAATATTGTCGGAATGTATTTTATACAATGGGGACCAAATGGGCGAATTATACTCTACCTGGCTTCTTACTAAAGAAGTGTACAATATTTTCAAACATTCTAGTGACTTAAAATCACTTGCTGTTCTGCATATAAAACCAAGCATTTTTATAGCTCTATTCGTTATTTCATTTACGTGCCAATTAAATGTTAACTTTTCATCAAATATAACACCTAAGTCCCTGATCTGAGTGACCGGTGTCAATATTACATTATTTAAAGAGTATTCATAAGTTACGTGACTTTGGATTTAATATAAACGAATAACTTGGCACTTTTGAATATTAAGAAATAGCGAATTGATCACACACCAATGAAACAATTTATCTAAATTAGATTGTAAAATATGGCAATCCTCTATACTACGTATCATTTTATATATTTTTAAATCATCAGCGACGAGTAAAACTTGTACATCTTTAAGTATACTAACAATTTCATTTATAAATAATAAAAAAAGAATTGGTCCGAGGTGAGATCCTTGTGGAACCCCACTTGTGGCTTCGAAGATATAGGATTCTACAGAGTTTATTTTAACACAAAGCTTTCTTTTACTAAGATAACTATTAAACCAGTTCAATAAGGTTCCTTTAATGCCCAACATTTTTAGTTTATGTACAAGAATATGTCGCCTAACTTTGTCGAAAGCTTTGGAAAAATCAGTGTGTATAGAATCCACCTGATGCTTAAGGACAAGGGAATCAGTTTTATAATTTTCATAAATGATTAAGTTACTTAAAGTATTTCTACCTGTGATAAAACCGTGCTGATTGGGGACAATTATATTTTTGATTTGTTTTTTAAAGACATCTAGGACTAATGATTCAAAGAGTTTGGGAATAGCGGACAATATACATATTGGTCTGTAGTTTGATACATCGCTTTTATCACCCTTTTTGTAAATAGGCGTTAAAAAGCTTTTTTTCCACTGATCTGGAAAACACCCTGATGCTAAAGACTTGTTAAATAATATGAATAATGGGAAAGTCAAACTGTTTATACAAGTTGCAAGTTACTACGAGACCAGCTTGGAATGCGGATCTCGTTTCGAATAAGGTGAACTTTGAGTGTTTGAGGAAATTTACGAAAGTCTGGGTTGAGAGATGGCCTGATCTTAGAGTCGCTGACTAGCTGTAAAATCATGTAGGTGCCAGGTGTATCTGCTCTTGAATCCACGGACATTCTCTTTACTTTATTACAGTAGTATTTTATGCTAGTATTTTATGTGTTATGCTTCATATCTGCATTTTTTTTTTGTTATATCATCTCTATCTTAGGTACCTTTATCTTATTCTATTATGCACATGTTATTCCTATTTCTTTTATTTTTGTGTGACTTATCTTTTTTGATTATTTTATTTCTTTTCACATGGTTTATTAGAGATTTCACTAAGCTATGCTAGACGAGGTTTTATCGAGATACCTGTTTATTATTTTAATTATTTTTCGTCATTTTTGTTTGGTTTTCTTTTTTTTTTCAGCTTCATACTCCAAGGAACACTATTGATTCTACTAACATAATCGACTTTGTTTTTTTTGTTTTTTTTTGGTTTCTTTGTTCTCTTTTTCTTTTTAGTCTCACAACGCTACTTTGTTTCGCTCAGAAGGCTGAACTGAACTGCATCTCTCTGTTTTGTTATGTTTTTTTCCCCTTCTGGGGGTGCGCTAGACCTCGTCCTTGCATCAACAGGAGTCGGTCGACGATGGCACGGTGCCCTCTAAAATTAATTGCGCCACCCCCAGCAACATGTGCAGGCGTTAGGTTTGGGGGGGGCGATCTTGGCTCTCCTTCGCCTTGCCTCCGGCTACTCGACGCTGAATTCCTTAGGGTCGTCAGGTATTTCCCCCCAATTTCCCATTTACTTTTCTTTGAGGCATCACCGAGGAACCGGCTAAGGGGCGCGGAAGCTGAGTGTGGTCCACGACTAGACCGAACGTCATGCGCATTCTTGCTGGGACTGCCAATCGATTGGAGAGGACTCCCAACCGTTTGCCATGCCCTTATTACTTATCTACTGTGCCTTCCTCCCAAACAGGTGCTTGTAGGATACGCCGGATACAATCACCCAGCGCTTGCCACCTCGTGGACTTTCACCAACCTGTCCCATTGTCTTGTCTATTTTTGTTATACTAACACATATTGTATCTGTATTTCCCGCTAAGCACTTGCATACTGCTTGCTAACAACGTATGCAAGGACATTGGAGGTCTAGTTTCGTTATCAAATGTAGAGTCGTTTTTACCAAAAGATTAGAGTCCTTGCAAGAGCCTTGAAGGGGTAACCATCTGTTACCTATACCAGGGCGGGTATGTGGTGGGTCCTCCAATGTTTATACAAGATTTTAAATATATTGGAGGAAAACCATCCGGTCCAGCAGATTTATTAGAATCTAATGCTTTTATACCCTTTTCTATTGCAGATTTTTCAATGAAACAACGTCTTAAATTAAGCAATTCTTCAACAGATATATCTTTAGAGATCTCACTATCAAGAATATCCATGTCATAAACACTTTTAAATGAATCTGCAAAAAGATTGACTATGCCTTCGGTACTGTCAGTACATTTGTTATTAAGATACATAGTATTTGGTAAACTACAATCATTCTTTCTCTGAGAATTAGAAAAATTCCATAATATTTTTACGTTATGACGAACCTCCTTTTCCATTAAACTAACATAATCAATGTAACAAGTCTTTGCATTGCCTTCTTAAGTTGGTAAAATTTATATAATCATTAACGTTTCTAGATTGCTTATATAATTTGTGCAACTGTTTTTTATTGTATATCAACTCTTGTAATTAATTTGAAAACCATATGGGATAATGAGAGGCCTTAAAATTAATTTTAGGAACATAAAGTTCTTTCGAAGTGTTCAAGAATGAATAAAATTGTTGTACTTGATCAGTTATATCATTACCAGCCTCTAAAAATGACCAATCTAAATGGTCAAGATAATCAACAATATTTGGGTAGTCAGCTTTAGTAAAATTGTATGATGAAGTTTTAAAGTTCTGCAAATTTCTAGACTTATTAGTAATAATAATGTCTAAAGCCGGGTGATGGTGATCAAGAGGTAATAACAGTTCGTCCGATTGTTCCACTACTGTATTTGGTTACTAGAAAATACTAGGTCAAGCATTCGATTATTAGAGTTATGCACTTTATTTAACTGTGTTAGTCCTAGGAAGAAAGACATGTCCAGCATTTCCTTTGATTTTGCACACTGTACTTCTGTTTTGTTAACAACCACTTCATTGTTGATATCGCAGGACCAGTTAAGTTATGTTTAATTACCAAACTTTGATGGATTATTTTTAAAACCTGATTGTGCCTAAATGTATTTATATACTCGGACGGCGCTAAACAGAACATCCCGATAAAATATGTTCTATAATTTCCGGAAAAGCCAAACATTTTCTACATAAATCATCAATTTGATTTATATCTTTGATTATATGCTTCCTATAATTTTTAGTATTAATGATTCTATCTTGATTGGCAAGCATAAATCCTTCTATTTCTGCGCTCAACTCTCCAATACTCAACCATTTGTTTGACGAAAGTTTGCCAACATACGTTTGGTTGGGATAATTGAAGTGTTTTGCATGAATAATTTTATTTGATCAGGAATCTAATAATTCATGGTTAGTATTTAAAAGATGTTGGCATTCTCGTCATATAAATTTAAGTGTAATATTTCTATCTGCCTTGCAAATTATTTTGTGCATTTCTGAACTATTAGCTTTTCTATTGAAAACATTTTTAAGCATTTCTACCTGATTGTGTTTCAAAGATGTTATTTTGATTACACCTCTACCTCCTAAATTTCTAGGTAAATTAATTCGTTCTGTAGCTGAATTTGGATGATGGCAATTAAACTTTGTTAACGTAGATCTAATTAATAATAATAATTATTATTATTATTAGGGATGCAACGGAATCATAAAATCAGAAAATTCTTCTCCATCTGAAAAACTAAGACAATAATGTTTGTCAACCAAAAGATTTGTTTTCATTGTGAACACCATGTAGTACTTCGTCAACCAGAAGATCTAATTTCCACAGTTTTATTTTTATTTAAAGCAGGTTTACACATGAAACTGAAATTAAAATACGAAGATGGTGATAATATGACCCACAAAAATTTGCAAGATAAATGAATATGCTCCATGCTTTTAATTTGATTCTAGTGCATAGCTCAAACGTGGTACTTGTCTGTTGATATGCAACTGTACATACTCTCTCCATTGCTACTGTTTCCTGTCTTGAAACACGCCAAGATTGGAGTGATTTGGATTTGTGCATGGATATTGGCTGCACTTATAACCGTGTTCACGGTGTGTTACGTCAACGAATGGGTAGCGGCCAACAATTCGTAAGATTTCTTTTTTGAATAATAATACTATAATTTTGCTTCCCAGGTATTTAGTTAAGACACTTTTACAAATGTTTCATAATTGA
Source organism: Limnephilus rhombicus (assembly GCA_929108145.2). NCBI lineage: Eukaryota > Metazoa > Arthropoda > Insecta > Trichoptera > Limnephilidae > Limnephilus > Limnephilus rhombicus. Next base: position 53,504,022 of record OV815282.1, on the reverse strand, counting down.
CTTACCCCAGTAAAAAGAGGCTTTGTGTTTCACGTCGTCATTTATCTCGATTTGATAGTATGTGTTATCATATTATATTATGATCGGAATAAGCTACCTATGGAATGTAATACGACAATTGGGTTTATTATTTTTTTCAATTCTATTTTTACACTTTTTTTTCTTTGATTTATAACAAATTGAAGCAAAACATTAATTTAAAAAATAATGAGGAAACCCTGCCCTAAACTGACAAAAAGTGGTTAGTAAATGAACAACTCATTTATCTAAAAAAAAAAAACTAAAACAACTAAAAAAATCCTAAATCATATATTAGGTATTAATATTGTAACTTAAGCTAATGTGTGGTATGTGTAAGCGACGTTTCCGCCACTCACATAGACTGTAAAATAGGGGCTGGGTAGTCCTGGTTAGCCGCCAAGATGCTTGACAAATTGCCGGGGTGGTGGCCCACAAGAGGAAGAGGCCGGGTCCAAGGGAGGCAGAAATAAAATCCAAGTTTCAGGTCAAGTCCAGAGGAAGGTCCAAGGGCCAGGCAGAAGAGGCGAAGAATTGCTGAGACGGTACCAAATCGAATTCTAAGAATGCGTGCTGTTACCGGTGGTACCCCTCTATTTATGGCACGACCCCCCTCTCTCGCCGCCAGCGTGGGCGGACTCAGATTTTTGCCCATTTTTCCGGCAGTCCGAGTTTTGGCGGGTCGTAACCTCTGCTGTGTTCCACAGTTTGCAGTTTGCTATTGTCTCAGCTCTTTCCCTTATCCTTCTCTTCCGTCTGACCCCCATGACCTTTCTCCTACTAATTTATTTAATTTATTATGACAAAATATATAAATTTCTCCGCGGTCCCTGTACCCCCATTTCTTCAGGGAAACTTACGTGGCTAGCTTAATTCTAGTTGCATATTCATCAGAGACATAAAGTTACATAAAGGAGAGTCCGGTCTATCCATCCATATCATTTATTCGGTGATCGATTAGACCGAATTCATACAATTTGATAAAAAACACAAATTCTCCATTACATTTGGATGCCAAAAATACCTATCCCTCCAGACGGAGCGTTCCTATTGGTCCACCCGGAGGGTAGGTGCGGGGAAGGGTAGGGAAGCGGGGCCCGCCCGTCCCCCGCGGGTAGTTTTTGACCCTCGGGGTGGGCACCAGTGGCGTGCGGAAAAGATCGAAAACGAGAGTTGACCCAGCAAGAACCTGCTCCCGCCTTCGATCTCTCTAGATGGCCCGTTTCAGTAAAAAAGCTTATTTTTATTAAATCAAAAAGGGTACATTATAGTATACAAACATAATCATAATCATATCGCCTTCGTTCCCAATTCTTAAGCCTAAGTTATTTAAGAAGACGAGGACGGCCTGTGAGGGAACTCATCCTCGTCTTCGTTTGCAAAACATATATTTAATTTTAAAATAGAAGAAGAAGACGTCCTGAAGGGAATCGTCTTTCCCTCATCGTTCCGTCCGGAACAGTATGTAATAATATTAAATGGTAGAACCTACAGAAAAACTGATCTGTCACAGCTTTGTGGGACTACCATTATCTTAAATTGTATTTGATGTAATTATATTCAATTTAATAAATAATAAAAAAATTTAAAAAACACGTTAAAGCACCAGATACCATTTTTGCCGCGTTATTTCGTAAAATGTACCGATGAGTGCTCGACGATGGTCCCAACAAGAATGATGACGTCACATTTTTAGATTCGCGCGACGCTATACCTGAGCCCAGTCAGCTCCACATGGAACCGGTAAGGGGAGAGGGAAAGAATATGCTTTTATCACTTAGGGCAGGTCTAGTAATATTCATATGTCTATGGTAACAAACCATTTTTTAGGGATCCAACTGCAAGGGAGCGCACGTATTACTACTATTACGCAACTCACATGAGGGCCGCCCCGTGGCTGATTGGACTATTGGGTGGATACTACTTGCGGGTCTATAACCTCAAGGACATCAAGATCAACAAGGCAAGTTTTACCGCCGCCCCCGGAACCATTTATTGGATAACCAACACCGTTGCTATAGGTTATCACAAGTGGTTCGCTAAATTTGGTGACTTAGCAGGGGTGCCCGGGTTCATGAGGCGAGTTTTGTCAAGGTCTTGGCTGACGATTTGTTTGCCCACCTGCTGCGTGGCGGGCCGGATCGAGAGAGAATGGTTGAGGAAGTCTTTTGACCTCTCCAGCCATAGCCCCTCGACCGATAGCCTTGCACCGCAGTTGAAGGAACGGATTCATCCGTTCATCACTCCTAGACACACTGACCACCAGATTCCAACACACTCCTCATAAATATTTCCTTCTCAGAACTTCCTCTTCTTCCTCTAAAAAAACATATATTTTTTAGTTTTGGACATATATTTATTACTCCAGCACATTTAGTAAGTATTTAAAGGTATTTAAAAAAGTTAGTTCACTCTAGTTCAAGATTTTAGCTAGTTGATTCATATTTAGTGCAATCGTACTGGTTATATTATGCGACTAATCTTTTACATTGAAATCGTACAGTGAACTAAGTCCATTCTTCGAAAAATTCTTCGTCTGAAGCACGTTCTATTTCTATGCCATCAACATCTTTATCGCTTGCATTTCTTGAATCTTCTATTTTAATATTTATCCACATACTATCTCTAACCTCCAAATAAGGAAGCCTGCTTTAAAGTTTTCCCTACTAGTTCGTTTCTAACGTACTTTTATTGCACTTAACCTGAGCATTTCAAAATTATTTTTCAACTTATTAATGCTTAAAAGTAAAGCAGCTTTCGTAAAAAATGTGATTTTTTATCATTTATGGAAATATCGTGAGTTGTCGTGATTTTGCTGCGTAGTTTACTTTGGTTGAAGATCTCAGTTCAAGATAAGATTTATTTTTAAATGCCAGTAAATATTCTGAACAACTTGGAACATAAGCTTTCTCACTGTCATCTGAAAATTCACTGAAATCTGACGTGGAACACTCCGAAAGGCCATCATTTCTGCACATTTCCGTGTGATCGTGTGGCTGGAGAACTAAAGTAAGAATGCGTGTAAGAAACCTCTCTATGATTGGTCAAGCAACATGGCCCTCTATGGTAGAGCTAGATTATGATTTGGAGACCACATTTCAAGCTTTAACTAAAAAACTGCAGTAACTCAAAAACTGAGTTAGTATGCTATGGTCTAACGACGAAATATGGTCGACGACTGAGTTAGTAGGTACGCTATGGTCTAATGACGATTCTAATGTCCTAAAATAATATTGATCATTAAAATGAATTTAGAAAACACGCTGCGAGAGTTCCACAGGTCAGTACCGTCAGCAACAGTTACTTTAAATGTATTCCTGTATCTTCTCCCGCGGAATCGTTATTTCAATAGCACGAGCTGCAGTTTTTTCCCCTAATTATACATACATAAATAATAGAGTATTAATATTAATACTCTGTAGTCGCTATTTTTAAGTAAGGGTCCTTTACGCCAAAAACGGCAGCACAGCCCCTTAAGTTTAACCGACCATATGGCTCATTTTCTGTTCAAGTATTTTTATACGAAAATCGCACGCCGGGATTTCGCCCGAAAAATTAAGATTTTTTATCTTCCGAAAATTGATTTTTCTCCCCCCTGCGTCCCTAACGCCATTTTTTCACCGATGAGTAATGTATAATTCTATTACTATTTAAATAGAGTATTTTATTCACCTTAGACGTATGTATAACAAAAATACATTAACTATTTTTTTGCAGATATTGGTGTGTGTCTTATGGATAGCAAGTTTATCAGTAATGGCTGCTGTTCTCTTCGGCACGAAACCTTTGTCAGATCAAACGCACAAGTTCTCTTACATCGAAGACACCACCTACCTGGCCTTCAGCAAGTCTGCTTGGTCCATTGCCGTCCTTTGGGTCATCGTTGCCTGTGCTTTTGGATATGGGGGTATATATTAATAAATAACATAATTAAATATTACATGGCCGGCGTAGTCTAGCGGTAAGGCTCTTGACTCGCGGGGATCGAATCCCGGCGTGGCAAATAAATTTTATTTGAATAATTTGTGTTATTAATTGTTTTTGTGTTTAATTCGTAGAACTCCATTTTAATTTTTAGAAATTTAATTAAAATTTAATTTGATAATTTTTTTATCGAGTACTGCAAGTATTTTAGAATATTTTTTAGTTACACCTGTTTCAACTTGTAAGGTCATTTTCAAACTGTGGTGGAGCCACTTACGGACGACTTATTTATAATATTTTAAATGTCAATTTTTGAAGGTGTCTAAATTGATTTATGACCAGTTAATCCAATTTGCAGAGACACGAATTGAGAGAGTGATTATATGGGATTCGGAATCTTTCCGTATGGTTTCCTTTGCACTAAGTGTAAGTGTTTTCTTAATTGATTTAGAATGACGTTATTGCTATAACTCATTTAAATGCATTATATTGTTTAGGTTTGGTAAACATATATTAAAAAAAAAAAAACCTGGGTTGCTTGGTCCCAAAAACTAATACCTCATTCGCTCAACGACAATTCTGGTTCATCGCTCCTAAAATATATAATGCTCTTAGTACTGACATAAAGTCAAGTAATTCTAAATCTCTTTTTAAAGCACATGTACAACATTGGATTTTCGAAAGGGGACGAGCGTACTTCAAAGAATACTTAACACTACATTTTAATTATTAATTTTTAGATTTCAAAATTTTTATTTCTATTTTTCTTTAAAATATTATTATATAAATATTATTATTTTCTCTTAGTTTTTCACTTAATTTTACTTATGATTTAATTTTTGTAAATGTTTTAATTTATATATTTGTATAGAACACATGAGTTCTTAACACATAATCTTTATTATTAAGTTTATGTAGTTAAAAATTTGAATTTTCTTTTTTAATTCTGTTTTTCTTATGATTTATTTTTATTTTTTTTTTATTTACTTTTATGTATTTCTTATTTTTTATTTAATATGTTTAATTATCTGTTCAATAAAATAGTATTTTTTAATTCATTTAAAAAATATTAAATGTATTACTGCCACAACACGGGCATAAGCCTAGTTTATGAAATAAAATTTAAAAAAAATCAACAGATTGGGCCGTAAAAATGGTCTCCGGCATGCAATGAATTGAATTTAGTTGATCAAAAGTGACCATCTTGACCCCTGGGGTCCTAATGTCCGTTGGATAAAAATATAATTTGTAGTAAGGAATACGGAATTTTTAATTTGTGTAACCTGTTCAAATGACGCCTTTGTTTTATTTTCAGGTCCTGTCAATTGGTTCCTTAGTCTAAGACTGTGGGAGTTCTTAGCTCGTCTCACATACTCCATGTATCTGATACACGTCACACTAATTAATTTTTTTAATTCTTCATCAAAAACAGTTCCATATTTTTCACACATGACAATGGTAAGCAAAGATTATTATCGCATTATCGCCTCTAGTACACAGAAACATACTATGCAAACCTTGTGTTATTTATCACGGTTGTACATTTTATTTTTCAGGCACATCTTTATATTGGTGACCTCCTTTTGACGATTGTGGTATCATATTTTATGGTGTTGGCTTTTGAATCTCCCGTCACAGTTTTGGAAAAGCTTATTTTTGGATCAGGTTAGTAAACAACATCCGAAAACATATTATATTTTGCAAGCAACTTTTAAAACTGCGCGAATCAAACATTTGAATACAAAAATATTAACATGATTATGCATACTATATTATTGAATATAACTACGTACGTGAGTATAAATGAACAATAACCACCGCCGGACCTTTTATAATAATATTATGGTGACAAAGTGGCAAATATTTTTTAAATTGCTGACGCCATCAAATTAAAAAACAATCATCTAGACTTTAGACTACACATCTCACCCGTCCAGCCGTAAACCGTTGTTTTTTACAAATAATGGGTAAAACATTCTAACAACCTCAGTTATCGAGGGTAAGGATCTCCTCTAGCACTCTGAAGGTCGCGGATCCAAATTACGGCGTGCGCGAGTAAATTTTATATAATGAATTTTTGTTTTTTTCTCAATGTTATCATAAAATAATATAAAGTATAGTTGTAGCACGTTCCAGAGTGGGAGATACTCTGAGTATCGCACTGATGTAAGACCACCATTTAGAATGGAAGCATTACATATTTGAAATGGCTTGCGTGTTTGGTGACTAGACTGAATAGCTAAGTACTTATCCATCTTCCTCTTCCCGATCCTCTTCCCCTCCCCATTATCTTCAGCCTTACAATATAGGAGGCCATAATTAGTACTGGATCCAGACGATTGCAAGCAATTGAGAAACATGTGCGGTATTCACGTAAACATTTTTTTAAGACCACTGTATTTGTATCATGTAATAAATCTTTTTTTTTCAGGAAAAAAAAAGCCCATCGCCCATGGAAACGTGGTACTTGAGCCGGAACAAATGAAGCGGTCGCTGGAAGATCCAGAGGTTTTGGCAACGAAGACTGAATAATTACAGGATTATTATTGTTTCTGTTACATAATTCACTAATAAAGGACTTCTTTTGCTGTGAAAAATAGATAGCAAATTCTTTAAACATCTACCTAGCTTTATTTTTATCAGGTGAAAACATCCTCATCTGCAATAAGTATAAAAAATGAAAGTGTAAAAATGATCACATCACAATGAATCTGCTTCTCAAGAAATATTTAAAGTACCTAACTGTTTTATTTCTAAAATGTATTAATGCGGTACCCTGCCTACCAAGCTTTATTGAAAAAAAAATCTATATACGTACAGCGAAAGAAGTAAAATATTTTTTTTGCGCAATAATTGAACTGATGGTTTAATAATGTCGTAACGAAAAAAATGAGATTCGAGTACATAATATTTATATAAATACCTAGTTTAACTCATTTTTTTGTATTTGAATAAATAATGAATATGTTAAAAAAATTAATAAAATTGTTTTTATAAATTTATTTTATTTTTTTAAAGATCAATCAAAAACCTTACGTCATGTCATAAGAAACACATAATGTTTTGCCGTACTTACATACATGCCTTTTTTAACATTTTTTGTGTTTCTCGCCACTGTCAAGAACCTGGTCGTTCCCACAGCATTGGATAGTACGGATATCACACTATACAAGTGTATAAATAAGCTAGCATTAGATTTTTGTTGGCGACATAACAAAGAAATAAAGTTCTTGTTTAACAATTTCTTTCAGATGTTGCAAGTTGTGATGTATTGCATTAATCAAGAGCGAAAATAAGAAAATATCGTAGCTTCCCACTTTAATTAAAAAAATATCAATTACGTATAAAACGGACACACTTACGACATCTATCGGACCAGAGTAAATTGAGTTCATATTGGCAGTAGAGATCTATAATAATTCTAATTGTAATGAGTGTTGATAAAAACACTACAGAGGGTATTAAAATCGTCACAGCGTAAGGACTTTCCCTTCTTATGCTTCAAAACAAACCAATGAAATTTTGACAGATTGGGACAAAGACTATAAGAAATTAAATAAGCCAATCACTAAACGGGAAGGCGTATACCAACGGGGAACAAAAGATTGACCTTTGCACCCGATGATTAAGGAGATAATTAATGACTCTTTCATTCCCACAGAAATCGAGGGTGAATGCACGGAGGTGTAAACATCAGACTATTCAAGGATTTTAGTACGACGAACCCAAGAAATGTTATAAATAACGTTACATTTATGGGATAGTAAACCATAGATTTCGAATTGAATTGGGAACTTTGAGTTGTGGAAAAAAAATACACGTGAACAACGATGGAAAAATTTTAATGAAAAATTGGATAGAAGGTGAGAAAAATTTAAAGGAAGCTATTAGGTGGATTTTCATCTATAATACGATTGCTTGTGACGACCGGGGATGATAAGTTCGAGGAAAAACGTGCTAAAGGAGATGGAAATGTTGAAAAACAATGGAAACAACATTGTTATCAATTCTAGATGAAGCGGAGATATTAGGAAAACTATTTGGAAAGGAAATTTCATAAAAAATGGGCATTTATAAAGAGTGTAGCGACTGAACGACGGACGATTCAGAGGTTTAGTGCAGTAACAAGGAATTTGGGGGAAATAGAACAGTATACCTAGGGGAGAGAGATAATACTGAACACATTACGATAGATTTAATTCAGAAAAAGGAGTAATATTACGTAATTATGATGGTGGGTGAATCATAGAGTTGCAAGAGACTGTAGAAGAAATGAGACGTTACAAATGGTTATCGATCTCACATGTGTATTGTTTTTATAAACAATGAAGGTTCGAACATGGGTTTTATTTAGATAAGCGCAATCAGCCATTTAAAGGACCATTTAAATTAACCCAGGCCTTACGTAGTATTTAGATTATAAAAATCCCATAAAAATAATGACTCTCAGATAAAAAGGAATTTATGGCCCAGTACATAGAGAAAATTATATCAACAGATGTCAACACTTATGGTGCATGGGATTTTGAGTAAAAGAGAGATAGATTTTGGGTGGAGTCTAGATGAAAAAGTTAACTTGACATATATTTAAGGGTCAAATTGGGAATATCTCCTATAAAAATATGAAAAATGATATATTAATTAATAAAAGATAGAAAATGAAATTTTCCAAGAGGCAGCAAACATTGAGAACAATAGGGGGTAAGGTAAAAAATGGGTAAACAATGGGAAATGGGGGTGATCCAAGTATGGAAAATCGATACAATTCCAAATTATCCATGAAATTAATAAATACGGCTTGAAATATAATTATTTATAGGAATGTGTAAAATAACGTAAGAATAAAGAAGGAAATTCGTAGAAAGAGCATCGTTAATAAAAGAAAATTCAAGAAAAAAGGAAAAATTCAAATCTACGACGTAAATAGAGAAATACGGTTTTAAATGGAAAGGTTCTTATATAAGACAGAAAGGCTCCAGGGGAAATCATAAAATAAAGATGGAAAATTTGCGAGAAAGACTTCGACATAAAGGTATCTCTGTTACGCGAATATGGGGACAGATTTGGGACATATGGTAGATGCCGTACGCATAAACATGTTGCGAAATTAATGAAAATAGAACTTTAAAATTATGAAATTCAAACAATATTTGAAAGGCCAAGGAACGATGGTAGACTGGGAAATTTTAACGTATATCGGGAGGTGCGGTCCTGATTGCGAGGATGATAGAGATAAAATGTGGGGTTGTAACCAGCGTAAGACGAGTGACGGTAACAAAAAGATCTTATGTATGAACAAGACATAATAGTGTAAGCATTTCAAGAAATTACGAGTTGATAGAGATTAGATTGTTTTATCAAAGGAAATCCAGATACAGTCTTTTGGACCTGAGAGGAGGTATAAAATCCGGGGCAGGCGCATTTGGAGGTGGTCAGTCGTCGGTTTTGAAAGGTCGGAGTTTCATGTGACGCGACAAGAAAATTCGGTAATTGTGAAATTTGCTATTAAATTCAGTGACTTAGAAAAATTTGCATTTAAAATCAGTGACTCAGAAAACATTCATGTTCAAGTTTGAACAAGTCAGTGACTTAGAAAAATTTGCAATTAAATTCAGTGAAAATAAATATAAAATTTACGTTTTAATTACTTGTGAAAAGTTTTAACAAATATTTAATGTTTAAATTTAGTATTAAAAAAAATAGTGCAAATTCAAAAGTTTAAAATAAGTGCGTTCAGTTTTAACGGAAAAAGTTCTAACAAATATTTAATTATTATTTTAATTTATAAACTAACGTTAAGACAAGATTTTTATGCATAGCACAAAGGGTAACAATTATTATATTACGGGTTCAAGTCCCGTTAGCGGCAAGTATCTTTTCTCGGAAGATGTTTCAATTTTGATGAGTGTTTCAGGCTGATAATTATTGCTTATAATAAATATTTAATGTTTATATTCAGTATTAAAAAAAAATGGTGCAAATTGAAAAGCTTAAAATAAGTGCGTTCAGTTTAAACCGAAAAAGTTTTAACAAATATTTAATGTTTAAATTCAGTACTAAAATTAGTGCAGTTGAAATAAATCTCCTCGAAAAATTATAAAATTTAGAATAAATAAAGTGATTAATCATAATTTAGCGTGCGACAATGAAAGTGATGTTTAGTAGCAAAATTTAAATAACAGTGTTTAATAAAAATAATTATTAATATAATTAATCTTAAAGTTCACATCAGAATAATTCGGCTACATAATTACAATTGGACGGCACATTTTTTTCACAAAGTATTATATTACAGTATACTATAATTAAAATTAATTAAAAAATTTAATAAAAAAATTAAAGAAGAATGAAAATAATAATATTTTATTACTAAATAAAGTTCGGAGGAATAAAAATTAATTTAACAACATTTTACCATTTCGAAATTAATCGTGAAGTTTAAAGTTTTAAATTAGCAATGCGTTATTTAATCAACGAGTTTGAAAATAGAATACAGTTCAGAATGATGAATATCAAATGCCGATTAATTTAGTTAGATTAAACGAGAATAAAATATAAATTGAAATTAATAATCGGAAAGATTTATTTGGATTTAATTAGAACAATAGATAATTAGGTAGGAAAATTTCTACAAGATTTTGTTCGTGTAGCACCCGGATTGGAAAAACGTTGGGGGGTTGAGTTTTTCTATTATAAATATTTTCAGAGTCCAAGGAGATAGCGGAATGTATCAGGTAGCTGGTATTTGAATTTAATTATTATAACAAAATATTAATTGATTAATATGTGTGATATGTATATTAAGATATTATATATAAAATTCATATAAATAATGTGTAAAGGTATTTTTATACATGTATTTATTAGAAGAAAAATCTAACTAAAACACTAATATTAAATTTAAAAGGTGTCGATTCCGAATACCTACCTTTGAACGTATGTGTGCTGTTGAAAATAGTTATGTGCTTGATAATTTTCAAGTTCATGTTTTATTTAATTTTAATAAATGTACTATTATAATCTCAGCTAAAATATAGCCATTAAAATAAGTTTATGATATTTGGAATTATTTCAATCATAATGTAATTATATATTTGTGTATTATTAATTTACTTATTGAGACAAAATTATATAATAATTAAATATATATATATACATAACACCGTCTATTTGGTGACCAGCATGGGCAAATATGCATCTAAAGTGGCGACCACCGACATTTATTTATTTATTATAGATACAAAAGAAAGTACAAATAACAATTAGGAAGCTTTGCCTGTCCAACTAGGAAAGTTTCCAGTTCCAGAACAGACAAATTGACATGTTTAATTCACATTATACCTGAAAATGTACATAATTACATAACAAAAAAAAAAAACAAAAAAACAGAAAATTTCTCTTAAACTAAGTGGTGTAATAAAGAAAATGTATATAAAATATATAAATATTTGGCGACCGATATACGATCGCCACTTTATTTTTCGAAATTTTTATACAGTTCATAGCACATGTCGTCACAAGCATTTTGGCAAAAATTGTCCTGGTCGCCAAATTGGGCTTGAAGTGTGATTTCGAATATTAAAGTTCCGCCGTCTGTCGCTACGCAGCTAGGCGCTAGGTGATATACACGGCCATGTATTCTGCGTTATGACGTATGCCGCCTTTCATTCCTAGCATTTAGTGGCGACCTAAAACGACGTATATTGCATTTCATAAAGCCCGAAATGGCGACCGCGAAGAGAGATATATATATTTCACATCATTCCTAGCTTTTAGTGGCGATCAGGTATGACGTATCCCGCATTTCATTCCTAGCATCTAATGGCGACCGGGTACGACGTATCCCGCTTTTCATTCCTAGCCTTTAGTGGCGACCGATGGCGTTGACAAACTTGTTGGGAAACAACGGTGCCGGTTCATTTCAACTCCCGTACAAGAGTTGAGGTGCACGCGGCGGTGGCGTGATTTTGACAAATTTTGTCGTGATCGATCGTATTATCGTATACCGAGCATTGACGTCCATGCGATTTGCAGTATATTTAATAATACAGTATTGATTACGGTTGATGCAATGAAACGGAATTAAAAAAATTAAAAGAATAACAGAAATGCTATATCAAGATTATTCTTCGGAGTCATGCCTATGACGAAGAATTCAGATAATCTGAGGTACTTGCCTTCAATTATTAATTCTTCTTTTCGGTCGTTTATACGGTCAAATTTACTTCTTTAAAATGCCCTTCTCTTATTTAACAGGAGTTCACTTACTCTGACGGTGATGGTGGGATACAACCCAAATCCCTAATTCAAGCAGATTTCAAAGGTTTCAGATAGCGTATGTGTGAAACAAAAGGCGAGCTCACCAATTAATTTTAATCGAAAAACGTAATTAATGTACGCCCCCTTATTCTCTCGCAGTCTAAATTCTATAGATGTATGTGTTTGCCTCTTTTTCGTGTCGCCAATTTTCGTTTCATCGAGTGTCAAATCACTACGGTGTTAAAGATATTTTTACTTTTAAAGAGTTCGACTGCCAGATTTTTGATTTTATTTCAAAAAGGACTTAGGACAGGTTGTTTTAAAAATTTGACGGAATCTTCAAAAATTAAAAAAATGAATTTAATTTTCACGTTCTAAACTAACTAACTAACCATCACGCCGTTTCCCCGCAGGGTTAGGCAGAGAGGACGGACCGCCAAACAACTCGGTCTTGGCACACACTCTTTGCCTCACTCACATTCATACATCGTCTCATACATACTCTTCTATTATTCTGACTTTTGACATGGCCCGTCTCAAGTATCTGATTTACTTGATCGTGCCATGTCTTCCTCGGACGTCCCCGACTTCTTCTACCATTCACATTTGCATCATATATTCTTTTAACACTACTTTCTTCGTTCATTCTCTCTACGTGCCCAAACCATCTGAGGGTCCTTTTCTTAATTTTGCTAAATTTAGTGGCATTGTTTTCGATGTTTTCACAGTTGTTTCCTTGAATTCAATGTTTCTGAAAACACGCCTCAAACAATTAAAATTAACGGGTTGTTAAAAAATTTACAGATGTTATAAAATATTCAAAGTTAATTTTAACAATCTGTGTAAGTTCTATTCAAGTACTGTGATTATTTCAGATTTATTACGCAACTTGTCTTTAATGTTATAATAACAGAACTTGAATAGAACTTACACAGAACGTGCTCAATAATGAGCACACGTGCTCATTATTGACTTTATTTCATTCTTATAAAATTATGCACAAAATAAATAAAAATCACTATGGAGCTTACTTGCCTTGTGCAAATAAGACGCTAGATTTTAAATTTTGATGACGTGAGAAACCAAATATTTCCAGCGTTTATATTCTTCTTAATAATTATTGGAATAATTATTGGTAACTAACATAACTTTATTTTTGCGAGAGAGACACTGTTAGTGTTAAATCTCTCGCTAGGTGGCGTCGAGACAAATTATGTCTTCATTTTATGGGAAAATACTTAAACTTGTCAAATATTAATTATTATTTTTATATAATAAGCAGTAATTGTTGAATGAAACACTAGTATATATTGAATCATTTGGTGGGTATAAGATAAGCCGCCATAGCTTAATTGGGAGAGCAGCTGACCGGCAATCAGAAGGGCACGGGTTCATGTCCCGTTGGCGTCATGTATCTTTTCTCGGAAGATTTTTCAATGTGGATGAGTGTTTCAGGCTGATAATTATTGCTTATTATAATTGTTACCCTTTGTGCTATGCATAAAAATCTTGTCTAAAACGTTAGTTTAACAATTCAAAATAATAATTAACATAACTAACTAATATTTTGATACACGAGAAGAAAGATATTTATAGATTTATTTTTCTGTTCAATCTACACAACATAAAATGATATCATGAAATTGTCTGCCGTTTTGAATTTTTGGAACCCTATTATGATTTTTTTTTAATAATAATAATAGTGGAGTATTAGCGGCTCCGAAAGCAAATTATGTTTAAAAAAAGAGAGTTCATGTAAAATTGTACACTAATACATTATTTCAATTCTACTATTTACACACATAGCTAAAGGCTTGTTCACATTCAGAAGTAGGAAGTTAAGTAGCGAGTACACTTGCTACTTGCTACCTGACTCGCCAAAAAACCGTTCGCATTACTTTCAAAGAGAGTGCATTTGTACAGGCCGCCCGTTGCAAAATGACGGCGGATAACGGGCTTCTACAAAGAAAAGTAAATACATTAATTAAGCTGATTTTAATGCTTATTATAAAAAACGTGATATAATAAATTAGTGAGATGAAAATAAATAAAATATTTTCTATTTGTTATCAATAAATATATCATTTTTAACATTTTTATAGGAGATACCCCCACTTCGGCCCTTAAATTTCTGTCATTTTTATTACTTCATAGAGAACGTCCCCCAAATTTCGTCTCTCTCATACCCAGAATCCCATAAACCATATGCTTTGACAGTTGTATACGTTAATATATGTACCCACCTCGCAATAAATTCTCTTTTATTTCAGTGTCGTTGATTTTTATGTGAATTCTATAATCTAAATATTACGTAAGACCAATGATAATCTTTATAGCCTTTTTAAAGACTAATCTAAACAAATAATCTAAAAAATTTAATCTTTAATCTAAACAATTTCCATGTTCGAATATTCCTTGTTTATCACAACAAAATACATGTGAGATCGACAACCATTGTAATATCTCATTTTTACCTGCAGTCGCGTGCTATGCAATACTATAAATGACTCCTTTTCCTGAGTTAAATCTATCGCAATGTTTTCAGCATTTTCCACTCCCTTCCGTACTCTACTCTATTTTCCTCTCAAACACTTGTTACTGCACTAAACCTCTGAAATGTACCCTCGTTCACTCTTTAAAACTCTCATTTTTTTTTAAGTTTTCTCCCTAAATCTTTTATCGTAATATCCTCGCTCCGTCTAGAATTGATAACAATAATTTTCCATTGTTCTTTCAACATTTCCATTTCTTTTAGCACGTTTTCCTTCGAATCGATCATCTCCGGTCGTCACAAACAATCGTATTATAGATGAAAATTTCCTTAACATCTTCCAACACGTTTTCGTCACTTGCTATTCAATTTTTCATTTAAACTTTTCCATCGTTGTTTACGTGTATCTTTTTTTCATCTTTAATTTCTTCATATTATCTCGAAATCTACGGTTCCTTACCTCTTAATTTACCCCTATGTTTAGTTTCAAACGCGGGTTCAATGTGCTTATGTCCCTGAATCGGCTATTGCTCCCCATGGAGTTTATTCACCTCTCGGTCCGATGAGAACGAAAGGATAATTAATTACATTCTTAATTGCCGAGTCCAAAAGTCGATCCTTTGTTCCCCGTTGGTGTACGCCCTTCTGTTTATTAATTGGTTTGTTTAATATTTTATTGTTTTTGCTGCAATCTAATTGGCTGTCAAGTTATCACGGCCTAAAAAAAATTGGGAAGTCTCTGTCCCTGATTATTTGTTGATACCATCTGTGATTTTTTAATCAATACTCGTCTCACTTTGTCTAATTATAGATCCCTACCGTAAATATGAATTCACTTTACTCTGATCCGATAGATGTCGTAGGTGTTTCCGTTTTATAAGTAATTGATATTTTCTTTTTAAATTAGAGTGGGAAGCTACGATATTTTCTAATTTTCACTGTTGATCAATGCAATACATCACAGTTTTTCTCTAACGGCACTAGCTGCATGATGAAAACGTAGACAAAAATCGGCACTACCAACCACCGGTGGCCGAATTTCTAATTTTTTTTATACCAAAGGCATAGACAAACTATGAATATCATAGAACTACCCAACCACCAATGGTTGGTTCGTTGGTAGTGCTGATTTTCGTTCTGTTTGGTATTTATATTTCGGCGGTATTTTTGAAATCTGACATCTGATTAGTATTGTACTAACTTGTAATGCTTAATCTTAAATTATTTAAGGCAATAAGAAATGTCAATGATTGCCGTATATTGTCCAATTACTTGTTCAAACTTTTTACATGGTGTCAAGATAATAGCTTACAATCCAACATAAACAAATGTCACATTATGAGATTTTGCTGAATAATGAATCCATTTTCATTATTCCATTAGTAATATTTCGTTATTAAAGGAATGAACGAGCACTGGACGTTTTAGAAAGGAAAATTTTGAAGCGTATCTTCGGACTGGGTTTAGAAAATGGATTTTGGCGCAGACGTTACAACAATGAGCTATATACTCTGTGGAGCTAAACGTCTCAAAATTTATAAAACTAGGAAGACTTTGGTGGCTGGGTCATGTGGAGAGAATGACCGAGCATCAAGCACCAAAGTTCCTGCTGAACTCTAGACTGATAAGGCGAAGGAGTCTGGGAAGACCAAGATTAAGATGGAGCGATAACGTCCTCAAAGATATATCTACATTAGAGATTCTAAACTGGAGAGAGCTGGCACAAAACCGAGATGAGTGGAGGAAGACTCGTGAGGATGCCAAGACCCACCAGGGGTTGTAGAGCCAAGAATGATGATGATGAATATTTTGTTAGTTTCTGTATTGGAAATTAATGAGTTGGGCGTATGGTTTTATTTCAACAATAGTTCAGCTGTACATTCAACTCAACAATATTACAATACAAGCTGGCTTCTTTACGTTTTCGTCATCGAATACAGCTGATTTATATAGAAAAAATGTTTAATTCTGGATGTGCAAAAGAGCGTTGATAAAATTTGATTAAAAGGCTGATAATTTTTTTTAAATTCTGTCTTTCTTTTTCGCAATTTTCATGAATATATTGTATTATGTATATTTGTAAAAGCCCTAATTCCAAGAGATTTCTTATCAGAGGTGACACAAAGTCAAATACTTTTCTGAAATGAACGAGTTTTCCACCCAGTAGTATTGAACCTGTAGAACTATAAATTTTTAAAATTTTGCTCTAAATTAGAATTTTTTTTTACTTTTTTTTGAACAAATATATTGCACAGACATTTTTGTTGGGTAATTTTATTTGCTTATCTCCGAAAAGCAAGTAATTCCAATCGGATGTGCCAATTATTAGAAAAGTTCAGTAGTTTTCTCCTGTTTTAAAATATTATCTCATAAATAACATATTATGTTATGTTACTTATGTATGATACAGTTTTTACCACATGAATGAACATTGTAGGCTTATAAGTTCCTATTAACTTGCTTTTGTCTATTATACTTGGTATTAACTAGTTCAGATCTTATTATTTAAAATCAATACCCATCACAGTTTTATTATTTTTCTTGTTTGTTAAGAGTTTTATTAGAGGTACTTATCTGCTGTAACGCAATGTATCTTTTCATACTTGATATACTGTTATTATACTTACATACTGTAAATATATAAATGTGGAATTCCGTGTAAAAGCGTGATAGGGTGTTAACAATTTAATAAGTTTTATGATATATTACATTGATGGGAATAACCTTCAAATGTTATAAAAAGAGAATTTTTGTTATAATTTTTTTTTATATGTTTTAGAGATAAAGATAAAGCATATTTTAAAGTCCCCTTGAGGTGATAAATGGCCCTATGGAATTTGATTGTACTTTGCGTCCTTTAGTAAAGTTGTTGTATTGATACAGGGATATCGTCATGAATTGCAGTGTTGTGAATGTTGTTTGTATTATAAATTAATTACATTGAATGTTATTTGTAATGTAAAAAAATAAAAGAAAAAGTTTGTAATCAACCAGGCTATAATAATTAGCAAATTTGTAAAGATGCATAAATGTACAAAAGTAATAACTTATTACGCTGCTGTGTTTGGCCGCAGCTGGTCTAGGATTATGTTATATGGTATCTGATAATCTACATTCCACCTGATTCCTAAAAAAAAGATTACAAATTACAAACATTATAATGTTATGTGTATAAACCATAGTTGAAGAGGGCCTTAATAGGCTGAATCCGTTTACAGTCAGAAATAAATTAAGTGGAAAAAAGTTTTAAATTGTTTTAATATAATATTATTGTGATAATAGTATGCAATTTAAGAATTCAATTTAAAATACTAGAATATGTACATATGTTGCTGTGTGGCTGCTTGGCTGCAGCTGGTTTAGGATTGTGATGGTCCATTGCAACCTATTGCTGATGGCTTAATGGCCTATGTTCCACTGAATCCTGAAAAAAACTGGCCTCTGCCAGGTACAAGTAATCTCCTCAAGGCAGGTACCAGCACTCCATTGTTGACTGCCAGCTTCGCTTCTTTGGAGTTGTTTGTTAGCGCCAACGGTGTTCAGTCCTCCATTAATGGAGTTACCTGCATTTACCCATCTCCCGTAAACACACTTCCCAGATGCACAAACTCATCCACCTACTATATTAAACACTGTTTTTTTACTCTCTCTTTCAAACACCATCACTTTAGACTTACATTCATCATTATTATTATCATTAACTAATTCTTCATACATATTTGTTCATCCTGAAGATCTTCCATACAAATCAGCAAGGCATCATCAGCATACGACGGGCAACATACTTTCAGATTACTCAATTAGAGTAGATCGTGACAATACTGTTTAACCAACTCAGCCCAAAGTAGATTGTGATAATATTGTTGAAATGCATGTAATCAATTTCATTAAATATATAATAATAATTTAAATTACCAGTATTTTCCCAGATAATCTCACTATCAGCGTAAATCAAGCACTGCGAATTTGCCTGAATTTCCATTTCTATGTTGGAGGTAGTCGCCCTAAATTATATAGGTTTTGAAGTAGAAGTTGGTAGCTGGTGTGACCACAGCCTCCTAAAATATATACAATAAAGATTTATGAAACAGTTTTTAAATTATGTAATTACATAGAATATATTTCCAACATAATTGTTTATACACAGTCAAAAGTGAGAATAGATGTTTAGGTACTGGTTTGTCTTCTAAATTTCTATTATGATTAATAAATATTGCACTCGAAATTAAAATGTTTAATATTTTCACTCACGTTTGACGTGGAAGCTCTTGAATATTTTCTTTCAATGTTCTGTTGTGCAAACAGACCGCAAATATTACATTTTTTCTTCACTTGAGCTGCGCATTGTATTTCCGATGTTATTTGAGCACTGTACGAATTTTTCATTGTCTGAGAACTGACGCGTCTCAAATCTATTGCCTCATTTCAGCATGCATTCATCCATTCATCATTATGAGGGTTCAAATGCAAACGAACAACAACTGACAACATAACTAAACCAATTCCTCCCAATGGTTCGCGATATAAAATCCTCGTGACAGGTGACAGCTGATCATGTGTGTTGTTTGCAGTGATGCCAACTGAAATATTGATGAAAATAGAGATCGTGTATTGCGAAAAATTTGGTCCCTGGTCTCGATACGGGAATCGGGCTGAAAAAAGATGTCGTGTCATACCCCCATTAATCCTGAAAACAATGACATGTATTATGGTGTATCAATGTATATTGTTTATAGCTGGAAAATGTTGGTAATATAATATTGTATGGGAAATAACATTACAAACAGCACCGAATGTCATTGGGTTATGATACATAATATCTAACACTTTTTTTCCAATGGAAGGTGCTTCTGACAGCTTGTACAGATAATGAAATATCCCTAGAAATATATTTATAGATTAACAACTGAATTATACTCGGTACTGTCAAGCAACACAACAAATTTATAGAAATATCAATAAACATAAAAGAATACTGAGTTTTATGAAGACAGAAGTAGGAACAATAAATCTTACATTGTATAATTGTACACATTATAGGTAAAGTAAGGTGTGTCAATTATTTCAACTTTTGAATTCAGAAATGCCTGGTGTCTCAAAAGTTGCGTCTTGCAAAGAAAATGAGAACTGCATTTTTTTAATGGTTATTAGCCCGCTAAAATGCATTTGAAATCAGAAAACAAACCTAAAACATTTTTTTTTAAATTAGATTTATTATATTTTTTTCAATAATTTAACCTTTTAACGTTTGTTTGTTATTAAAAAATGCATATAGCTGACAAAAAAGAAAGAAAAAAATGAAGTTTTAGGAATACAAGTAAGTCAACAAGAATACTGACTTTATCCAGAAAAATTGTCATTTTCCCCCTTTAACCTCTAACAAATATATCGCATGTGTTTCAACAAATATTTTTTTGCGTTCTGTGTACTGCAGTTATAGAATAAAAATTAACTTTGGTACAAAATATAAAATATGGACCCCTTGTTATATTTTTTTTTCTAAATCACGAAATCTTATTAGTGAACAATAATTGGCTAATAGTGAACAACAATTTAATTTATTTTTAACTTTTGAGACCCCGGGCGTTTAAAAATATGGCCATTTTTTTCTCTTTATGGAGAGCGACACAAGCTAAGGTATAGTAACCGTCCAAGAAATGGTTTTACCAAAAGTGTGAACTTTGATATCGTGACTCCTGGACCTTTGGAAATCATGCTGACAATGCGTGTATTTGGAAAAATACGTAAAGGAATGTCTAAATCACAATAACATTATGTAATTTACTAGTGAAGAATAGGAAATCAAAAAAGGACTAATATGTGAATCACACACTTATTACTCCCGAATAAATGGTATGCAAGCGTCCATTCAATGTAGGTACATACATATTCAAGTGGCTCATACTTGAGTTCGGTTAACCAGATTATGAGAGTGTGCATAATAATAATAATCCCTTTTTAGCTTCTATTTATTTCACTCTTTTCTTTTAGACTTTTAAACTTTAATATATATATGTAACTTTACAAATTAATATTGTAATTTAATTTATATTTCGATTATGCTTAAGTCCCTACTAATGCTGATTAATTTCAATCCCGTTATTTTTGTTTGTAAGTACAAAAAAAAACTGTTCTCCATAATGGTATTCTATATTATTTGTAAAACATTTATGTAGGTACTACACATATAATAATTATTTTATTCATATATGTACTTAAACTTTTATATGCCATATAGTTAATGTAATAATACTAATAACAATGTATGTAAAAGCCCAATGGGCGTTTAAATAAAATAAATAAATAAATAAATAAATGTGAATGAAGCAATATAACCTCTGCTGCACGGAGTCGCGCGATTATGTCATTGATTGAGTTACACGGTGATGAAGGGTGATACCCGCCAGAACCATCGGTTTTATCTCTCAAATTAAATTATTATCTTGAGATTCACCTGTATTATCTTTCTGATTAACCTGAACAAGTACAAATAAAAAAAAGATAATTGATTCGCATAAATAACAAAGTCTTTTAAACTAAAAAGCAGTTTAGGAAATTAAATACATTCAACCATGAATAAAATGAAGTTCAAGCTGTTCAACATATTTTTACTCATATTAACAGTTTCGCGGTGTTCAAAATGTTCCGCGGTTGAGTTTCTTGATAGTGAAATGAAAGAATTTATCGATTTTATCCAGGGCGGACTGTTGAATCAATTAGCTGACAGCATCACACCGATGACAACAGACGATGGTGGAAATGCATTGAATTGTGTGTCGGATTTAAGAAATTGGTCTCAAGATTTTGGTTCGCTTAAAACATGGGCTTTTAAAAGTTAGTAGTTATTCAGAAAATAGTTTTCTTTTTTCATGTACGAAATTTCGTACATTTGATTTTATTTCATTTTTAAATTGTTCATAAAATCGGGGTGGATTTCGCAGTACATTTTATTTGAATTCATGGTTTTAAGCTTACGATTTTTTTAGGTTGGGAAAGATTGTTTTCCATTAAACATCAAAGTTTTTGTAAAAAAATGCAAAAGTTCCCTCTAACATCAATAAAGATCGTATTCTTTAATGGCATATATTCTATTATTTCGGCCACAAAGTAGGTACTACATACATCATCGCCGTAGACGTTAAGAGAGCCAAGCCACAAAATCAAAAAGCTGTAAAAACGGCGCACAAAGAAGAATCATTTTTAATAATTTAACTTTTTTCTTTTTGAAATACATCGGCTGATAAAGTCTAAATTATTTATTTATTTATTTCAACGCCATAAAATGGCTATTACAATACGGTGATACATTATGCATGATACACAGTGGTACACAGGAGGGTAATTACAATGATATACAAAAAAACTATATATGTGCCGTACCAAATACACATTTTTATGCAGAGTAAAAATAAGTAAATAAAGGTGACTTCTTAGAATAATTCTCAACATCAAGTATAATATACCTACTTTACTTTTATTTGTACATATTGTTGGATTCTAGGAATTGGCTAAAATGGAGTAACTTAGTAATGATAATACTATTGTTACTTTCAGTTGAAATTACTGCAGTTTGAAATGACTACAGGCACTGCTAACTAGTTCTGCTTTTCAGGGCTGTCAGTTAGAGAATCAATAATAAAAATTATAATTTTGAAAAAAAATTATACATTTATTAGCTATCACTTAACTAGTCTGTCTGATAGTTAATATAAATGAAGTAGTAGTTTGGAATCTATATTAGAGTATGATGAACACTATTATACCTAACATTAATTATTATGATTTAGGTATCATATTATAGCCTTCTTATAACTATATTCGGTGCAGTTGAACACATCTACTACTTCTGAGAAAGCATTGCCAACTGCATGCAATCTAGCTATAAGCGAGTATCTAAATGACTCAGTCCTGATATTTTTGTTGCAATTAAAAAGAATTTTGGATCGAGTAGTTCTAGTAGGTATGTGGAAGGTAATTAGGTTTAATAAATCAGGACTGTCCATAATACCATTAAAAATTTTAAAAATAAAAGTCAAGTCGGAAAAAAGTCTTCTATCTAAAGGTTTGAGTAAGTGTAATTCTTTCATCAAGTGATTGTAATTTATTGATTCTATTGGTAGACTAAGTTTATAGTTAATGAATCTTAAGAATTTATGCTGAATTTTTTCAATGGAATCAGAGTGGAGTTTGTAGTGAGGGGACCAAATAGAAGAATTATATGCGACTTGACTTCGAACTAGAGAGGAATACAGGATTTTTAATGTTGAAATATTTTGAAAGTCTCTGCCATTTCGAAGAATGAAACCTAGCATTTTTAATCCTTTATTAGTTACTGTAGTTATATGTGGAAGAAAGTTAAATTTGGAATCGAAAATAATGCCAAGATCGTTAATCTCACTGACAGAGGTAAGGGAAACATTATCAATTTTATATTGATAGTTAAGAGGTTGATTTGTTCTGAAACACCTTATTATCTGGCATTTACTTATATTCAGATAAAGTTTATTAGTTTTACACCAGTCTTGTAGTTTATTTAAATTTAATTGAATGTGAATACAGTCATTTATTGTTTTTATAAGTTCAAATAGTTTAAAGTCGTCTGTGAAGTCATCAAAAACAGTGATGATATCATTTTTAAAAAGTAGGAACAGTATTGGGCCTAAATGTGACCGTACAGTGAGGTACACCGCTAGTAGC
The DNA here is from genome assembly GCA_929108145.2 of Limnephilus rhombicus. Taxonomy (NCBI): domain Eukaryota; kingdom Metazoa; phylum Arthropoda; class Insecta; order Trichoptera; family Limnephilidae; genus Limnephilus; species Limnephilus rhombicus. The sequence goes on along the minus strand of OV815282.1, from coordinate 53,480,633 downwards.
CATGAATTTATGTGATAGGTAAGAGTTGTTTTTTACTTGGAGAATTCTATTGGTTAAGTAACTCTTTATCCATTCCAATAGTTTACCCTCTATTCCCATTTTACTAAGTTTGTTGAGAAGAATTTCATGGTTAACTTTGACAAAGTCTGTATATATTGAATCTACTTGGGTTTTATTTTCAAGTGAGCATGCAATAAATTGTTAGTACAAGGAAAGATTTGTTAGGGTGGATCTGCCCGGCATAAAGCCATTTTTTTTTTTTTTTTTTTTTTTACATTAACTCCACACAGGAGGCCCTGAGGAAAATAATTTCCCTCAGGGCCTATGTCATCTGGGATGCTGTGTGGAGGGTCTTTTTGAGGAGAGGAAGGAATGAACATTGGTCTTGAAGAGACCCATGTTGTAGGAAGGAGGAAACACAGAGGCCGGCAAATCATTCCACAGCCGAGCTGTTGAACACAAGAACGAGTCGAAGAAACGACCCGTTCTCATGTGACAAATGTCAACTGTGTACAAATGTCAACTGTGTACATAGCCATGTTGGTTAGGTACAATGATGTTATTAATATGTATGGAGATTCTGTCAAGGATAAGTTTTTCAAACAGTTTGGGGATAGTTGAGAGCATGCAAATGGGTCGGTAATTAGTGACATCATGAATATCACCCTTTTTAAATACAGGTGTGAGATAACAGTTTTTCCATAAATCGGGGAAGCAGCCAGAATTAAGTGATTGGTTAAATATTTGACATAGTGGCTTGGCTAGTATCGATACACAGTTAATTAGAAAAGCACCCGCTTTTTCTTTATGTCGAGTGATTTTATTTTGCGTATAACATCCGGAACATTTATATGTAAAGTGGGAATGTGGACCGATTTCTTCGGATGAAAGGATGGAAGTTGAACATTAGGGATATCCTTATCGTACACATTTTTGAAGAAGTCAGCAAAGAAATTAACTATGTCATTAGTATCACTGCTGTTTTTCCCTTGGAAATACATGTGAGTAGGTATGCTGGGTTTATTTTTTCTTAGTGAGTTTATGTGTGTAAAAAAGTTTTTGGTATCAGAAGAAATAGATTTTTCTGTGTTAAGTATTGTTATGTTAGCACAAAGATTGCAAACAAAACGTATGGAGCTATACAGTTAATAAATAAATAAGTCGCGCATGCGCAGACAGAGCTGCAACAAAGCGGGAATAGGTATAAAAACAACAGCGCGGGAGCACCCAGCCTCTTGGTTTCCCCTCGTCCGGCAGTTGAGTCCCACACCTAGTCACGCACGGCTGTCATTCACGAGACGCCGTAGCTCATAACTTCGCGACGCGTGCCGCAAACAAAATGGCTAAGTTCCGCTACAGAAGTTGATATTGTGTAACGATCTATAACTATTGTCGTGAGTAGCCTCCCGCCGTGAATATCGCAAGATATCCAGATGAAACGTGTTATGGCGCATTAAATAGCACCCACGCCGCCGCTAAGTTCCGTCGTGATAATTCATATACCCGACCCGAGTGAAGATAGGCCTTCGGAAGAAGCGTAGCTGTGAGCACGGACCCCCCGGTCGAGCCAGCCTGCCTTGTTAGGCCTCCGCTGCCTCCTGACCCTCCTGAAGAGCACGGACCCCCCGGTCGAGCCAGCCTGCCTTGTTAGGCCTCCGCTGCCTCCTGATCCCGCCCGCCCTACGATACAGGTTTACTTATTCTTTCTCCCTGAGCCATTCGAGTCAAGCTTCAAGATCCGGTTCCTTAAGCCGATCCTTAGGTCTTAAACCGTATTCCTTGTTGTGTATTAACCCCATAAGAAATGTACAATAAACACTTGTTATCTATTCCCCGAGTTTCATTGTATGTCGCAACCTGTTTACCCGAGAAAAGAGAATAGCAATGGCTATATAGCACTGGCGCAAAACACTCGGTTAAACAATTGTGATACGCAATGAAATTATTAATAAAAATGTCTTATGTTATACAGTGAACAGCTTGTGTTTTATAGAAAGATTTTAAATCATAGAAGTTAGAATCACTTCTTGTCGTATTATAAAATTGTTTGAAAATAGAGTAATTGCAAGTGAAAAGAAAAGTAAAATCATTTAAACCTAATTGAAAGTGGATAAATGTTGAACTAAATACAAATTACTTCACGCGTAGTAAGGAACATTCGAGAAAGTCGTAATAAATTTAAGAGCGTTCCCGACGGAGCGGTTATTTTTTCAAGGAAATAAGCCAAACGAATAAGTAAATAATGCAAAATTTTTGAAATTACATCGTTATTTATGTGATTTAAATTAAATAATGCGAAGAGAGATAGCTTGTTACATTTAAAAGCGTAGTATCATCGTAAAATTATCCCCGAATAAACAAAACCTGAAATTCTCAAGATTTTTAAACGAATTTAAGCGCGAGATAGACGAGGCGGTAAATTTTTTTAGTGGAAATTATCGAAATTAATAGGATTTTAAAGCTACAATTTGAAATTAATAAAATTATTAAGAAATACGATTAAAATAAATAGAAATATTTAGAGAAATTGATATTCTGAAAAAAAAAAAATAAAATAAAATTCATTAATAAAAGGATTCAAATTCAAGCTAAAATTGGAAATAAATTATAATACTGACTTGTATAAAATCGTGTATATGATAAAAGTTAATAACTTGACGGTATCACCTGACTAAAGTATCTTGGAATTAGATGTAGTCCAAAAAAAAAAAGAATACAGTCTAACAAGCATACCTACGGCAAGTTATATAAAATCATGATCCTTTAACAGCGACTTTTTTACTTAAAGATCTATTAGACTATGGAAGGCAAATGCGACCCATAATTTAACCTTTGAGTGATTAAGTATGCTCGCGCAGTCGTATATCTCTGGAATCCAAACTCTGTTGTGGAGACGATTTTAATCTCAGAAACCGCTTAGCCCGGACAAGGAAGATTGCGAACGTAAAAAAAAACCCCTCCCTAATACAAGTTAAAGAGAAAAACATATATAAACATATGTATATTTCCAAAATATTGCTTGACGTTATTATTTAGAAACTAATTTTCCTATAAAAATAAAATAATAGTGGAAAAAAAAAAAAAGTTAAGAACAGATTTCAACTAGTAAGATCATGTGGTAGAGAAAAAAAAAATCAAATCAAACTGGTTTTTTAATTGCAATATTTTTTTTGGTGGAATAAATCAGAAACCACAAAGAGGATTGTAGTTGAAAATACACAAGTTGTAAAATCATTGTCATTTTGAAAGCTAATCTTATATATCATGAAAAAAGATAGTGATGGTAAGTAAGGCGGATGCGAAATTTACTGTCACAATTCAATATATAAGACAAGCCCGGGTGTAATTAATTGAAGAGTAATCTGAGATTGTACATCAATCAAGTGCCGTAATAGACCCTAAAACAAGTTGAACAATTGCAAAACACATATATGAAAATATATATGTATTCCCACGAATTTTTATTTTAAAAAGAGGAAAAAGTTAAAACAAAATGCTTAAAAGAATTAAAACGATGAAAAAGTAAATAAATGCAAGAGAATTTAAATATAACGGAAGTAATAAAAAGAAATAGGAAAAGGTTAAAGTTTTAATTAATTAAAAAAATTTTTAAAGATAAATTAGATCAAAAAAAATAATAAGAGTTATTGAATTAATGGTGGGATAAATTAATTGATATCTTGACATTAAATCGGACGGTTTTTATTTAATTTAATTTTTTTTTCTTTCTCTCCTTTCTTCTCTCTTCCCTTCAAAAATTAAAGATGGCATCTAATCTAATAAATTTAGAGAGAATTGTGGGTTTTGAAAAAGATACAGTAGTGAGACTGAAGAAAATATTAATAGATAGAGGAATTACCCCAAAAAGAAATTTGAAATCTCTAAGAGAACAATGTAGATTATTTAATGAAAATTTGAATAATTCAGAAACCAGAGAATCAATAACTTCACCGGTAAATTCAGAAATAATGATTCAAAGTGAAGACGCAGATTTAACAATCAATCAGAATATGGAAAAAGAAATAACTCACGTTAATAGGAACCAAGGTATACGTTATGTCGAAAGAAAATTAATCAACCTTAGTAATTGGAAAATTACCTTCGATGGCACGACAGACGTTCACGCTTTTTTTGATAGAATTGCAGAATTGCAATACGCGAGAGGTATTGACAATATAGATGTAGCTAAAGGATTCATAGATCTTATTACAGGCACGTCACTAATGTTCTACCGGAAAATCTTTAGAAAGGATATTACTTGGACAGAAATTAAATCTGCTTTTATTAAAAGATTTGAGAATCCTGCGTTCCAAATGACAGAAAAATCTAGACTTTTCAATTTATTTCAAGGAAAAAACGAAATGGCAGCGGATTTTATTCTAGAAGCACTATCAATTAATGCAAAGTTAAACATTCCATTAGCAGAACAGGAACTTCTCTCCTTGATTACAAAAGGATTACTACCAGATTACGCACAATTAAGAATTGGTAAAGAAATTACAAATGTAGCTCAGTTACAAAAATTGTGTGATGAATTAGACAGAATTAAATTTAATACGATAAATAATACACAGAGGAGTTCATCTCAAAATAGTAACGTTAGTACGGAAGATGATCAAATAAAAATTAGATCGAAAATTTACCAATATAGACAGTTACATAACGTCTCAGTAGGTCAGTACATAAACTTGATTTCGTCCTTGAATAACAAATTAAAAATACCAATACCTGAAACAGAGATAGTAATTATTGTCAAAAACGGGTTGCTTCACAGATACAATAAACTATTCTTGTATGATTTACCAAACACCTGCGCAGAGCTAGAGAAAAAATGTTCCGAATCAGACAATACACATAATGCTAACCAGTTTGCAAACTCAAAATATAAAACCTTTAATAAGAATAATATTAGATCCACACAAGTGTCTTCATTATCTCCTTGTCAGGATATAGGCAAAAGTACGAAATTACGATTATGTTTTAGATGTAAACAAGCCGGACACTTTGCAAGGAATTGCAATCAAAATAATAATGTAATAATACCGCGGAGAAGTCCCAGATGGAAAAAACAGGAGTTTAGAAATAATAATTCGATTCCAGACCTTTCAAAACCACCTCCGTTTTATTTTAATAAAAACCAAAAAAACATGTAGACGGTCATTCCAATTTTAAACCGTCAGAAGTAGTAGCGAAGAAAGAATGGAATGACTGGTTAAAATATGTCAAATACTTTTTTGAAACAAAACCTCTTGAAACAATAAATATAAATTATGGTCTAGACGGTCGACCACACGCTAACTTTAAAATTAAAAATAAATATTTCACTGGACTCTTAGATACAGGAGCAGCGATTTCTTGCTTGGGTGGAAATATGTATAAACATTTCCTACCATTAGGTTACGAATTGATTCCTTGTGACATGACAATTAGCACGGCAGACGATAAGTTACAAAAAGTTTTAGGTAAAATTTCGCTTCCCGTGAAATGCAATGAGACGACAGAAATAATAGACTTTGTAATAATCCCGGCAATAGGACCCAGATTTATCTTAGGTATTGATTTTTGGAGAAAATTTAAGGTTGCTCCTAATTTATTTTCAAAAGATGCGAATAGTAAAACAACATCAATCTCGGAAATTAAAGTGTTAAAATCAAAAAACGACCTTTCACCTGCTCAATTACAAGAGTTAAACGAAGTTGTAAACGATTATCAGTCGATATCTTTTGAAAAGCGCGGCTTAGGAAAAACAAATCTTGCTACACATAAAATCGAAACCGAGGGCCCTCCCATAAAACAAAGATATTATCCATTATCACCCGTCAGATTAAAACAATTGGAAAAGGAAGTAGACGAAATGTTATCCCTGGGCGTAATTGTGAAGAGCCGGTCGGCTTGGTCAAACCCCGTGTTGCTGGTACCAAAAAAGGACGGAACGGCAAGGTTCTGTTTGGACAGTAGAAAATTAAACTCAGTCACAAAAGCACAAATTTACCCCATTCCGAATGTACACCGAATTCTAGATAATTTGGGTAATGCAAACTATATTACCTCTCTCGATTTTGTGAAATCATTCTGGCAAATACCCCTAGAAGAAAGTTCGTGTGAAAAAACCAGTTTCGTAGTACCCGGGAGAGGAACCTTCATGTTTGTCAGGTTACCGTTCGGTTTACGTAACGCGCCTAGCGAGTTACAACGCTTGGTTGACACTCTTTTCGGTCCAGAATTCGAGCCGAACCTATTCGCATATTTAGACGACCTAATTATAATATCCAAAACATTCGAAGAACACATAATATTACTCAGGAAGGTACTTGATATATTAAAAAATGCAGGATTAACGTTGAATATTAAAAAATCGGAATTTTGTAAATCACGCCTGAGGTATCTAGGATTTGTAATAGATAAAGATGGTCTCCGTACCGACCCTGGAAAAGTAGAAGCGATAAAAAAATTTCCCCGACCCCAGAACACAAAACAGGTAAAATCATTTCTAGGTTTATGTAGTTACTATAGACGCTTTATAAATAATTTTTCGGATATAGCAGCTCCTCTAACACACATAACAGGAGGTACGAAAGGGAAATCTAATTATACGTGGAACGAAGAAACAGAAAAGGCATTTTCCGCATTAAAACAGGCATTAATAACGGCACCAGTCTTGAGTTGCCCAGATTTTAAATTACCGTTCATAATACAATGTGATAGCTCTAATTTCGCCATCGGGGCGTGTCTCTCTCAAAAATTTCCAGACGCAGAACACCCAGTAGCTTATTACTCGAGAGTACTGTCAAAGGCAGAAAGGAACTATAGTGTGACAGAGCGGGAACTATTAGCAATTCTAGACGCAGTATACAATTTTCGTTCATATGTAGAAGGATCCAGGTTCACAGTTATTACAGATCACTCCAGTTTAAAATGGCTTCTATCTTTAGAAAATCCAAATGGACGCCTTGCACGCTGGGCCACACGCTTATCGCAGTTCGATTTTGATATTGTTCATCGAAAAGGTTCACTACACGTAGTCCCAGATGCATTATCCCGCATAATAATTTCCCCAATAGACGTCAAAACATCGATTCCGAACTCAAAAGATAGTTGGTACGTGAATTTATTTAAAAACTGTATTGAAAATCCAGGTAAATTCCCGAACTATATTATAATAGAGAATAGATTATATAAACATTGTAAAGCCGATTTTTCATTGTTGGAAGATTACGATTGGAAACTGGTTTCTCCATTAGAGGATAGAGAAAAAATAATAGCTGAATGTCACGAAGCCATAACAACAGTTCACCCCGGAACCTTTAAAATATTTAAAAAACTTACTCTAAAAAATTTTTGGAACGGTATGTACCGTGATGTAAGGAAATTTGTTTCAAATTGCTCTGTTTGCAAGGCATATAAACACTCTACGAAACCCCCAGCAGGACTAATGTCACGTCCAAAAAATGCAGATCGCCCCCTTCAAAGTCTAAGTATTGATATAATCGGTCCGTTCCCTAAAGGTTACGATGGTAAATTTTTTATCTTGAGTGTGGTTGACGTATTTACAAAATATTGCTGGTTATTTCCCTTACGGCACGCGAATTCGAAATCAATAATACAAGCGCTTGAAGATAATATTTTTTTAACCGTTTCAGTCCCTAGAACGATAATATGTGATAATGGGAAACAGTTTATTTCCAAAGAATTCAAATCCTTCTTAAAGAAATATGGTGTACCCGATGTTTATTATAATAGTTTTTACACACCTATGAATAATGTAGTAGAACGTTACAACCAAACGATAGGTACCACTCTCGCGATCTTGGTGAAAGATGATCACAGACTATGGTCGGCAAACTTAAAAATAGTCCAAGCAGCAATGAATAATACAGTTAATTTAGCAACAGGCTATACGCCATTTTTCTTATTTCACGGTTTCGAACAGATAGTCCATGGGTCAGCACATTGTCGTATAATACCGGTAGTTAGTAATGTTGACACGCAAGAAACAAACACAGTCAGTGAGTACGCTACAAAATTACAAGAACTAATAGCCATATATGATAAAGTCACAGACTCACTGATGGAGGCTTATAAAACAAGCGCGAAACGTTATAACTCAGGACGAAGATTTATAAGTTATGAATCGGGAAATTTAGTGTGGAGACGGAACTTCGTCCAGTCAAAAGCAGGTGAATATTTTTCTGCTAAATTGGCACCTCGCTTCGTATGCAATAGAATAAGAGAAAAAATTTCTAGTACGGTTTATATATTAGAAGATTTAAACGGAAAACTGACGGGGAAATTCCATGTGAAGGACCTTTTGAAGTCAGAGAATTAATCCAAGAAAAAATAAAATAAAAGAAAGAAAAACCTTATTCCGGTTATGTTTATCTCCATAATTGAAATTCCTTCCTACCGCCCACACTTTACATACACGCGAGAAACGAAAACACCAAGTTATGTTATTTACAAAAGTTTAATTATTAATTTAAATATTCTTGTTAACAATGTTTAAAAAAAAAAAAAAAAAAACGAAAAGTTATCTCATCAATCTTTTGAAAGATAAATAACGATTAATTGATTGAAGAATTAGGAAAGATTAACAGTGAGATTGTAATTGGAATGAAAAATTAGTTTTTTTTCTTCACCGCATTACCTTTTAACCTTCCAATTGCAATTCTCTTCCTCCTTCTCTCTCTCTTTCATTCTCCTCTTCGTTTTCATAAGGGAAGACTCATCTCTTATCTATATTTCTCTATCTTCTTTCTTCTCTCTCTCTTCCACTCTCTCCTTCCTTCTCTTCCCAAACGTGAAATATGTCTGGGTAAGTTAATAGAACATACCGCATTTACTGTTTTCAGAATAAATAGATTATGGTATAAAAAAAAAAAAAGAAGAAAGATTACGGGAAACAGTTACATTAAAGTATGATTTTAAAATAAAAATATACCCTTTGTGAATAGGCTTTCATCTGAATGAAAGAAGAGCAGCTCATATTCAATTGTATTCATTGAATCGCGTTTTTTTTGTCAAGTTCAACATTGCCTGAAATTGAATTCAAACGCAGGTTGTACGATGTGGACATGCTACTCCACTTCCAGGATCAGGACTCCAGGATCACAGTCACTTAATATACCGAATCTAAGGCCAATGCAACGCCATTTTTAAAAAAAATAAATATAAAAAAAAAAACATTGAACCGAAGAACGAAAACAAAAATATTTATTATGATTGAAAATATTTATGTACAAAAAAAAAAACAAAGAATAAAGATACAAAGATTCGTTAGAGGGCGACGTCCAAAAACCTTCTTTTTGGTAAGTAGTTAAAAAAAAAACAACTTACGGGAAGTTATTTTTTATCCTGACCCAGGACTGGAAATCAAACTTCATTTGATTTCCAAGGGATGTCTTGTTGTATAGATTTATGCATCTATATAACAAATAAAATATTTATATTTTTATCTCGTTGACAGGAGACGTTTATAGAAATATTCTGTATTATGATTATGGTGAATTAGGTCCTTCATCATATCATAATTATTAGTAGAAGTTTAATAGGACCCCCCCAACCTTAATTATAATTGTTAAAAAATATTTTGGTAACAGTTCGGAACGTTAAAGGAAGTCAATCTGTTGTAATTTAATATGTTTTGAAACCTTCGGGCATATTTCTTAGTAAATGTTGGAGCCAGTTAATTATGAATTAACGATACCAGGAATAGGGTAAAAACATATTCAAAAAACGTGATCTTTTTTATGTAGTGTTTTTTTTTTCATATAGTTAATGGCTTTATTTGTCCATCCTCAGAGCGATAATGAAAATAAATTATTGATTTTCTTTATAGACAAATTTTACGACATGGGAGTCATGAACCTATGTTGTAAAAATAAGCTATTGATTACCTTTTATTGTGATGTGGAGGCTATCTGAGTGCACCAGCTAACTCCTTCTATTCATAATGAATTATAAATATCCTTGAATAAAAAAAAAAATAAATTATTATATTAAAGTATTATTAATTAGGACTACCTGATAACAGATGCAAAATAACAAATTACGCGCCCAAATTATCCGCATTTGGGATAATCACAAAGAAAAGCTGATTTAAAAACAAACAAATTACCCTCAAAAATGATATCACGATAAAAAAAAAAAGGCTCAAAGCTTACAAATCATAAAATAATACTTAAAGAAATAATTGAGAGTGTCCTTTTTATGAACGTAAACATAAATTAAAACAATTGAAAAAGAAATAAATGAAGTACATAGTTTTGGTCTACCTATATAAAAAAAAAAAAGACCATGGCGCCTTAAGTAAATAAATGTTTTTTTTTACAATATAAGAAATAATTAAACAATAAATATCGATTGAAGAAGTATTGTAAAGCCAAACGGTCCTTGACTTTACAATAGGTAAGAAAATTAATTGGACTAAATACAGCATATTGATAAAATTATGAGAAATAACCTTTAAATTTTAACAATATTAAATTAAAATAGAAAATTGAATTATGATATAGAAATAAAATGTATATAAATTGTATTTGAAAATTGCAAATAATAGAATAATAAAATGTAAATTATAAACACGTAAATAGTTCAATTGTGAATTTACTTGACAAAGTCAGCGTGAAAATTCCGAAATAAAACGGAAGTAAAATAATCTGTGTTATGAAACTTGTACCGCACCTCGTGAGAGAATAACCCCTTAGAGATAAATATAATCTTTTAATATAATATCTTGAATCTTGATGAAGAATCTGTAGAAATTCTGTTGGTTGGAATAGAGGACGCAATAGGTGTCACCTAATAATCAAAATAAGGAAACCAATCTGTGTGAAGGTGTTCCTTATTGTTTTTTGAAACGTCGAGCGCAATCATTTGGAAATGTAGTGTATACAGAAGTGTTAACTGGTTTTCAAATGGATTGGTCAGTGAGGCAAGATCACTGTTTTTTAACGTGATGATGTATGCGCATACAGGAAGATGACGTTTCGGACGTATCTTTTTTTTAAAAATTACAGGATGTGTATAGCCTCATAATTATACTGTCACGAGAGGTTCTGGTATGCCTAATAATTATACTTAAAGAAAACCATAAAAAACAGAATCAAAGATTAAGTAAGATAAATAGAAAAGGGTTATGAGGTAAAAAGTCAAAAAATTTTAATAACACAAGAAAAAGATGAAAAAAAAAAAGTACATGTATTGTATTATCGTTTAATGGAAAGAAATTATAAAATACGAATATGTATCAATCCAATTGATTACATGACAATTGTCAGTTAATTTTTTCTTTCTTTTTCTTAAAATATTAATTTAAATTTTTTTTATTAATTCAAAGTTATGAAATAAATATATATGATAATGAATTGAATTGGCATAAAATGTTATGTAAAATGCGGAAGAATTGACCTCGGTTGTTCAGAAAAAATAAAAACGCATTAAAAATATCCATAAAATGGATAAGAAAAAAAAAAAGAAAATGTGTATAATTAGTACGTGTAAAATATGAATAAGTAATTTACCTTTTGTTAAATGAAAAATGATAAAATGAGATGTTCAAGACAAATTGCTTGACATTCAGTCAGCATTAATGATTGGTTTAGTGAATAATTTTTTTTTTCTCTCCCTTTTTATTTTTATTTTTTTTTCTCTCTCTTATAACTAAAACTGAATATAGTTAAGAAATCAGGAGAGAATTGATTATCAAATTTTAATACAGAAAGAAGAAATAATACCCTACTGAAATTACATTGCTTTGCTGTCTTAGTCTTCTGTTGTTCCGAGAAGGAAGGTGATCGTTTGTTAACAGAGTAAATAATTTCACAAATTATGTTAACAAACGAAGCGTGTTTTGTATCGCAAGAATAGCGTGTTTTGTATCGCAAGAATAGCGTGTTTTGTATCGCAAGAATAGCGTGTTTTGTATCGCAAGAATAGCGTGTTTTGTATCGCAAGAATAGCGTGTTTTGTATCGCAAGAATAGCGTGTTTTGTATCGCAAGAATAGCGTGTTTTGTATCGCAAGAATAGCATGTTTTGTATCGAGAGAAAGGACCGGTACAATTTCTTTAGCAATAGGGTTGTATAGCTTGGCTCACAGGTAGATAAATTCGTTCTTGGCTCAGTAGGTAGGGAGTGCTAAATTAATTACGGTAGTGACAACCCCTTGTCATAAATGGCCTGCAGGACATCCAGAAACACATGCAAAGAACAAGGAAACTCTTCAAGGACACAAGGAGCAATTTTTTAAATCGGAACGCATATTGAAACAGTATGAACACCTATACACGGGAAACACCATTACTCCGTCAAGGTTCTTCAAAGAGGAAGGCACACTCTCCACAAACCTACAAATGCAAGAATGCTGAATTTACAACTTACCCCCACATTTCCTTCATAATGGCACGAGTCAAGCAAGAACAGTCCTGACAACCTTCTCACATTATATTGGACAGAGAAGGCAGTGTTATGTTAGCACAAAGATTGCAAACAAAACGTATGGAGCTATACAGTTAATAAATAAATAAGTCGCGCATGCGCAGACAGAGCTGCAACAAAGCGGGAATAGGTATAAAAACAACAGCGCGGGAGCACCCAGCCTCTTGGTTTCCCCTCGTCCGGCAGTTGAGTCCCACACCTAGTCACGCACGGCTGTCATTCACGAGACGCCGTAGCTCATAACTTCGCGACGCGTGCCGCAAACAAAATGGCTAAGTTCCGCTACAGAAGTTGATATTGTGTAACGATCTATAACTATTGTCGTGAGTAGCCTCCCGCCGTGAATATCGCAAGATATCCAGATGAAACGTGTTATGGCGCATTAAATAGCACCCACGCCGCCGCTAAGTTCCGTCGTGATAATTCATATACCCGACCCGAGTGAAGATAGGCCTTCGGAAGAAGCGTAGCTGTGAGCACGGACCCCCCGGTCGAGCCAGCCTGCCTTGTTAGGCCTCCGCTGCCTCCTGACCCTCCTGAAGAGCACGGACCCCCCGGTCGAGCCAGCCTGCCTTGTTAGGCCTCCGCTGCCTCCTGATCCCGCCCGCCCTACGATACAGGTTTACTTATTCTTTCTCCCTGAGCCATTCGAGTCAAGCTTCAAGATCCGGTTCCTTAAGCCGATCCTTAGGTCTTAAACCGTATTCCTTGTTGTGTATTAACCCCATAAGAAATGTACAATAAACACTTGTTATCTATTCCCCGAGTTTCATTGTATGTCGCAACCTGTTTACCCGAGAAAAGAGAATAGCAATGGCTATATAGCAGTATGTATGTTTGATATAGTTTTCTGGTCTTTTGCAGTCGGTTCTATATTTATGAAATATTTTGTAGTCTGACATAGAGTTGCTCTCTTTGAAGTTTTTGTGCCAATTTTTTTTTGTTTTTTGTTAATTGCTTTAAGTCATTATTAAACCATTTGGGGAACTTTGATAATATTAATTGAATAGAGGGTACGTATTTTACGATACCCATGTTGATGATGGAGTAAAAAGATTCTAGGTTATGATTAACACTTGTGTTTCTGTCTAAAAAGGACCAATCTGCTTATTTTATTATCAATGGATAATCTGCTTTGGCAAAAATATAAGAACAATTGGGAACAGTGTTAGAGTAAGTATTAAGAAAGTTGTTCATAATGGTAATGTTTAAGGGAGGATGGTGGGAATCTATGGGGAGAAGAGAGTATATGGATTTACTTAGTTTTACTGAAGGGTCACTACTAAATGCAAGGTCTAATAGGTGGTTTTTAGAATTATATACATTATTAATTTGTTTAAGACCAAGGAAATTAGACATATTTATAATTTCACGAGCATTAGCAGATATGTTACCGTGAATTAGTTGTTTTAATTACCGTGAATGTGTTGGATTATTACTTATGGTAACCCAGTCTATATTATTTGGAATATTGTAGTCACCAGTAAGCATCATTCTGGCTTCCGGATATTTGAGCTTGAGGGCCTCTACATCTTCAATATGGTTTTCATAAACTTGTGAATTTGATTCGGGTGGAATGTAAACACATCCAAGAATAATTTTTCCTAGGTTCGTCTTGAGTAGTACGTAAAGTTGTTCTATATTTTTGTGTTTGCATTTTAATCTGGATGAAGTTATAGATTTTGTGACAGATATTATTACACCTCTTCATCTTGATTTGGTGCTGGTAGTGGTACTTCTATCAAAGCAGTAGGTATTGTGAGAAGTGAAGCCTAATTTTATAATAATAATATTTTGTGTAGATTCTCCAAAGGAAAGTCTATTAATTAACAATCAAACCACCACGTTATTTTCCCAAAGGGGTAGGCAAAGATAATGGACCACCAAACACCACACGTCCATACTGCTTGCTTCATTCACTTTCATACATAAAGCCATGACTTTTGACATGGCCTGACACCAGTATATGGTTCACTTGATCGTGCCATGTCTTCTTCAGATGTCCCCGACTTCTTCTACCATTTATCCTTACCCTCCATTTAGATGTCTATGATTCCTTTCTTCATTTATTTGCAATAATTGCAAATAAGCAATAATAACTGTATAATAACTATAACTGTATAACTTGTATAATAACTGCTTATTGCTATATTATGCCAAATATAAATACGGGTATTAGAAAACAATGTACGTAATTAAGTGAAATATTAAATTGAAGCGTATACTGCATTATAATATAGAGTTATTTCTAATAGAAATATTTCAATATGTAAAATCATACAAACTTCGTATCACAATCTTATTGTATTGCATCAAATTTAACTACGAATTAAATGGCTCAGAATAATTTCTCGTATATATATAATGATAACGAAATAGAAAGTAGTATAGTAAATAATTTAGAAGATAGGATAAAAAAAAACAAAACCTAAATGCGTCTGATAATCTTGTTTGTATTCAATTAAATACAAGATCTATACAAAAATATTGGAATATATTGCATATATATTTACTTAATTGTTTGAAGCATATTGACATTTTAATGCTATGCAAAACTGATGTGATAAAGAAATAAAACAACCGACTTGTTCAAGGCAAGATGATAGACATAGATTTTATTCATAGATGCATAGATAACTAAATACACAACAGTACAACAAATGACGTTAGGTACTTGGTTTATTTAATGTAACCCGGAATTAATTCCAACACCCCAACTACAGTAAGTAAACTAAAATCTCTAAAATTAAATACAGTGTTTTATTAAATACTAACATTGCAACTAAATATTCAACTGAATCATACCCATATCATTCACACATTTATAATGTTTTATTGGACATAATGCTTTCGTTAAAACATCAGCTGGCATGTCTGTTGTAGGTAAATATTCTAAGTTGACAATTTTATCATTTATAACATCTTTAATAAAATGATACCTAATGTCTATATGCTTACTCTTCCTATGACACACATAATTGGCAACTAACTTTTGAGCACTTTGGCTATCATTATATAAATTTATAGCACACAAGTTTCCAGTTAGTTCATACAATAAAGACCTTTAATATATGGCTTCTTTACAAGCTTCTGCAATGGACATGTATTCAGCTTCCATGCTGGACAATGCTACAGTTCTTTGCTTTCGACTTTCCCAAGAAATTGCTGAACCAGACATTAGAAAACAAAAGCCTGTATAAGACTTACGATCTATTGTACTATTAGCCCAATCAGCATCAACAAAACCTTTAATTTTACCACCATCTTTTGTATATTTTAAACAGTAATTTTTTTGTTTTCTTGAGATATCTAAGTATTCTTTTTGCATAATTCCAGTGATTATTAGTATAACACTTATTAAACTGACTGAGAAAACTTATACAAAATGCTATGTCTGGTCTAGTAAGAACTGATAAATACATAAGACTACCTATCAACTGTTGATATGGAATATCGCTAGTACAAGATTCAGTTGTTTCTATATCCAATTTACTTTCCATAGGAGTGTTTATAACTTTACAATCTAACATATTAAATTTCTGCAATAATTGATCAATGTATTGTTCCTGATCTAAAGTTACAGTATTAGATTTTTTATCAATCTCAACCCGCATGCCTAAGCATTGCTGTACCTGCCCTAAGTTTTAATTTCAAATTTAGAACTTAATACAGATATTAGCGTTTCAGTCTCATTTTTACAATTAGAAAAAACAAAAAAATCATCCACATAGACTGCAATTCTTACTTTTACATTTTCATATTTTTTTGTAAATACACAAGGTTCTAGACGACTCTTTTTAAATCCTATCTCACTTAGACATTGCTCAACCCTTTCATACCACGATCTAGATGACTGTTTCAGTCCATAAATTGCTTTATTTAATTTTACAATATTTTTCTTATCACAATAAATGTCAGGCTGTATCATATAAATATCTTTTTTGAGGTAGCCATTTAAGAAGGCTGTCTTGACATCCAAATGTGATACATTTAAATCTAATTCAACTGACAGTACAAACAACATTTTTAAAGTAGAATGTCTGACTACAGGGGAAAAAGTTTCTTCATAATCTACACCAGGCTTCTGCGTAAAGCCTTTAGCCACTAGACGCGCCCTATACCGCACACTGTTATCACTATTCACTTTCTTTTTGTAAACCCATTTGCACTTCACTAGAGTTTTGTCTGAAGGCAGTTCGTTCACAGGATCCCACGCTTTATTGTCTTTGAATGCTTGTAACTCGTCCTCCATAGCCTCAATCCACTTGTCCTTATCTGGACTTAATAGGACTTCTTGAAAGGTAACTGGATCCTGGGCAATTTTTGAACTTGTTTTTGTACACAAGTTTGTGTAGCCATAACGCATTGGTACTCTTCTGGTACGCTTGGCAAGTAATATTTCTGACTCTGGTTCATCTTCTTCCTCTGTGGTCTGCTGTAATGTAGAATCAAAATCAGTCAAAGCATTGAGATAATCAGATCCTGAAAAAATGTTTAGACTTTCCGCACTATCTTCCTTAACACTCTTGACTTGACTGTCTGACTTATCAGTTTGGATTACATCCCCAACTGAAATATTTAGTCTTTTCGCGCTAGAGGATTCTTCTTTTACTTCTTCCTTGCCACTCTTGACTTGACTGTCTGACTTATCAGTTTGGATTACATCCCCAACTGAAATATTTAGACTATCATCGGAGTGATGTTTCTTTTCAGTATTTTCATAGACTACTACATCTCTGCTTGTTGTTGCATGGACAAAAGGTAGTCGCGACTGCTTTCCTTCGCAACATATTGTGCAAGTACTCTTGTCAATCTTACACTTATCTGTGTATGATATACCCGTGACTGCACCGTCTCGCATTTTATTCAAGTCATTTACATTTAAATGTCCCATTCTCCTGTGCCAGGTCACATCGCTCACTGAAGTAGATGTAAACAAACACTGTTGATTATCTAACCTCAACTTGTAAACACCATCTAACCATAAACATCATCTAAACAATCATCTTTGAATTCTACACTAATGCCATTCTTAATGAGTTGACATATTGAGATGAAATTTTTGGTAAGATTAGGAACACATAAAACTTCTTTCAAAGTAACCTCAAATTTGCAATTTGTAGTGACTGTTATTATGTCTACACTACCAACGCACAATACAGGTATAGCACTTTGATTTGCTGCTATTATCTCCATGATCTTTGGCGAATAAGATGCATTTTTTATTAGGTTTACATCCGGCGTCATGTGAACACTCGCACCACTGTCTAAGAAAAAATCTTTTTTACTATAATTCCCGCTCAAGAAAACAGCCGAAAACGCATTAGTTTTCTTCATTTGTTGCTGATCATTCTGTTTACACTGCGATTTATAGTGACCGTATTGACGACAACGGTAACACTTTATGTTATTTCTGTCAGTTTTGATTACATTCGAACTGACCATAGACGACGAACTACGACGTTCATAGTTAGAACTGTCAATTCTGCCAGTGCTGCCAACTTTAGAATACTGTTGGCGACTGTGCTGCCCTCTACTCAAGAAAGCGCCACCACCGGAAGACGTGTGTTCGCCTTCATTTCCTACAAGGTCAAGTAATTTGGCCTTCATGACATCAGCAGTAATGGCGATACCGGAATGCTCTATAGCGATGATCATGGGGAAGTATTTTTCAGGTAAACCTGCCAACAGCAGGCTGCCAATACACTCATCTCCGATCTGAAAGCCCGTACCAGATAATCTTTGCGCCGTTTCGATTAGTTGCGTGACGTAGCTTGTCATTGACTCGCAACTTTCTAGACGAATCGGAATTAGATTCCTCAGCAAAGTTATTCTTCTGGAGAATCCTGAGTCATCGAACATAGATTTCAGCTTTTCCCATAAGTTCACGGCACTTGTTGCCTCTCTAATATGAACATACAATGACGGATCAACAGTTAAAATCAATCTGGCTTTCGTTTTTGCATCGTTTTCTTTGTCTACCGTCGTAATGCATTCTAATAATCCTTCCAAAACTAACATGTTTTGTGTTGCAAAAGCCCAATCACGGTAATTTTCACGGCCCTTTAGCTTAAGAACATTGGCCAAAAGAGAACCGGACGCCATTTTGGTTGATTTTTAAACTTCGTAGTTTAACACACAAAGATATAATTTCTCTTTTGTCTCCTTATTACCACAGCCAACGCCTATTCTAGCTACCAAAAAATCACAACAAACTTTACTTAACTGCTAGAAAACTATAGGACATACTGGGCCCATAACCTGATGTGATAAAGAAATAAAACAACCGATTTGTTCAAGGCAAGATGATAGACAGAGATTTTATTCATAGATGCATAGATAACTAAATACACAACAGTACAACAAATGACGTTAGGTACTTGGTTTATTTAATGTAACCCGGAATTAATTCCAACAAAAACATCTATTCAAACTGAAAGTACGGGTATGTACAATACTCCCGGATATAATGCATATAACTACTGCAGGACTGATAAGTCAGGAGGAGGGATTATATTGAATATAAGAAATAAATTTGAATTTAGACCAAAATCGTTCCAATCACTGCATTTTGAAAATATAACAGGAAAGCTCATACTCCAGGACAAAACTAAACTTAATATAATAGCCTCCTTATTTCAGTAAATCTTCATTTTAACGGAATTATCATCATATCTTGATATAATTAATAGTAAGGAAAATATTATCGTATTTGGAGATATAAATCTAAATTTGCTTAATGACCAAGATTTTATCGTAACTTCAAATGAAAACTTACTTACTGACCATTATTTAACTAAATGCATTAATGTAGTTACCAGAGAAGCTGTAGTAAATGGACAAATTACTCGCACGTGTATTGACCATATATTTGCCAAATTTAGAGGCTAGAAAATAACTGCTTGCGTCTATGAAAATAATATTGCCGATCATTTTATCACTGCTATTAATATAAAATCTCATAAAGGTCAGGTAGGCTTTACAAATAAGTATATTCAAATCATCTCACAAAAGGCTATTTATCGGTATATCAAAGATTATAAGTGAACTAAACTTATAGAGGAGAAGTATTGTATTTCATTATATGAAAAAAAAAATCTTTATTTAACAAATTTTACAAGGGTAGTTCTAAAACGATAGTGCAAAAACCGAAAACACGACCTTATGCAGTAAATTAATGGGTAAGCAGTGAATTATTATGTCATATAAATAAAAGGGATAAACTTTATAAAAAATGGAAAAGTACATCAACAAACAAAACAGGCTATTTATCGGTATATCAAAGATTATAAGTGAAGTAAACTTATAGAGGAGAAGTATTGTATTTCATTATATGAAAAAAAAAATCTTTATTTAACAAATTTTACAAGGGTAGTTCTAAAACGATAGTGCAAAAACCGAAAACACGACCTTATGCAGTAAATTAATGGGTAAGCAGTGAATTATTATGTCATATAAATAAAAGGGATAAACTTTATAAAAAATGGAAAGGTACATCAACAAACAAAACATATGAAACAGAATACAAAAAAAAACACGAAACCTTGTCAATATACTTATAAATAAAGATAAAACTAACTACTTTAATAATAAATTTAAAAACTGTTTTAATGATACAAAAAACCTGGGACGAGATAAATAATATTAGAGAGAGACAAGTAAACCCAAAAACGATTGCGATGAAACTATAACACGATATATGTTAAAAAATAAAACTGAGGATTCTGTGTCAAATGATTTTGTGAATTACTTCTCGGATAGTGATCACGCACGGGGCATGGTGATGAGGGTAACCTTGCGGCTACTCTTGCTAAGTCGCTTATGGATTTCGATAAGTTATGCCCAACCACCAAACAAGAAAGGTATATCACAATTAAGTGGTACTCACGGTTGTTGTCTTCTGGCTTGGTGACAGTCATAGATGTCCATAAGCGTTCGAGATTGTTCTATTTGATTGGTAGAACTTCGGTAAAGTTTGAGTCACGAGTTCACACAAAGTATACGAAATAAGACGGTAGGATTTACACTTTATGTGACGATATGATGAATAACACTTCGGCGTGGTGCGAAATGTCACGATACGGTCGGTGGTTAGCAACGGACTGACGATAAAGCGCTTGACACTTGTTTTCCGTGTAGGTAGGCACCCTTATTGTGCGGAAGTCCAAAATCAGGGTTCCTCCGATCCCGTATGATAATCGGAGCACAAAACGAATGAAATCCATCAGCGTTATGAAACATTCCGCCCACCAAAATACAGCTAATTGTATTTTAAAGAAAAGTTGAACGTTAAGCGAAACGCAGAATGCCATGAAACGTGACGTAGATGAAAAGAAGACGAAGCAAAAGAAGTCATTTTAAACGATAACGAGATATAGACAAGCTAGACGATAAGAAACTAAATGATACGATTAACATAGACGTAAAAAAGAATAAAACGAACCGCGAAATGATGATGATTAGTCACATTGCCTAGGCAATGGATACGATTTGGTGAATGGTGAATCTTGTAAGAGAAGATCCATTCAAAGTACGAAACGTAGCGATAAGCACAAGATTTTTAATTATGATTCTAATCACCTCATCCGTAGAGAGTGATGTCCAATGTTTGGTTAAAGATAGAATACGAATTTCGAAATGATTAAGTAGAAAATCCGAACGACGAGAGGCTTTGTTATGAAAGTTGTGTACGAATAGATAACAAGAACCCATAAGGCGTTGGAGTTTCCGAAAACGATATATTTTTTTTAATAAAAGTCCAGCAGAATATCATCAAGTTGGACTAATGACGATTGAACTCGTTCCTCAGAGTGGAGTTCAGTTTTGTTAACATGGCCATCTAAAATGGGCCAAGAGTCGTTTGGCTGGACAAACCCGGAGGGCTCCGCCCACCATAACACGTTACGGTTTAGATCGGCCGGAGAATGACCACGTGAAGCGGTATCCGATGAATTATCAACCGATGATGCTTGACGCCGATGGTTAGATGCGATAACTGTCAAAAGCGATAATTGGTCGGTGTAACGATTCCCGTGACGAGTATCATCGGGTGAATCATCCGGTGGCCTCCACTTTCATCCCAATACTCTGAGAGTAAAAGAATGATCAACATTTTTTAAGATTACATCAGTGAGATAGTAGTCCGACGGTAGAAAGGCGCGAAGTTTCGGTTTGCTACAATCCCACTTCTGCAGTTCAAATTGACCTCGTTTGGTATGTTCGATGACTTCGGATTGCGTTAGTTGAACTTGTTCCAGACTGGAACAGCCGATGACGATAGAATCGATATTTGAGTCCGAAGTGATCGCGTGGCGTGTGAGTGATAATCCGTAACCTTTCTTTTCTGTCAACGATCTGACAATACGATAGGACAGAATAAAGGCAGAGATATCAGAAGTCACAGGGTGTAATGGGTAATCCGGGGTAGATTCCGATAATTGATGACGCCAAAATATTCTTTGGAACACGTGATTTGGCTCTTGAAGAAATATTTGGCGATACATTTGCCGCACCTCAGCAATGAACACCACAGATGGTGAACGAAAGTTTTGCAGAAGTTCAGCAATGTTCGTTTGGAGCTTGGGAACGATAAGGAAGGCATCATTTGACGATGATTCATTCACCTCCGTCACCGAGGCATCGAAGACCATTCGCAACATAGTGGTAACGGTGCCCGGACGAAGAATGCAATGACGAAGTATGTGATGCATTTCCTTGAGTAAATCTTTTCCAGGAACACGTGTCATGTGACCACTGTGCAAGTAGTCAGTCATGAAAGCGAAGTACGGTTCACGTAAACTGAGCTTTAATGTCTGTTTATGTTCGAGTGAAAGGATGATGCGCGAAGAGGCTTCACGCGAACCTGGGGAAGCGATATCCTTATCCTTTTCACTAAAAGGTAAGGCTACGATGAATTGTCCCGAAGGGTCACGTAAGTGATGAGTGTGATGGACCTGCTCATCACGTTGTTCTTCAGGGGTGAGATGTGAAGACTGAGGGAATGTGTCCAACTCCCTCAGTTTCTTGACCTTTTCAGGAAGACGGTACTGGTTGGTTTCGATAAATTGACTAGAAAAGTCACGTGAGCGATAAATGCGATACACTTGGTCACTACGTTGTTTAGTGGGCTGTGAAGACTGAGGAAATATGTCCAACTCCCTCAGTCTCTTGACTTCTTCTGGAAGACGAGACTGGTTGGTTTCGATGAAGGAGTTTGTTTGACGATCGGTAGCAAAACCAACCGAATCCAGAGGAAGCCAACCGAATGGTGAATTGATAGCTGAAGGCTGGTGAAGATCACCCGTTAATTGGGGTCTCGGTAAAGATGGCAAGATCTCAACATCTCGAAGTAGGTCAGTCGCTCCTGTGTCAGTTGTCAGTTTGTGACAGTCAGAGTCGGCATGAAGTATGTCTTGAAACAGATGATAAGATAACTGGTCGAATTGAATCGTTGGCGATGGAAGTAACTTCGTGTTGAAGGTAGTTTGTCCCTTAACATCGACATCGAAATTAGTGACGCCTGACGCGGTTATAGAAGATTGGCCTAAGCCACGGATTTTCTGAGAGCTGACTGGACGCTCGGCAGTGCGATTAGATACGAAGTGTGCTTGACTGTCTGAACAGGTCAACCCACGAAACGTTTGAAAACTGCCGGAGGGATCACGATTGATAATATGAGCAGTAGGCAAACGTACCATGGATCTGTCACAGAAGTTTGCGAGGAAAAGAACTGGAGGATCTGAAATAGAAGCTCCTTGAATGGCAAATGTGGTGGGTCGTTGGTACTCCTCTTCAGCAGAAATGTTGTCTTCCCTATGAAGAAGAGTGTGGTGCTTAGGATGACATTTCTGACAATCAAACACAGATTTGCAATTCGTGAGAGAATGAGAAGGCGTGAGACAATTCAGACTCCAACGGTGTGCCTTTGCGAATTGAGCACGTTCCTGAACCGATTTGAGTGCAAATGATTTGCACTTAGCGATATGGTGAATACCCTTGCAAAATGCGCACTTTGAAGTGAACGCAGTCAAGGACCCTTTGATTTCAGGTTTTGCCTTATTCATGTCACAAGTAAGCGATGACGTTTGTTTTATGACAGCTTGATTATGAAATGTTGAAAAGTTTTGTACGATAATGTTCGCGGGCTCCGATTCAAAAGATTGATTCGTTAATTCCTTGTGAATTACGACGATTTTGAAATAAACATTATCAAAAGCTTCGCGAACTTGATTTTCAATGTCCTTGTTTGCCTCATCTAAAGCTAAGATGTCAGCGTGAACGGTTTCAAAATCATTAACAATGTTTTGCAACCTCGTATAATACGCTAAAAATAATGGGTAATTGGTTGCATCTTGCAAAACGCTTTGACCGACCTCATACACCTTGTTTATTCTGCTAATGGCTACGTTCCGTCTTCTACGCAAGCCTTGTAAAGTACTAGCCATTTTTTTTTTAATAAACAAATGTACTAACGAAATAATCAGGAAAACTTTATGAATTAAAAGTAGAATTCGATATAATTTAAATACCCGTTAGGTCGTTAATAATTAAGAACTGTGTAAACTAATTCTACGATTCACTGTTTGAATTCGTTCTTTCAAATGACATTTCAATTCACGTAATATTTCATAGCATTCTTTCGTTTTGCCAAAGAAAGAATTTATTATGAGAATTTATCTAAAGGTTCGCTGGTTTCCGGCACCAAAAATGATCACGCACGGGGCATGGTGATGAGGGTAACCTTGCGGCTACTCTTGCTAAGTCGCTTATGGATTTCGATAAGTTATGCCCAACCACCAAACAAGAAAGGTATATCACAATTAAGTGGTACTCACGGTTGTTGTCTTCTGGCTTGGTGACAGTCATAGATGTCCATAAGCGTTCGAGATTGTTCTATTTGATTGGTAGAACTTCGGTAAAGTTTGAGTCACGAGTTCACACAAAGTATACGAAATAAGACGGTAGGATTTACACTTTATGTGACGATATGATGAATAACACTTCGGCGTGGTGCGAAATGTCACGATACGGTCGGTGGTTAGCAACGGACTGACGATAAAGCGCTTGACACTTGTTTTCCGTGTAGGTAGGCACCCTTATTGTGCGGAAGTCCAAAATCAGGGTTCCTCCGATCCCGTATGATAATCGGAGCACAAAACGAATGAAATCCATCAGCGTTATGAAACAGATAGCATCAGCAACATGTTACATAAATGCAATCACAAAGCTACTAATATGGTACTAGAAGAACTACCTCACAGCTTATATATACCAAGAGCTACTAACTATAACTGATATTGAAAATATTGTTAAAAAAATGAAAAACTCTAAAAGCACAGGTATTGATAATATAAGAATGTTTCATTTAAAAAGAAATATTAAAACTCTTGGGCCAATAATTACTCATTTAATCAATATGATAATAAAGCAAGCAAACATTCCACAAGAATTTAAATATAGCATTACGAGATCAATATTTAAAGGTGGAAAACAGATTGAACTTGGAAATTAAAGGCCTATTAGTATTCTACCAGCATTAGAAAAAATTCTCGAAAATTTTTTATCAAAAAACTAAATAATTATATTGAAAAATGCACTATCAAAGATCCAAATCAATACGGCTTCCAAAGAAAAAAACACTGAAAAACTACTGCAAGATTTTTCCAATTATATAAATAATCAATTAAATAATAAATTACATGTTATTGTTTTATTTATCGATAACTCTAAAACTTTTGACACAATTAACTGTAAAAAACTTCTGAAAACTCTAGAAAAAATAGGAATAAGAGGAAATGTGTTAAATTTATTTAAAGATTATCTTAGAGATAGAAAAATATGAACCAAAATAAATAACACTTTTAGTAAAACAAAAAAATATATTTGCAGGAGTTCCACAAGGTTCCATATTGGGACCTACACTTTATATAATTTATGTTAGTATAATGACAAAACTTTTCTCTTTTGTTAAACATTTTGTATTCGCAGATGATACGGCATTAGTCATATCACATAAAGTTATTAAAATTGCAATTGAACTCATGCAAATTGACTTTAAGCAACTTTGTAAATGGTCACATGATGCATTACTATTATAAATACTAAAAAAACCAAAGTAATGCTTATAAGATCACCTAATGTCAAATTTCTATTTAATTCTAATATTATTTCTCACGATTTAAATTGCATCCATTAAAATATTCCAACTAATTGTAAATGTGAAAGCTTAGAATTACTTACGGAATACGTGTATCTTGGTGTTACCGTAGATTGTTTTATTTTTAAATTGAACAAACATATTAAAAAAAACCTGTATAAGACTGGCTATAAACCTGTATAAGATCAATTGCTGGCAGAATGTATACATTAAAAAAATTTCTTTCAATTGAAACACTTAAAATAATTAATATCACTGGCAAAATCTATTATAAGATATGTATTAACAATATGGGGAAATACTACTATAACCAATCTAAAACAAGTCCAAGTTGTACAAAACGCAATTGTAAAATTATTAGTCATCCCTAATATTTTCAAACAGAGACATGATACACCGTTGCTGTTTCAGAGTGCCAAAATTTTACCTGTTAAGGCAATACTATGGCGCAAAATTATAACTCAGTATATATTTACCCAGCAGCATAAAGAGTAATCAGAACATAAATACAGCACTAGATTCACGCGCAAATACGGGTTAATAGTTCCGAAATTTAACAATAAGTACGGACAAAGAACGTTTGAATACATTATACCGAAGATATTTAATTTATTACCTGATACTATAAAGCAATGTAATTCTATGAATAAGGTTAAATATATGGTGAAAAATTGGCTATCGGAAAAAAAATATTTATATTGATATTAATATGTATGAAAAAAATGTTGAATCTGCAGATATGAGATGCAAATTTTAAAATTTAAAAAATGTATACGAAACTAAAATATAAGCACCTGTTGACAAGCCAATTAAATTGGCTTAGCAGGACTTGTTTGTTGATTATATTATGTATTATCTATTCTTTCAATAAAAAATAAAAAATAAAATAAAAAATAATATAAAAATACATGCCCAAACCGTCCAGTGTCCTTTTCTTAATTACGATTCACTCACATATAAAACAGTGCTAAGTATCTCCACAGAATTGATTCCTACTCTAACAAAATTAATCAATCAATGTTTCAAAGAAGGAACTTTTCCCGATAGCTGTAAAATTGCTAAGTTGATACCAATTCACAAAGGTGGGTCCAAAAAAAATACCTCAAACTACAGACCCATCTCAATCTTACCAATTTTATCAAAAAATTTTGAACGTGTAATTTACGAAAGATTAAACAATTTTCTGCTAAAAAAATCATTCTTATATAAAAAACAATACGGCTTTAGGAAAAAATCGAACACACTAGGAGCAATAAATGACTTAATCAGTAAACTTAGAAGCGGCATTGATGGTGGAAATTATATTTTATCTATATTAGTTGACCTTCAAAAAGCCTTTGATACAGTTAGTGTAATGTTCAGTAATTGCAGGTAATACTGGGCCCTTTCTCTCCAGTATTACTCTAGGATGACTTCTAGGTTTAGTATTAGAAACACGTAGTACTTTGATACAACGGAAACTGTTTATTGGAATATAATAGATATAATGTAGGCTGTGAGCCGTCTGCTAAGCAAGAGAGCGCGCGAGAGCTCCACTCGCTATTATATCGTCCCGATCTAGGACGCTTCGGCTAGGTTCGGTATTTCTGAACCTACCCGACAGAAACATATTACCAACACTACAACTCTCCCTCCTTCAACTCTGAAGCTACTTAATAAAATATTGCACACTTAACAACATAACATAATTTTAAAGATACACATAAATCAACCCGCGGTGACTGGGTCAAGTTGTTCCGTCTCCTCTGGAAGATGAGGGTGCCTTGCAACTTGAACGCAGTCTACCCGACCATGGTCTCTGTTGCCGTGCCTGCTCCGACACCACTTCCTCCCCCGCCAACCTGGAATCAGGAGAAAAACCAGTCAATCCACGCAACAAGGACGAAGTCTCTAACTCATGAGGCTCGTTCCTCAAAATTTCAGACGCGGGATGCTGCGCCATATTGCCATCTTCCTTCCAGCTCACTGACATTTCTCTCATTTGGTCCACATGTCTCTTCCATGTCACATCAGTGTTTCCTATTTTAATAATATAAACTTTTTTACCCAGCTTTCTAGAGACTACACCCTTAGCCCAAACGACTTTATTATCATGACGATAATCTTTTGTTAAACATTTTTGTCCAACTTTAAAAACCCTGGTTTTTACCCCTCTGAAAAACCTAACTTGATCCGATTGAGCTTTAGAAATGTTAACGTTAGCTTCCTTGACTTTTTCCGAAAAGTCTTCTCCATTTTCCACTGGCAATAAACTGTCGAACGTAGAACGCAGCCTTCTTCCTAGTAACAGAACCGCTGGTTCAATACCTGTCGAACAATGGAAAGAATTTCTATAGTCCATTAAAAAATTCAACAGCTTGACATTAAAATCTAGTGGGAATTTACCGTTTATTAACAGTTTCTTGAGGAACATTTTCGAAATTTTTACTGCATTTTCTGCCAATCCGTTTGACTGGGGGTGTTTCACCGGAGAAGTCATAAGTTTAATATTGTTCTCCTTTAAGAAACCTCTAAATTCCTCACTTGTAAAAACTGAGCCATTGTCAGATACAATTAACTCAGGGTTGCCAAAATTAGAAAAAATTTTCCTCAATTCCATAATCGTATGAGTTGAATCTGCCTTCTGCACCTCGATACAGTCTAACCACTTCGAGAATGAGTCACAAACCACAAAGAACATCTTCCCCGCTAGGGGCCCACAATAATCTAGATGTACCCTACTCCAAGCTTTACCTGGATTTGGCCAAACTATCAATTGACTTTTCGGTGGTGACTGTTTTGACAACGAACAATCTGAACAAGATTGAACGACTTCCTCCAAGTCTTTGTTCAGAGAAGTCCACCAAAAATATGTTCTAGAAATTCCCCTCATTTTCACAATACCTAAATGTGACCTGTGTAACAAATCTAACACTTGCCTTTGGAGAGAAACAGGTATAACTATTCTATGTTGCCAAAACAAACACTCTTCTACGATAGAAAGTTCATTCCTTTTTAACCAATATTTCCACATACTGCTGTCACGATTTACTCGTTTGGGCCAGCCCTGCCGCAAATACCTAAACACTAGCTGTAATTCGCTATCCGCTGCGGTGGCTAACACAACTGCTTGAAAATTAACATGGTCACAATTCTCAATAAAACAAACAAAGTCAGTCCCGCAATCATCCTTAAAATCCTCAACTGTGTCCTTCAACGGTAAGCGAGAAAGAAAATCTGCTTGGTTATTACAAGATTTCACAAATTCCGTTTTGTACGAAAACCCTGCCAGAATGATGCCATATCTCTGCAAACGGTTTGCCGCGAGAACCGGAATATTTTTATGTTCCCCTAGAATTCTTAGTAACGGCAAATTGTCAACGCATAACGTGAACTCCCTTCCAAAAAGGTACTGAAAAAATTTATTTAACCCGAACACAATTGCCAGAGCTTCGAGATCCAAAATACTATATTTCTTTTCGGCAGTTGTTAAACTACGAGAAGCGAACTCAATTGGACGCATTGTGCCGTCCTTAAACACGTGAACTAAGCAAGCTCCGAGTCCGCATGTACTTGCGTCCGTAAACAGTTTTACCGGTAAGTCCGGAAAATAATTTGTAAGAATCGTGTTGTTGCCCATTAACTCTTTAACGGTATCGACTGCTACTTTACAGCCTTCTGAGAAATTCCACTCTACCCCTTTTTTCAAAAGGTTATGTAGGGGTTCCAGTATCGATGACATCCTAGGAATGAAATTCCGATAAAAATTTAAAAAACCCAATAAACTTTTCAATTTATGTACGTCCGTAGGA
This sequence comes from Limnephilus rhombicus, assembly GCA_929108145.2. NCBI lineage: Eukaryota > Metazoa > Arthropoda > Insecta > Trichoptera > Limnephilidae > Limnephilus > Limnephilus rhombicus. The sequence goes on along the minus strand of OV815282.1, from coordinate 53,451,252 downwards.
TACGGAGCGTTTTTTATAGCTTCCAGTTTGTTTGGCTGTGGTTGGATTCCGTTCCCTGAAATAACATACCCCAAAAATTAAACCGATTCTACAAAAAATTCGCATTTATCCGTGTTGACCCTCAACCCGCACTCTCGTAAACGCGCGCACACTGCCTGTATATTATTCACTAAATCCCGTTCGTTGACCCCCGAAATGATGATATCGTCTAAATAGAATGCCACTCCCTTCAACCCCTGAAGACAGCTTGCTATAGTCCTAGCGAAGATCGCTGGCGCTGATTTAAAACCAAAAACTAGTCTGTTATATTGAAATAACCCTAAATGCGTATTTATTGTTGTATACTTTTTGCAAAAATCAGCTAACTCTAATTGTGAGTAAGCCTGTCTTAAATCTAGTTTAGCGAACACTTTACCCGAACTTACTTTGTGAACAACTTCATTTATGGAGGGAAGTGGGTACCTTTCCAAGTCCGTCATGAGATTTAAAGATCTCTTGTAGTCCACGCAAATCCTAACATTCCCGTTCTTTTTAATTACCGGTACAATTGGAGACGCGTATTCACTGCTGGTTACCGGAGAAATGATACCATCAGCTACCATAGTTTCTAATTCTCTCTCAATTTTTTCCTTAATAGCGAACGGAACCGGCCTCGCATTAAAAAAAACAGGACGAGCTTTCTTGTTCACTTTGAAACTCACTTTATGTTTACTGAATTTTCCCAGCCCCGGCGAAAACACCTCTGGAAACTCGTTGTAAATCAATTCAATTTTGTCTTTGATTGTTGAAACCGAATTATCCATCATTGGAACTATCTTCAGATTAAAAGCCTCCATGAAATCCCTACCCACTATCAATTCCGAGCCATTAATCACAACAGTAAATAATAAATTATTTTTAATATTATTGTATTCTACGGTAAAACAAGCACTACCTACAAGATTAAGTGGTTTACCGTCGTATCCCGATAAAGTACGCTTATCAGGTGACAATGTTACATCCCTAAAATAACGGTTGAAAATAAAATCAGGCATGACCGACATACTTGCGCCTGAATCAATCATAGCGGAACATTTAACTTTATTAATTATTATATTAGCCCTAAACGGATTAATGTAAGAAATACTATTAATAACCTTATCACGGGATTGTTCAAAAATCGGATAAACATTGTGATTCTTACAGAATTTCTTCAAATGACCTATTTTGTGACAATTAAAACATTTTGCATTAATAAATTTACAAAATTTCTCTAAATGAGTACCACCGCAAATGGTACATTTTTTATTACTCGAGAAACCCCTTGGCTCGGGGCTTTTTGACCGCGAAGGCGATCTTCGGAAACCTTGAGTTCTATCCGGATGTGAATGTCTCCCCGGCGAATTCGAGCGTTTAATGGAATTCACGCCGCCCGACGTCCCTACGGAAACTTCTGATTTAATTTCCGGAACTAGATTGTCTAAAGCTGAAACCGTTATTGCTAATTCTTCCATTTTGTTAAACGTTAAACTAGTCCCCTCGAGAAAAATTTTCTCCTTGGCTCGGCCCGGCAACATGCCGATTACGAAAACATCAGCTAAGCATTCCGGTAAACGCGTTCCGAACTCGCAAAACGATGATAATCCACGTAAACGCACTGCAAAATCTCTGACTGATTCACCATGTGATTGCTTGGCCTGATAAAATTTTTCTCGTTCCTTAAACACCGATCGCGGTTTGGAACAATGTTTCTCAATTAATTCTATTAACTGATCGAATGCCACGTCTGTAACTTTAGAAGGAAAACATAAGTTGATCAAAAGAGTTAATGTCTCCGCTTCTAGAAGATTTAGCAAATATGCGCGTTTCTGTGAAGCATCTAACTTAATCGTTCTTGTGTCATCACGAATTAGAAGTAACTGTTCCAACCTCAGGCGAAACAAACTCCAATCCCCATTAACGTGGGAGAACCTGGAAATTCCGCCCGACTCCATGATCGCACACACCAAAAAACCTGACTGAATACCGGGCTGGCCCTAGTTACCCAGGGTCCCGTAATTTTCCTTCTCCACTGTATTACCGGGCTGGACTTCGTTACCCAGGGTCCCGTAATTTTTTTTTTCTCCACTGTATTACCGGGCTGGACTTAGTTACCCAGGGTCCCGTAATTTCCTCTTCTCCACTGTCTCCTATTATGCCCTGAAAATCTCCTGATGGATGGCACTTCAGCGAAGCCCCAAGTGATTATTGTCACCTTCGGGAGATTTTTGCAAGTCACGATCCCTGCACCGAATCGACTTGCCGCAATCCAATAAACCGTCAACCGTGTATTCCTTTATAGCTGCGCCACTTGTGATGTTCAGTAATTGCAGGTAATACTGGGCCCTTTCTCTCCAGTATTACTCTAGGATGACTTCTAGGTTTAGTATTAGAAACACGTAGTACTTTGATACAACGGAAACTGTTTATTGGAATATAATAGATACAATGTAGGCTGTGAGCCGTCTGCTAAGCAAGAGAGCGCGCGAGAGCTCCACTCGCTATTATATCGTCCCGATCTAGGACGCTTCGGCTAGGTTCGGTATTTCCGAACCTACCCGACAGAAACATATTACCAACACTACAGTTAGTCACGACATACTTCTCAAGAAACTCAAGAAAATTGGTGTAGTTGGTCCTGCTCTTAATCTACTCAAATCATATCTTAGAAATAGAAAGCAATTTGTTAGCATTAACAATCAAAATAGCAAATACGTTCCAATAAACTATGGAGTTCCGCAGGGGTCCATACTAGGTCCACTACTGTTCCAAATTTACATAAATGATATTTCGCAATTAATTTTAAATGGTGAAATGTTTTTATATGCAGATGATATAGCAATTTTTTACTTGGGTAAAGATTTAAATATCTTACTAGAAAATGCACAAACAGATCTAGAAAAAATCAACAGTTGGCTCCAATCAAATATGTTAACAATGAATGTTAAAAAAACAGGATACATGATCTTAAACTCACCCCGCAAAATAGTTCCTCCTTATGTATCCTTAAAAATTGAAAACAACGAACTTCAAATCCTGATCCAGGAAAAATATCTTGGGCTGTGCATTGATCAGAATTTGACATTTAAACAACATATACAAGGTATTAAAGATAAAATCATCCCCTTAATTAGCGTATTTAGCCAGATATCATATCTGTTGCCAAATAAATTTAAAAAAGGTTTAAATTATAGTCTCGTACACTCACATTTAAATTACTTGATTGAAATCTGGGGAAACGCATGTGAAACATACATAAATGAATTACAGGTAATACAAAACAAGGTAATCAAAAAACTATTTAACTACAAGCCCAGAACACCCACAAAAAATATATATGGAAACAAAACTACTAACATTAAGAAAATTATATTAATACAAAACATGTCTCCTTATATACAAAATAAACAATAAACTCGTACACACAAACACAGAATTCATTAAAACGTCCCAAGTACACAAACACTTTACGAGACAACACGATAACATACATTTAAACACCATCCACACTAACTATGGTAAACAATCCATTGGTTATGAGGGAGGCAACTTATATAATTGCCTCCCAAACGACATTAAAAACGAAAAGAAGCTGGGTAAATTTAAAAAAAAAAATTAATATTTATTCTTGAAAAACAAAATAATGATGTTGAATAGCGCTGTATTGAAATATTTACTTTATTTTAATTTGTATAATTATTTCTAGTTAAATGAGTGAAAATGTAATTTTCTTTTAACTGGAATAAAAATACAAAAATAAAAATAAAATCTCGAGTTATTTATCCGTTTCTTTTGCTGAGTTAGAGTAAAGAAAGACTATAAATCAGTTGGCAAACAAATTGAAGAGAAGTTTGGATTGTTATAATCTTGTTTTTACATGAGTCGTTCAATTACAATTCATTACAACAATTACCGCCATTGTAACTACATAATATTTTTGCTCTGCTTTAAAGTGATTACTAAGTGACAAAAACACTAATATCGGAAAGTTATCGGTAGTGATTGCTATTTGTGACAACATAGTCTAAAATCTATAAACTTCATATAAGCGATTTACCGTACCTACTGAGTATAATCAGTAAAAACAAAAAACGTAATTTAACATTACTAAGGCGTAACGCAGGTAGCTCATAAATTTACTTTCAAAATGCACTGCAACATTTGCCCGGAGCCAGTAATAACAGAAGAGTCAATTTTTGTGTGTTCAGCGTGCAAAGGCATATTTCATCTAGCCTGTGGAGGAATTACTGAGAACAGTTTCCGTAGACTCACTCAGGAACGGCGTTCCCTACTGAAATGTAAACAGTGCAAAAACACGAAGACAACTACTGTGACGAGCGCTTCGAGCGTAGCTGATACAGTCAGCGGTAACGAACCTTTGGAGCCATGTAAAAAAAATATCAATAAAGGACCGTCGACCACAGCTCAGGCCCAGACAAACTTAGACGATCTGCAAGGGTTAGTCTTGGATAAGACGTCTAATCTCGAAAGAAAACAAAATGATATCTTGGTACAAAACAATAAAATTCTAGAAAGCATTCAATTCATGAGTGCACAATACGAGGACTTCCTAGGAAGGATCCGTGAAATTGAATCAAGGAATGAGGAGCTTGCAAAAAAGAACATCGATTTGGAAGCCAGGATTAATGTTCTGGAAAACTGTCTTGAATTCCAGGAGCGGGCTCTGAAGGCCAACAACTTAGAAATCAGAGGCATACCAGAAAAAAAGGAGAAATACTACAAGACGTCATTTTTAATATATGCCAAAAAACTAAGTCGAACATCCAAATCAAGGACATAGACGCTATTCATCGCGCAGCAAAAAAAACAAATAATATTCACCCGAGAGAAATTATAATCAAACTAAAATCTAACATAGCCAAAGAACAGCTGTTAGCGGATGTGAAATCATACAACAAAAACAACCCGAATTTGGAAGACAAATTGAATACTTCGAACATTGGAATTGCGGGACCGAGTACCAGGATCTACGTCTCCGAACAGCTGACATTTCGAGGCAAGCAACTATTTTGGAAGGCAAGACAAGAAGCGAAAACGCGAGGTTACCGTTTCACGTGGTCGAAGGCGGGGCAGATATATGTCAGACGGGACACGGGGTCTAATGCAATATGTATATCTGATGAAAGCAAGCTCGCAACTATGTGATGCAACTGAAAGTATCGTACTACTGAGGTATGTACCGTCTCGCTCGTTTCCAGGTATATGCAATAAATCATTAACTCGGCGAGATAGCGAATTTACCAATCTTCATTATATTATTAACCAGAATTTACATAGTTTAAAGTTAATTAAATATTTCATTGCACAAAGAAGGTACGAGCACCCGCCTCGCTCATTTTCATTTTCACTTGTTATTTTTTTACCATACATATATAATAATTTGTTATCACGATGTTTCAGCGACTTTAAACATTCTGCATTATATTACCAAATCACTAAATTATTTCCATACTTTCCTATCCATGCAACCACACTGGGAATAGTTTTTAAATTTAATAATATATTACTGGAACACTTTTCTCTATGCCACATACATCCAACATTTAATTATGTTTGATTTACCTTGTGATATTGATAACCATCCAGGTATATACTGTAATTTGAATATAATTTATGATCTGAATAATATAAAAAACTATAATTGAGGCTCTTACAGTCTAAAAATTATACACCAGAACATTAGAAGCATTTCAAAACTGGACGATTTCCTCATTTTTCTAGACCAATTTAATTGCGCATTCGATGTCATAATTTTAACGGAATGCTGGATAAATAAAGAGTACACCTCTAAAATGATTCACAATTACTCGGAACATCACACAAATATAAATTTAAATAAATCCAGTGGAATTGTAATTTACATCAGAAACGGTCTACAAGCACAAGTCGAGGAAATTTTACTATCACAAGCAAACTGTATGAAAATTGTATTGAACAATAACTTATGTATTTTTGCAATCTATAGATCACCCTCATTCCAAAATAGTGACACTTTTTTGAATGCTTTACAATCAATCATCAACAGTTCAAAACAATTAGAACGGCAAATCATTTTAGGCGATTAAAATATTAATACGATTTCTGAGTACCACCGTCAATCCGAAGATTATCTATGTCTGCTTACGGAAAATGGGTTCATACAGACAATTAACAGCCCTACCCGAAAACAGGGTACAAGTAAATCTTGTTTAGACCACATTAACATCAAAAAAATTAAAAATATCGAATCATTTGTTATCCACACCACAATATCTGACCACTACTCTACAGCTCTCTGCCTTAAAAATAAACCTCCCACTACTGCTAAAATTAAATACATACCTCGAATAAATTACTTCAACCTACTTAAATTCAGAAAAATGGGAAAACGTTCTAGACCAAAGGGATACTGATTTAGCAATGACGAATTTCATCACCAAGTTACACGATTACATATATAAGCACACTAGTAACAAACTTATATCTAACAAACAATTAAAACTCACGCCATGGATCACCCCTGGTCTTGTAAAATCAATACACAGGAGGAATCAACTACACAAAAAGGCGAATAGGAACCCAGAGAATATCATACTACAAACTCGATATAAAAATTATAGGAACTTGTGTAAAAATTAAATTACATCAACTAAAGAAAACAACTTTAAAAAAATTATTTACGAAACCAACTATACGTCAAAAACGCTATGGGAAGCTTTTCGTAATATATCTAAATCTAAAACCAATAAATCATCTGAAATTAAATCATTGAACATTGATCACACTATCACGTCAGATCCAAAAAAGATGGTAAATTTTGCAAATAACTACTTCGCGTCAGTGGGAACCATACTGTCAAAAAAAATTCTTGACAAATATAACACAACTGAAACTGATCTTGCTAAGATAACTGGCTGTAATCACAGTCATAAAATAGATAACATTCGAACTACATCACAAGAAGTGATGAAAATAATTGACGAGCTTAAGTCATCCAATGCGTGTGGCCCAGATAAGATCTCTTCAAATCTGTTAAAAAATATAAAATCCGCCATAGCATCACCGGTATCGTTCATTTGAAATCTAAGCTTGATCTCTGGAAAATTCCCCAATCATTTAAAACAATTAATTGTTATTCTACTTCACAAAAATGGGGATAAATCACAGATTAACAACTACCGACCAGTTTCTTTGATCAACTCTGTGTCTAAAATTATTGAGAAGATTGTTAAGAATCGGCTCAGCCTGTACCTAAAAAACAACAACATCCTTTCCAATAGCCAATACGGTTTCCGACCAGGTTTAGGCACTGAAAATGCCATTGCCAATTTGACAAAAATTATCTCTAATAACATAGACAGGGGTACAAAATGCATTGCGCTCTTCCTGGATCTAGCAAAAGCATCGACACTATCTCTCACAAAATTCTGAAGATTAAACTACAGCGCATCGGTATACAAGGTCAGCTCTTCAATTGGTTGTGTAGCTGTTTAGATAACAGGAGCCAAAGAGTGTTCATCAACGACACTATAAGCGATTCAGCTAATATTAAATTCGGTGTACCCCAAGGAAGTAATTTAGGACCACTTCTATTCAATATATATATAAATGATCTATGTAACAGTTCCCTTGCCGACCACATTATCACCTTGTAAGGGCGATTTTACGTTGGGCGTCATTTTGTAAGGGAGATTCTTACTAGTATCTTCCATAAATATAGCATACTTATTAAATGATGCTATGTGATGATGTATAAAGGAAATTAGTTACAATTAAAACCCAGAGCATGAGATATTGAATTTATTAATTAACAAACAAGCATAATTTAAAAATGAATTGAATGAATCTACAGGGCGTGTCATTCTCCCGAAGGGACAATGATAAGTAATTTCTGATATTAATAAAGGTAGGTAGTTAAAGTTACTTATATATGAAAATGGTAAAGGTTGAGCGCCATCTTATTTTTAGGTGAATAAGAAAACCCTTGAAATTAAAGATAAACCATGATGTAAGTTAATGAAGCTAAATCTACGTTACGTGAAGAATCGTGAAGGTGAAATCCATTGTCTGAAGAAGAAAATCTCTAGGTCCGGCAACCAAACGCCATCTTCCGTTCGCAGGGGGGTGTTGCTCCAGTCCCAAAAGCTCCCAAAACCAAACTGCCGGGTGAAGCCGTCAATGCCCCCTAGCAAGCTGGTCACATGGTCAGTCGCAGCTAGTGATGTGCATGCAACAAAGTGTAGGGATGGGGAACGAATCGCTACATTACCCCCTCCCCAAAAAGAACATTTCCAGCAGGAAATGTAGGCCCTCATGGCGCCTAGTACACAGCAACAGGAACATTGATGAGGTTCCACTTCTATAAATGATCAGGAGGAGAAGCCATCAACAACCCTTGAGACCAGGTTAAAGAGGTATCCATCCCGAATGCTGCATGTGTTGATGCTGAACAATGTACGTTGTAGCTCGTTCTCTTGACTAGTAGAGGTCCATGAAAATGTAAGACTGCAATATGTAGAAGCAGATCAATATAAGTTGGAGTTCCATCTTGTAAGAATGCAAAATGAGAAGTAGTCCATTTCTTGATGAAGAAGACCATTACTTGATGAGGAAGTCCATTTCTTGATGAAGAACACCAATACTGAAGAGAAAGTCCATTTCTTGATGAAGAAAACCAAAACTTGACGAGGAAGTCCATTTCTTGATGAAGAAGACCAAAACTGATGAGAAAGTCCATTTCTTGATGAAGAAAACCAAAACTTGACGAGGAAGTCCATTTCTTGCTGAAGAAGACCAATACTGAAGAGAAAGTCCATTTCTTGATGAAGAAACCAATACTTGATGCGAAAGTCCATTTCTTGATGAAGAAACCCAAATGTGACAGGCTGAACCACCAGAATGTTGAGAAACTGTATGACGAGTCCAATCTTCCTGATGTTCTCTACATCTACGACTGCCTAATTATGGTTTATCAGCAAGGAATTGAACCAATTAAGAAAAACATTGTTATTCACAATTAAAGCAAATTTAAGGCGCTTCCTACCCTTCTAAAGAAAAGTTTCCAAATACGAGAAAACTATCAAACATTTGTCCTCAACAAATGAGAAACGCTAGCCAGCGATAAAGTGCAGAATTGAAAATAAATTTTTGTCAATAAAAATTTTTTTTTTTTTTTTTTGAAAAATCGAGCCTATCCCAGACTATATATTATGACCAGAAAATTTTCAATTATTTATCAAATAGGTAATTAAACAAATTTAGGCATACAAAACCTTAACAATCCCGAATATATGAGAAAGGAATTCACAAAGAATATTACTACGTAAAATTAAACCGAAGTTATCAAACTACCGATAATTGTTTAAAATTATAAATTTGGCAAGAAATATTAATCTTTTAATTCATATGTAAAAGCTCGTCAAGCAATTTCCCTAAGATAGGGGAAGTGCTTAAGAAGATGAACACGAAAAACACATAAAACAAAAATTGCTCAGATAATCACCCAACTAAACGATCATAAAATATGACGTCAAGTACTGTATTAAAATAATTATCCCGAACGATAATGTACTTCGTAAAACTATTATCCATATGTAAACTTTATATCAATTAATTATCTGAACAAAATAAAACGACTGTTTAACCACACAATCTGCCCAACATTTCATATAAATCCTCAGAATGAGAATGAAAACCGGAAAAATCCCAGAACATCAAATCTGAAGAAAAAAAATTCCCGATAAAATATAAATGTTATAAAACCCCAAAGTGTCTTATTACCGAATAAAACAACTGATGTCCAAATGTCATTTGAACAAACTTCCCATATAAATCCTCATAATGAGATGGAAAAACCCCGGAAAACTTCCAAATATAACGAAACCGTTATGACGTCTTCAACGATTGACGTAATAATAATGGCAAATAGAAAAGGACCACAGGCCTCCCACCACTACAGGCAAAACATCTGTATTAGTAGGTCCCCTGTCTTCCTGCGATTGAAAAGGAAAGGAAAAACCCAAATCCATTTCCGCGAAACGATTTAAAAAAAAAATCGCGTCCGAGAACTCAGAGGTAACTATACATAGAACTCGAGACTAATTACTCACGAACTCAGAGGTATTAAACATGGAAGGCTCGTAATTATTCGCATAACGCTTTCAAAATGCCGAAACATACCCACCGAAAGGAAAGTTTATGAATGTAAATACCCGAAATTAGAAACAAAAAAACATCACATGGACGCCACAAAAGGACAGACAGAACAAAACAAAACAACCATTCGAAGTTCATAATCGTGTTCATCTATATGAACGTCGAATGTGTGTTTCTAAGAAAGAATAACCTCCCTCTTTGTGCCGGACAAAGTGAAACGATGCTCCTTCAGTACAAACCTAACCACAAATGAAGTGAAACCGTTCCAAAAAAATTGAAAGCCGAAGTAAGGAATGAAATAATCCCGAAATATGATGTTAAATCAAACACCAAAGTCAGATCTAATATCCATAATAGAAACCGACTAATATATTTTATTAACAACTTAACGTTGCATAATTTTCATACAAATCCAACATAACAGTTGATATAATAATGTTGAAACAACAACAACAACAAAAAAAATGCGTTCCCGCAAAAAAAATAAAAACTGAAAAATTAAATTGACTTATGCCATTAATTAACCGAAGTATGTTCGAAGACATAACGGAGATATATCGATCCTTTAGCTTCTATAAATATTTGTATAAAATTCCGAATAAAATTTATAGCAAACAACAAAGCTGTAATAAACTTCCATATAAATCCAACATAACCGTTGATGAATGTTTAACAATAGCCAAACTTGAGTTGCCAAAGAAGACTAATTAAAGAGATGAGTGTACAAACTTATTATAAATATATGAATACCTGAAAATGTTCCTAAAAGAAAAAATTGTAATGAAAGATTTGAGTATAAATCACTTCCAAGGTCGGTATATTGTGTTGCCGAAACGAAAAAAATATTTATTATTTGAAATAAGGTAACTGTTTTAAAATAAATTAAATATTGAATCCCAATAAAGTATCTCTAAGTATTAGAAAATAATTATTATTTCATAACAGCCGTATTTAATTTATAAAGATTATTTAGTATTCCAAGTAAGCAAAGACTCGAACCAAAACTGCGTTACGAACGAAGAATTTATGGAGTAAGAATATATTAAAATGATGCGCGCCGCCCAGATGTCGTTAAATGCGATAAATAATTTTAATAATAAAATAGCAAATGCACTAACCAAAGGCTGTGTATAAAGGATAAAATCGCTTTTATTAAGTTAAATAATAACATTCAAATAAACCGAAATGATAATTAAACATTATAAATTTTCTAAAGACAAAATAACGATATCTACCGACATTTGATTGACAATACAAATCCCAAAAGGTGTACAATCAAACGAGTAAAAAAACCGTTAAAGCGTCTCAGGAACTAACCGCTACAAAATAATTTTTTTTTTTTTTATTTTTTTATTTTTTTTTATTTTTTTTTTTTTTAAATTAAATTTATTTCGAAATATATACATAAAAACAATGGAAATACAATTACAAATCAATGCATAGATAAATTTACGCACCAGATTTAAATGTCCGGGTTTAATTTTCCCCACAGGAAAAACTAAACCCTTTCACACACTTCCCAAATGATCATCTGGTCAATCCACGTTAGGCAATTGCACTATATGTATTATAATTACAAAACAATACAAGAACAACATGTCAACCTACCAGAGACCAGATGGGAAAAAAATTCACCGACTCCAGATATTTTCATATCAGAGGGTTCGGCTCTGTGGAATTCCTAATTGAACCTATAAATCCTACTGATCCCTCAATATAAATATTTAAAAAATCTTTTGTAATCCTACATGTATTTAAAATTACCGATTTTTGCATTTTTATGTATAAATTCTTTGACAAATCTAATACGCCTAAATTTTGAATCAGAGACCTAGGTATAATGCCAGTAGCCGAAATAACAAATGGTAATATTTTTATATTCCGAGAATGCCAAATTCTTTTAATCTCATTTCCTAAATCTGTGTATTTTCTAATTTTTTCAGAAACAGTTTTTTGAATATTACAGGAATTTGGAATAGCTACATCAATGATATAAGTTATTTTTTTAATTTTGTCATGTAAAACTATATCAGGTCTATTATGACTAATTGTTCTGTCTGTTAGTATAGTTTTATCATAATATATTTTATAAAATTCATTTTCTAAAAATGAATTTGGTTCATATTCATAATATGGTACTATATTACGGCAGTCAATCAAGTTATGTTTAATTACCAAACTTTGGTGGATTATTGTTAAAACCTGATTGTGCCTAAATGTATACTCGGACGGCGCTAATATAGAACATCCCGATATAATATGTTCTATAGTTTCCGGAAAAGCCAAACATTTTCTACATAAATCATCAATTTGATTTATATCTTTGATTATATGCTTCCTATAATTTTTAGTATTAATGACTCTATCTTGAATGGCAAGCATAAATCCTTCTATTTCTGCGCTTGACTCTCCAATACTCAACCATTTGTTTGACGAAAGTTTGTCAACATACGTTTGGTTGAGATAATTGAAGTGTTTTGCATGAATAATTTTATTTGACCAGGAATCTAATAATTCCTGGTTAGTATTTATAAGAATGTTGGCATTCTCGTCATATAAATTTAAAGGTGTAATGTTTCTATCTGCCTTACAAATTATTTTGTGCATTTCTCTGCCTTACAAATTATTTTGTGCATTTCAAAATTAACAATAACATTAACATTAAAATTAAAATTAACATTAACATTAGCATATAAATAATAATAAATATCACTGATTTTTTTTCATTTTTTTTTTTTTTTTTATGGTATTTCTCTTCTATAGAAGCAGACGCTTGTGATTAGAAGAGGGACGATTATGGGATTAGAAAATATTTAAAATACGAGTATATTAACAAAATTTATTTTGTATCTTATAATTTACTTGTGGTAGATTCTTGATAAATTTCAAATTTACAAGTTATATAAGTTATGATGATAAATTTTATCGATTTGGTATTTTTACTTTAAAATGCTCTTTGCTTGCTTTTAGTAGGCATTTATCGTCTTCGATTTTTCTTATTTTTTCAGGTAGGCTATTAAAGTATTTTTTTCCAAGATATGTATAATGATGTTGTGCAAATGAGGTGTTGCATTTTTGTGTTGGAAATATATGTTTTTGACGAGTACGACTTTCAGTTAAAAATCTGTGATTTTGTTTTTCTTTTATTATTTGGATTATTATATTTTTTCGAACTAGATCATTAAATTTTAATACTTTAAATTCTTCAAAAATTAGGTGAGTCGGATAATCTCTTCTTTTTTTCAATATAATTTTTATTATTAGACGTTGCACAATTTCAACAGGGAGTAGATTTGTTTTGTATGCGGCTCCCCAGCTTACTACAGCGTATTGGAGATTTGACTGTACTATAGCATGATAGACTGATGTTAGATTTTCTAATGAGAGAAAGTTTCGGATTTTTAAAAATATATAAATTAATTTCCTTATTTTGTTAACGGTAAGGTTGATTTGATCTTTCCAGTTCAGGTTTTTGTCTATTGTTATTCCTAAGTATTTAATTTTATTCGAAATTTTTAATGTGGAACAGTTTATTTCACAGTTATTTTTTTTGTGATCTTTAGAATTGTCATGTATAATTATATCGAAATTAACCGGAACATCATTTGATTTTATTGCAAATGGAATGACGTGAGTTTTTTCGCTATTAAGAGATAGTAGATTTATATCAAACCAGTGTTTCAGTATGTTTATGTCTTCTGTTGCTTTTTGTTTTACTACTTGCCATGTGATTCCACTTTCAATAAGTACTGTGTCGTCGGCATAAGAGGTTATACTACCATGAAGTGACTGTGAGAATATCCCGTTTACATATAAGATGAATAATATGGGTCCTAGCACAGTACCTTGTGGAATTCCATATTCAGATGTCTCTTCGTCGCTATAAATGTTATTTATTTTGACACATTGAGGGCGATTTTTTAGGTAGCTTTTTATCCAATTTGCTACGTTTTCATTAATGTTCAAATTATCTAATTTTTTCATTAGTTTTTTATGGGATATGCTATCAAACGCTTTTCTCAGATCTATAAAAATACCTATACACTTTTTTTTCATATCAAGGTTTTTATATATGCGTGATGTGACATTTGCAATCGCGTCTTGTGTGCTGTGCGCTTTTCGGAATCCGTATTGATTGTCGTGAAGTATTTTGTTATTATCAATAAATTCCATTAGTTGAGATTTTACGATTTTTTCAAATATTTGCCAATATTTGAAATGAGGGAAATTGGTCGATAGTTAGTTACATTTTCTGCGTTTCCACTTTTGAATATAGGTGAGATAATTGTCCTCTTATAATTAGACGGAAATATTCAATTTTTTAAACTTAAATTAATTAGGTGAGTTAATGGTTTTATCACGTGTCTTTTAATAGATTTTAACATATTTGCAGTTATGTTGTCAAAACCCGGTGACGACCCTCCTTTCATATTATCAATAATGTTTAGAATATCTACTTCCTTGATCATTTTAAAATGGGATAGTGAGTTTACACTTTGTATATCTTCAATAATTGGTTGAGTTGTCGCTCCCTTTGTTACATTAATTTTTTTAGCGAGGTTTTGTCCGACTTTCGCGAAGAAGGAGTTGAAAATATCAGCACATTTTTTAGGGTTTTCCTCTGCATTTATTTTTACGTCATTTTCGTCTACAATTACCTTGATTGAATGTCTTTGTTTATTGTTATCTATTGCACAGTTAATTGTTTGCCAGATTATTTTTGGATTGTTTTCAGAATTTATTATTTTATGTTTGTAATATTCATCTTTACTAATTTTTATTAAGCGTGTCAATTTATTTTTATATTTTTTATAATTAAATTCTATTTTTTTGTCGTTTGGGAATTTTATTGTTTTTTTGTATAGCTTACCTTTTTCTTTGATTGAATTTAATAAACCCGGTGTGATCCATGGTTTCAGGTATTTGTTTTTGTCTAAATTACGATATGGAATATCTGTTTTTGAGTTTTCTACATGCTTGGATAAAATGTTTTCAAAGTACTTTGAGCATATTTCAACTTCTTCGCAGTTGATTACAGGTTGCCAACGTTCCGTTTTCAAGTTTTCAATTAATTTTTGCAGATTTATTCTGGTATATGAGTTTTTTATTGATTTATTTTTTGTTTGAATTATTTTTTCTTCCTCGTACAAAAATATACACGTATGATGATCGGTGATGTTATTTTTCCAGACAATGGTTTTTATTTTATGAAGATCTTTTATGTTAGTATTAGTCCAAAAATGATCTAGGCAAGATGGTTTCTGACCTTGAATTTCGCGCGTATTTTCATTTATACACGATTTAAAGTTGTTTTCAGTCATACAGTTCAAATATTCATGCTTAAGTCTACTGTCTATATTTTTGTTAATGTTGATATTAAAATCGCCTGTTATTATGCAAGTTTTGTTTTTGAAATTTGATATTATATTTCGTATTTGTTCGATAAATAAATCAGCGTTCGATTCATGAGTTCTATAGATTGCTAACAAATAGTAATTCTTTTTGTTGTGGTTAAGTTGGATTTCTATGCAGTTTGATGAATCTATGTTGTGTTCTGAATGTGTAACAATATTATATTTCTTACTAACGAATATCGCAATACCACTGTTTTTATTAATGTTTGTGTTTGTTTGCATGTAAATATAATCTCTTAAATTATAATGTGGTGAGTCACTGTTTGTGTATGTTTCAGTTAATACTATAACGTCCGGCTTCACAATAAGAATATTTATATTGAGAATAAATTCTTCAATATTTTTTTGGAGGCTACGGATGTTAAGGTGGAGCACTTGTAAACCAGAGAACTTATCTGTGATAATTTCATTGCACTCCTTTGCACTTTGACTAATGAATTCATTGATCTTGAAGCAGCTTTCCAGCTGCGTGTTCAGGAAGTCATCCATAGTTGTTTATTTTCATTTTTGTTAAGTGAGGTAATTGAATTAAGTTAGATAATATTATTTGATGATTAAAGAATTTTGTTAAAATAATTGTACAATTACAATGAATAGAATGTATCACGTATATCTCTTTAGTTAAAATATTTAAATAATTAAAAGAAATTAAGTAAATTGAGTTAAATAAAATATTTGGATAGATTAATATAGTGGAGACAGATGAATAAATGAGAATAATTAAGTAGAATGCAATTTTTGAATAATTTTGAATAATTAGATAATTTGAAACAATTGAAAATATCACACATATATAAATATTCATAATAATGAAGTAAATAAACGTAATTTGGTAAATTGTGCACAATAAAATAGTTGGATAGATTAAAGTTGAGGAAATAAATGAGTAAATGAGAACAGTTAAGTAGAGTGGAATATTTTGGTAATTTAGAATAATTGGATAATTTAAAACAATCGATTTTATCGCATGTATCAAATTAGTTAAAATAATTAGATAATTAAAAATAATTAAATAAGTTGAGTTGAATATAATAATTGAGTAGATTAAAATAGTGAAAATAAATGTATAAATGCGAACAGTTAAATAGAGTGAAATATTTTTATAATTTAGATTGATTAGATAATTTAGAACAATCGAATGTATCACACATATATAGTTTGTTAAAATAATTGAATAATTAAAAATTAAGCACATTGGGTTTGATATAATAATTGGATACATTATAATAGTGGAAAAGAATGAATAAATACAAAGAGTTAAGCAGAATGGAATATTTTTATAATTTAGAATGATTAGATAATTTAAAACAATCGAATGTATCACACATTTATAGTTTGTTAAAATAATTAAATAATTAAAAATAATTAAGTACATTGAGTTTAATATAATAATTGGATATATTACAATAGTGAAGATGAATGAGTAAATACAAAGAGTGAAGTAGAATGGAATATTTGGATAGATTAGACTAATTAGGTAATTTAAAACAAATGAATATATCACATATGTGAAATTAGTTAAAATAATTAAATAATTAAAAATAATTAAATAAATTGAGTTTAATATAATAATTGAATAAATTAAAATAGTGGAAATAAGTGTATAAATGAGAACAGTTAAGTAGAGTGGAATATTTTGATAATTTAGAATTAATAGATAATTTAAAACAATCGAATGTATCACACATGTATAGTTTGTTAAGATAATTAAATAATTAAAAATAATTAAGAACATTGAGTTTAATATAATAATTGGACATGTTAAAATAGTGGAAATGAATGAATAAATGAGAAGAGTTAAGTAGAATGGAATATTTGGATAGATTAGAACGATTTGATAATTTATAACAGTTAAGTAGAGTGGAATATTTTGATAATTTAGAATTAATAGATAATTTAAAACAATCGAATGTATCACACACGTATAGTTTGTTAAGATAATTAAATAATTAAAAATAATTAAGGACATTGAGTTTAATATAATAATTGGACATGTTAAAATAGTGGAAATGAATGAATAAATGAGAAGAGTTAAGTAGATTGGAATATTTGGATAGATTAGAACGATTTGATAATTTATAACAATCAAATGCATTACGTATATGAAATTAGTTAAAATAATTAAAGAATTAAAAATAATTATATAAGTTGATTTAAATGTAATAATTGAATAGATTAATTCGGTGGAAATAAATGTATAAATGAGAAAAGGTAAGTAGAAATGAATATTTTGATAATTTAGAATAATTAGACGATTTAAAACAATTGAGTGTATCACATATATTAAATAAGATAAAATAATTAAATAATTAAAAATAATTAAGTAAGTTGAGTTTAATTTAATAATTTGATAGATTAGAATGATGGTTATAAGTAAGCAAGTGAGAATAGTTAAGTACAATGGAATCTTTTGTTGGATTGTAATGGTAGATTGTTGATAAATGGTAATAATGGAGTTAGGTAGGATAAATAGTTGAAGTACGTTGATATAGTTAATGTGATTAGTAATAATAATAAATTGATTTATAATGTGAGCAAAAGTGACTGTGAAAACAATATAAATGAGAATCATTAAATTAGTAATATAGGTAAGCTGATTTAATAATGGAATTTTTTTGTTAGCCTTGAGTCATATTTTTTTAATGTCCGATTCAAAGGAGATTGCAAGGATTTTGGTGTCTTCAGACTGACGAACAAGCACCTGACCATTTTTCGTCCAAATGAACTTGTAGTTTTTTAGTTTCGCCTGTTTTTTAGTTTGGGCTAAGAGGAATTTTTTTCTAGAAGTCAGATGGTCAGAAATATAGATGGGCACACCCATTTGAGCATTCGGTAGTCCTAATGAAGAAGTAGTAATTCGTCCTTTGGATTTAATATGATCTTTAAGTTTCGCCAAAAATAAATCACGCATCAGTTTAGAACTGAGGGTGATAATTACATCTCTTGGTTTTTTATAGGTTTCATTATTCCATAAATACATATTAATTATTATTATTTATTTGAAACCGCTAAGCTTGAAATAATTATAATCGAGAACGGTGAAATATTGAGAAAAATATTCAAATGTAATAAAATTTAAAAACAACTGAATTTAATACTAACCATTTAAGTAAAATTCAAAAAATATTGCATAAAATTTTGGAAAACCCCGAAAATTGAGCTTAATGTTTTAGAAAAGAGAAGGTAAATTATTTATTAATAGATACGCCCAAAATAACTACTTGCAAAACAAATAATTGTACACCGAGAAATTTAAATAAAAGATATTCCATCAAGGTAAAATATAATTAATTTGATACTAAATTCATGAATCATAAAGTTATTCTAAGCAACATATTAATTAAAATGAATTTATATGACTACCCAATTATAAACCCCGTCAGATTTAAAGAAAAACGATGTAAGATGAACAGCTATAAAACCATCATTATCAGTTCTTCCCTGTAAGAACTAACATAAGAGCTTGTGAAGTAATCCATCAAAGGTTAGATAATTCCTACAAATTTTTATGCCAAAGAAGCTATTAAAATTATCAAGTGTTTGCAAAGGTCGATAACCTTAATACTGCCAGGAAGCCAAATTATAGAAGAAAATAACCCAATTAATCACGTACTATCAAAATTAACTCACGAATATTAAGAATTTAATTATGATTTAAATAAATTAAGGCAATTTTAATCAAGATACATGAGCTCTTGCATATTGAAAAGAATCGACAATAATTCAACATGAATTGACTGTGACAAGATGCCAATAAAATTCACCAAAATAATTAACAATTAAAGTTACTGAATGATTCCAAGGAAAGTTAACAAAAATTATTTACAAAATATTTCCGTAAAATCAAACAACAACTCAACCGAAAATAAGATAAGAATTTGAAAGACCTCTTATCCATGAAGAACTGTTAAACTGGACTCGGCAATTCCATTGAATAGAGGACGTCTCTCATATCCAACAGTCATTTGAGGAAGGCCAGCAATTCGCAATTCTGAAATGCATGATTTGACATATTTGAAATGAAGCAACAATAAAATTTCCAAAACAAAAGAAAATAATTCCTAGATAAAGATGTAAATCATTTCACTGTGACAATTTTGCAAATTATTAACGCGTGGACAATAAAATTTACAAACCCCATTTGAAATTAGTGCCCATCCAACTTAAGAATAATTAAATATGAAGGTTACATTTAAAATCCCTTGAAAAACTCGTTACTAGATAAATTCAAAACTAATAGGAAGATAATTATCAACCACATAATATAACATAAATGAATCAACATGGAAGTCCATAAATAAATCTGAAAAAAAAAAATTATTACTGACATAGATCCCCCGTCTCTCATAATAAAAATGTTGAGCAGCATAACGTTCAAAAGCAAATCTTATAAATCAGATGTTGCAATAAGAAATATGAAACGATATTGTAACAACATCGCATTATAAAAGAAAAATATTCACTCCAGAGATACAATATAAAATTGAAATAAACTTACGTAGTGGGACGCGTGCCATTATGACCGTAGGTACATATTTATTCCGATCGAAAACAAGAAAGTACAGTGTACATAACGTGCCGAGCTACCGTGATAGCAAATATTATTATCAACCTGTAACATTATTAGAAAGGTAAACCAACCAACATTATTGTGCGAATTAAGGATAACCGCAATTATATCTTGAAACATAAGAATATGAAGGTATCCATTGTCTGAAGAAGAAAATCTCTAGGTCCGGCAACCAAACGCCATCTTCCGTTCGCAGGGGGGTGTTGCTCCAGTCGTCTCCCAAAACCAAACTGCCGGGTGAAGCCGTCAATGCCCCCTAGCAAGCGTTCGCTGGTCACATGGTCAGTCGCAGCTAGTGATGTGCATGCAACAAAGTGTAGGGATGGGGAACGAATCGCTACAACCTTTGCTGATGATACAGTCTTGCTATTTGAAGACAAAAGCTGGAATGTTGTTCACAGTAAAGCAGAAGTAGGGTTAAACAAGGTCAAACAATGGTTAGACAATAATCTCCTAACACTTAACCTAGATAAAACCAAATACATCCGTTTCAGATCAACACAAGCAGGAGAACCAAAAGAAATACACAACATCATTATTCACCATTGTATTGACCGGACCTCATGTAAATGCTTAAACTTAGAATGTGTCGATAGTATAAAATATCTAGGAATTATCATAGATAAGTCTCTGAGATGGGACGAACATATTGTCTCGACTTCCACAAAGATTAGAAAACTTACTCATCTATTCATGTCTGTTAGAAATATTCTTTGCGTAAAAGATCTGAAACAAATGTACCATGCCTTGTGTAACTCACTGCTAGAATATGCATCCTTGGGATGGGGCGGCTGTTCCAAAACAATTATTGATCCCCTAGCAAAAGCACAAAAATCACTTTTAAGGGTCATCCTTAAGAAACCATTTAGGTATCCCAGTGAGCTATTATTTAAAGAGATACGAGTTCTTGATGTACGGCAACTATACATAAGAAAAAATATTTTACATACACAAAAACACCGACACAACTTTCCATCCATCGATCATCTTCACAACACCCGTCATGCAGGGAGGAATCCAGTAATTCCGCCTACTACAAACACATCACATGCCCAAAGACAATACTCCTACTTAGGGCCTAAATTGTTCAACTTCATACCCGATGCTTGGAAACTGAAAAGTACAAGTTTTTTTAAGGAAATTGGTTAGCAATTGGCTTCTGGATATGGGGAGAGTCGAGAGCGAACATATGCTAACACAATCGCACATACCTAATATGTACTAAAAAGTTTATATTATGGCATAAAAATAAAACTTTTACTCTGTTTTTTGATCCGTGTAAAATAAGGACTGGTCTTTGACTCTTGTAAAATAACGACTAGACATTTCAAAAAATAAGTTTTGAAAATTTCTATATAAATACATTGGAAATTCATATTCATTTAGTCGGGTTTATAAATGGGTAATTTCTTTTACATTAGGAAAATCTAAAAATAATAGTATATTTATTAAAATTAAATGGTCATAAATGCATTGGTGATTCATATGTCAAATAATGGTGTATAAATGTGTAAATTCTAATAATGCAACTGCAAATGTTCTCCAAATTGATCCCAGAAAAATATCATAATTGTGATCTCCCGAAAGAAACCATTAACTTATTCGGAATGCAATTATTAATGTAATTAAATGTAATGCCTTTGTAATTTCATTGAAAAAAAAAATTGGTTAACTTTTACCTAAAATATTGAGTTCGAAATTGGATAGGTCCGATGGTTTCGAACTCCTGCAACTCCATAGAGAGGTACAGGAGGTCGGTACCATCGATACATCGCATCGGCTTGACACAGCGAAACATACTTATAGGTGTAAAGACACGGTTAATGTTGCAATTTTGCAAACCTTGGTTCATTTTCAAATTTTTTGGTTGGATTTTTATATTATGTACGTATTTTTTAATCGTAACATATTGATATTATATATCTCACAGTACAAAATTTTTGTTGCATTTTTTTATTTAATTTATATACTTTTTATTCACATCGTAACTTTATCTTAACTATTTGTTTTCTCATGTTAAAGATGGAGGTACTGCCTTTATTATTTATTATTTATGTAAAAGCCCTCTGCGCGTAAAATAAAAGAAATAAATAAACAACTAAATAAATTAATGTTCTCCAAAACGAGGTTGAAAAATCATTGTCATATATTTGGATTACAATTGTGTAATTTCTACTATTTAAGAAATTCTAAAAATTATAGTACTTTAAAATTAAACAGTTATAAATACATTGTGAATTCATATGTCAAATATTGGTTTATAAATGTGTAAATTCTGATTATGCAATTGTAAATGTTCTCTAAAATGGCCTGGAAAGAATCTCCTACTTGTGATCTCACTAAAGAATACACTCATAGAACATTAATAAATGCATTCACTCTGAATGCATTTATTTACGTTCTCCAAATTGACCTTGAAAAAAATCACATCTTTGCGATTCTTTTAAAGACATAAAGAAACCATCCCTTAATTATATACAATTCTTAGTGTTCTCAAAAGTTGTCTTGACAGAAGCAAATTCCCTTGATATCTTGAACGAAACTATTCCTTTGTTAAGAATATTATGAACTAAATATACAATTTGGCTGTCCTGAAACGGGTATTCTGCCCAGTTGGACAGACAAATGTTCACATTGCTTGTATTGTTAATATATATGCATATGTAAATAAATAAAATAAATAAATAAAAATAAATAAATTTCTATATCCGCTATATCAACTTTCACTGATTCGGAGAAAACCGCAAAAAACTGTCACATATCTATCTTTAAAATGAATTGGAGTAGTATTCATTCGAAAAGTGTTAAACTACGCAACGTATTTTCATACGGTTTTCACCAATATATAGAGTGATTGAAGACGAATGTTTATATGTATAATACATGCAAATTATATTAGAGAAAAGCCGAGAAAAAGAAAAGAAAACATATTTTTGTGCGATTTAAAACGGCTGGCGGGCCGTACTATAGTCACTTCTGAAATTCGTTTTACGGAAGAAATTGGAAAATAGATGTCCTGTAGTAAGTAGGTATCATCGTTACGTAGTATAAAATGAAGTCGCTCAAAATGTATGTGCGCATAGATCTTTTAAACTACGCAACGGATTTTCATGCAGTTTTCATCAATAGATAGAGTGATTCAATAAAATATGCTCTATATAGTGGAGAAAAGCCAAGAAATTCAAATATTGAATTCAGGCAGCGGGCAGCGGGCAGCGGGCAGCTGGCAGGGGGTGGTGTGGATTTATAAAGGTTGGGTAATGGCGTTGTGTTTCGTTAGCCACAGCAACGTGTGGCCGGGTCTGCTAGTTGTTACATAAAGCCGTATACTATATCTAGTGTGGTAACCAAAAAAAAAACAAAAAATCTGTGACCAATAAAGTTTTATGAAATAAAAATAAATATTATTCGGAAGGCAAAAGACGTCTGCTGCTTGTCGTCAATGACTGCTTTAATCCGTGTGTGCTAGATCTATTAGCAATTTACAAAATAGTCATATAGGGAGTGTTTTGTGGCTAAATTCCATTGACTGCGGCATCTATTTACTATTATTTTTTATTTGAATTGAGCAAAATAGTCCCAACTGCTCCCAACCGCCTGGGACTGTTGAGTCTATGGCTTCTCCAATTAGGGTATGCTGTGAGGCTGAAGGTAAATGAGGAGGGGAAGGAGATGATGATGGTTAAGCGAACACACGTCCTTGTAACTCGGTAGCTAGTTTTGTCTGAGGAGCTCTTGCAAAAATAATGACTTGCCCATCTTCCTTCGGCTTCGACAAATGTCGTAACAGACACCATGTGACCTAAGTATAACATAGACAACAGGAAACAATGATAGAACTGAACACAGTCTAATATTATGTTACATTCCAGTTGTAGGGAATTATTTGGCTATTCAGATTTAGTCACCAAACACGGCTAAAGAAGAATGCATGATGGTCTTTTATACCAGGGCAATATTGAGAGTATCTTCCACTTTGAAACATGCCACAAACATACCTTACATTATTTTAAGAGGAATATAAACGCTAGAAATATTTCGAATTTCATGCCTGCAAAATTTTAAAATCGATCTTCTTTTTGCACGAGGCTAGTAAGCGAAAAAGTGGTTTTTATTTATTTTGTGTGTAATTTTATAAGAACGAAAAAAATTTAGAACATTTATTTCCAATACATAGAAAAGCTATAAAAAGCTTCGATTTATCCGTAGCATATTTTTGGATGTTCATACTGGAAGCCGATTCGTCGTAAAGATTAATCAAAATAGTATCTAAATAGGATTTCACGTATATATTCATCTTAAATTATTGAATTGTGAAAGCACAAATCAAACAAATAAAATTTACTTGCGCCCTCCGGTATTTTAGCCCACGACCTCTGGATCGCCATTCGAGAGCCTTGCCCTTCGACCATGGAGGCCGTATATGGTGATTTTAAAAAACTAATTTTCGCCAAATATTTGCAAAATATATATATATATATATATATATATATATATATATATATATATATATATATATATATATATATATATATATTTATATATATATATATGTATGGAATCGAACACGCGACGCTCGGGTGGGACCCAAGCGCTATGCCCACTCAACCACTGACCGGTCAAATTTGTGACCGGGTCATTTTGAATCTTAAAAATATTCCATTTTGTTGGGTATTTCTTCTTCATATGGTAACATAATATGATGGTATCGAACATGGAACTAAGATTGAAGGGAAGCGGCAATACTTTCGGAATATTACTGGGATAAGCGAAAAACCTATGTAGCTCTCCAAATTTGTAGCCGTCTAGTGGGAGGGGATAGAAACGGGGAATGTGGCTAGCTTGCGGGGGGAAGGCGGCGCTGTGGAGATAAGGGCCGAACTGTGAATGGGAATCATTATTATTTTTATATTTTTTAAACTTTCGTTAATTTTTTATTACATTTTGGACATAAAATATAATACCTTATTTAAAAAATAAGTAATGAAATGAGGAGAGGGTAGTAACAAGGAGACTGGAGACTTATGTGTTGTTTATTTTTTATTGTTCCCTATACAAGTTATTTTAAGTTACCTTCATCTACTAGGACGTACTTAACTCATTTTTTGCGAAATCAAGATTTGTGAAGCGCTTGTCGAAATACATCGGCCTCACTTTTCACTTGACAAGTGCAAGTGGGTAAAAAAACTAGTGTTATGAACTCACTGTAACTCAAGGCACCATTCCTTGGTGCTATCATTGCTTAACTCATCAGTTTGAAATAGATTTTAATTTATCATATAAATAGTAAGTATGGTTTTTTATACGTATTTTATAAAATCAACAGGCTTGCAGTGAAAATTTTTGTGTGTTCTATTCTGATGTAAGCTGGTGCTTGTGTTTTAAGAAAGGAGTGCTCGATATTAATCTTATAAAAGAACTGTATTTACAGTTTTACAATGATAACAAAAAAATAAGTGATAGGAACAAACACTGCTTGACTTATTTGCGTGGGCAAATAAATTTTATTTGATTAATTTGTGTTATTTCATAATTAATTTATTTAAAAATAATGTACATATTATTTTATACTAGCAGATCCGGCCACACGTTGCTGTGGCTAACGTAAAAAAATGCCACGCCATTACCCAACCTTTATAACCAACGCCATCTGTTAAATTAAATCCACACCGCCCATATTTGTCAGCCCATTGCCCGCTGCCCGCTGCCGCTTAACCAGATATGTTATATATTTCAATAAATTTACACAAAACCTTGACAAATTATATACCTAAACCTTTCTCATGAATCACTCTATCTATTGGTGAAAACCGCATGAAAATCCGTTTGGGTAGTTTTTGAGTTTATCGCGAATAGACAGACAGACAGACGCGGCGAATAACTTTGTTTTATAATATGTAGAGATATACCATATAATATATCACAAGAATCCCAACTGCTTCCGTCTGTAGCATGTACGTTGTGAGGCTGAAGGTAAATGGTGAGGGGAAATAAATGGTGGAGAGAAAGCTGGAGAAGTACTCGGCTATTCAGATCTAGTCGACAAACACTGCTAAATTAATTTCAAGCAACATTTCAATTCTGAATGGTGGTCTTACCTACGCCAGAGCGATACTGAGAATGTCTTCCACCTGGAACGTGCCGGAAATATATCTTATAATGTTTTTAATTATAAAATGTTGAAAACACAGATCAATCGAATAAAATTTATTTCGGGATTTGAACCCGCGACCTCCAGATTGTTAGTCAAGAGCTTTACCCCTCGACCACGAGGGCATGTCAATGTGACTTTTACATAACAATACAGTGATTATAAACTTTGAATTGACGTTGTAAACATATGTAAAAGGAGTGGTAAATTAGTAGGAAGAAAATCTAAAAATAACAGTGCAAAAAAGACAAAATAAAAATTTAAAAAAATGAATAAGCTAAATGATAAAAAACATATACCTATGACATGTGTGAATCACAACTTTATATTTGTGCGTTATGATTAATAAAAACATAAAAGTTTTTTGGTAATTTTTAATTATTATAATTTAAGTTGACTGATTCGGCCCATTGGCAGTCGGAGTTCACGTGATAACATCGGGCTCATGGCGATGGCGGTTGAAATGAACACGCCGAAAATTATAAAATGTATATTTAAGCTATGTTTAAACACTTACATATGAAAGGTAAGACTGTCTTTCTTCTTAAAGGTCTTCATAGAACTACTTTTACACAATTTTACGGCACAGTGGACCATTTTTCTATGTTTTATGAACGTTTTTCTGTGAGCTCTATGCGCGACCGAGGTGTAAAAGCCAATGTCAGCCATCTAAAAACCGTTCGGTAAAATTTTTGAAAAGGCATGCTTTGGGCAGAGGGGCACACTTTACATGCCGTCTCTCTAGTATCCATACTCTTAGGTATCGAACCGTGTTGGTCTTCAATTATAAGATAACAAGTATAATATTATTATGTTTTTACGATTCTCCCATTGCTAGCCCAATCGGGGAGTTATTTGTCGTGTTTTTAGTTCGTTGATGGTGAACTTGAAAAACCGCGACCAAGGATTGGGAAAAGAAAAGGTAGGTTTAGGTATTTAAAATACAGGAATGTTAAATAAATTTCCGATGTATTTTTTTGTTCATGTGCCTTTTTGCACTTATATAGCGGCAAATGAATCTAGACAAATTTAAATCTCTTTGTGGACGGATATGAAAGTTTATTTCCTAATTTTAAATACATGACAGTTAAAGCAGATCTGTGAATAAACTAAAACTGGTAACAAGAACAAAATTTATGTTATATCGTTTTGTTGCATGGCAGCTAGAACCACGAGACGTCAAATACCACGGAATTGGTTTCTTACCGATTCAACTTGGATTCTCGTTTTAAACGCACTTTCAGAATATTAGTTAAATTATATCCTGGAAAAAACATAACATTATAATAACAATTCGAAGGCACGTACCCATCGGCCACAACCGACTTCTTTAACTAAAAACTTTAACTAAATACCAGATAGATCACTAAAGGACTTATCCGCCCCCAAATGACCATTCTAGCACCCTCCCTCGATACTCTCGACCAATGAAAGTGCATGACATTGTCACCATTTTTGATGAGCAAATATTAAATATTCATAAATGTTTAATTAAATGAAGACAATATAAGCGAAACTTAATCGAAAATCTGAAAACAGAAAAATCAGACTTTCGATTGAGTTTCGTTTATATTGTCTTCATTTAATTAAATATTACATTTGAGGTTTTACTCATAAAGTTAAAACAAAAATAAAAATATCAGAAATGTCTTCGGCGGTTAAATGTTAAATTTTGAGGAATTTCCTTTCTTAACAATATCCAAAATTAAGTTTGGTGTGAAAAAGTTCGCGCAGCCATTCCTCTTGAGTCCAATCCTAAGAAATCTATAAAAAGTATACTGCTAGTGAAAATACATATTCATATTACGATCAAAATATGTAAACTTATTATGCAGGTGAATCAGAACTTATCCGATAGACTTTTAACCAACGATTCCTGAGCTCGTTGAAGCAAAAAATAATGTGGATGTTATTTTGCTCTCTGGTGACATATTTTTTGATTAAAAACATTTTTCTTTCACATTCTTCTTTAGCAATGTGAACTATCGAAACGATGCATTGCAATGGAATCACATATCTGCTTCACTGGATGGTGACAAAACTGTGCAATACTTACTTCAGTTTCAAATATCAAAAGGCCTCAAATTTTTCCCATTATTTTAATGTAAATTCTCGCTTGGAGTCAGTGAAACTCTTAATTGGGGTATGTTGCGAAGTCTGAGGAGAGTAAAGAAGGGGAAAATATGAGGAAGGTAAAGCTTGAGAAGTACCTGGCTCTTAAGATCTGGTCATTTCAAATCAAGATTATTATTTCCAGTGCTCGACGCGGGAGGGAAGCCACCCCACGGTTTATTGGAAGGCAACATAAACAGCGTGGGGATGTTTGAGGAGTGTCTTGGAATTAGCTACCAGAAGAATGCATCTACCAGGACCATCAAGGGGAAGTACTGCATTGCCAGGATACCACTTCCTCTGTCCTTAATAACAGGGCAAGAGAACATGTATAAATCAATGTTGCAAGGGTTTCCTGAAGGTAATCAAAGGTAAAAATGGCATAAGTTAATAATGCAATTTTTTTAACATTAATTTTCTCTGATAATTTTGTCATCTGAGTGATACTCTTGCGATACAATTAAAATTTCTTATCTCATCGCATCTTTTAACACTTTGCCCTTTTAGAGGTAGAGATTAGATCATAACTATTCGGTCAGAGACATAGCTTTGACAAGACACCTAGTATCTCCTCATACAGCATCTCAAGATGTTTTCTTCAATTTTGCCCAAGGCAGTTGAGTTTCACAGTATTTGATCAACGAGAGAAACGTGAAACTTAGTATGAATTACGTATGTACCTACCGACTAACTAATTACTATGTACTTGGCTACATAACTTTGATATATTTTTCCCAGAATGTGGCTTAACCTTGTTGTTAGCAAATATGTTCATTTTTATACATTTTAAACATTCGCAAGAATTTTGCTACGTCTTGAGCAGTGGTAAAATTATTACTTCTTCAATAATAGCAAATTTACTTTAGGCGTCATATTAATTTTAAGAATCAACTTAAATTTATTAATTCAGTGGTTGAGTGGGCATCACGTTTGGGTCCCACCCAGGCGTTCTAAGTCCTCCATCACGACACAAGCAACATTTTCTGCTTACTGTGGTGGTAATAGAAGATTTTCAAATATTGTCATGTTATACGAAACCAGAGAATGTTTATCTTCCTTTAATAAAAAAAAAAATTTACGTTTGGATAAACCGGTGATTCTATGTATTTTATGTTCCACACCTTAATCAGATATTGTGATGACCGTGACCGTTTATTAACATTACTTCTGGACTCCGTTGTATAGATCCAGATTCCTTGTGAAGGTGATCTCACTACAGGGTGAGGTTGCCAATAATAAGTCGTGGGTAGACTATTGCTGTCTATTGCGAGATACTGTACAATGGTTCTTCGTAGGAAGTCTGAAGGCAAAGAGAACAATGGACAGCAATCACACCCTTTTATATGTACCTCATGCTGTCTCACTCATACACGCGTGTCTCTTTCATACTGCAAGACATACGTTCACCACATCCCTCCACACTTAAATCCGAAGACAGTTACACAACATGATGATGAAAGAATATTTACAATACATTCATTAATTATTTACAATATTATCATGTTGAATCGAGAACTGAGTCCTGTCTTCATCTCATCTGTGTGTCCGGGGTCGTAATCGGTCTTTCCAGTTTCCCGACATGAAAGCCACCGGTTCACTGGAGTTGGAAGTAAAAGAATAAGTACCCATTAAATTGTCATCCGGCACAAGGCTGGAGACATCGTAGTCATCATACGTCAGTCTCCCTGTCTCAGACGCGATAGAATTATTATGGTCATTATCCCTAGCTACACATAGCTTTGACAACTGATCAAAATATCTTTTCCAGTACATAATTTTACCATTCAAATTTACCTCAATTAAATAAAAAAAATTACCTAGTTGTTTGTGTACTTTCCCTGGTACCCATTTATCCTTATTTTGGTCCCTTACCATTACATTTTGATCCATTGAACAACCCTTGGATTGTTTATTATTTCTCTTGTAATAATATTTCAGATTTTCCTGACATTTAGACATTTTATTTTTAGTTTCTATTTTGATTCTTTTGTCCTTATCTCTCCCCCCTCTCGGTACAAAATTGTTTAAATTTGACCTTAATTTCCTTCCAAATTCAAAAGGTATATTTTTCGGATTGCAGAATTTTGGTTTCGCATTCTCATTTAATTTTAAATTCACTTTGCTTTTATTAAAACTACCCGTTTTCTCCGAAAAACCCTCCGGGAATTTTCGAATTTTTATTCACTTCACTTCTACCATTCTCAAATACACTGTGAATCCAATATTATTTTTTTTATAAAGTCACGACCTAGAACCGTAGTTGTTCCATTTTTAACCACAAAAAATTCTAACATTTCTCTATAACCGTTATAATCAACTAATAATGAAATACAACCCAATAAATTCAACTTACAGTAAGCGTAACCTATTAAGGTAAAATCCTTTGATTTTAAATCCAAATTTTTGAAATGTTTAACATAATCTATGTCTATTAATATCGAAATTGCCGCTCATGTGTCTAACAATCCGTTAAAAACCACATTGTTCACTAGGATTTTGCACAAAATTTGGGTCACAGTTCACAGCATGTATCACTAACTTCCTCTTACTTTCCTGCATATTCATAAACACAGAACAAATAACTTTTTTACTAAATCCGCGACATATTTTACTTATGTGACCTTTGCCTTTACATTTGAAAAAAATCACATATTGAAATAAAAATAATAATAACAACAACGAAAATAATTTTAATAAAATTGAAAAACTTTACAAATCGTACGTAAAAAAACTGCCAGGCTGCTGGTAAGCAGACCAAGGAAGTCATGAATGCAATTATCTAGACTACATTTTTGCATTAGTTTCGATCTTGAATTCTAAGTAATCGGTGCAACAGGGCAAGCGAAACCGATATGAAACGGACGGGGTTCGGAAATTTCCGTCGTTTGTCGGACGAACGCAGCACTTATGGCGACGTGACGGTGCGGTGGTTGTTCGAACTTCCAACCACTATGGACTATTAGGTTATCTTAAAAAGACTTATATTATTATAAATTTGTTTAATAATATGGGCACGCGTTGACGGCGAAGGGCTCCGCGGCCAGTTTCCAGTAAGAGGTTTCACGTCGAAAGGCTCTCCCGTCCGATGGGTACACTTGGAACACTCAAAATTTATTTTTTTATGATTACAACTTATTTTATTTAAAAAATTGCATTCTAAGTTTTGAAAACCATATTCAAATAAAAATAATAATAAAGATATTGCAAAAAAAAAATTTTTAATTAAAAAAAAAATTAAAACTTTAAAAGATCTTACACAAAAAACTGCCAGGCTGCTGGTCGGCAGACGAAGGGAGTCATAAATGAGATGATTTAGACTACAGGTTTTCGTTAGTTTCGATCTTGTATTCGATGTATGCAGCAGGGCAAGCAAAACCGATTTGAAACTGACGGGGTTCGGAAATTTCCGCCGTTTTTTGGACGAACGCAGCTCTTACGGCGACGGCGTGTTGGTTGTTCGAACTTCTAACTACTATGGACTATTAGGCAATCTTAAAAGGACTATTATTAATATAAATTTGTACAAAAATATTAACACGCGACAGCGGTGAGGGGCACCGCGGCAGGTTTCGTAAGTGGTTTGGCGTTTTTTGGCTCGCCTGACGGGAGGGGTACACTGGGAACTCTTAAATTATTTTTTTTTTAATATTTTTCGCTTATTTTTTTTTAAATATGGCATTCAAAGTTTTTGAAAATATAGTGAAATAAAAATAATAATAAAGATAAACGAAAAATTAAAAAAAAAAAAACTTTAAAAAATCGTAAACAAAATTTTGCCAGGTTGCTGGTCGGCAGACCACGAAATTCTTATATGGAATGATCTGGAATATAGTTATCCATTGGTTTCATTCGTGTAGTCGATGACGTAAAATCGACCAATTTTTTCCCCACTTTGACGTCGGCTGCCTCCGAACTTGCCAGGCTGCCGGTTGGCAGACCTGCTTTTTTCTCATTTTCTAATCGACCTTTATCATATGAGACCATTCCTGTTCGTGTAGTCGATGACGTAATTTTGACCAAAAAATCGCTGACTATTTCCATGATTGCGCGGCTCCTGCCAAGGTTTTCTAAATGCCCATTATCACTTAAAAGTAGTTTCATCCGTGTAGTCGATGACGTAGGGTTTACCTATCTCGCCTCCCGGTCTCAAAGGAGTTGACCAACTTTGTGGTTGTAAGGCTGCTTTACTTTTGCTTAGTGCACAGCATTCTCCAGAGTGGATCTTGGCTGTATCCTAATAGTCGAGAAAACACATTTTTTTAACGATACCTCTACATCATAGAGTTCGGTTTTTACCCATAGCTATTTATCTAGGAAATTCCGGGTATCTGCGGGCTTAGTTATAGGAAGGATGTCGCATAACTGCTGATAGTTTATAAATTCTGGTCGGTTTATTATCAATACCAGATATTCTGGCTAAAATAGGATTCTATGTAGCGAATAATTTGCTGGCCGTTAACAAGGGCGTCGGATTCTTCCCAGGTACAAAACTAACTTACCACTGATGTGAGGTGATGTGATGCCCCTCTCAAGACTCACTAGGTTAATTAAATGCCTCGCAGGAAATATTCTAATATTTTCCACATGTCGTATAACGAATTTAAGCGTGAAGAATTATTTAACAGGGTGCACCTTCGTGTGATCTGTAAATGTTGACCCACATGTTAATGTATTTATTATTCCAATTTTTTTTTTTTAATTTTTTTTTTTCGTTTTTGAAATGTAGGTACTGGTTTTTATACTATTTTTGCCAAATAAATAAACAAATAAAAATACAAACATAACATTATAAAAATATAAACATTTTTTATCTTCATTTTACAACTCTACTGCGCTTTCACCCTAAACAAGCATACCCAATACAAAATATGGTGTTACGTGCACAATAAAATCTTTTTTCTTTACTGACGAAAAGTTTTCACAACAAATCATACCTTTTTTAAATTATGTGACTAACAAACTTGAAACACTTTCAGCAAATCATTATAATTATGACATTAAATCTAATCAATCAAATTATCAATTTAACACATGGATAGTACAATCGCATTATTTATATTAAATTACCTCACTGATTTGCTTATGCATTATCACCAAAATGATGATTAAGGATAATTACCGTGAATTTTGTATTCTGATCTTATTATTATTATATTATCTATAATAAGATCAGAATACAAAATGATTACAATTATTATTATATTATATAGGATGATATTATATTGGATCAGTTCAATTAAATATAATATATTTTATTTTTTATTTTATTTTACATATGAGTATTATGTACCTACCTAGATTCCCCAGAACAGATAAAATACTAGAGTTTCTTATTTACATTCTAATATATATTTAAGAATAACTGTAAAAAACTCATCTTAAGCAACCACCACCCTTTGAACTTCCTTTTTTATTTTTTTTATGCATATTTTTATTATTATACCTCAACTTAACCGATCTCTCCCATTCTATTCCCTATTTCCCTCCATATTCCCACCTAAATATCTTGTTTCTTGTAATGTTACTTACGCCTTACGCACGTCTCAACACAGGTATAGGTATACCCTAGTGAGACAGGCATCGAACAATATAATGTACCTTTACATACTTTATATAGATCAATAAATAATAAAAAAATAAAAAAAATTATTATCATCTCTCACATCACTTCACTT
Organism: Limnephilus rhombicus; assembly: GCA_929108145.2. NCBI lineage: Eukaryota > Metazoa > Arthropoda > Insecta > Trichoptera > Limnephilidae > Limnephilus > Limnephilus rhombicus. The sequence continues at coordinate 53,417,157 of OV815282.1, read as the reverse complement.
ATAAAGTCCCTTGAGGTGATTTTGCACAAAAACGGCGCTATATAGATCATCCAAATATTATTATTATTATTATTAAAGAGTACCCACGTGGAAACCTGTAAATGGTACAATTATTATTGTGATTCAAATACTTATGATATGGTCTCCCAAACTAAACAAAAAAAAAAAACATTAAACATTTTTTTCAATTTCAGGCCGAGACTGGATGGATCCGTGTTTATAGAAAAAATATTGGTTATAATAGTTATAGCTACATACATTCAAAAGTACAAAAAATATTGTTCTGTGGTGTGTGGAAGGGACACGGGATGTAGACTTGCGCATGCGGACGCGCTGTTAGGGTAGATTATTTGTGGCGATTGCCAATATCCGACAATAACCAAAGTGCAGTTTGGGCGGAGTTAATGAAAGTTATGCATTTGGCAGATAAAAAGAAAAACTGACGTTGCGTGTGTTGTCTGTGATGTGGAAAACGTTTCATACTTATAATGGTTCATGGCCCGTCTTCTTTGATTCATTTATCTATGGTTTTAAATTTATAAAATACTAAGTATAATTTTTCCAGGGTTATGAATGCAGGAGACAAGGGTCTTTATTACAACTTAGCATTCTGTATGCCAGCTTCCTGTAAGGCTAGCTTCATAGACGCAACTCTAAAGACTGCATTGGCAGCTTCTAATATATCTCTAACAGTTGATATTGAAGGAGAATATTGCTATGTCGACGAGCCTGGACCGTGGGATGCTGGAGAAATAGCTGCGGTGTGAGTAATTTTTTTCTAATTCCTTGTTTTTTGCTGAACATTTTATTTTATTTATTTATCCGTATAAGGTATTTTTACATTACATTATTCGATTCCTGTCTCACTAGGGTATACCTGTGTTGAGGCAGGCGTAATTATCTACAAAGATGAGGATTTTAGGTTATTTTGAAAAGAAATACCTATTACCGATGCAGACGATTTTTAAAGCAACTTTCCACAGAAAATTATTAAAAACTCTCTATGATTTTAAGAGTGGCGCCAAGAAATTTTTGTATCAAATGACATCACATAGTTGTTATTGTAGTCCGCGATGGCGTCCTAGTCAAGATATTTTAATTATTTGCATGAACAACGACATCAATTTTTGAAAAAATTGCCTGAATCGTCTTACATTAGGACTATTTAAAATAAAATTTAAGCAATTTTTCTCCTCACTGGATACCCTAGTCCCAGTCTAGTAATACATACGATAGAATTGTACACATTTTATTACAATTTAATATCGTCCTTGACGGTATTTTTGCATACTTTTCAGCTTTCTATGATTGTGTTGCGACTGCTTACTTTTTGCGCTTCCTGTGGTAGTGATGGGACTAACATGATCTTACATTAATTTATCATTGTTCTGTTGGGAAGTCTTTTCTCATCACACCAGAGAGTAATTAAATATATATTGCAATATGGTATTATTGGCTGGGGAGGAACATATGACAATATTTGGTTGATAATTAAGGTAATCTTGAGAAAACCGTCTAAATTTCCTACTGAAATTCTTTTTTCAATATTCAATGTGCCTACAATAGTCAAAATCTATAAAAAATATTCAATACTTCAAATTTACAAAGAAATACAGTTAAATACTCATAACATCCAATTCAATACATCAGCAAGATACCAGAAAACTATTAAAATCCCTAAATTTAATACTTAGCACATTCAAAATTCCTATCTTTATCTGGGCATAATCTATTATAACAACCTCCCATTAAAATTAAAAACCATCGAAAATATGCAGGAATTTAAGCCCAAATTAAAAAATTACCTTAAGTTTCTATAAAAGTTCCAAATATGTTTACTTTGTATCTTAAAGTCTGCTATTTTATAAATCATTCATTCCTTCTTTTTAATAATAATAAGAATAATTTTTATTTTAGTAATTTGTACATTTAAGTTTACAAATTTCTAATTGATAATAATATTTCATATTCACTATATTTTTTCAAGTTTTATGTAGCTCCTACAATACATCTTGAAAACACATTTTTCCACAGAATTACATTTTTCCAAAGAAAAAAAATACTGAAAAACTACTGCAAGATTTTTCCAATTATGTAAATAACCAATTGAATAATAAATTACATGTAATTGTTTTATTTATTGATAACTCTAAAGCTTTTGACACAATTAACTCAAAAAAACTGCTTAAAACTCTAGAAAAAATTGGAATAAGAGGAAATGTGTTAAATTTATTTAAAGATTATCTTAGAGATAGAAAAATATGTATCAAAATAAATAATACTTTTAGTAAAACAAAAAATGTATCTGCAGGAGTTCCACAAGGTTCCATATAAGGACCTACACTATATATAATTTATGTAACCATAATGAAAAAACTTTTCTCTTTTGTGAAACATTTTGTATTCGCAGATGATACGGCATTGGTCATATCACATAAAGATCTAAAAATTGCAATTGAACTCATGCAAATTGACTTTAATCAACTCTTTAAATGGTCACATGATGCAGGACTATTAATAAATGCTAAAAAAACCAAAGTAATGCATATAAGATCACCTAATGCCAAATTTCAATTTAATCCTAATATTATATCTCATAATTTTAATTGCATTCATAAAAATATTCCAACTAATTGTAAATGTGAAAGCTTAGAATTAGTTTTGGAATACGTGTATCTTGGTGTTACTGTAGATTGTTTTTTTAAATGGGACAAACATATAAAAAAAACCTGTAAAAGACTCAGATCGATTGCTGGCAGAATGTACACATTAAATTTTTTCCTGTCACTAGCAGAATCTATTATAAGATATGGATTAACAATATGGGGAAATACTTCTATAACCAATCTGAAACAAGTGCAAGTTGTACAAAACGCAATTGTAAAATTATTGGTCGTCCATAATATTTTCAAACAGAGACAAAATAAACCGTTGCTGTTTCAGAGTGCCAAAATTTTACCTGTTAAGGCAATACTTTGGCACAGAATTATAATTCAACATATATTTACCCCGCAGCATAAAGAGAAATTAGAACATAAATACAGCACTAGATTCACGCGTAACGACGGGTTCATAGTTCCGAAATTTAACAATAAGTACGGACAGAGAACGTGTGAATATATCATACCGAAGATATTTAATTTATTACCTGACACTATAAAGCAATGTAATTCTATGAATAAGGTTAAATATATGGTGAAAAATTGGCTATCGAAAAAAAAAGATTTATATTGATTTTGATATGTATGAAAAAATGTTGTATCTGTAGATATAAGATGTAAATTTTAAATTTTAAAAATGTATAAATATGTAACTAAAATATAAGCACCTGTTGACAAGCCGATTCAATTGTCTTAGCAGGACTTGTTTGTTGATTATATTATGTATTATCTATTATTTCAATAAAAAAAAAAATAAAAAAAAATAAAAAATAAAAAAACTTTCCAATTGGTGTGGACTTTAAAGTTTCTGGTAGTGTGTTATACAACTTCATTCCCTTGTACAGTAGACTGTTCTGCGTATTCGCTTTGTCCTTTTTTTGTAGCCTAATTTCCTTGCACGTCCTTGTGTTATATCTGTGAATGTCTTTATTGTATAAAATTTTATTTGAGAAGTATTTTGGTAACGTGTTGTTCAATATTTTGTGGATAAATACCATCGTGTTCAAGGTCAGCATCTGTTTCACGGTCAACCAATTTAGTTCCTTTAACATTTTAATAATTTTTGAAAATCTGTTTCGTCGAAGAATTATTCTCATTGCCCTGTTTTGGAGAATTTGTAACTTATTTTGTTCTCTTTCGTTACATAGGAAAAGTATACTTGAGCAATAGTTGAAGTGTGGAGCAATAATTGAATTGTTTATGGTGATTGCAGTTTTTCTAGAAATTTTTGGCCGAATTCTTCCAAAAAAAGATATCTTTTTGCCAATTTTCTTTTGGGTGTATTCAGCATGTCTATTGAAGTTTAGTTTGGAATCTAATATAACTTTTTCGTTCATTTCTTAGTTTCTATATCTCTGAGTCTACTATTGTACAAATCTTCGTTCTTTCTTAAGTATCCTTTACTTACTTATTACAATAATTTTTAATTAAATGAAGACAATATAAGCGAAACTCAATCGAAAATCTGGAAACAGAAAAATCAGAAAAAAGATATTGACACCTCTGGGACTTGAACCCAGGACCTCTTGCTTTCCGGGCAAACGCGCTAACCACTGCGCCACAGTGCCGATATCAAATTCGGTCATTTTTAACTGTATCATACTTCGACTAAGAACCACCCACATTATCTTCATTTTCTTAACGCATATATTATTGGCAACTATCTTTATGTACGATTGCAAGATTCAAACCCGAACTAAATGCTCTCTAGATAGTGTCTGGATAAATCTTTATCCATTTTATTTTCATATGCGACATCTATTGACTTTTCTGCAAGTCTAGGATGAATATTTTATTTTTATTTTAACTTTATGAGTAAAACCTCAAATTGTAATATTTAATTAAATGAAGACAATGTAAGCGAAACTTAACCGAAAATCTAGAAACAGAAAAATCAGAAAAAGATATTGACACCTCTGGGACTTAAACCCAGGACCTCTTGCTTTCCGGGCAATCGCGCTAACCACTGCGCCACGGTGCCGATATCAAATTCGGTCATTTTTAACTGTATCATACTTCGACTAAGAACCACCCACATTATCTTCATTTTCTTAACGCATATATTATTGGCAACTATCTTTATGTATGATTGCAAGATTCAAACCCGATATATATGCGTTAAGAAAATGAAGATAATGTGGGTGGTTCTTAGTCGAAGTATGATACAGTTAAAAATGACCGAATTTGATATCGGCATCGTGGCGCAGTGGTTAGCGCGTTTGCCCGGAAAGCAAGAGGTCCTGGGTTCAAGTCCTAAAGGTGTCAATATCATTTTCTGATTTTTCTGTTTCCAGATTTTCGATTGAGTTTCGTTTATATTGTCTTCATTTAATTAAATATTACAATTTGAGGTTTTACTCATAAAGTTAAAATAAAAATAAAAAAAAAAACAATAATTTGTGTTACTAACTTACATGATTCTTTCATTTTTAATGATTTTTTAATTTATATTATGATTTTTTAAACTCTTCAGGATTTTTATTTTTAAATTTATAAATGATTTTTTAACCTGTATATTATTTACAATAGTCATTATTACTAACTTACACGATATTTTAATTTACTAATTGAGCTAGAACTCCCTCACCAAACACAAGAGCATTGTCTCTTTATGGTGAGGAAAGGCAATTTCTTATTTTTTTGTTAACCTTATTTAACTATGTAACTGATGTAACTGTATATGTATTTTTATTAATTTTTGGGGATCGCTGGCAACGGTTAATATGCACTTTTTTTTTAAAAAACCTTTTGATTCACCTTAATTACATTAAAAGGCAACTATTTGCATTGGGGGAAGTGGAAAATATTTCATTCTAAATTTCATAACGTAAAATTAAAATTAGCTTTCGTCTTGTGAGATTGTACGCCAGAATCACAAACCATGTTACACAAACCTAGCGTAGCCGCTAAACTACTTGAAAACTGGGATGTTTTTCTTGCCTTGATGCGAGTAGGCGTTATAAAGGGGCGCTTTCTTTTGTATCACAAACCATTTTACACAAAAATATTTTCCACTTCCCCCAATGCAAATAGTTGTCTTTTAATGTAATTAAGGTGAATCAAAAGATTTTTTCAAAAAAAAGTGCGTATTAACCGTTGCCAGCGATCCCCAAAATTGACCGTATTTTTAATAAGCATTGCCAATAAAAAAAATAAAAATAAAAATATATATTTTTTTAGAAGAGTGGTCTATTCATCAAAAATTCGAAATTAATCAGCAAAAACACCAATTGTAACATTTTTTTTATATCTTGAAGCTACAATCTCAGTTTGACCTGAATTCAAATGATGGACAGCATTATTGCAAGGCAAACATCGTAATTGTTTTTTACGAATATGTTGCTATTGTTCGCATTGCTGCGGCGGGTATCAAATGATCCCTCTCAAGATCGAGGGATCAAATGCTGCGTTTTGAGGATTGTAAAATTGCGGCTCTTATTTACATATTTTATTATATTTTAATCGCACTTACCCAGACTGCTTCCCTCTTCGTTCAGTGTTCACTGGAAAGGTAGGTATGTTAGTTTGGGAGAGATGGAAGGGAATGGCGATTGGGAATGAACGTGTGATCGCGAAATAATAAGCGAGAATGGATGACGCGTGGCGATGGTACTTGCGAATAGCTGCGAGATTTAAAAGTTCACTTTGCGGTTTGATTACTAAAAACTGTAAAAGCGGTGTGGTTTTAGGACTTCTGTCCTGTGCGGCGAGGTAAATTCAACTGAGGCAGAGGGCACCAAATAGGTAGTTTCGAAAGAACCACATGTAACAATAAAGGCGCGAACACGCATATTTAATATTTTTTATTGTTATGTTTTTATTTACTTGTGATTGTTTATATTACTACCTATAGTATACGTACCTACTACCTTATGAAATATACGTACTGATACAAACTTTAAAAATATCCCAATCTGGGAGTAAATAAATAAATATTTTCTTCTTAAAATTTTGCAAATTCACTTTGTCGCATCATTTTATTAATGAAATAATTAAAAACACTTTGCTTTTACCAAGATAATCTTTATTTAAAAGTTAACATGTTTCAAGAATTGATTGAAATTTTTTTCAATCGTTCTTGAAAAAAAAATCGTTCCTGAAACGTGTTGACTTTTAAATAAAGATTATCGTTGTAAAAACAAAGTGTTTTTAATTATTTCATTATATATTTTCTTATATATTTTTGATTTTTCAGGGCCGTCTTAGTGGTGGTCGTGTGCTTGGTTGTATTAGGCACACTATACGACGTTTGGTACAAAAAGATTAATAAAGGTAAGAAAAGTTCTGGTCAAGTACGGAACCACATTGGTGTTTTTTTGTAAATACCCTTGCTTCATGACACGACATTATGGTTTTTCAGGAGACCCAAAAGAGCAGAACTTCACGTTAACAGCATTCTCCGCATACACCAACTCCCTGAGACTAATCACTCCGAGTAAGGATCCCGGGCCGCTGGCAAGTATCCACGGAATAAGGGTCCTATCCATTTGTTGGATCATACTGGGACATCGTTACAGCGGCAGTGGATCATTTCCCGTAGAGAACACACGCAATTTCTTTGAAGTGAGAATGATATGTAGTTTTAGAAATAACATAAATAAGGTTCTTACAATCAATCGTAATGTTCAAAATGAATATTACTTTGTTTGAAATTCTTTCCTGTATCATTCATCCGATTGCGATGAAACTTTGGTGAGTTGTTGTGTGCACGCCCGCGATGGTGTCTATATATACTGATGAGCTCTGGCGTTATGAAATTTGCATAGTGGCGCGCGAGTTGCTTGCAAAATGTGTGAATTTAATTTATTTTAGCGGCAAGGAAGGGTGGAGTGAAGGAGATAGGAATCCGTAAGGCGGGGAGGGAAACGAAAGAGGGAGTATTCGCGGGACGTGGGAACACTGGAGGGTGGAAGATGAACACGGGAGGAAACGGGGATGCACGTGGGAAACGAGGGCGGGAACGGTAACGCATGGGAAAGGACACAAGGAGAAATAATTTCTTTCTTCATGGCATTGTGCCACGCATGCCGGGTACTATCTAGTTACTTTATTTAAATAAGTCTCTTGCTTGCGGGTTATGGTTTTGGTTTAGAGCCCAACTGTGTGGACAGCATGAGATAATGGTATTTTTTTCGATTATGCGAATATTTTTTGTTTCTTTTTCATATGACAAATAAATCGTTTTAAAGAGCACACGTTTGATTGTATTTGTGCCCACCGATACTATCGAAAGATATTTTTTTTTTCAAACTGGTTTAGAACTAGGACGCAGTTTAACTAGATCGCTGGCTTCGGGAGCCGCTCGATACACTTATGGTCATTTCACAACGGGAAACCAGCTAATTTATGTTGCTGTTGTACTGGCATTGGCTCCTTCCAATCTTGACTGCCGCAGCCTGACTGCTTATTGCGCCTGACTGTCTAGCCTAATAGCAATACAAATAACATAGCTACTCAATATCGCCCATCACCAGAGTCCGGTTGTAAAAAAGATACAATTTTATCAATAAGTACATTATTATTTTATTTTATCAATAAGTATATTTAACTAGTTTGTATGTTTCAGTGGAGGTCATCGTACGCCGGCATGAATATAGTAGCTTCAACTGTCACTGTAGACACTTTCTTCCTGCTCAGTGGACTTCTGCTATCATACATATTTTTCCGTCGTACTGACAACAGTAAGTCGATTCACGCTACTCGGTTTTACTTTCCTCTATTTCTTGACTTAACTGCATAACTTGAACATTCCACTAAGTCACCGAAAAAAAATTTTTGGCGAACACTCTCGCAAGTTAATTGTATTAAGTCTGGTTGTACGGTTATCTTGATTACGCTGAAACTGTAATCTGAAATAACATATTGGTGCCCGGCTTCGAAGGATGTATTTTCCAAAAAAAAAATAATATCAAGGTTTCAAAGTACCCGCACAAAGGATAAAGTAATCCAATTATATTTACCTAAAGGTATGTTTTCCTAACGACATATTTTTTGCGCCGCGGACGACGTAATACGCTGAGCGTTTCATGTCGTCAACTCTTTCCAAGAAACTGAATGGACGAGTTTTCCTAGACAACGAATCACGTCAGTGTGGAACGTATTGCTCCCGGAGAAGTCTCTTGCGTTGTACGCAGCGTTTTTTGCCCCCTCCTCGCCATTGTTTCTTGAATGCTAGTAAGATCCAGAGTTTAATAAAACCATGAAGTGGTATTATTATTGGCCTGATCTTCCTTGTGATCATCCATAAATTCTTTAAGTAACATTGCGACAATCTTTCTCTTCCTGCAGGTAAGCAGTAAGCCGACTGAATGGGAAAACACTTTCACGCCCCGTAATATATTTCACGTTCCTGACGACGTAATAAAGCGAATTCGGTTCCTGCTACTCAAAAAACCTGTCGCCAGGAAACATAGCTTAGAGATAATGCGAGTATCTTGACCACATGTGAGTACAACGGCTATTGGAGCACCTTATCCCATTGATGGCGGTCCAGAGTTTGCGAGGTAATGAGAACCCAGGCTGTCTCTCAGTAGGGTCTTAAACGAGATGGGCGTTTTTGACGTTGGCCGATTGCCATTCATGTTTCCACCTAACTTCTGGGGTGAGAGGTGATCGAACGTTTAGTGGTTACGTGATGTTTTAAAGACAATGAATCTATTTATATTATTATTTTTTTATTATTATTATTTATTGAAACATTTATTATAATTACAATTTTACAACTAAATATTTTTTTTACAGGTTTTTTTTTTTTTTTTACTACCCTTCCATTAAAAGCATTTGCTTGTGTATGGAAGGGGAGTGTACATAAATGCTATTAGTTATTAGTTAGGTATAAGTTAGTACTTAAATAATTAATTGTACATAAGTATATGTGAGCTGCAGTATTTATTTGATAATGCAAAGAATAACTATTTTTCATAATGTATCTCCATCGCTATCTGCGACTCACCCCTATTCTGATAATGGTGATGCTCATGGAAATCGGTATATTCTCTGTATAATCGGTATCGGGGACCATTTTGGAATCAGTTAAATGTCGACCAAGGTTACTGCAGGGAATATTGGTGGAGCTTGCTTCTATATGTGCAAAACTACGTTAATCCAGAAAATGTTGTAAGTAAATACGTCTTCTTCTGATTATATCAAAGGGTGTCTCCCTTAATCCGGAACAACAATACTGCACACGTACCGTCACGTACAACACAAAGCCACAAATTAGGCAGGCGTCTACAACAACAACACTACCCGCCTGACAGTTGCTTTACCTTTGCTCCGCAAATAAATAGAAAAAGTTAAATTAAAATTGAACCATACTTCTTCAAAAGTGGCATAATCACAGCAGTGATTTCCGGTGCATTTAATGAAATAATTTATTTGTGTCGTACACCAACTATGAAAAACATTAAACAAAAATCTAAAACCTAGTTTCCAAAATACTTACTGGAACATACAACAATAATAAGTGACAGTGTTTACTTTCATTATTTGTTCCACAAAATATAACGGTGAACACAAACTTTAGATCTGTTTGTGGTGATTTTTATTTACCCAACATCTAAAGTAATTTTCGAGTTATTAGTTGCAGTAGCCAAGCCAAACATACGCATCCATACATTATAATGGCCACATCAAATCCTCAAACAAGATCCAACCCTTCAGCGGGTGATTCGTCCAGCTCCGTTATGGAGCAACTTATGAAGATCAGCGACCAGCTGGCTGCGCTTTCCTACTTGCCGGCCGCCGTTAAGGAATTACGGGATGAGGTCAGTGAAGTGAAACTCTCAATAGACTTCAGTAGCAAAGTAGTCGAGGATATTAAAAAAAAATTTCAACGTTGGAGAACAATTTTTGTTATTAGTTTTTGGGGTACTATGCCGTGTTACGCTACCTCCTTCTTTAGCCAACGTTTCGGACAGCGTTGCAGTGTCCATCATCAGGGCAGATGTGTAATAGTTAGGTTATTAACTAATAACAACAAAAACTAATAACAAAAATATTTTTGGCCGTGAAAATCTAAAATCGTATCATTGGAGAACAAACTTAAGATGGTCGACCTACTGAAAAATGAAGTGGATTCCCTGAAGGCCTGCATCGCCAACATTCAGGAAGACATGGAGCAGCGCGACCAGTGGGCACGCCGTTCAAATATTGAATTAGTCGGCATTCCAGAAAAGAAGGATGAAAATTTAATAAACATAATAACCAGCCTTGCCAATAAAACTGGTTTCGACCTCGATCCAAAAATGGATATTGATTTTGTCACCCGGGTGGCACCGAAGGAGTCTAAGAAAGGGCAACATAAATCAATAATCATCAAGATGCAAGCGAGGTACCGAAAAGATGATTTCTTGGCCTCAATCCGATCGAAGCGAAACTTAATCAGCAGTGACATCGGTTGCGGCGGTGATTCCCGTGTTTACGCCAATGACCACCTGACGAGCGCTTCTAAACGGCTGCTACACCTGACGAAGGAAGCGGCCAAGCTTAACCACTATCGGTTTGTCTGGGTCCGGAATTATAGAATCCTTATTAGGAAAACAGAAGGCTCGCATATAAGAGCAATCCTCAAAAATGAGGATTTAAACAAAATTGGAGGGTAACTTGGGAAGGGGGAGGGGAACTCGGGAGTGGGGTTTACGGGATGGAGGAAGGGGGGGGGGGGGAGTAGAGTTCGCTATGAAAGAATATTTTTTCTGTTTTTTTTTACTCGAATAAAACAAAAAAAAAAATTCTAAAAAATTCAGAAAAATTCATTTTTGTAGCGCCGTTTTGGAAAAAATACTATAAGTCTATTAAGTACCTACCTGCGCACTATGAAATCATTTTTTTTTTTACTGTAATAAACCTTAGTTATTGTTTCTAAAAAAATGTGACAAATGTACCTATCGATTTGATGTCTGTATCAGACCACTAAATTATAAATTGGGAGGCGGGAATGGGTACCGCCGCGCCTCCCCGGGAACTTTTATTGGATAACCAACACCACTACCGCAGGTCACCCCAAGTGGTTCGCTACGTTTGGTGATATAGTAGGGGTGCCCGGGTTCATGGGGTGAGGTTTATCTAGGTCTTGGAGGCGGATGATCAGGACGACCTAGGCGACGGACCCTGCCCGGGTCTGCCTGCCGCCTGCTAGCCGCCTCTCTACTGCCGATTTCTGTGCGTTTTAATATTTGGCTTGGCGTGTACGATTGTCGTGTTTTTACCAACCCCTTATTACCTACAGTCTGTGTACCTACGACGGCCCGTGTGGTATAAATGTCAAGTCACAATGTGTTTGCTTCTTTTGAAAAATGAAACTTAATTGTTTAGATATATTATGTATTCACTATTAAAAGGACAATAATTTCATATACAGCTGTATTTTTCCTAAATAAACTTTAATCAAAAAGGAATAAATCACATATTACATTACATTTAAAAATACCTGTAGTCCAAGGCTAATTACATTTTTTTATAAAACTGCCCAACATAATAGAGAAATGTGTCGTGTTTGAATTGGGGAGTAGCGCCATTTTGGTTTACAAGATAAGTAAAAAAATGTCGTTATTTAAAGTATCTAAATAATAAACTTAAAGCAGATTAACAATAATAAACCTAAATAACACGATAATTACTACACTACACAAACAAATAATAATAAACTTAAAATAACACAGTTCAAATATAAACCAAAACTGAAAGATAATTTGAAACTTACAATAATAAACTTAAATAACATGATTTTGTAGCAACCACGCATTGTTGCTACGTCACGCTTTGGATTGCACCCGAAACGTATCGATATTTCCAGAGGCGGCGCCTGTGTTCAAATATATGCAAGCGAAATTACTAGAGCGCCCGCTAGCCGTCGAGCATGGACGGTACACGACTGAGCAGTAAGTACCTAGCAGTATAATAGTCGTGGACCTACCTACCTCTCACATATTCCAGAAAAGGTACGAACCATTGTACGCTTGAAATGCACAGTTCCAGCGCTTTCGAGCAACTCGCCGAGTGACGATTTACCACTAATACTCCACTCGTCTGGCCATATAAAAGGCGCCCAGCAACAACGAAAGTATCAGTATTCGTTCAACTTACCGAGCAGTCGCCTCGTCTATCCGCAATCAACCTTGACCCAGTGTGTACTATTTAATATCGTAAAACTGTTACGCTGACCGTGTTTGTGTGCTTACGAATTATAATTATTGTGGGAACTCATTAAAGGTTTATTTTATCACGCAATCTCGTTTTTCTACATTTAACCACCAGCCTACACTCGAGTACCTACAATGTTTTCTAATCTTTAGAATTAGAAGACGAGAAAATAAGATTAATAATATAAATATAGAACAATTATAATATAAACTTATTATTAATAAACTTACCTACTAGTTAGGTTAAAATAGGTTGGTATGTACATAATTGGTTGTAAAATTTGTAAATTGTAATAGTATAAGTGTAAAGAAGTAGATTTCAAATTATAAATTGCAACAATAAATGCGTACTATTATCCATTAAACGACAGAATACAATTTAAAAGCAAGAATACAATTTCAAAGGCTGATAAAGTATTTTTAGATGATATGTTTAAAAATACCGTTCATAATATAATAATGTTTTGATAATGTTTCAGGCAAGCAGTCTGCAACATAACGATAAATTTGTAAATTAAATATAAAGGCACAAATGTAGTAATATATCAAAAAATTGTATTATGAATGAATCTAAATGTAATATTTTTAGATAATGTGTCTTTTTTATAGCACTTACTGATTAGTGTCATCAAATTTTGCGAGGACTTATTTACTTATTTTATTTAATTTTTTTATTGTTTTTTTTTTATTGTTTTTTATTGTTTATAAGAAAAAAAATATTTCAGGGACCCGAAGGTTCGTGACCGCCAGAGGTTTTCCTATTTCCCAACCCACATGAGAGCTTCCCCTTGGCTGATAGGAATATTGGCAGGATACTATCTGCGGGTCTACAACAACAAGAAAATCCAAATGAATAAGGTCATTAAAATATCTAGGGTTTTGGTGTTAGTTTTATTAAACCCAGGAGCCTTTTACTAATGCTTCTTCTTTGTGTGCCGTACCAGGCCCCCGACGTTGGCGAACACTCTTGAGAATGTCTCTCTGTCTTGCGCTGCCCGGAATAGCTTCTCCACACTTCTAATGCCGGTCCACTCACGTATATTACGCAGCCAAGACATTTGTCTCCTACCAGGCCCTCGGCGATCTAATGCTAATACTTATATAATATATAAGTATTGTACACATTATGTATAAACATCTCGCGTATCACGGTGTTTGTGGTCGTGCTCCTCCGATCCGGCCCGACCGATATTTATGATTTTTTTATGTTTATTTGGTAGGTATGAGAATAGGTCGTAAAGTATATTTCATACCTCTAGGTGATTAGGGTGTCCCTATCCAGAAATATTTTTATATTTTTTTGTCAAATTTTTTTTTGCATCAATAAATACCTATAACCCCAAATTTTCACTCGCCTACCTCCACCCTCCCATTTGTTAATCGCGACCCTCCCATTTTTTAGTCACAATTTTAGTATTTTTGTATGAACAAATTTAACAAAGAGAACGAAATTATTTATGCTGTTGAATGAAAGATGGCGCTATGTCCGCCTCATCGAACTTTCAACTACACATAGAAGTAATTTATGTGGCAGAAAAACGTTTGCCGGGTTAGCTAGTTTTTATACATGTTTTCATCTACATATTGAGAATATTGGTAAAATGGTATCTAGATCAACTTGGTTATTTGAATTTGAAGCAATGGTTGGTACAAGAAGGGTGGGGATAGACAATTCGAGGGAGCCAGATGTAAATTTACAGCTCCGTTTGGTTTAGTTAGCATCATGGGGCCGACAGACGCTATAAAAGATAAAATATCATTTGGCTTGTATTTTGGCATATCGCTCGCCTTAAATTCCCAATGGAAATATATATTATGGAGGGCATACGTATGTAATAATTATGTACAAGTGTGTTGGCCCCCTCATGGAGTGGACGAAGGTGGAATGTCTGTCGCTGTCGAGGTATACGCTATATTATCGCCACACAACGTGCATTCCGCACCCATTTCAATATTGCATCGTGTTCTTGGCAGGCAGTCGTTTGTTTCATGGGTAAACAACTTTAGGGAAACTGGTGATGTGAAGAAAAAAAAGGCACGCTCGCGTTGTTTTGCTATTCCCTCAGCGCTTTGCCTGCAAACATGTAGCTGGTGTTCGGTTGAGTGCTCGTTCTCTGAGGCGAATCCTTCATGAAGAACTAAAATTTCATCCCTACAAATTAGCTGTAGTGCAGGAACTTAAGGCGCCTCTTGGCATGTTTTATGAAAACAATTGTTTTCTTTAGCGATCCAAGCGGAGCTACAACTTTACACCCCGCCCTCTCGAATCTCTCTAACCCTATCCTCCTCGTAGCAACTACCACTTCAGGGCGCCAAATTCAAATAAACAAGTTGCTTTGCCCCATCCTGTATATTAGGTTGCCCCGAAAACGCGCACAATACCATATAATTGCATTTGGCCGCTAAAAAATAACTGTAACTCTTGAACGTGCACAGAGGTGCACTTCTTTTATCCAACGTTTCAGGGACAATTGTACAAGCCATATTTGAAAATGTTATCCCTTTTCCATATTTTCAGATAGTTGTGTGCATCCTGTGGATAGCAAGTTTGGCAATCATGTCGGCTGTACTTTATGGTGCGAAACCCTTAACGGAAATATCTCACGTATTCTCTTATCTGGAAGACACCACATACCTGTCCTTCAGCAGGCCTGCCTGGGCCATGGCCGTTCTATGGGTTATCATTGCCTGCGCTTTCGGATATGGAGGTAAGACATTCAAATCCACATCTGTGTACACTTTTACCAAATAATTTTATGGAACTTTGGATAAGTGGTTATAAAACAGAAGGTAGCAAAGTGGGCCTACCTCACAACACATATTAATTTGCTGATTCTTCTGATTAAAATAATGAAATCGAATAGGAGCGACATGAATGTCAAACATTCATTGCAATTTGTAACAAAAAATCATTGAAGAGACATAATTGAACCTATTGAATATGACCTAACTGGAAGACCAAAGACATAATGAGTTTGGTTGGTCTTTTTCCCATATATAGAGTTAACTCTTCTCTCTCATAAACACAGCCATAGCTTTTAATGGGGGTATATCTTTAAATAAAAAGATGTATGTATAATTATGAAAATGAAATGTTACTATATTCTTAATATTATACGTATGAATAATTACTGCTTTATCAATTATGTTCATATTTTTAATAAATAAATTTCTATTTAAAAACTATGCCAAGCCGTAAAAGCTATGATTACCACACCCGCGAACCTGGTCCAATTCTTCATTGCAAAGGCATAAAACATCTGAGAACTTAAAAAACTTTCCAACTCTGATCGAACATACTGATAAATTAATCAATTACTTAAGTGTGTTTACCAACAACAGATTTATTTTTATTAAATGAAAAAACAAACTTTTTAATACGGAACTTTTTATTTGAATTAACAAATGGCAGCAGAATTAACAAAGCTTCATCAGGGCTTATTATATTGACTTATATATGATTTATTTTTGTTCCAGGTCCTGTCAATTGGTTCCTAAGTCTGAGGCTGTGGGAGTTCCTGGCTCGTCTCTCTTACTCAATGTATTTAACACATGGCTTAATTGTAACCTATACTATAACCCGTGGAAAAACAATTCCTTATTTCTCCATCGTCACATGGGTAATCAAAATGTCCATTGTTTCTGTTACACGTTATACACTTGTTGTCCGTTTGTTTTATCGAAATCAAAATGTTCATTGTTTCTGTTATACGTTATACACTATGTTGTCCGTTTGTTTTATCGAAATCAAAAAATAAAAGTTTCACGTTTTATATTCTTATCTGTTTCAGTTACATCTATCTTTTGGAGATCTTTTGGTGACTATCATAGCTTCATATTTCACGGTTTTGGCCTTTGAATCTCCAGTTACAGTATTGGAAAAGGTTATTTTTGGAACTAGTTAGTAATAATACTTGTAATACAGTTACATTTTACTGCGCTTTTAATAATGTTTCTCCCAAAGTTTATTTTACTACCGTTAATAATCCCTGATTAATACTTAACGATAACCTCCATATCCACATCCTCACCCAGAAATCAAACTGCTAAACCATCTGACTAACCGTTAGTAGCTAGTTATTCTATTACTAATAGTAATTATTGATCTGTGCAACATACTGATTGGAAAAACTGCACATTATTAGTTACATTAAAAAAAATAACGTCTTTTATTAATTTTGCATGATAATTCAAAACCACAGTGGTATGCCCGTACCAAAACGTCTCTAAGCTTGCAACCACGTTTTATATTATGCTCTAGCTTCATAATTTTTTTTTTCAGAAAAGAAAAAGCCTGAAAATTTGGTTTCGGACCTTGTTCAAATGAAACGTTCCCAAGAGGAGTCAAACGTTGTTGTGTCTACAGAATAAATAATAATAATTTTTACTGTTTTAAAAATTTGTTGTGGGGTTCCGTTGAATTACAAGAAGGACCTTATTTTCATATTTTTTTTACACTGAATCAATTTCTCTCAATAAAATTTACCCATCTGAAAAAACCCGTAGCAGGTATAACTCAGTATGGCCTTACCTAATAAGTTAAAAACATTAAAATAAAATTAAATACAAGGATATCGATGAAGAAAACGCATCGAGTTAAGAAATTGCTAATGGAAAACACATTTCGTCAAGGATCTAATCTCTAATCCAACAATAAACAGATCGAGCACTTGATGGAAAACAACCGGTTCTTAAAACTTTTAAGTAAGTTTGAATGATTTGTTCAAAGCACTTTCTCACTGTGACAAAGCATTAAAATTCTTCTTTTATTTGATACTGAAAACAAAGTGAAACCAAAGTTTTTGTAGACGTTCATTATTGCCCAAAAATCTTTAGATAAATATTTAACATGAATTTATTTATCCACCCTTCACTGCGTAGTGTAGTATATCCATTGACCTATACTTGATCGAAGAGTATATCTGATATAATTAACTTTTTTTTCTTGTTAATTCTGACATTTGTGGGTTGGTTTTAGTAAAACAGAAAGGTTTTTTATATTATCTCTTAAATATTGGCCCGAAGAATTTCAATAGGTAAATCTTCCAATGTCAATATGAAAATTTCATTTAAATGTTCGAGATTATGCTTATTGTTGCTTATGTTTAGCGGGCGTTATAATATTTAATATTACGCGTTTATCTAGAAATGTGCTTTTTCATGGGCATGTTGGACCGTAATGACATCATAAAGAATAAGGCAGGTTTGTTAGTTTTGAATATAAATGTGCTTTATATTATGTAATTTGACTGTCTAAATTGGACGAAAATTATGTTTTTTTCTCAAAATAAACCTAAGTTATGAAATAATATTTGTTTAATTATTTTTCCCTGATTTTAATATAACAATGCAAAAACGAAGGTTACATTTACATACGTAATGTTTGCACGTCAGTGAGGATATGTTAATCATATTAAAGAAAACCTTAAATACAATTTTATCCTAGTTGGACAGCCAAAGATATTATAAAGATGTAATATGTAATGTTTTCAAAATAAATAAATAAATGTATTTAACAAGTAATACAGAGAAGATTTAAAAGAAAGGAATAATTCAATGATTACAATGGAAACAAAACTGCAGAAGATAATAAACGTAAGAAGTGAAGAGTTAAAAATAGTTGTTATAAATATGATAGGTATAACACAATGCAACAGTATTCGGAGGCGGGTGAGCGGGTATCAGTGAGCGGTTCTTTCACGACCACTCAGGGCTGCTGTAGCCATGCAGGTAATGTTCGCAGAGGAATGTACACGGTCATAATGGTCAGAACGCAGATAATGTAGACAACAGATTAACACTGTAGCGCACTGCACCAAGTGTTAATTCTAGTACCATTGGGTCCAAGCCATCCATGATTGCAATAATCAAATAATACCTACGTGCAGGCTTATTTATCTTATCTATTTTGTACATTCAAACTTGAACCTTATATTTTTTATGAATACCAATGGCATCCACTCTTTGAGGGTGTTTTTGGACATCCATCATTCGAAAATTCCTGTTGAGTTCAGGGGATCAAGTATGGGAGGGATCCCCTGGCAGACTGATCAGTTGTACGGGGTATTATCTATCAGAGGGAACAATTACCGGGGATCAACTGACAGGGGATCAAGTGTCGGGGATCAAGAGTCAGATCACCATCTAAATGGGGATTTCACATTCCCTGTATACTAAAAAACAAAGCTAATTAATGTTAAAATTAAGACAACTTCCGATAATATTCCTTGTCGTATTTATTCAGTTGAAATTAAGTAAAAAACCTTGTTTAATCGATTTTTAGATATCGATAATGATATCGTTTGTGAGATTTTTTCGGTGATATAATGTTTTCATTCCATGGAATTTTAATTTTCAATAAATATTTGGCTTTTAAGCATAGGTACTTGAAATTTCTGCGAATTTTTTTGTGAAAACATAATAATCGTTAAACAAATCATAAATAAACTCTTCAAAACAATACACGTTTTCCTAAACATAAGGAACATATATAAAATAAAACAAATGCAAACAATGTATTTTGCACTTTGTCAATCAATAATAGAATATGTAATAATTGACTGGGGAGGAGCAACAAAATCAGCTGCGATAACTTAGAAATCGCGCAGAAAACGATCTTAAAGGTAATATTTAAAAAAAAAACATATAGGTACTAACTGATACCGACCAAATATTCAACAGTTGTGACGTACTAGATTAACTAGATATACCCCAATTATATGTTAAAACTCTACTAAACTACATTTTCGACCCAAAAAACCAAATTTTAACAATCTCAAAATATCACTAAACAACCAGTAAGACAATCGTACAAAAATTACGTAAGTGAATACAAGATTTGGACAAAGGCACTATAAATATTATGCTATAAAAGCATTCGACAGTCTTACCCTTGAAAATAAAATAGAAGAAAACAAAAATAAGTTCATACTCAAAATTAAAAAATGGATTTAAGAACAAAATAGACAATTACCAATTTACCAAAATCTTATACATACACGTAACACACAAAACTAATTTAAAACACATCATAAAATAATTGATTTTACCTTAATTATAAATTTTAATTTTTAAGCTACCCAGTAGGGTGGAGCGGTCTAGTATGGAGATTTTTTTTCGTAATATAGAATTCGACATACGCGGGATTGGTGCTCCGTTATGTACTTATCTTAAATAAAAAAATATTAAAAATAAATATTTATAATTGGGACATCGCCACCACTTTTAATTTTTCATAAAAATATTGAAAACACAAAAATGTTCTCCCGATTCTTAGAAATGCTTGAATTTAAGTAAAAAAATAATATGTGTTTATTTATTCTCCTATGATATAATTGTAAAGTAACACCGCAGCAACAGTTAAACTATTCCCTCCAGAGCACTCAATCCTCGCACCCCAAACGTGTTTCAAACACAGTGATTTGACCGATGAATTTTCCATCATATCTAGCGGATTGGGCTTCCCTCTAAGCCGAATAGGATCTCCTCTTCTTAAGGAACTCAAGAGAATTATTGTGTTTATTGAGGGTATGTATTAGGCCATCGTCTCTTCGGTGTTCTTTGTTTATCAAAGCACGCGTCGGTAGACTTACAGTTTACGTAGTATTTTTTATTGTGTGCTGCATTGGAATATTTTTCGATAGGCTATTGAAGGTTTTATATTAACTTTCTTTCTTTGAACATTATGGCAATGTGATATCTGAATGAGAATTACTTTTGAATGTTTTGCCTACTTGTGAAGTGAAGATGTATTACGATGTTTTTGTGAATGAAGCATAACGAATAAATATTCAGCATCGTGTTGACCATGTTGCTGCGAAAGCCTTCGCTGTTATGTTCAGAACGTTTGGCAGATATTGTTTCCGCTGTAATACAAGATGTTGGCTCAATTTCACAGAATGATACATGTTATTATAGGAAAGTCTTAGCATGGATAACTAGTTATTTACATAAAAGACCTCAACAAGTAAAATTACTCAATCAAGTCAGCGATTCAAAATATAACGACTTTTCAATACCCCAAGGTACAGTTTTGGGACCACTGTTATATATTATATATGTCAATGATATATTCCATATTTCCAAATATGGAGACATTGTCTCCTATGCTAACGATACAGTCCTACTACTAAAAGCAAACGCATGGTCTGAATTAAATAAAATGGCAAATACAGATATCAATGCACTAAAAATTATGGCTTGATAAAAACCTGTTGACTTTAAATTCTAAAAAATTTACCATTTTTTATTAAAAAACAAGAAACATCTAAAGAAATAAACATAATAATCCACTCTGTGACAAAACAGAAAACCACAAATGCAATATATTATGTACAAACATAGAAAACAAGACCGATATTAAGTACCTGGGCATAATAATAGACCCCACATAGTCCACAAAATGGTCCCCACACATAAATATTCTGAACAACAGAATAAGGAAACTAACTAATTTAGATAGATGGTTAAGAGATATTTTAAACGAAAAATTACTTAGAACCACATACTTCGTTTTCTCTCAATCAATTATACAATACGGCATTATAGGATGGAGCGGTACATATAAAAATCAAACACAAATAATTTACATATCAAAAAACTAATAATAAAAACAATTAAAAAAAACCCTATTCATATTCATCAGAACTGTTATTCAAACAATTAAGGTCAGAAAATTAAGTGCATTATACTTTTATCGTGCAACATTACAAATTTATAAAGATAATATTCAAAATAAAGTTGCACCTTTTAAAAATAACAGAAATCTTAGACAAACATCAATACTTTCTACTCCAAAATGTGAAAAAAAAACAATAGGGCAGTTAAATCATAAATATTTCGAAGTTAATTTTTTTAATTCACTCCCAGAAAAAATCAGAAACATGAACAGTAACATAAAAAAATTAAAAATTCAGCTTTAAAATTATACCGAAAATTTGAACTGAATAAAAAAAAAATTAAACCAAATATAATAACACCTCCCATACACACAAGCCCTGCTTATTTATGGGGGTAAATCAAATACATGTATTATGTAATCAATTATTGTATAAAATTTATTGTAATTTATGAATATTTTTGTGAATAAAAAAGTTAAAAAAAGTTATGTAAAGGAGTAAAATTCGTCGATATAGTTTGTTGCAGTTGGATGCGATGGAACTGCAGTCAATACGGGCTACAAAAGAGTTGTGATTTGGTGTCTTGAATCATTTCTCAAATGTCCTTTACAGTTGATTATCCATCAGTTACGCGTAAACGAGCTTAGTTTACGACTATTTTTTAACTGTATTGAGAAATCCACGACTGGACCGCAAAGGAAAGGAATTATTGGAAAATCCTTAAATAAGTGTGAACATTCCTGTAGTGAAATTTAAAGTCATTAAATGTTCTTTGGCAAGTGTGAGAAATGAACAGGATTTAAGTACAGATCAGCTGCATACATATATGGAAAATGTGTAAAACCATTGACTGATTGATGAGATGGATGATTCCAGATTCCGCAATGAAAACGTGTAAAAAAAACCCTGGTAAAATTATACATTCCTGGTGGCTCACTATAGCGAAGCGGATTCTTCAGTTTTTTTTATTTCTATCCTAAAACCATCAAAAAATTTGTTAACTTAACGACAGTTTACGCGCCTATGTGGTTCAACGTTAAGACCAAACAATATGTATTTCCGGTGCTAGTTATTTGCATGAAACGATAGTGCTTTCACGATATTTTTCCAGTGATTTTAAATATATTATTAACCCAGTAATCCAGCGCAATGGTTTTATGGGTATCACAAAAACATATTGTTAGGCATGCTACCCGACAACCGAAAATGGTGAAGAGAGTTTGCGTTGAGAAGAAAATTGAAAGCTCGGCAAATGAAAATGATAGTAGATGATCATATGGTGTTATGAATTGTGAAAATTTAACCGAGCTACCGCTCATCAAATTTCTAAGGGACGAGATAATTTGACAAGCCATTACCGATCACACGATAATTGACGATGTCATGATGAAGAATTTTCCTTGCTCACTCAAGGCACAGAATGATATATGAAAATTGTTAACAGTAGCCTTAGCTGGTGTCTGTGAGCCCGTGAGACAAGATGGCTTAATAAAAACAAAGTTAGAGTCACTAAACCTTATGCCTCTTTTTGACACCAAAATGCTGTACCGTTCATAGTAACTTTTGCAATTTTCAAGTTTTTTATTGCGGTAAATAATATGTATACATTTTTTCTTTCCACCATTTGTTCTTTTCTACCTATGAATGTATTATCTGTAAAATAAATGGTAAAATACAAATTTCATGTGTGTTTTATATCGCGTTTATGAGCTATAAATACTAAGGTAAAATCGTGAAAATGGTAAAACTTAAGAGGACATAACCAGAGAAAACCAGAAATATGTCATTTTTAATGAGATTTTAGATGTATTGACTCATTTCCACAAAAAAATATAAATTGATTTCGAAATATTGTTCTTTTATCTAGCATTCGCATATTTTAAATTCTGAGGAATAGTGTTTACTTTTAGTATAATAAGTTTATTCCACAGATCGTTGGCAGATTTGTTAAATTTTCAAAAAAGATTTTGTATTATACCACACCCATTTCAAATAATATAATCATGCAGTAAAATAAATCAATACATTATCTAGCAAATGCATGTTTTAGAATTTTAATTTAAGTTTCAATAAAATCATTAAAAAAAATGTGGGTACATGTAAAGTGGAAAATACAAATCAATGCAACAGTAGAAAGATTAAGAAAATTAATGTACATTTTTCTTAGAATACGAAACATTTTAAATTTTAAACTATTAAGAACTATCTATTTCTCACTGATCCAATCTGTATTACAATATGGAATTCTTGGTTGGGGTGGTGCATTCAAAACTTCTCTCATGCCTTTAGAAATCATCCAAAAATTATTAATAAAAATAATTCTAAAAAAACCATATGACTTCCCCACCATAAGATTATTTCAAGACTTTAAAGTCCTTTCACTACACAATATTTATAAAAAAATTACACTTTTACAAATCCACAAAGATTGTTTCAACAATGATAACTCATTATCTATTTCAAACAGCAAAAGACCAAGTATTCTTGGCTCTATAACTATACCGCGTTGTAATACCACTACAGCCCAATATTTTTATAAATATATTGGAGTCAAGTGGTTTAACCAGTTACCCCTTAACTTAAGATTGGAAATTAATTATAAAAAATTCAAAAGTTCTATAAAAACACTAAATCATTAGCATATTACAATAATTCAATTTAATAATACAATAGAATGTCTCTCGACAATTGATTTTGGAAATCCATTTACTTTTATATTCTTTTCTCTTTTCTCTCTTCCTCTTTCTCTTCTTCTTCTTTTTTATACTGTTTTTCTTTTTTTCTATTCTATTTCATATATCTTGTTTTGAATATGTATATGTATTATATATATGTATATACATATGTTCATATATGTATATATATATATAAAAATATATAAAAATATATACTATAATTCTAAAAAAATATGTTAAATAGTTTTTCACACACGCTGCTCCACTTTTTTTACACGAGCATGCTCTAAAAAAGGTGAATCACGTTATATTTAAAAAAAATTGTATCTGAAAAATGTAATGTCATTATTGTATGTACAAAAAAAAAATAAAATTAAATAAAAAAAAAAAAAAAAAAAAAAAATAAAATAAAAATGTGTTTCTTGACGAAAATTGGTCCATTTGTGTATTTATTTGCGAACTTACAAACTAATATATATCAGTTTTTTTTAACATTCTTATTAAACTCAGACATTATTGAAAAATGATAAACACTTATAATCAAAAAATAAATACAAAACGTACATTATTTTAATAGTTTTATCATCACGCCTTTCAGCATTTTTGGATAAAGGTATAAATTAAAGCTAATTTGAATTGAAATAAATTCGATATTGAGTTATAATTTAAAAAAACTGGTACGGAGAATAATGAATCTTTCTCGTTGTAACCGCCCTGCACGATCGTAAGAACAACTTTAGTGAGGCCGACATTGCTGAATCGTATTTGAAATGTAAGATATTATATTATCAAATAAATAATAATAATAATTTAATTTTACGAGTATTGTTGAGTCAAGTTTAATACTTTTTTTGCCCATACAATATACGAAAATCTTGTACATGCATCTACTTCTCTACATATTATAAATTAAAGTTCTGCGCGTCGTCTGCCTGTCTGACTGTCTGTTCGCGATAAACTCGAAAACTACTGTACGGATTTTCATGCGGTTTTCACCAATAGACAGAGCGTTACGTGAGGAAGGTTTAAGTATGTAATTTATTAAGGATTTGTGTAAATTGGTTGAAATATAACGATAATTGTTAGAAGTGTCGGAAAAAGTCAAGCCGCCTGGTAGCTTTCATCGAAAACGCTGCCTAATCCTTTTGGGATATAACAAAACAATGCATGGTGGGATATTCCTCTTGTATAGATCTACAAAAAAGCCTGCGAAGGCATCTATCTATCTTTTACGGATAGCTTACTATACCCATTCTATCTTCTAAAAAAATTGTCACGTACATTGCGGTAATTGAAAAGTTATTTAGACGGATACAGTATTAATCCTTATTAACTTAAATACGTTTGATACTCCAAGCATTTCATGCACATTATTATAATCTTTCACACCATCTCTACGTATTATAAATTAAAATCCTCCGTGGCATCTGTCTGTCTCTTTGCGATAAACTCAAAGACGGTGCGGCGATGGTTATAAAGGTTGGATAACCATCCAGTAGATAACGTTGTGTTTTATTAGCCACAGCAACTCGTGGCCTGGTCAGCTAGTTTTATAATTACTTGTAAGCTAAGTACGTTTCAAAAAGACAGTTCACATTTTAGGAAGAATAATTTTGTATCTTACAGTGATTTTAAATTTTATTATCGAAATGTGATTTATGCATTTAACGCCTATAGCTGAGATATTCTCGATGATATCCTAAATCTATGGGTAACAATCAGGCCGATTCGACTAGATTTTCTTGTAAGTTTTCCGGAAAGTTGAGTACCTCTGGGTTATGGTTATGGGTATGAATGAGACTCGTATTCTTGTAGTTTTCTAGGAATCCACAGTTTATTAGGTTTGTTTGAAGGTCCTGAGAAATTTAAAGTTTCTTAAGGAAAGGAAGGAGAGGAGAGAAGAAGGCGTGCCTCCCCTTCCGCCTCCCCTTCCTCTCCCGCGTCCCCTTCCCAGGGGGGGAGGATCTAGGGGAGAAAAATATTTTTTAGGGAAAAGGGAGGTTTACCACAAAAAAATTATTAATTAAATTAGATTAACCATATCAAACCTTTCTCCTTCATTTCCCTTCCTTCCTCCCCGCTTTTCCTTCCGGGCGCGGGGGGCAGGTTACGAAAAGTTCTAGAAGGCTTGATTAAGCTCTAGAAAGTTCTGGAAGGAGCGAAGGAAGGAGAAGAAGAATTTTTTCCCTTTCCCTCCCCTTTGGTTCCCCTCCCCCCTCCGCATGAATAATGAATGACCTTCTAACTTAAATAACTGCATTTTTATTTTTGTCTTCTTTTACGTGGTTGATTTCTCTATTCGCGTTGATGTAGATTTCTTCAAATTGGGTGGCTTGAAAGTCAACAAACTTCACAATATCTTCGAATTTATGCATTTTGTATATTATTTCATAAAATTTTCGGCGATTGTTTTGGAGAATTGATTTATAAAATTATTAGAACATGTGGGGGAGATCTTTTATTACTTTTAATTGATGGGTATTGTTTTAGGTTGATTGTGCGCATATGTTTTTGCATAAAGCACAAAAGAGTTATTTATATTAATTAAAATGTCATTGCAATTTTTGCACTTTATACATATAAATTAAGGTACAGCAGTCACTTTTTAAAGGATAAAATGTGCACAGATTACGCGCGATTCCTATTTTAAGAAATTTCTATAGTTTTTACTGTTAAATATTTGTTTTTTATAATTACCCACCTGCGTTCCATGGGTCGAAAAATTTTTTTCTTATCGTTTTCAAATCGAACATCGTAATTGAATGTCCTTCATTATTGTTATCTTTCGGTAATTGTCTGGTAGATATTGGATGATATCAAATTTGAAATTTTGTCTTAGCAATTTGTTTGTTTATTAAAATATTCCATATAAATCAGTGCTCATACAAACTTCAAGTAGTCTCAAAATCACAAAATCTTTTCAGCCATGACTTTTATTGAGAATTGGCTGCTCTAGATTAGTTATTCTTAGCATTTTCGTGGTTTTAAAAATGTGACGTATTGGACATTAATTTACGAATAATTGTTCAAAATGGACTACTGAATATAATATCCGAAAGAATCACACCTGACGATAGTGGGATTACCGATAATTGTGTACTGAAGTTCACTCAAAACCAGAGCCTTGAAAAGAAAAACTTACTATTTTATTAATTTAGTTTATTTGCGAAACAAAATCTTCCATGTTTCGGAACTGTTTATTTACAGAAGTATCTTTATTTACCTTTTTAAAGACATCTATTTGAAATAATATATTTTTATTGAATAAACGCCGATGTAAATAAAACTCGTAATTTAGCTTGTTTGGAAGCGCGATTGATTCTGAGCACTGGGTAACCAAATTTATTGTTTAGTTCTTATTTAGTTTTAAAAGATATTTTAAAATAGATGTATTTTAGTAAAAAAAACCTTTGTTTTTTGTGATGTCCGTCTGAGCCAGTTGCGGTGGCCGTCCCAATTCAGATATGTGGACTCACATATGTAAGACGAAGTAATGAGTGGGTAGTACACCAATGAAGAGAGTAACAGTATTCTGTACTGGTATTAATTAGGGAGCTGCCTTAAGCAAAACAGGACGTACTTCTAGCACGCATCGCCTTATATAGATTCTCGCAAGCATGCTATCTCGCTTGCTCTCATACATATTCACACAGACATTACACCCCCACACTTAAACAATTGTTACATTTTTTTAAATTTTTTTTTTTAAATTTTTTTTTTTTTTTATTAGTAAAAGAAGGTACATAAATTACAAATAAATTTTATACAGTAATTAATTACATAGTAGATATATTTGATGTACCCCCATAACTAAGCAAGGCTTGTGTGTATGGGGGGTGTTATTGTATTGCTTTTTTTTATATCATTCAGTTTATTTATATCACATTTAAATTACCATTTAAACGAAGTTTTCAGTATAATTTTTAAGGTGAGTTTTAATATTTTTTATATTGGTATTCATGTTTCTAATTTTTTCTGGTAATGAATTAAAAAATTTTGCTCCGAGATATTTATGACTCAATTGTCCATATAATATGGATCATATATACATATATTTTTTTTACTTACACTTATACAAAACAAATAACTACATATTTCATTTTATATACATTTTTTTCTTCATGTAATTTTATAATATAAACTTTTTTTTTCACTTTGGATAACGTGGGCGTGGTTGAGGTCAGGAACGCAGTCTCCCTTCCCATGGTGGCTGCGATCTGCAAAGAACAGCAGAACTAGTTATGGTCCTGTCCACATCTGAGAGTGGACCAAAGTCCAACAAATTATCAGAATAGTCACTCTCCCCCCACCTAACCTTTCTGTCAGAAAGCTGATCATGGAGCCTTTTCCAAACCTGGCCTGTTGAATGTATCTTAACTATATAGGTTCTACTCCATAATCTTTTGATAATTGTACCCAAAATCCAATTATTCTTTTTATTTCTAAAATCTTTGGTCAAAACTTTTGATCCCAAATCAAAGATTTTTTTAAATTTTCTTCTCCGGTAATACTTGAGTAGCTATCATTTTATTTTTAATTTTATCATCAATTTTTTTGAGTCACTACACTTGTCATTATTCATTTTTGGAACAACCGTATTAAAAATTGATCGAATTTACTACCTAACATCAACACACTAGGTTCAATTCCCGTACATAAAGAAGGTGTATTCCTAATATCAATTAAAAATGACAGTAATTTATCGTCCAGATCCCTTGGAAATCTGTTATTCAATAATATTTTTTTTTTAGTTTTTAACTGATTTGACAGCGTTTTCTGCCAAACCATTCGAAGCCGGGTCACATGTTCAATATTAAATTCACAATTAAATTTCTGAAATGAAGCTGACGTGAAAGCAGTTCCATTATCGATTTTTTTCCGGTATACCAAAGTTAGAAAACATTTTCTTTAATATTTTGATTCCACTAACTGAATCTACCATAGGTACCATTTGAGAATCGACCCACTTTGTGGTAGCGTCTACCACCACAAAACATTTTAATTACCGAACGGACCCAGATGATCTATAAGAATCCGATTCCAAACTAAATTATTCACTGGCCAATTCGCCAATTGCACCTTGGAAGGAGTAGGTAAACATACTGCACACCTAGTACACTGTTTTACCTCTTTCTCAATATCAGCATTTATACCTAACCAGAAAAAACAATTTCTAGCTAAACTTTTCGATTTCACAATACCTAGATGCGAACGGTGAATAAATTTCAAAACTGATTCCTATAATTCCATTGGTACTACCAGCTTACTATCATAAAACAAACATGCATCATGAGCTGATAACTTATCTCTAAATTGCCAAAATTTTAATAAATCAGAATTCAATTTTTTTTTCAGGCCACCCTGTACTCAAATAATTGTCAATTTTTGATAAAACTAAATCCTTCTCCGAACTCCGTTTAAATATTTCCGGATTAATTTCCGTTTCAACAGAAATAGTATTTAACTGCTCTATTTCCAAACTATCGATATCCGAATCGTTAATTAAATCCAAGAAATAACGGTTATTTTCGTATTTCTCGATATTATTATTACTACTTTGCATCGGTAATCTCGACAAGAAATCGGCTTTATTGTCGCCTGACTTAGTGTACTCTATACTATAATTAAACGTTTGCAATATTAATGCGTATCGCTGCAAGTATCGGTACTTGCTTCTTAGTATCAAGTATGTGTACAAGCGGTTTATTGTCGCACGATAGAATGAATTTATTTCCATACAAGTATTGAAAGAATTTTTTAAAACCAAATGTTATTGCACACGCTTCTCTATCAAAAATTAAATATTTCCGTTCGGTTTCCGATAAAGTCCTGCTCGCAAATGCGATTGGGTGCTCTATCCCGTTATCATACTTTTGACAAAGTATTGCTGATATACCGATATTACTGGCATCCGTAATGAGTTTCAAAGGGATACTAGGATTGAAGTGAACTAGAATTCTTTCTGACATCAGTTGTTTTTTTACAAAATTAAAAGCATCACTACATTCTTCCGTCCACAAACATACGGTTCCTTTTTTTAATAAATTATAGAGAGGTGACAGAGTATCCGATATATTCCGTAAAAACATTCTATAATATGAGATTATTTCCAACAAACTTCTCAGTTCTGACACATTCCTCGGAACTGCCAAATTCTTAATTGCTTCAATTTTACTTTCTAGCGGCATTATACCTTCATGAGAGATTTTAAAACCTAAGTATTCAATTTCCGGTACATAAAAATAAAATTTTTGGTCATTTACGGTCAGTCTATGATAATATAATTTCTTAATTACCGCGTCACAAACCGAATTTAATTCCTCTTTCGAATTACCGAATAATAATATATCATCTAAAAACACATGCACATTTTTTAAACCACCGATCCGCGACGATAGAAGCTATAACTTGCATAAAAATCTCCGGGCTTGTTGTTGGCCCAAAAGGCAACACTTTGTATGCAAACAAACCGATGTGAGTTGAAATAACACATAGTTTTTTTGAACTTTCATTCAAAGCAATATAAAAAATGCATTTTTTAAATCGATTTTCGCAAAATGTTTCGCGCCATTTAACGAAGAAATTAGATTTTCTACTCTAGGCAACGGGAATTTCAAAGGTGCCAGCATTGGATTCAAAGTGTTTTTGAAATCTGTACAAATCCTAATCGTACCATCTTTTTTTTAACAATAACAATCGGACTCGCCATTTCACTAATTTCAACTTTCTCAATAATGTCATCTTTCACCATTTTTAATAATTCTATTTCAACTTGTTCACGCAAACAATACGGAATGGGTCTCGGGTTAACCTTTCCCATACCATGCTAAAAATACTCTCGACAAACCGCCTTGTAACACAGCGTTACTCTATGGGATTTGGAAATTATTTCAGGTTTTTTGTAAAAATATTGCGGTGAATATTTTTTATTTGGCTTATGTTAATTTATTGTAAGAAAAAAATATTGATTTTGAAATATTAAAAAAATAATCATTCATAATAAATAATCAAATATTATTTGAAACGCCCAACAAGGCGGGCGGCTGTGACAGTGACCGCCCAGAGTCACGTTAGCCTGCAGAATAGCACCATTGTTTCAGAAAGCCACATGTGGAATGCGCTAGGAACTAGTAAGGGCTGACACCGACCTACTATCATTTTTTAAATACATTTACATAAATACTTTATCGTAAAGAGCTTTTTATGTGTGCTCATCTAAGTTAATACCAGATAAAATGGTTTTAACACTAGTTGCATAGAGAAATAGATTACAATAAAAATACAATACTTAAAGAACACTCGGATTTTAAATTTTTGTCTTACGCAAAAGCAAACCACGATATAAAAATTATAATTATTTTTAAGTGATAAACTTCTTTAGCACCATTCTGATTTGAAACTGGATGAAACGAAAAAGCGACACTAAAAAAAAACAATAAGAAAACCATGAAAAAAATAATGTTATAATTACTATGAAGTGAAAACTTCTTTAGAACTGTTGTGATTTGAAACTAGTTGAAACTAAAAAGCGACACTAAAAAGAAACAATAAGCAAACCATGAAATTTTTTTTTTTATAATTAGTTTGAAGTGAAAACTTCTTTAGCACCGTTGTGATTTGAAACTGGATGAAACGAAAAAGCGACACTAAAAAGAGACAAACACATGCATCTATAGCATTTATAGAGAATGGGTTAGAATAATCGGTCTCCTCTTTATGCTGTGCTTCGTAGCCTTCCGACTCTTGTCTACTTTAATTTTCTGAAGGTTTCGCTTCTACCGGTGTGAACTGTCCACTAGTATTTTTTTTAAATACTCGTATGTTTTAAAATTTACTTTTATGAGTGGAAATAGTTTACATAGCAAATTAAAAACATTTATTTCACAGGAACATAACGACAAAAACCATTTAGGGAAAATGTTATTTTAACATTAATCCGATGTGTTCATCATAACAAAATATAGGTTAAAATGTAGATGTAAAAGATTTCTACAAAAAAGCAAAACAAAGACTTTGTTATTATATTTACCTACATATTATGTAATGCATTCCTCTATGGTAAATCTACAATAAATCGTAAAATGGCGACCACACGTCATCTAGTACTATACGAAACTATAAGAACTTAAGCTGTATCAGTAGTGCAGACATACAGTATTTTTTTACATTAGCTCCACACATGCGGCCCTGAGGAAAATAATTCCCTTTAGGGCCTATGTCATCTTTGGGGAAAGGTCTTCCTGCTGGAGAGGTCAAAAGATCTCCCTCAGCTAGTTGGTAGGCAGACGTACCCGCCGCCAAGATCCGGAACCAAACCTACCCCATGAACCTGGGCACCCCTGCTAAGTCACCAAACGTAACAAACTACTTCAGGTCACTTATGGCAGAAGTGTTGGTTGACCAATAAATGGTTTTCGAGGCGGCGGCATGCCGTTATTATGAAAAATATGCATTTTAGAAGATGATCGAAATAGCAAGTTAAACAAAGACAGTGAGGGTTCTAAAATAGTAAAAATAATAAATAATTTAAAAAAAAAAAATTCTAAAAATCCTAACATTCATTGCAAATTGTACCTACAATTCATTGAAACCTAACCATTTATATTTATTACTACTTCCTTCCATGTAATAATCATTTGTAAAGACGTCACTTTGCTACTGTTTCAATGGAAAGAAAGTCCCTTTTTAAAATAATTATTTTATGGGGATAGTTTTGGTAATAAAATAGGTAGGTAAGATTCTAAATATTGCACCCGACCCTAACAAAAGAGTTTTATGGTGGTGCAGTAATGTTTACAATCGTATTTTGGATGAAGTACTGTCTTCGATTCCGAAACTACATCATGCAGCAGAGAAGATATACCACCAAAACCCTCTATCTCGACAAATACTCCTTGCTTCATTCGCATTCTTAAATCGTCTAATACTTGTCCAGATAAATCTAAATAAATAGATGCTTGACTGCGTTACGGTGCACTCTATCGGAGGACTACCGCTAGGTAAGAGGTACATTCAAACGTGCTCCTTTTAAAATGATTTATCTGTATATTTCTATTATTCTGTCTCTTGGCGTGGTCCGACTGAAAGTGATTCACTTGACCATGCCATGACTTCCTTGGCTATTATTCACTTCGCGTCATATCTTCCTTTTTGAATGCCCTAACTAAATAAGCGTACCTTTTAATCCCATCCATCAAGTACACTTGACGTGACTTTATCACTAAACGGCGCTATAAAAAGGTGGAAATTATTATAATTTTTATCGGCCTTGTATCCCTCCCAGATCTCCACAAATTAACATGGATCTACTTATAATGTAACTATATGGTTTTACAACACATACATATCAGAAATCTCATTTATAGAGCATTTCAACAATTATGCTTCCTTTGCAAGTTTTACTTTTCTATTTGGGAGGCGGGTATGAGTGCCGCCGCCCCAGGAACCATTTATTGGATAACCAACACTTCTGCCAAAGGTCATTCCAAGTAGTTAGCTACGTTTCGTGACTTAGTAGGGGTGCCCGGGTTTGTGGGTAGAGATTTGTCCAGGTTATGGCAGCGGATGCATCTGCCTACCAACTGCGTGGCAAGCCGGATCGGGAGAGAATGGTTGAGGGAGTGCCTTTGACTTCTCCAGCTGTACTCTCTCGGAACATCGCCTTACACCGCAGTGGAAGAGATGGATTCATACGTCCGTCACTCCTGGACACAATGACACCCAGATTCCTACCCACCCTTTATATCCTTTTTTTTCTCAGAACTTCCTAACCTTTCTTTCCTAAAAAGACCCTTCACACATCATCCCCAAGGATGACATAGGCCCTGAGGGGAATTATTTTCCTCAGGGCCTTCTGTGTGGAGCTATTGTAAAAAAGCACTGCTTTGTCATTGTCTTAATCAAGTCTTCCACGAAGAGATTATTTGATAAAATAAAATGAAATTAAATAAACATTTATTACTTTTGAACTAATGTGGCATGACCCTGCAAATAACCCAAAACCCATAAAACTAAACAAAAAATATCCCCCGTCATCTAATTGTCTACAATCCTAACATTTTGTCATTAGTTTTAAGGAAATACGCAGAAAGGGATTAAAAAATAACTCTGGGAAAAAAGGATGAGTTGGTCGGTTGGCTGAACCTTCCGATGTGGTTCCTTATTTTTTTTGTGGCTCTTTTTTTAATGAAAACGGAATGTCAAGCAACCCAAGTTTTTTTGCAGCAAGATAATTAATATTGTTATCTCTGTTTTCAGACATTTCAAATTAATGCACTAGAAAGCGACGACAAACGTATTATGATGTCAACTTTGAGAAGTAAAATAATCTCTACAGATAGGCAAAAGGTTTTAACGTTTTATTTTACATCTCTTTTTGTCATACCTACATAACTAAAAGGAGATAGTAATATTGGACGTAGGTTAATGAGGTTGGAATGAATTAATGTTTTGTCTTCTCTGTTATTCTCATAGAAATTTAAAATTTGTTGTCTCATTTGACATAGAAATGTGTCGACTTTTAGGAAAACATTTTTTATTATTTTATACAGAATCGTCACAATTTTTTTCATATTTTTTACATGTAAAAATATATTTTTTAGGAATACCTTAAGTGTTGATTTAATGATTAAAGGATTTGAGGAGTTATTGATGTTTTAAAGAGCGTTGTAATCTATAATCGCATCGTGGATCCGGGAGTGTTAACGAACTTTGGTTTAAAATCCGACCTAACCTCAATATTAGCTTCGTAGTTTTTCAATCTACCCGGTTTAACTGTAAACACATTAGGACACCTTAATTTTAACATACCGCGAATATTATTACCCATAACACTATTGTTCACTAGATTAATTCCGTTTAATGTAATATCAAAACACTTGAGAAAACTTCTACCTCCAATGCATGAGCTACCATTATCGATTATTATAAATGCGGTCAGCACACATTTATTTTTAAATTCCACGTTACACATCATTTTACCCAATAACTTTAATAAATTATTATCTTACCCGAATTTTTTTTATCGCACACAAGTAATTCCTTTTCACTAAAATATTTATTAAATATTTCGTGCCGAATCGCATTTATACTGGCTCCCGTATCGACCATAACTTTCAAAATAGTATTATCTACCCATAAATTTAAATACATAGGATCATTATTATTACCCTGATTAACGGTATTAATAGTGCTATCGCGCTCCTTACTAGGAGAGCGTGTATATTTACTACGTGATTTATTTTTACAAGTCGAGCTAATGTGACCTACCTTCTTACAAATATTATATTGTCACTTCTTGTGCCAACAATCTTTGTGCAAATGATTATTACTTCCACAAATAAAACATAACATATAATTATTTATGTTATGGGATGACTAACTACGCACTTTACTATCCTTATAACGGCTAACCTGCCTAGATTTATCAAAATTATTACCTGTATTTAAATTCGACTTTGCACTCTCCATACCTAAGACATGTTCCCAAGTGGAAGCTAAATTAACGCATTCTAGAAATGACTTGCTTAAACCTTCCATAAAAAGTTTTTGTTTCGTTTTCTCATTGAACACACCAATAATAAATATGTCTTTCAAACACGATTCTAATCTTGCTTCAAAGTTACATGACAAACTAATATTTTTTATTTGTTCATATGAAGCGGATACTTTGTGATGTGACATTATTAATTTAAAATAAAACAATAACTTTGTAAACACCACTATTATTTTGATACTTTATGCCAACCGGGTTTCGCTACAACCGTAGCTTCATCAGGGCAGTATAATACCAACCAAAACTATTTCCAATACAATGAATGTTTTTATCAACAAAAAGAAGGCTTGGCCATGGGGGCACCGACATCACCCCTCATCGCTGATTTATTCATGGACAATTTAGAAAATAATATTTTTAATAGTAAATCACCATTATTACAAAACTTATTATTATGGAAGAGATATGTTGACGATGTTTTCTGTGTTTGGTTGGGAACCAAGAGACAACTCAACTCCTTCCTGTTGCTAATAAACCCTTCCATAAACAAATTAAATTCACCATAGAAATAGGAACCAATTCTACCTTAAACTTTCTAGATCTTACGTTATCAATAATAAATAATAAAATCGAATTTAAAATTTACCGCAAACCGACGTTCACTGACATAAAGATTCACAATTCCTCTAACCATCCCAACTCCCATAAACATTCAGCGTTTCATTCCATGATACATAGATTAGTTACAGTCCCTTTATCAAATACCAACTTTGCAATAGAACTATCTACGATCAAACAAATCGCAATAAATAACGGTTACAACCCAAATATAGTAGACAACATTCTAAATAAAAAATTTTAAAAATTATCCACTAGTAAATTTTTATACAATAGTCCACCTCATAATAATAATATACCAAGTAATAATAATCAACCTCATCAATGGCGTAGAATCCTGTACATCAATAATTTCTCTCAAAAAAGTGTTAAAAATCTCCCATCAGAAATCAAACCAGCATTTTACACTAATAATAATATAGGCAAACTTTTAATGAACGGTAAGGATAAGGAAGACAGTCTATCACACTCGGGAATTTACTCACTTCAATGCAGCGATTGCGCATTTTTTTATATTGGTAAAACAGCGCGCAACTTAAACACCCGTGTCAAAGAACATCTTCGATGTTTACACAGCTCTGGATTTTCAGAATTTGCAAACCACTTGATTGAAAACGATCATAAATTTGACAAAAACGCTGGCGCCAAACTTATTCATAAAAACGACATCGGTCTAAGGTTGGATAATTTAGAGGCACTTGAACTTAGGAAAGCCATAAACACTAATAGTAAGGTAGTAAATAACCAACTTAATTTAAATAAAAGTCCCATACTAAGATTGTTCCCTATTGATAAAGAACACGTCCGTTCCCTTCCCAATTCTCCATCTATGCCTCCCTCTTCCTCCTCCACTTGACGAGTCCAGCCCAGCCCATTTTTTGTTAAAATATATATTATAACACAAATGTAACCTAATGTTAGTAGAGTATTATACTGCCCTGATGAAGCTACGGTTGTAGCGAAACCCGGTCGGCATAAAGTATAAAAATAAAAGTGGTGTTTACAAAGTTATTGTTTTATTTTAAATTAATATTTTTTATTTAATTAAATGAAGACAATATAAGCGAAACTCAATCGAAAATCTAAAAACAGAAAAATCAGAAAAAGATATTGACACAACTGGGACACGAACCCAGGACCTGGGTTCGTGTCCCAGTTGTGTCAATATCTTTTTCTGATTTTTCTGTTTTTAGATTTTCGATTGAGTTTCGCTTATATTGTCTTCATTTAATTAAATATTACAATTTGAGGTTTTACTCATAAAGTTAAAATAAAAATAATATTTTTTAGTTTCGCGGCGAACTCTTTGATGGATTCATTAACCGATTGTTTTCATTTATAGAATATTTCCCGAGATTCAAATATATTGTGAAAGGGCTTACAATGGGAATCTAGAAATTTATACAAATCCTCAAATGAGGTTTCCGACACTTTTTTTGGAAAACATAAATCACATAGCAATGAAAAGGTATCGTCGGTGAGATTGTTTAAGATGAACACTCTTTTACGTTCAGGTGACAAAATTTTATCATCATATAAAATGAAAGCTTGGTCCAGTCTCTCTTTGAACAGGGACCACAATCCTGCCTTGTGACAGAATGCCCCCAGACTTTTGCAAATCGCATCCATAGGGAATAAGAGCTGAAACAAATGTCGTAATTAAAAACTTATCCTTTAGTCCTTAGCCCTTTTAGACGTAATCAGACAAGATTGGGTCTTTGAAACATTAAATTCAACGAGATTATTTTTACCCCAAGAGAAAACACTCTCGAGGTAACCGTCCATTTTTTGCTTCAAAGCCTTACGAGCTGTTGGAGTTTGTGAGCCCTTTGGGGGCTTGTCAAACAAAAAGCTATCATGAACTGTACTG
Source organism: Limnephilus rhombicus (assembly GCA_929108145.2). Taxonomy (NCBI): domain Eukaryota; kingdom Metazoa; phylum Arthropoda; class Insecta; order Trichoptera; family Limnephilidae; genus Limnephilus; species Limnephilus rhombicus. The sequence goes on along the minus strand of OV815282.1, from coordinate 53,379,080 downwards.
TCATCCGCGTAACAGTGAATTGGTGCACATGACAAAAGGTCGTTGATGTGCAACAAAGTTGTTGTTTTATTTTAAATAAGGAACTCCAGTGAAAAATATTTAGGCTTTAAAAAATAAAACGCTGATTCTGAATATATAAGTTTTATTTAGTAATATCAAACGCAGAGTTTTTAAAAAAAATTTAAAATTCCATTTTTAATCGGGTCGTAAAAATACGCCGTCAAGTTGGCATTAGTGGTAACGTCACTGTTTGACGTGTCGTGACGTCACCGTAAAGTCATTGTATGATATGACACAAGCCATCGTATTCATTTATTTGTTTATTTACATACTGTTTATAGATATTTTGTTGTTGTGTTTATTGAAACATTATTTAGGCCTAAATAATGTTTCAAAAATAAAGGTATATCTTATTAGTTTATTAGTTTATCTCTATTATTGAAAATATTCAAAAACTACTGCACCAAAAAAAATTGTAATGCTACTTCTAGGGAGAATACTTCGAACAACGGAATTCAAAATGGCGGCAGTTGATCAGCTGATTGCCCAATCCTATAGTAATTTTTCAGGAGTGATGACGTCACACGATTCACCATACATACGGTGGTTTTCGGGGGATCTGGAAAAATTATAACTTTGACAATTATGTAAAACTAACTCTAAAATAAAAAAAAATGCAGTTATTTAAGTTAGAAGGTAATTATTCATTAAAAAAAAATTAAGAAATTGGACTGGAATTCTCTGTTATAATGTCACGTCACAAAGTATCTCCTTCATATGAACAAAAAATAACATTTTTTAAATTGCGTATTGATTGAGTGTTTAATTTTGACAGTGTTAGACGCGGTAGGGAGGCTTCGGCCTGGGAAGGCTACAAGGCAACATCAACAGTATGGTGATGTTTGAGGATTGCCTCGGAATAAGCCACTAGATGAAGGATTCCAGGCAGAAGGCATGGCCAGAATTCCACTCCGCACTTCGATACTAGAGATAAAAACATATGTTGACATCCCTCAAGTCTATGACACCCAAAATGAATATCTAGTATCCTTCAACGGAAGCAATCTTCCGAACAGGCCCTCCATTGATATGCTTGGTGTAAGTTTCATACAAGATAAGTACATGAAAGTGACAGTTGTGTTCAAATTTGTCCAACGAATTTCAGTTTTAATGGCTGTTTTAACTAGCATTCAAGTATTTACTCGCGTGAAACGCAGTCTTTACATCCTTCCACACATTGTGAATCAAAATTGTGCCCTGATCCTTGCAATCTAAACGTTAATTCATCGTTTTATAAGTGAAAGGTTACTGAATATTGAAGTTTAAAAATGTCTGTCTTACCCACTAGTGGCACTAGTAGAACAGGCAACAAATCAAGACGCATTGCTGCCATGGATAACCCGTCTGACGTCAATGGCTCAGAGCCAGACTTGAGTAACACACTAATTTCTTTCAAAGATGAAATAAAGCAAGAAATTTTCAAAGTGTTTAGTGAATTAAAAACATTGAATGAACAACTAAGGGAGTGTCATAATATAATTAATGACCTCACACTTAAAAATAAGGAACTTGATACAAATTATAATCTGATTTTATCCAAATTAAACCGCCTGGAGCAAACCTCATTAAAAAACAATGTAGAAATTATTGGCGTTCCTGAAAAAAAGAACGAAAATTTAGTAGATGTCATAAAATTTCTGGGAACCAAGGCAGGTATTGATGTTCTCCCGAATGATATTGACGGTATTTCTCGTACGAGGGTCAAGGAATTACCTAGAGAAAATCCTAAATTTACTCGACCAATTGTGGTGAAGTTCTCAACCAGCCGCTGCAGAGACAACTTTCTAGCTGCTATAAGGAAGAAAGGCGGCATAAACTCTGGCGACCTGAAGCTTCCTGGGGACAACAACGTTTATGTTAATGAACATATGACGGCTTCAACCCGTGCACTTTTCAAGAGAGTGAGAGATTTATGCAAGGATAAGAACTTTAAATTCAGGTGGAAGTTTGGTAAAATCTTTATACGAAAAAATGAATCCAGTCGCATTATTCAAGTGACTTTGGAATCGGACTTGATTAAGGTTTTTTGCTGAAATCTCTTTTAGTTTTATCAATCGTAAAAATTAACTCTATTAATATTACCAATATTTCTCTGTTTAATCCTTTATTTTTTTCTGCTTTACTACAACAACACTCTAATACTTACAATGTTCTACTACATGCCTACAACTCTTTTAAAAATTTAATATTTTATATATTTTATGAAATGAATGAACCAAAATGTTGAATGTTTATTATCAGAATGTAACTGGACTGCAATCCAAAACAAATAGTTTTTATTTTAATGTTACTAATAACAACTTTGGTATTATAATGATAACAGAAACTTGGCTTTTAGATAGCATTGCCAGTGAAGAGCTATTTTACAACCGTTACCTAGTTTTTAGGCGTGACCGCAAAGAACAAAAACGAGGAGGAGGTGTACTAATTGCGTTAAAGAAGCACCTCGTAGCTCACGAACGTAATGATTGGACCACGAATGCAGAAGATATATGGGTGACTGTTTCGATCAAAAATATCATAAAAATTCACTTATGCTGTGTATACATTCCACCAGGAGTCAATCACTCTCATAACATTAATGAATTTATGAATAAATTATGTGAACTTAGAGCACTTCATCATGACGATCATTTTGTGATCTCGGGTGATTTTAATTTACCAATAATTAACTGGTCTCTTAGTAACAGAAACAGTATGCAAATTATGAATGGTTATCAATCTGAAATTATCTCCAAACTATCTGACACCCTTTCATTTACAGATCTATCGCAGTATTGCACCTTTCCGAATAATAATTATAAATTCCTAGACCTTGTTTTTAGTTCGACCCCTGTAAATGTATCAAATACTGACCAGTATCTCATCCCGGAATGTAAACATCATAAAACCATTCTCTTTGACATAAACATAGCTCTTGAAACCCCTATGGTGAACAATGAACGGACAATCAATCTCTTTAGGAAAGCTAATTTTGAAACAATAAATAACATTCTCGGTAGTATTGATTGGGACGCTGAATTCTTAAATTTATCAACTAATAATGCCATTGATCGTTTTTATGTTATATTACATGAAATCATTCGTTTAAACGTCCCATCAAAGGATGTTCATATCAACAACTCTTATCCCTATTGGTTCAGTCCAGCTCTGATAAAACTGACTAAAGAAAAATATAAAGTGTTCAAAACTTGGAAAAAATGGTCCAATCCTTTAGACTACCATGAATTTTGTATCCTTAGAACAAGGCAGAAGAGAATGTCTAGGGAATGTCTCAAACAATTTATAACAAACGCTGAACTTAATATATCCCGTGATCCCAAAAAATTCTGGTCTTATGTTAAAGGAAAAAGAAATAATTCTAGTTTACCTCGTGTAATGAAACTGGGCGACGTTACTGCTGTTAATCCTTTTGCAATATGCAACCTGTTCTCACAGCACTTCGTCTCCACCTTTAATTATAATACTACCTCCGATGTACACTCTACCAACCATCATAATATAAATAATCAAGTTAACATCTCTTCGGTATCAGTTTCAAAAGAAAAAATAGAAAAAATAATCGATACTATTTCTAACTCATTGGGTGCGGGTAGTGATAAAATTCCAGCATTCTTTATCAAAATGTGTAGCAAGGTAATCTCGAAGCCCCTATTATTGCTCTTTCAATCCTCATTGAAAGAAGGCATCTTTCCGGATCGTTAGAAGTGTGCTCTTATCACACCAGTATTTAAGTCTGGGCCTAAAAATGATGTCCAGAACTATCGTCCAATATCTAAGTTACCAATCTTCAGTAAAATTTTTTAAAAAATTGTTCACGAACAACTTTAAAACTGCGTCCAGTCTGTAATACTCGTGAACCAACATGGCTTTATGAAAAAAGATCGGTTGTCTCTAATCTTGTCATATTCATTGAAAATATTACGAAATCAATGGATGATCAAATCCAAGTTGACGTAATCTATACAGATTTCTCGAAAGCGTTTGATAAAATTGATCACAGTCTTCTTTTATCCAAATTACTAGCTTTAGGAATTCACGGAGATTTGTATCGATGGTTAGTCTCTTATCTTAATGGGCGCACTCAAGGAGTAACAATTAATGGCTACATCTCTGAGTTCGTAAATATACCTTCTGGTGTACCCCAAGGATCTCACCTGGGACCGTTACTATTCGCAATTTTCATCAACGACATTATAAAATGCTTTAATTATGCAAATGTTCTACTCTTCGCTGATGATATTAAAATATATCTTCCGATTAACTCTATCATTGACTGCATTAAATTACAAGAAGATCTTTATAGGCTTAATGACTATTGTATAATTAATAAACTCAACATGAACACTTCTAAATGTTATGTGATTACCTTCACTAGAAATAAAATTAAATTTGACCATAACTACCATATAGCCAGCCAATCACACAAAAGGGTTACTCAAATTCGTGATTTAGGTGTTCTACTTGATAGTAAACTTACATTCGAGGCACATATTAATATGATTGTGAAGAAAGCCCTTAGAATGTTAGGATTCTTATTCCGTATTGGAAAAGAATTCAAGAACATCCAAACACTTAAAATATTGTATTTTTCATATGTTCGCAGTCATCTTGAATTCGCTTCTAAAATATGGAATCCTCAATATAATATTTATATTAAACGCATTGAAGCCATCCAAAGAAAATTTGTTCATCATTTAAATTTAATATTGGTTATCATAACATTAACAGCTTGCAGGACTCTTATGGACTTAAATCATTAAAAATTAGAAGAGACTCCGCAGATATAATATATCTTCATAAAATTATCAATGGTTTTATTGATTGTTCACCCCTTTTGGCTGAGATTAATTTTAAAGTCCCCTCCGTTAGAACAAGAGAAAAATCAATTTTTCATCTTCAAAAATGTTCTACTAATCTCAGACAAAATGCTTTTATATTCAGAACATGTAATGTATTTGATAAGAATTGTAATGATATAGACATATTCTCATGTAATTTAAGTACCTTAAAAAAGTATGTTATAGTCAACATTAAATAATTTTTTGACCGTATTGCAAGTTACCATGTTATTGCTTTGAATCCTTTCCAGTCAGTTGCATACTTGTCATTCGACTTACTATTGTATTTACTCAGTTGTAGGTATGTACAATGTACATATTATTATTATTGGTGTTGTGAAGTGAGAACAAATTTCTGACTCCTACTTCATGTTTGAAATTTTGTAAGCCGATTATTACAGTTTATATTGTGTTTTTATATCTTTTTTTTTTTTTGAATAATTTTCAGGGTTATATTTTTGTTAAGTTCTTATGAGTACAGGACCCTTACTTTTTGTTTTACTTTTTAATTATAATTTTAATTATGTGAAAATCTATCATTGGGTATTATGTATATTATAAATTTTATTATTACAAATGTAAAATATCTGTTGATTTTCCAAAATAAATAAAATAAAATAAAATAAAACCCTAAGTGACCAGCTCAGGTATGGGGGCTCCATCGACGCCAGAGTAAAGTTAGCCTCCCAAAAACTGGGCGTACTGTACCGGGCCCGCAGATACTGCAGATAGTACACAACTGCTAACCCTGTACAAATCACAAGTGCGCCCCACGGTTGAATTTGGCAGCCACCTCTGGTCTGGAGCTCCAAAATACCTGAAAAATACCCTCGACTCTGTGCAGAAACGGGCGGTCCGTTTAATATATTCTCCCATCTTAAATAACGGATTGCAATCTTTACAGCACATGCGTCGGGTGGGAATGCTATCCTTGTTCTACCGGTATTACAATGGAAGATGCTCCGAGGAACTTGCATCATTGATTCCTTCGGCACCGGTGCGTAGTCGGGAAACACGCCAAACGCGTGCCCAACATTTGTACACGGTTGACATTTGTCACATGAGAACGGGTCGTTTCTTCCACTCGTTCTTGTGTTCAACAGCTCGGCTGTGGAATGATTTGCCGGCCTCTGTGTCATTTCCCTCAGGGCCTATGTCATCTGGGATGCTGTGTGGAGGGTCTTTTTGAGGAGAGGAAGGAATGAACATTGGTCTTGAAGAGACCCATGTTGTAGGAAGGAGGAAACACAGAGGCCGGCAAATCATTCCACAGCCGAGCTGTTGAACACAAGAACGAGTCGAAGAAACGACCCGTTCTCATGTGACAAATGTCAACCGTGTACAAATGTTGGGCACGTGTTTGTGTTTCCCGACTATGCACCGGTGCCGAAGGGATCAATGATGCTAGTTCCTCGGAGCATCTTCCATTGTAATACCGGTAGAACAAGGATAGCATTCCCACCCGACGCCTGTGCTCTAAAGATTGCAATCCGTCTGTTAAGATGGGAGAATCTATCAAACGGACCGCCCGTTTCTGCACAGAGTCGAGGGTATTTTTCAGGTATTTTGGAGCTCCAGACCAGAAGTGGCTGCCAAATTCAACCGTGGGGTGACTTGTGATTTGTACAAGGTTAGCAGTTGTGTACTATTAAAGTATCTGCGGGCCCTGTACAGTACGCCCAGCTTTTGGGAGGCTAACTACTGTACACCTTAAAAAAATTAACTAAATAAACGAATTCTTTATATTTTTAAACTATCCCCTTCAGGAAGTAGTCCGCCGACGGACGGGCGGCCATCACAGCATATCTCTTGAAGTGCAATCGGAATCCATCGATAACAAATTTAAAAAATTTGGGCGTAAGGTAAAAAATAATGCAACATGTTGTTATGAAGATATTTACGTTGGACGCCAAAATGTTATGAAAAAATTTAGCTTTCACATTGGAAGCTAAAATGTTGGAGAGCAAGAGACAAGGTGTAATTATTACTGGAGAATTTGTATCTCAGGCGTGGACCTTAAGCAGGCGGCTATAAAATACTTTGTATTAGGATAGCTTATTCAAATGAAATAGTATAGTGCTTTGACACAGTTAAATTAATTTATTAATTAAGTACAAATAATAATCAGGGCTAGACTAAATTCTGAATGGGCATATTATGGAGCGTTAGTACCGTTTAATCTTGAGGAATTGATGAATGGGTGAATGCCATATGTAGGCGATCCATGATGCTGCTTGCTGCCTTCGGAGATGTGCGGTCAGCTCCCTCCGCTGCTGACATGTGCTGAACGGCAGGCTGGAGCGACGAACAGGCCTCCAGTCCCGCGGTTTCCCAGCGACGTCCCATTCCAGGGCGGTTGCCAGCCAGCCGACTATGTTGATGACGGCCAAGGTGGGCGATCTTCAGCCGCATCTCTGCGAGCACCTCTGGCTCCATGTATAGTCGAATGGTCTTGTCATGACTGCGTCTGCAGATGCTGGATGTGAGTAAATCCAGAAGAAATAATGTGCTCCCATGGTTCTCCGCTGCTGATCCAGGATTTAAATGATTGTACTGCTGGTCTTCAATAATGGATGCCGCTGGTGGGCGCGGGTTTATCAATCTTCACATGTTGTTAAAATAATGGCGAACTACGACTATTTGATTAGGTAGACCCGCCACAGGGACGGTGGCCAAGGTCACCTGTGGCTGCTCAAAGAATGAAGAGCTCAAGGCCAGTGCTGCCTAGTGAACCCCTCTGTGCAGATCCTCAGTATCACCAACTGAGCAAAGATAAACATTTCAATGCTACCAATATAAAGATATTGAATGTTAACAAACTTCACACCAAAATTAACCATACACAGATAATTCACTTGTTACATTATTTTTTTAAGTAACATTTCTGCCCTTCCCACAAAAAAAAAATATCCATAATTTTTTTTTTTAAACACTCCCTAAAAAAACACAAGCCCACTAGAAATCTAAGCTAAACTCAAAGCAAAAATAAGCATACATAATACATAAAAAAATTTACATAAAAACTATACAATAATAGATGATTATAAACGATAGTAGATGGGTGCCCGCATGTGAAGAAATGGACGATCCAGTGCCATCTGGACGAAATCTCGAGGTTTTCGCGAAGCTAGAGGCGAACGTCTTCAATGGAATTGAAGCACCTAACTCTGTCACAGCAACCCCTGAAAAACACCAAAACAATTCTTTAGGTATTTGCAAAAGAAAAATTTAAAAAACAAAACTCAAAACAGAATCACGTAATTCAAAAAGCAAGATTGTATTTTTACAAAATCATAAATGTATTCTAAATTTGAGAACAAAAAATAAAAGTATGAATTAATCATTTCAATTATTCATTAAATTTATTATAAGACCCGCATCATGTGACCATTTCTGTAAGGAAAAGAAATCGTACTGCATGAGTTTTATTGCAATGGATAATTTTTCATGTGCAATGACTAGGGCTGTATCATCATCATTATGTCTAATTGTCTAACCTTCCTATACTCGCGCGTTGTTCTCTCAGACCGACAAATCAATAATTGTTGTTTTCTCAAAAATTAACAACAGTAGGGCTTTGAGGTTTTGAGTAGCTTCTTAATTTGTTGTTACGCATTGTTTGGTGCGGAGCGCGCATTGGTATTGGGTGGACGTGTATCACTTACTTACCGTTATCGTTTTTTTAGGCAAGTCGCAATTCCTACCCTAAATTCCTAATAATGATTAATTCTTATTTTTACAATATTTTGTTATTCTTGATACTTATATTTATTACGTAGATTTCCGATTTTTTTTTAATTGACACTGGAAAAAGTTTATTTTTGATATTAAAATTAGATTACAAAAAAATTATTTTATTTTTAAGAGGCTGAGTTAACAATCTGTTTTACCAAATAAAGTAAAAGTTTTAATATTTTTAATGTTTTAATTTAATTTTTTTTTACATGAGCTCCACATGTCATCTTTGGGGATGCTGTGTGGAGGGTTTTTTAGGGAAAGGAAGGAGAGGAGGGTTCTAGGAAGGAAATGGGTTTAAGGGGTGGGTAGGAATCTGGGGTTCAGTGTGTCCTGGTCATCAGATCTAAACACACCTCATCCCATGAACCCGGACACCCCTGCTAAATCACCAAACGTAGCGAACCACTTGGGGTGACCTATGGCAGAGGTGTTGGTTATCCAATAAAGGTTCCCGGGGCGGCGGTACCCATTCCCGCCTCCCAAATTGTAATTATACCCCCTTCCATATAATAAATACCAATAAAAAGTATATAATTAAAACAATACAGGCGAGATGAAATCTCAGTCTGAGACACCGTGTTAGATATGTGCCGTTGGGCGCGACTACACGAAGGTTAACAAATGTGAAAAAAAATTCATGAGCGAAACAAATATTATGCATAATGTTGGGACGAGAATGGAATGAAAAGGAAACAAAAGTTTGAAAAATACAGTGATCGGTTACACCAAGTTTATATGTTTATTTTATACTGTACTGTACATGGCCCGCAGATACTTTAATAGTACACAACTGCTAACCTTGTACAAATCACAAGTACGCCCCACGGTTGAATTCGGCAGCCATCTCTGGTCTGGAGCTCCAAAATACCTGAAAAATACCCTCGACTTTGTGCAGAAACGGGCGGTCCGTTTGATAGATTCTCCCATCTTAACAGACGGATTGCAATCTTTAGAGCACAGGCGTCGGGTGGGAATGCTATCCTTGTTCTACCGGTATTACAATGGAAGATGCTCCGAGGAACTAGAATCATTGATCCCTTCGGCACCGGTGCATAGTCGGGAAACACGCCAAACGCGTGCCCAACCTTTGTACACGGTTGACATTTGTCACATGAGAACAGGTCGTTTCTTCGACTCGTTCTTGTGTTCAACAGCTCGGCTGTGGAATGATTTGCCGGCGTCTGTGTTTCCTCCTTCCTACAACATGGGTCTCTTCAAGATCAATGTTCATTCCTTCCTCTCCTCAAAAAGACCCTCCACACAGCATCTCAGATGACATAGGCCCTGAGGGAAATTATTTTCCTCAGGGCCTCCTGTGTGGAGTTAATGTAAAAAAAAAAAATACAAAATACAAAATATAAATTGAATAAGGTTAGAACGAGAGGAAAGGTATATAATCCCAGATTAAGTTGAAATATAGTTGAAAATATACGTAGATGCCTTAGACAAAACAAAAACGTACAGAACCTGCATGAAAAATTGTAAATTTGTATACCTAGGTACCTACTTGTTTGTCGATGAATTAAATTAACACATCATTATCTTCTTACTATTCTCATGACAGTGGGTCATGAACACATTGGACCACAAAATTCAAAGTCATCTTTATGACGTTCCTTTTGGCACTATCTTAACCATGTCTACAACGAGGGTCCACAGGTAACAAAATCCCTAATGATATCAATCAATCAACTCTGTAGTAATTATCGGAAGAGAATGTCTATCGCCCCATTATCTCTTTCGATTATCTCGATGTCGGACGTATAAAAACCGGGTATAAGTTATGACTTACGGATCAAACTTATTAGTGTCTAATTAAATTTCAACCGGTTTCATAATCATCAGTTCTTCCCGCAATGGCTCACATTAAAATTATCCAGGTCCTTGAAATTAGTTTATTAGTATTATTTTTTAATTTTTCGTTATTTTCAAAATGTAAAGCTTACGAATTTTACGACCGTGAATTAGAGGAATTCAACGGAATCGTCCGGAAAGGAGTTTTGAACCAAATATCTGAAAGCCTCGCGCTTGATGACAGTGGGGTGACGGAAGAGTGTTCACAGGATTTGTTGAAGTGGTCGCAAGATTTGGTGTCTTTAAAAACATGGGCCTTAAAAAGTAAGCACAATTTTTTTTTCATTATTTTATAGCATCTGAATTTTGTTTATTGAACTTACCGCAAAATGTTTGTTTGATTTCATTGGTAGGGACATTTAAAATTAATTGAGACCGTAATGTTTTTCGTTTTTTTTTTTTTTACATGAGCTCCACACATGAGCACATACTTTACAGGAGGCCCTGAGGAAAATAATTTCCCTCAGGGCCTATGTCATCTTTGGGGATACTGTGTGGAGGGTTTTTTAAGGAAAGGAAGGAGAGGAGAGTTCTGGGAAGGAAAAGGGTTTAAGGAGTGGGTAGGAATCTGGGGTTCAGTATGTCCTGGTCATCCGCCTCCAAGACCTAGACAAACCTCACCCTATGAACCCGGGCACCCCTGCTAAATCACCAAACGTAGCGAACCACTTGGGGTGACCTATGTATGGCAGAGGTGAGGTGTTTTCGTTCCAGAAATAGTTAAATTTAATATTGGTTAAAAAATAATTTAGTCTAGAAATCTATTAGAGAGGCTAAAATTCCAGGAAAAATTGTGCTTTCGCTTTATTTTGTTCTGATATCATTGAACGAACATGAATACGTTATTACAAAAAGATTAAGGCTATTACTACAAATAGTGATGCAAACTCAAATATCCTTTAGATGTTTATTATTTATTTCTAAAATACATTATGGGACACACTTGAGGATTCAAATATTGTATCAAGTATGTACTATAGATATAAGTAATGAGTGTCTAATATTAACAAAACCTTAAATGGCAAAGGGAATGCTGCAAAGATTAATTTAATTGACGAGTAAAAAAAACACTGAAATACTTGGCGCGATATTTTGTTCGGGCGAAAATTGGTTAAAAATGTTAATTAAACATAAATCGCTTCGTTCATTAAATGCACTTGCTAAGGGTAATTTTATAAAAAAAACTGCAGTATAACGGCGTATCTAAAAAAAATAAACGTAAACAGGTTATTTTGATAGTAGACAAAGGGATTTTATGGACTACCTTATTTCAATTTTGAGTATCATTGAGAATGTACAAGGTACATGTATATGTGGTGATATTGGTGGTCTAAAGCGTTAGGAAGAATTTCTGCTTTTTGGGAACGCATTTTTTCTCATCGAATACAGCAATAACTTTACAAAATAGCGTGACATGTGTCATGTTAAGGCATTCAATATATTCATTATTAATCTTAAGTTAGTCCGCAGGAAAAAAATGAACAGTAAGTAGAAGAAACATTTAACGTAAAATGTCATTACTTTGTCGATTGCATTAACTCTCGACAGGCCAAGATGCCAAATATAACGTCCGTAACCATGTGGGCCGGCCGATGAACCCATGCAATTTTCTGTCTTATGGGCATTTAAACCTTAGAAATCTCTATACCAAATAATTTTTTACAAAATATTTTTTCCTGCGAACAACGATTTTTCCACATTTTTTTAACGGCAGATTATGTATTTATCCTTTGTGCAGGAATACCTAAAATACAAAAAAAAATATTTCATGTATTTAAGTAAATATAAGAATAGTAATTCGGCCCCAGTTGGCTGCGGGAGAGTTAATTCGGCACATTTTTTTTGTAAAGCTTAATTTTATTATTCAAAGACCTTTTTTATAAGATGGAATAGGTACTAGCGTTCCAGAGACATTCTTTATCACGATATAATTGTACAAACTTCAAATTAATCTCGTTACTGAGTTTTGACATTTTTAGAATCCCATCGTGTGTCAGAAAACACACAGCGCGCCGTAATCGTGCACTAGCCGATATTCGCCGATCAGCGCCGCTACCCGCATTTCTACCGATTTCTTACATATCTCCCATAAACATTTGAAGTTTTAGGCTCTTAAAAAAATATATGTTATTTTTGAAGATAATGTCTAGATGCTGCCTATCCTGAAACGCAAATTATATGAATTCCCTCGATAGAAAAAAATCGCAAAGTATGCTCCAAAAATTATTAAAAACAAGTCTGTTTCTATTATCTTATAAATTATATTTGTGAAAAATTCACAATGTTTCTTTAAATGATGCTTAAGAAGCCTCTCATGAGATTTTTGCTCTATTTTAAGCGAGTCGTGTTTTATTAAACATTTTCGCAATTTTCGCATCGATTTTGACGCTTTCAATAATGTTAGCGCTCTTATCTAACATTCGTAATTTCATATCTCTCCATCTTCTCCTTTTTGAGCCCGGTTGCGGGCCCTTAAAACCAAAACAGATTTTCTGCGTTCTCTGCATAAATCATACATACCTATTATATAAATATTTATTAGAATGAAAAATTTTTCCCTGGCGTTTTCTCCGAACAAGATACTGGAACAATTACTCGAATAAGATTAGATGATCAGAATAATTACTTGTACATTTTAACTCTTACATATAAGGAATCCCACTAAAGTAATTTTAACTCTTACATATAAGGAATCCCACTAAAGTACGTTTTCTCCGAACAAGATACTGGAACAATTACTCGAATAAGATTAGATGATCAGAATAATTACTTGTACATTTTAACTCTTACATATAGGGAATCCCACTAAAGTAATTTTATCGGGGAGTGCTCAAAGATTTCTGTTGAGATTTTATCTGAATGTTTTTTTATCGATAACATCAGCAATTAAGGTATTTGTTTCCATGCCAATATATCACGTGTGGGTGATGATGTTAGGTGATGATTCCACGCCAACATATCAAAACATTATTCATCTAATAATATTAAATAGTAAAACCTACAGACAAGCTGATGTGTCACAGCTTTGTGGGACTACCCATATCTTATATTGTATTACATGTTATTATATTCAATTAAATAAATATAAAAATACTTTAAAAAATCTGTGGAACAACAACAAATATACAAAAGATATAACAAAATCGTTTGTCACAAAAATGATAATAAATAATCGGGTTAGATTTTTTGATGTGTCATGATCGCGATACAGATGAATAAATTTTAAAAAGATTTCATATTTCTGAAGTGATTTATTACGATTACCATAATTATTACTATAGGGAATATTTGCTTTATCCACAAATGTTGTATTGGGGCTCTTCAATAATAAATACGTCGTTATCACAATCTGGTTTATTATTGTATTTACGTGTTTCCAATATTTATTTATTTATTTATTAACGCCCTTTTTCGGGGCTTTTATGAATAGTAAGAAATATACAGTATTTATTGTACATAACTACTGAACTGCCTTCGTAACAATATTTTATATTTGTTTAAAGATAAATTGAAGATGTCCACTGACTTGGTATAATTGTTTCCCTCCATTAGTATTCTGGGTAAAGAGGAATACATATGGTAGTTAGTTCCAGAATTACTGCACTGAAATAAATCCTGACTTCTAGTATTACGTAGTGGAATCCGGAAGCTTATCAATTCGAGCAATACCGGACTGTCAACTAAATCATTTAGAATTTTATACAGAAATACCAAGTCAGTGAAAGTTCTTCTGTCTGACAATTTGAGCATATTCATATCATTCAAAATAGTATTGTAGTTCAAAATAATTGCTGGAATACCCATTTTAAAATTAAGAAAACGTAAGAATTTGTTTTGTATTCTTTCAACAGCTTGTACATGTATATTGTAATATGGGTTCCAGACGGGAGAATTGTATTCATGTTGACTTCTAACATATGCAAAATATAACAGTTTTATACACTTAATATTGTTAAAATTTCTAGTTAGCTTAGTTATAAATCCCAACATTTTTAAGGCCTTATTAGAGATTTCTGTTATGTGGTTAACAAATGAAAGATTAGATTGAAAAGTGATGTCGAAGTCTTTAATTTGTGTTAATGTCTCCAGAATATTGTTATCAATGTTGTAATTGAAGATCACTGGATTTATTATTCGAGAAAATCTAACTATATGACATTTTGAGATATTTAAGTAAAGTCTATTTTCATTACACCAAATTAACAATTTGTTGATATTATCTTGAAGAATGTTGCAATGGTAAATATATTGAATTATTCTAAAAATTTTGAGGTCATCAGCAAAAAGTAAGATAAATACATCATGAAATATTTTTGAAAGATCATTTATAAACAAGATAAATAATATTAGGCCAAGGTGTGACCCCTGTGGAACTCCACTTGTTGCATAAATTTTTTCCGACAAAGAGGATTTTATTCTAACAATTTGTTGTCTTCCAGTAAGATAGCTTTCAAACCAGGCTAATATACTGCCACGTAAACCAAGCTTTTCTAATTTCCAAATGAGAATTTTATGGGAAACTGAATCAAAGGCTTTACTAAAATCAGTATAGACAGAGTCTACTTGTTTTTTTTCTTTAAAAGCATTGGTTATAAAATTTTCATAAATAATCAAGTTAGAAAGTGTACTTCTACCTGGCATAAATCCAAACTGGTAAGGTGATATTACAGGTTTTATTTGGGTAAAAAGTTTGTCAAGTATTATGTAGGCTTTCAAATAGTTTTGGTATGGTGGATTGAATGCATATTGGTCTATAATTACAAACATCACTTTTATCGCCCTTTTTGAAAATTGGAGTCAAATAACTAGTTTTCCATATATCGGGAAAAATTCCACTGGATAAAGATAAATTAAAAAGTTTGGTTAATGGATGAATGCGAGAGTTTGCTATGCGTATATATAAGAGCGAAGTCTTTTTGTCGCATTGGGGTTGAGTGGGGATAGGTAGGGAAGTTAGGGTGGTTAATGTCGAGGTCTAGATTGCTAGATAATAATACGTTTTCAAGTAAGAGTATATAGAGGATTAATCTTTTAAATTCTAATCAGCGGGACTTGTTTATTTACCCTAATATCTGAGGAATTTCTCACCAAGTTAGCCTTAGTAAGACACGTGATGTCCAGTTAATAGGTTTCGCACTTAAAATTGAACGTCAGCGTGAGGAATTCTTTTCTCACTTTGATAAATTGGTGCTTTAATTTAACAGTTGTGCGTGGTTATAAATCCATAACTATCTAGAAAATTATAGAGCTGTGTAGAAAATATTTATTCGATTAAAGAAAAACTAATAAATTGATTTTCAACAGGATTGTGAACGTGGGGGAAAATGGAATTTATTTCAACCTGGCTGTCTGTATGCCTTCTTCCTGTAAGCCTAGGGACGTGGAGCAGACCCTGCAGTCAGCATTTGCAACCCTTAATATAACCGTACCCATTGAAGTACCTGAAGACTATTGCAGTGTGGACGAGCCTAAACCGTGGGATGCAGGAGAGATATGCGCAGTGTAAGTTTCAGAAGAGTAGAGGTCACGAACCACAGCAATGAAGAAGAATAAATCACAAAATTAAGATATCCTTCTAAAATGCTTTCGTAAAAATAAAGGATCAGTCCACTTGTATGTCCAATGTCCATGCCAGAACACTAATACAACTTATGAAATTCTACTTATACAACTCTTAGCAAGACATGGTTAGCTACATTATAATACTCAATATTGATTAAACTTATTCATTAAGGTCGGTGCATGTGTGCATGCGCGAAGCATACAATTATTCAAGTCCAACCAATTTTTAATTGTATCAACATTATTTAATCAATAAATAATTATTTAAACAAAAACAAAAAAACACTTTTTATACGTCACATTTGTGTCTGGTACTTATTTGTCTGCGCGTTGTCTTTAAACTATTGTTATTTTGTTACTTTTCCATCCTGACGATGAAACCATCGACTTTGAATCTTGTCAATAATTTTCATTAAATAAGGGGTGAATTGTTTCCATTTCAGAAAAATTGCGCAAGAAAATGGTTCTATAGGAGATTATTGAAGAAGAAATTATTATTTTTTTGAAGAAAACTTCTTCTGAAAGGATTTCATTTTGTGATGGCATTATTTATTAAAAGTTATTTGTTTACTTCTTCAAACATAGCAAAAATACTTTGTGGCATCATTATTAATACAATGAAAATCAAATAACTTCGTTTATAATTATAATTAACAATATCCACATGTTTAAATAGCAATGTTATCTTCATCAGGACAAGATGTTAATTAAAAAAATGACAACAAGTATAGACAAATTAGAACAAAAACAAAATATTAAAATGAAGTGGTGATTAATTGCTTAAAAAATCTCATCAAAATAGTTATATGAAATTAAATATAAAAATTATTTAAGGATTATTATAAAATTACATTTATAAAGTTATTTGTATTTGTAACTCAATGTATTATCTCGGACGAAAGGTGATCACGAAGGAACACTGCACAATTTCGCTTAGCTTTCCCAAAGGAGTTTTGAATTCCATTGTTGTACCTAGATTTTATAATTCAAAATAAGCAAAATGTAAACTAATACCTTGCAACCTTGGTCATATTAAGTGCCATTCTTATCTGTATTTATTTTAAATTAGTTGTTTTACAATTTCGTTTTTATTTTATTTTCAGAGTTGTTTTGGGAGTGATCGTGTGTTTGGTCATTTGTGGCACACTGTACGATGTTTGGTATAGAAAAGTGAAAAAAGGTAAGAGAAGATTACAAAACTTGTGTTTTCCAAAAATGGTTTTAGTCCGGTGTTATTTATTTCTTCAATCATTTTTCAATATTTCCAGGAGATCTCAAGTCACAGGTTTATTTGCTGACAGCATTTTCTGCTTACACCAACTCCATGAGACTGACTACTCTCAGTAAGGATCCCGGCCCACTGGCGTGTATCCATGGAATAAGGGTTCTATCTATTTGCTGGATTATTCTGGGACATCGCTATAGTCTTGCTGTTATGTTTCCCATGGAGAACCTTCGTGATGTGATTTCAGTAAGATTTTTTTGCTACGTGTTTTAGTAAATTTGTTGTTTACCGTGTTAGTAAATCTTACCTGGTTTAAGCTATTCTAAAGTTTTCATTGGCCGAATAAACATTTCGACAAATATTTGTACATTGGAAGAAACCTCTTCAAGGTATCCAGTTTATACTGTAATTTAATATCTTGCGGTGAAAAAAGAAGAGATGAATTATTTAGGTTCGGTTGCATAATATTAGGAAATATCATTTTGTATCAGTTTCATGGATGTATAAAATTGATATAATAATTTTTTTTAAAGAAAGACAAACAATCTCGGATTACGAATAATCCGACAATTTTGGAAAATCTCCTGTTACCACCACATTAAGCGGAAAATATTACTTGTGTCGTGATGGAGGACAAAGCCAGTCGAAAAATCGAATACGCTTGGGTGTGATCCCGCACTCACTGCGATGCTTAGTCTTGGCGTGGCAGCCGTTCGCGATGGTGCTTCTACTCGACGCACCCGCCAAATTTGAATTACGCTCTTGTAATTCATTTTGTTATTTTAGGTACAAATTTGTAATTAGCAAATGTGACGTATTTGTAGCAATTGAATAGCAAGACAGTGTAATAAACTTTAACGATAACCTGGATTCACTGGTAAACAGGTTACACCTGTGTCGATCCCTCAACAGGAAACTCAATTGTTCCCTTAACCGTTCGTTTTACCAAAGTTCAGTCCTGTCAGAGTTTCACTTGAAAGAAAGCAACTTGCTCTCTATCGCTAAAACTTGACCGTTATCGATCACCAAAACTGTGACATCCGTTACAGGGATCACATCTGTAAGCCTGTGTGGCGGTTAAAACTAACTAATAAAATAAATAATAAGATTTAATTAAATGAAGACAATATAAGCGAAACTCAATCGAAAATCTGAAAACAGAAAAATCAGAAAAAGATATTGACACATCTGGGACTCGAACCCAGGACCTCTCGCTTACCGGGCGAACGCGCTAACCACTGCGCCACCGTGTCGATATCCAATTCGGTCACTTTTAACTGTATCAACTTCGACTAAGAACCACCCACACTATCTTCATTTTTCTTAACGCATATACTATTGGCTGCTATCTTTATGTATGATTGCAAGATTCAAACCCGAACTAAATGCTCTCTAGATAGTGTCTGAATAAATCTTTATCCATTTTATTTAATATGCGACATCTATTGACTTTTCTGCAAGTCTAGGATGAATATTTTTATTTTTATTTTAACTTTATGAGTAAAACCTCAAATTGTAATATTTAATTAAATGAAGACAATATAAGCGAAACTCAATCGAAAATCTGAAAACAGAAAAATCAGAAAAAGATATTGACACATCTGGGACTCGAACCCAGGACCTCTCGCTTACCTTAATGAAGATAGTGTGGGTGGTTCTTAGTCGAAGTATGATACAGTTAAAAGTGACCGAATTGGATATCGACACGGTGGCGCAGTGGTTAGCGCGTTCGCCCGGTAAGCGAGAGGTCCTGGGTTCGAGTCCCAGATGTGTCAATATCTTTTTCTGATTTTTCTGTTTTCAGATTTTCGATTGAGTTTCGCTTATATTGTCTTCATTTAATTAAATATTACAATTTGAGGTTTTACTCATAAAGTTAAAATAAAAAAAAATAAAAAATAAATAAATAAATAAATAATAAGAGACTAAGCGATGCGGAAATGATAAAGTTTTCGAGGTCAAGACAAATACGCTAGGACTTCTGCGTAACAATTAGATGGTTTGTTTCAATACAACTTATTATTCGATACAAAGTCATTAATTTTAGTCACTAGATTTTTGGCTCCTTTTATCTCTTCCTCAATCATTCATCTTGCATTTTGGTCTATTTACCCATATTTCCTCCAAAAATTATTGAATTATCAAAATAAATGTCATCGCTTTTCTTTTCTCAAAATTTAATTCCTAATTTGATTTTTATGCATTCCCTTTGGCATTGAAACCAAACGATTTATTGAAAAAAATGTTACAGTTACTTTATTTAACCTTCGTATACTCGCGCCCAACGGCATAACACGTATATTCGCGCACGGTGTCTCAGACTGGATTTCATCTCGTCTGTATTATTTTAATTATATACTTTTTAAGCATTATTGGTATTTATTATATTATATAGGGGATATATTAAAACTAACTTTATTTGGTAGAAACAGACTTCTAATACACGAAAGTATCAAGAATAATAACATATTATAAGAATAAGAATAAATAATTATTAGGATTTTAGGGTAATAATTGCTACTTACCTAAAAGACCGGTAACAGTAAATAAGTGTTACGTATCCACTCAGCACCAATGCGCGCGCCGCACTAAACAATGCCTAACAATAAATTAAGAAACTACTAAAAAACTCAAAGTCCCATTTTTTTCAAATTTTTGAGTAAACCACGAGTTATTGTTTTGTCGGTCTGAGAGACCAACGCGCGAGTATAGAGAGGTTAATGGCAGTACTTTCGTATTTTCGTACATATTAAAATAATTGGCTTTTTTCAGTGGATGCAATCCTATGAAGGTATGAGCATCGTAGCTTCCACCATATCTGTTGACACATTCTTCCTTCTAAGTGGATTGCTACTCTCTTACATTTTCTTCCGCCGAACTGACAATAGTAAGTCAAAAAAAACCGTAAAGTTGATTATAAAATAATCTCTTTCTATGGGCAATAAAAATAATTTGTATACTTTTTAGAATCACTTCGAGACATCCCCATGATGTATGTCCATCGCTTCCTGCGACTTACTCCAGTGATGATGATGGCGATGCTGATACAAATAACTGTTTTCGCTAAAGTTGGAAGAGGGCCATTTTGGAAACCTTTAAATTATGGCATTGATGACTGTAGAGAATATTGGTGGAGCATGCTCTTATACGTACAGAACTACGTTAATACTGAACACACGGTAAGAAGAAAATTTATAAAGTAGATATTATTTTTTCTTTTTATAGTAATACCTCACAAGAGTCTCAGTTGCTCCCGTCTGAAGCCAGTGAGACTATAGCATCCCCAATTGGGGTATGTTATGAGACAGAAGGTAGTTGGGAGGGGAAGGAGATAGGGAAGAGGAAGGTGGGGAAGTACCAGGCTATTCAGATCTGATCACCAAACACGGCTAATGCCATTTCAAGCAACGTTTCAATTCTGAATGGTGGTCTTACACCAGGGCGATACTGAGAGTATCTTCCACGCTGGAACGTGCCGCAAATATAGTATACATTATTAATTAATTAATGTATAGTATATTAATTTACACATCGATGAAATTCTGCTTCATTCCATGGCTTCCGATCCATACAGATTTTTCGAATTTGTGCACTCTTTCTACGTGGATAAAAACAATAAATCGATTCTGGCCAGAGGCCATTTTATAATGTCAGATGATAGGATACCAAATACCATGACTAAAGGTGCCATCGTGATAATTTAACAGAAAGTAGGCATAGAAAAGGTGGTCTGACTGTATGGCAGAAAAACGAACCAGGATGAGAAGTGGAAAAGTGATGAAGAATGGATAATGCTAGTTGTCAACGGAGAGCGCTGTAAGAAAAGGTCAAATTTTTCCCTAGAATAAAGCTTTGTGATCAACAATCGGTTCAGATTGGGGTTTTTTGAAGTCATTTTATTATTTATACCAAGATAAAATGATTGATGAATAGACATGTAAGAGTATATTGTTGAAAGTGTTCCGTTCACTCGGTGTTGGCACGAGCCTTACTCTTAGATATTTTTTCGGTGTTTATTTGGATAATGTTTTATATGTTTATTGGAACGTTAATGGTTATTTTTATTTATACTCGTAGTGTTTGGGCCAAACATGGTATCTGGCCGTAGACATGCAGCTGTTTATATTATCTCCACTCCTCCTGTTTCCAATCTTGAAGAACGTTAAGATTGGAATGGCCTGGATTGGTGCGTGGATAGTAGCTGCTCTTGTTACAGTGTTCACAGTATGTTACATTAATGATTGGTACGGAGCCTCATATGCGTAAGTTTAATATTTTTTCAATTAATAATTCTTATTATTACAATATTGCTATAAAACATGCCCGAATATAGAAACTTTACGGAATTTTTTAAAAATTCATCAGTAAATTTGGGTTCCCATAACGTTATTTTTAACAACTACTTTCACTGAGCCATCATTGTTTATAAGGATAACCAAACAGAAATACCGAATCCTATTTCTGTACTCCCGGTATAGTGTTTCTGTCGACAGGTTCACATTTATGATCTATAAACTTATTTATGTACCAACTTAACGCTGACGCGTGAAAAATCTCAGATAGTCTGAATTATCGACAAATCAGTTCCAATTTTGAAAATGGCAATTCAAATCATTTTCTATTAAAAATATAATAGTGTTATGTGAAGGCTCCT
The DNA here is from genome assembly GCA_929108145.2 of Limnephilus rhombicus. Taxonomy (NCBI): domain Eukaryota; kingdom Metazoa; phylum Arthropoda; class Insecta; order Trichoptera; family Limnephilidae; genus Limnephilus; species Limnephilus rhombicus. The sequence continues at coordinate 53,357,146 of OV815282.1, read as the reverse complement.
TCATTATCGCTTTTCTGAATTCAAAACAAATACATCCAATTTTCGAAATTTTGAAAATGATGACTCGTACCTATCCTTAGGAAGGGTTGTTTAAAAAAAATGATGAATTCATCAAATATTTTAAGTTAATTTTCACGTTCTGTGGAGGTTCTATTCATGTTCTGTTATTATATCATTATAGGCCAGTTGCTGCATGAAACTGAAATAATCACAGAATTTGAATAGAACTTACACAGAACGTAAATAATAACTTCAAATATTTTATGAATACATAATTTTTTTTAAACAACCCATCCTAAAAGCAGGAATTCCATTTTAAGATTTTCACGGCCAAAAGCATTTTCGTTATTTGTTTTTGGGGTGTTATGCCGTGTTGCGCTACCTCCTTATTTAGCCAACGTTTCGGACATCGTTGCAGTGTCCATCATCAGGGCAGATCCAGTAGATGTATAATTTTTAGTGGTGAAGTGTGTGCTTATTTACTTCGAAGCGATATCGTGTCGCCAGCTCCACTAAATTTCACCGGTATAAAATAACCGTGATAAGCAGTGGCGTCATTGCCGCGGAACGGAATAAAAAGTTCACTAAATCGTGGTATTAATGCTAGCCAGGGGCAAGTCCGTTTGCAAATTGCCAATTTTTTTTTTGTATACCTTTATATTGACTAAATTCGCTTTAACCATTGTAATTCTAATTCTAAAATTCTTACCATTATGATTTCTAATTTTTAGAATTCGTTAAGAGAAGAGCAACTTCCGTCGGCAATTTGCAAACGTACTGTAGCATAAAAATTTCAACTACCAGTCTGAAAATGTCGGTAATAGGATGAAACCGGTCCCGGTGAAATATAAATTAGTGGAAGAAAGTACAAAAGTGTATTAATTTCAAATTCTAATACAATGGAATTCCACCACGAATTCAGTGAAAAAACTAGACTCATTAATTACTAATACCATGAAAACAATGCTATAATAGTATGTATGTTGAACTGGGTTTCTATACAAACAAAACTACGAGTATTTGTTCCTAACAACTGGAGCGATCACGCGAAATAAATAAATATGCCCCTATTGCTCGAAATTTTCCATGAGGTCATTTTTTAAATTTTTAGACAATATTAAAAAATCCTTCGAATTTCAACATGGAGACATAAAAACTTATTACAGTGGTATATAGCTAATGAATTCACCTGTATTTTATCGTTTATCTCATATTTATAGGATTTATAAAAACAAATCGTAAAGTTTATAATCGCGCGAATCCTGGGTGTTTTTTTACTTGAAACTGCCGTGAGGAATACTTTTTCGAGTCAACATAGAATATTTTAGATGTCTGTATGTTGTTTGTGGTATACTTATTATTAAAAGGTGCATATTTACGGGAAAAATAATTAATTTTATCCACAGCTGTTCAAAAATTCGGCGGGAAAAAAATATTTTAAAAAATATATTTTTAACATTTTTCTAAAATAGTCTACGAAGTCCGGATTTGCGACATCTATGGTCATAATAGATAAAGCATTTCAATAGCTTCGTGTTAAAATAAACGGCAGGCCAGGGAAATGTTTTAAATAATTACAATAAGTGTTTTGCGAATGGTAGGAAAATGTGGTCCATTTTTGTAGCGCTATCAATCGCAGAAAAATAACAGTGGTCCATTTTTCGATAAAAATTGCTCCAGTGGTTGGGTTCAAACAATCAATTTATTACAATTTTTTTCGCGTCTTTATACTAGAGCAATGCACTATGATTATTACCATTATGAATGGTATTAATCCCTAGGGACAAGGGACAAATACCTAGTTTTGATCACACATTATTGTCTTATAGTAAGTGCGTGGCCCAACAGTTGTTATGTAATGTTTTTAGAGATCCGAATGCTGCTACCCGACAATTGCGCTCGTATTTCCCAACGCACATGAGAGCCACCCCTTGGCTGATAGGAATAGTGGCTGGATATTACTTTAGAGTTTACAATCTACGAGAAATCAAAATGAATAAGGTAGCTACTTATTTATTAAACATTGGAGATTTTTCTTTTTTTCACCATCACGAGCATTATTCATACATGTTCGTTTTCGCCAATATACACCAGAACTGGGGCTAGGTGCCAACTATCAAATACGTGTTGTTTCGTTTTAAATACATTTATAATTTGGAAGGCGGTTATGTGTATCGCTGCCCCGGAAATCATTTATTGGAACCAACACCCTTGCACCCCTGTAAAAAAAACCCTAAAAAGACCTTCCACACATCATCCCCAAAGATGACATAGGCTCTGAGGGAATTTTTTCCCTCATGGTCTCCTGTGGGAACTTATGTAAAAAAATACTACAAGAATATTGAATAGTTCCAAAAATTTTTTATGGGAATTGGAAAAGAATAATAAATAAGAGCATTTCGTGCTCCTGCCGGAGCCGGCGACACTACGGTTTTAAATTTTATTGCAATATTTTTACTGAAAACATTTACATTAGTTATAATATTTTTACATTTAAATGCATCACCTCTTTTCCTTGAATCCGTAAGAACCCATGCCGTTTTATCCGGTAAAATCTTGTTTCTCTCCTTTTTTCTGTACGATGCCAATGCTTCCGTCAACCTTTTGAAACCTATCGAGACATCCCATCGCAAAAGGTATTTTCAAAATGGAAATATTTTTTGGTTCCGTCACGGATATAAATACCACGCATTGTCAAATAGTTGTAGTTATCTTCGTGACGTAGGATATTGTGATCTTAACTGCTTAAAATCCAAAATATGCCGGTCTTCTCAAATGCAATAGAATAATATTCTGAATATTGAATGGATTAAAACGGTTTTTGTGATGTTTGTGTTATTTACTATCAATACTATATGTTATGCGGGGGTACTTCTTAAAAATAATAATGTCCTTATACAATCTGATTTATATGAGTTTACGTATAATTATGATACGGATCGCACAACCTGTCTATACTGCCTGCTAATTGAATCTGAAGGCTGGCGAAAGCCCGCTTTTGACAGCCACTGCCTACCCGGGCACCCATGCTGGAATCTGTCGGAAATTGATAGAAGCTCTTTCCCAGTTTCGGAAATTGACAGTTTTTATTGTTTTTTTTTTTTGTAGATTTTCGTTTGTATTTTGTGGATGGCAAGTTTGGCAATGATGTTGGCCATAGTTTTTGGAATGCAACCACTAGCGCAACTAACGCACGAGTTCTCTCACTTCGCAGACACCACGTATCTGGCCTTCAGTAGAACCGCCTGGGCCTTGTCGGTGCTTTGGGTCATCTTTGCTTGTGCTTATGGATATGGGGGTAAGATCTTCAAGACCACATTATATAACTTTATTAACAAGAACTCCTGGTAAACGGATGTCACTTTCTGTTATCATAATAAAATTGTTTAATGAAATCAGTATCGTACATTCCTGAACCTGGACACGAATATAACTTGAACGGGCTGTTTGAAAAGTTGCAATAGTAAAATATGTACTAATATATTCAAATGCATCATGAGTGTCAATCCTTTGAAATAATGAAATAAAATAATGCACATGAAACAAATAAAATTTATTATTATTGTAGAAAGCAATCACTTTGTGGTTTGACGTATTTAATAAAATAAAATACTTTTTTGTTTAAAACCACGAGATTTATTGATTTATGAACCGACCGGTTTCGCTTTATTCAAGCATCTTCAGGGTACAAATTAATACTGTAAATTTGTATAATGAATCTAACGTTTGCAAAAGTAAGTATTCACAGGCACTCTTAACCCGGCGAGCGTAAGCTTCAAATTTGTAACATCGAGCGTAAGGTGAGTATTTTACACCCGAAATTCTTACTTAGATTTTTTTTTTATTCTCGACTTATTACTATTTTTAATTCGATAGTACCTATACTTAATATACCTGTTTTTCTAAGTATTTGTAATTAGAAACTGGGTATAAAAGTGTTAAAATAAGTATTTCAATTATTTTTATTAGAATCAACATATTTTTTACAGAATTCAACTTATGGCACTTAATTGTCCATTTTTATATAAAACTAATATAATCACAAAAAACTAACATCTACTAAGGTTTTAATCACAACAAATACAAATTATAAAAATTATCATTCTTCAACAACCTTAGTGCTTGTGAAAAATAATAACACCTAGCGCCAGGTGGGTATAACATACCCGCCGACGACTTTGAGCCTCACTGACCGGTGGATGACTAAATTCTCGTTTCTTGTCGCTTCTTTACCTCCCCAGGCGCAGCTACTCAGCTACGCGGAGCATAATAGTATTAGGTCCTTACATATGAAATTGGCGTTTTGTATGGGAGGAACATAAAGACGATTTTTTTTAATATAATATATTTATTTAATCAAATTTTGTCCAAATTTAAGTTATCCAAATTTCGAAAAAAATAGTAACCTGTTGGTGCAAGGCCGGAGAGCACGGTGGATGTCTTAGACATTCCAATTGAAGCTCCTCTAATTTGGTAGCCGTCTGCTGTGCAGTGTGTGGTCTAGCGGTCAACGCGCGTTTGTTGATTTGCTTCACTCAATTCGTGAGTTACCAACCTTTCAAGCTTTTTCACCTTCCCAATTTGCTTCAAGTGGATTAAAACAGTTTTATCACTAACACCGCATCCTGCAGCTAACTCGGGCGTGGTTTGCGATGGATCCGCTTCCACAATAGCCTTCAATTCTTCATTATCAACTTTGGTCTCCGGCCGTCCACAGGGCTTGTTCTGTAGGTCGAAATTTCCAGAACGAAAATGTTGGAACCAAAAACGCACTGTGTTTTCTTTTTCGGCACCATCGCCATACACATCATTAATCCTTCGAGCCATTTCTGCAGCACTGGTGCCACGGTGGAACTCGTGGAACTCGTACTCCTAAATAACGCGATATTTCAAGTTTTCCATTTTGTAAACTAAGTGACGCAAAGAAAAAAATACAATTAAGGAAAAAACAAATGAATTATAATTTTTGAAACACAAATACATGAGTAAATAGCTGTATAAATTTGAATTTGGAATTCCTAACCAAAGAGAAGATATTTGACATCAAAGTTGTCAGTACGGCAAAACGCCAATTTCATATGTAAGCACCTAATAGTTTGCTATTACAAATATTCATTGAGTTATCTTAGTCTGGGTGTATCACATCCAACCTTACGCTCGCAAGGTTAATGGGGGTTTGTATTATAAACCCTTAATTATTAAATTAAATATGTCCCAGATTATGGACTAAACTCGAAAAAGATTTAGATCAGTTCACCATGAAAAAGTTAATATTAATTTAAAAATTGTAAACCAAGATGGAGTTAATCTTGAATATAAAGTGAATTCGTCTACGTGTTCCGTTGGTCCGCCATATTTAACTTGATTCTTGGTGGCCGCAAGTCCCGACCACTATCCGATTCTCTTTCTTTCAAACCATTTCATAGATACTTGTTGACCAGCAGCCCAGCTAATCTGTAGTGGTGATGGCTCTTGAGTATCGATTTAGGTAAGCAATCGATAACTTGTAACGGGAATCGAGGTACGATGTTTTAAACCGTTACAAAGTTAGTTCAAATTTAGTTCAGAAAAAATGTGTGAATGGAAAAATGTCAATTAACATTAAAACCACACTGTCCAAAACATTGGCTGAAGGAGAAGAAAGCGCAATATGGCATAATAATCTAAACATTTATCCTAGTAAAGGTACTTCTGGCGTGAAGATCTCAAATCATATCTGAAGTCCTCCTGACAATGTGTAGTCTAAATGGTTTACTCCGTTAAATATCTATAATGGTAGACGTTTGGGAGAAGTACCTTATCAGAAGAGAAGAATCCTAGTTCCACTGTTCAGATTAAGACAAATCCCTGAAAAGCGAAGAATTAAGAGAATACTTTAGAAAACGAATCATATTAGGAATTTAGTATTTTAAAAATGTTTTATTGACTAACAACTACCCTAGAAAGATCTATAGATTTTTCAATACGCGATAAAATACGGAAGATATCTATGTTTCAGTTTCATATTGTTGGATTAACAAAAATATTAATAAATATTTTTAAGTAATTGTATTTATTGCTTTCAGGTCCTGTGAACTGGTTCCTCAGTTTGAGGCTCTGGGAGTTCCTGGCTCGTCTCTCCTACTCCATGTATCTCATACATTACACTCTCATGACATTCTTCATAACGTCTTCTAAAACGATTCCCTACTTTAATCACGTCACATGGGTAATTAAGACATTCAAATACTTTCATAAATAAGAAACTTTTGGTAAAAATACACATACATGATGATTAAAATCGACGGTCTCGAAGAACAAAGTCGGATCTGCTAAAAAATTGAAAATATTTGAATTTGTTGGCTTTTGGTTGATTTAAAAGCCTGTATATTCGGAATTTTTAATAAAATGAAATGAATTGCAAAACATCAAAACAACGTTATATTTCGTGATCTCAAAAACAGTGAAAATGCAAAAAAGAAACTTTAAACAGCTCTACCACGAACTACAAAATCGCACATCCGAAATTGTTCTTCGGGACCGCCGTAATGGTTTATCTAATATCTAATATAAACGTATTGTCCTTTTTAGGTCCATGAAGCGTTTGGAGATCTTTTAGTGACGATTATAGTTTCATATTTCATGGTTTTGGCTTTTGAATCTCCGGTGACAATTTTGGAAAAAGCATTGTTTGGAATCGGTAAGCATAAAACTCCAAGATCAATATTGTCACATGTTATCCATACGAAGGGTTGGAGATTAAATGAAAATCCTAAATAATTACAACACGACCTAATAATGTGCGATATTATTTTTTTCAGAAAAAAAGAAGCATTCTCGGGAAATCTTAGTGGTGAGCCCACAAAAAATGGCTCATTCGGACGATGAACCTAACATTGTGATATCCAGTTAGAATGATATTTTGGTTTTCGTTGTTTCGAAAACGGAGTAAGTCGGTGCTCCCGTGAGTTTCCAACTCAATCCCTCTAACTGAAATTCGCTGGTCTTATCCATCGAAATACCAAACACCTCAAAATAGAAGACAATAACTGTGTACTGTGTTACTAGTGTATTTAAAAACAGTGATTGATATTGACTGATTCGTATTTTAATAATTTGTATTTATTGTTTTAAAATAGGAACTGCTTTAATATTATTTGATTTGTAAATTAAATTGTGTAAATTAAATATATGTACAATATCTCTTAAGTGTCAAATTTGGTAGGAAATTGTGTTTTTTCTTTCATTAAATCACGAAGGAGGACCTGAGGAAAAAAATCCCTCAGGGCCTATGTCATCTGTAAAGAAGTTGTTTGAAGAGGCCTTTTTGAAGAGAGAAAGGAGTGAACATGGGTCTCATGAGACCCACGTTGTAGGGGGAAAGAAACACAGAGGACGGCAAATATTTCCATAGCCGAGCTGTTGAACTCAAGAACGAGTCGTCGACATAACAGTAATTACCTAGGCATGGAAGAAGGCTGATTGGCCGATGATTCTCCGTTAATAATGGATCCTTGCCTGGTTTGGGAATTAAAATGACTACCCCTGAAAATCTAAATATATGTTTACACTCATATAATTGTAATTCAAATTCATATATCTGTAAACCTGATTGCTCTGTACTCACTGTTAAAACCAATGTTAAATACCTTGGGGTAACTATAGACAGTAACATAACGTGGAAGATACAAATCAGCACAACAGTTGAGAGACTAAGAAAATTAGTGTACATTTCATTAGAATTCGATGCATTTTAAATATTAGTATATTAAGAACTATTTACTTTTCCTTAATCCAATCAGTGCTGCAGTATGGAATTGTTGGTTGGGACGGTGCATTCAAAACTTCTCTTTTACCATTGGAAATCATTCAAAAAATTAATTATAAAAATAATTTAAAAAAAGCCTTATGATTACCCCACTATCAAATTATTTCAAGATTTTAAAGTACCTTCACTACATATAATTTATAAAAAAAAATTACAATTCCACAAATACACAAAGATTGCTTCAATAATGAGAGCTTTAATCCTTTTTCAAACAGCATTAGAACAAATATCCTGGGCTCTATGACTGTCCCGCGTTGTAACACCACCACAGCTCAATAATGCTATAAATATATTGGAGTTAAATGGTTTAACCAATTACCAGTTAATTTAAGATTGGAAACAAATTATAAAAAAGTCAAAAAATCAATTAAAGCTCTTTATATATAACTTATTACAATCACTACATCTTATAATATTTTATTTCTAAACACAATTGTAATATCTGATATCCTTTTTCTTTCTTTATTTTTCTCCTTTATTTTTTATCTCCTCTTCATTCTGCTACATTCGCTCTATTATGTTTTATATATATATAAAACTAGAGATGCATATATGATATATACGATTTTTTCTTTGTATACTTTTAATTATCCATTATTTGATCTATATGTATATTAAAAAAATTATATATTATTTAAACTTAAATAAAAATTATTATCTACATTCGTTGTCTCCGCCTTTTTAACACGAGCTTTGCTAAAAAAAAAGGTGTAAGACCACGGAGGAATCTTTGCTAAAAAAAAGAGAAAAGTTTTTTAATTATACTAACATAAATTATATAAAGTGTAGGTTCCAATACGGAACCTTGTGAAACTCCTGCAGATTCTTTTTTGTTTTACTAAAATTTTTATTTATTTTGGTACATATTTTTCTATCTCTAAGATAATCTTTAAATAAATTTAACACATTTCCTCTTATTCCTATTTTTTCTAGAGTTTTCAGAAGTTTTTTAGAGTTAATTGTGTCAGAAACTTTAGAGTTATCGATAAATAAAACAATATCGTGTAATTTATTATTTAATTGATTATTTGTGTATATAATTGTAAAAATTTTGCAGTAGTTTTTTTAGTGTTTTTTTTTTCTTTGGAAGCCGTGTTGATTTGGATCTATGATAGTGAATTTTTCAATATAATTATTTAATTTATGTGATAAAAATTTTTCGAGAATTTTTTCTAATGCTGGTAGAGTACTAATAGGCCAATAATTTCCCAGTTCAATGTGTTTTCCACCTTTAAATATTGGTCTAGTAATGCTACATTTAAATTCTTGTGGAATTTTTGCTTGCTTTATTATCATATTGATTAAATGAGTAATTATTGGCCCAAAAGTTTTTATAAATTCTTTTTAAATCAAACATTCTTATATGAGGGGTATAGAATCAAAGGCAGCATTCTCCAAAAAGCGTTATTTTGAGAAAACCAAAAAAAACGTTTCATTTCGTCTTATTACAAGATTATTAATTGATTTATTAGTAATATTACTAATAATTCGGCAAAAGAGAACTCTAATCAACATATTTTATATAACCCAGATATTACTTATTTTTCATACTTATACTACTTTTTACTGTCTTTTGAAAGAGAAAATGCCACACACTAACTACATACGTTATTTATTTCCTGGATTTTATTCCAGATATTATTTCTTACTCAGATATTATTTATTTTTCCTAACTACATTATTTTGTTTACAGTTTTGTCGCTACAAATTTCGTTCTACAAGTATTGATATGATAATAAAATACTGTTTTAAAACTTTACCCAGAAAACAACAATTAATTTTTGAATTCTAATGGTAATAAACGATCTTCAACATGAAATAGATAGTATCATAGTGCCAAATACTGAAATAATTTTTGAAAACATTAACAAAATTATGCAATTTAATTGGGAATCAAATAGGATTAATATTGTTCATCAAAATATTAGAACGATGGGAAACTTGGATGATTTTCTTATATTTTTGGAAGAAATAAAATCTGTGGCAAAGTTCCATGTACTAATTCTCACTGAATGCAGGTTAAATGATTCATACATAGCCAAACAAATTTCAGGCTATAACGAATACCATACAACATCGCATATTAACCAAAATAGCGGAGTAGTAGTATATATCGACAATACATTAAATTCCTTAGTACAAGAAATAAACATAAATCAGTGTAATTGTTTAAAAATCAACATTAATGAGAATTTAGGTATCCTAGCTATCTACCGATCACCATCGTTCAATGACATCCAAGATTTCCTGGAAAATATTATTGGTGAGTTAAAAAAAACTAAGGATTACGCACAATATGTACTGATCGGGGACATGAATATAAATACTATAGGAGAAGTATTGCATAGGCAGTCCGACGACTACTTATGTGCTATGGCTGAAAGTAATTTTATTTCCATTATTAATTCTCCAACTAGGGTACAAGGTAGCTCAAGCTCATGTTTGGATCATATATATACCAGAAATATAACAAATTCAAATGCATTTGTAATACATAGTACAATCACTGATCATTACACCACTGCAATCAGTATCCCAAACTCAATACCCAAAAAACATAAAATTAATCACAAACAGATTATCAATCATGAGGCTTTATTAAATGATCTTAAAAATAAAAATTGGGAATATGTTTATAAAGAGACTGAAGTTAACAATGCTCTAAACTATTTTATTAATGAAATTAATACATTCATAACAAAACACACAATAATTAAACGCATTCCATATAGTAAAATACATCTCACCCCATGGATTACCAACGGCATTGTTAAATCTATACACAAAATAAATCACCTTCATAAAATAGCTAAACGAGACCCATTGAACGATACTAAACAGCAAAACTATTACCGATACCGTAATATTTGCAAAACCGTTATTCGAAAATGTAAAGAGCGTTATTATAAATTCTTACTTGATAAAGATAATTCCAGCAAAAACATGTGGAATGTTGTCAGAGACATAACTAAAAGTAAAAGAAATACCAGTACATCGGTAACTGAATTAAACACCGGAAATTTGATTATAACTGACAATCAATCAATTGCATGTCATACTAATCAATATTTTGCATCTGTTGGGTCAAATCTAGCAAAAAAAATTTTTATTAGAAACCCAGAAAACGGAAGACTCTTTAGCATCGATAATTGAAACAAAGGAACAATCTTTTTCATTTGATATTAAACCAACTACTGTAGAAGAGGTCTTAAAAATAATCAACAGCCTTAATACTACACATGAAAAGGGTCCAGATAGTCTAAATACACAAATACTAAAAAAAATAAAAAATCAGATTTCTGCTCCGCTATCATATATTTACAACTTAAGTTTTGCATCAGGAATATTTCCTGATCACTTTAAAAAATCAATAATTGTCCCAATTCACAAAAGTGGACCTAAATCTCTTGTAGAAAACTACAGGCCAATATCTCTTTTAAGCGCGATATCCAAAGTCATTGAAAAGCTTTTCAAAACTAGGTTAAACGAATATGTGGAGGAACATAACATTCTAAGTCCAAACCAATACGGCTTTCGGTCGGCTAAGGGAACGGATGATGCCATCGCATGTCTCACGGAAACTATTGCAGGGAATATGAACCGTGGCAAGAAAACTATTGCCCTTTTCCTGGACCTGGCCAAGGCATTTGACACAATATCTCATAAAATTCTTTTACAGAGACTTAGAAATATAGGAATAAAGGGAAAAGCTTTTCAATGGATAGAAAGTTATATATCTAATAGATTTCAACAAACCAAAATTAACGAGGCTATTAGCACTTCACTAAAATACACTTTTGGGGTACCACAAGGAAGTACACTTGGGCCCCTTCTCTTTATTATATACATAAACGAACTTTGTAACCAACACATTGGTGGCAAAATTATCACGTTCGCTGACGATACAGTTATTTTGTTTGAAGGAGATGATTGGATAGAAACACACCACCTTGCGAACACAGCTATAAACAGAGTAAAACAGTGGCTGGACAGTAATTTGCTTACACTAAACATACAAAAAACAAAATATCTCACATTTAGTGCTACCCTTGCAGGGCAACCCAAAACACCTCATCACCTCACAATACATAATATTAAGTGTAGCCTTGGAAATAATAACCATACTTGTAAATGCGAAACCCTTGAATGTGTTAAATCTATTAAATATTCAGGTATAATAGTGGATAACCACCTTAAATGGAAACAACAAATTGAAAACACAGCTAATAAAGTGCGCAAGCTTATTTATATATTTATAGCATTGCGGGAAATTATAAAAACTCAAGACATTAAAAAAATATACTACGGGCTCTGTAACTCCGTCATAACCTACGGTTGCATTGGATGGGGTGGAACAGGATTAACAATATTATACCCGCTACTGAAGGCACAGAAATCCATTCTACGCGTCATTATGAAGAAACCCTTCAGATACTCGAGCGACGCTCTCTTCAAGGAGTTTAATGAGCTTGATGTTCGACAATGTTACATAAAAAAAATAACAATCTGCGTCCACAAAAATATAAGCAAAACGATAACAGTCGATCATAATCATCAAACCAGAAGTAAGAGCAGAAACGACCTTTCCATTCCTACAAGCAATACTGCGGCTTATAAAAAAGTTTTCTCATACCTGGGACCAAAAATATACAACAAAATCCCCTCTCAATTTAAACTGTGTGAATTATCATCCTTCGGTACTAAAATTACAAAATGGTTATTAGACTTAGGTAGGACAGATTCTGAAAAATTATTTAAAAACGTAGTCTGAGTTGATTTCTTCGATTTTGTATTTTGTATTTTCCTAAAAAATATATTTTTTTAATTTTTCTTTCTTACATTTATATATTATATTTTTATTTTATATTTTACATGTGTCTATCTGGATTTTATTGTTTATTACTGCTAATTTGTATTTTCCTAAAAAAATAATTTTTTTTTATTTTTCTTTCTTACATTTATATTTTTATTTTATTTTATATTTTACATGTACCTACCTGGTTTTTATTGTTTATTACTGATGTACACCTAGAATAACACAACTTATATCTGATATTGTACCTAATATCTAAGTAACTCCCCCAATATGTACCATTATTGTTAATTATTATTGAATCCATTAATGTGAAATTATGTACACGCAACCTGCCAATTTGACTATCCTAAAACGGAAAACCTTCCTAGTTGGACAGTCAAAGCTTCCTTTTATATTGTTATATCTTGTATGTAATAAATGTAATAATAAAAATAAATAAATAAATTTCAACAATTCTCAAGCATTTGTAAGTTAATATTTTTATTCAGAAAGGGAAACTGCTTATACATATATTATAATTTCCAAAGTAGAATTTGTTTATTGTATTGATTGATTAGTTATAACGGGTTTAATTTTAGAGATTGCTGCATTTGATACTCACCTAAGGAGAATGCTGCTTTTGTTTCTCACACGTGTAGAGATATTTGTCTTTGATACTGACAAATAAATATGACGTTACCAATAATGGACCGACCAAATCACAGGGAAGTTCGTGATTATTATTATATTATTATGACTTTAATTTTAGTATAATAAAAATAAAAATACGTTTTGTAATGTACTCATACAGTATAGAATTTGGGAGGCGGGTATGGGTACCGCCACCCCGGGAACCATTTATTGAATAAACAATACCTCTGCCATAGATATGATTTTAGATTTTCACGACCAAAAGTATTTTCATTATTTGTTATTGGGGTGTTATGCCATGTTGCGCTACCTCCTTCTTTAGCCAAAGTTTCGGACACTGCAACACTGTCCCAAATGTTTACTTTGGCATTTTGGCTATAGAAGGAGGTAGCGCAACACGGCATAACACCCAAAAACAAATAACGAAAACCTCGGTTCAAGTGGTTCGCTACGTTTAATGACTTAGCTGGGATGCCCGGGTTCATGGGGTGAGGTTTGTCCGGGTCTTGGCGGCGGATACGTCTGCTGCATTTCAGGCCGGATCGGGAGAGAATAGTTGTGGGAGTCCCTTTGACTTCTCCAGCTGTGGTCTCTTGGAACATCGCAGTGGGAGGGATAGATTTATACGTCCGTCACTTCTGGACACACTGACCCCCAGATTGTGCACCCCTAATACCCTTTTCCTTCCTAGAACCTTCTCATCTTATTTTCCTAAAAAGACCCTTCCCATAGTATCCCCAAAGATGAAAAAGGCCCTGTGTGGAATTATTTTCCTCAGGGCCTCCTGTGTGGAGCTAATGTAAAAAAATACAATTGTGCAGTTCACACGCGGTACAAATGAAACCTGCAGAAAACTAAAGTAGACAAGAGTGGGTACAAGCACGGCACAAAAAGGAGATCATATATTATCTTATTCTTTCACAGCCTAAATTCTATAGATGTATGCGTTTGTCTCCTTTTAATGTCGCTTTTTTGTTTCATCGAGTTTCAAATCACAACGGTGCTAAAAAAGCTTTCACTTAAAAAAATAATAATATTAAAAGAGAAAATTTAAAAAAAAGAAGAAAAATAATGAAGGTTAGTTATTTTGATCAAAATTGGCTTGAAACTCGCAAAACTTTCAACACCAAACATGTAATTCGCATTGTTTATGTGCAAGTTAAACATGTTTACGCATATTAATTTAATTTATGAATTTTAATTAACACCTAAAAAATCTTTTGCCACTCCACGCCTCTGAAATAAACTGTATTTTATGACAGCTCATCTTTGAATTTTGACTACTTTGCTTTCCATTTTTCTGAATTCCTTGACTTCTTCTTAGCGTTTTTCTTAGGCACAGATAAAGGCACACTGGCAACTTGTTTTTATTTTTAAATTCACTCTGAACTATATAAAACGGTAAAATAAGAGCGACAGATTCAACACATAACTATGCAATTTCGTATGGGCGGCCATGTTGTCACGTGATCAAATGGAGGCTTACCATTGGTCAAATCGGAGAATGCTGGTTTTGTTTCTTAAGTGCATTGGAGTTTGCTGCATTTGATACTAATGCAGTTTTTAAAACGGATTTTCAAAGCATAGAGAGTTGGTTTTAATGCCAAATAACTGCTTTTCTAGGTAAAAGAGTGAATCAATAATCATTAGTCCATTTTTGAAAAAAAGTGGAGAATGCTGCATTTGATTCTACACACCTCACACAATACCTGTGCTATTAGAGTTTTTCATTTTTTTAACAATGTTTTCAATTTCAGTTATAGTAGCTCTTACTATAAACTGTGAGGTAGTTCTTCTAATAAGTAGCTTTGTGATTGCATTTATGTAACATGTTGCTGATGCTATCCGAGAAGTAATTCACAAAATCATTTGACACAGAATCCTCAGTTCCATCTTTTAACATATATCGTGTTATAGTTTCATCACAATCGTTTTTAGGTTTACTTATCTCTCTCTAATATTATTTATCTCGCCCCAGGTTTTTTGTATCATTAAAACAGTTTTTAAATTTATTATTAAAGTAGTTAGTTTTATCTTTATTTATAAGTTTATTGACAAGGTTTCGTGTTTTTTTTGTATTCTGTTTCATATGTTTTGTTTGTTGGTGTACTTTTCCATTTTTTATAAAGTTTATCCCTTTTAATTTTTCAAAAGAAGCAAACACATTGTGACTTGACATTTTAAATAAATAAAAAGAAAACACTTTGTGTACGTCACTTTATTATTTCTTCCTAAGAAACTAGAGTAAAAGAGCACATAAGGTGCCTAACCAGTACAGGGTTTTCAGAATTCGCAGAGCACCTAATTAATAAAGATCATACCTTTAACCGGGATACGGGTATTAAAGTCCTACACAAAAATGGGATAGGCTTAAGGTTAAATAACTTAGAAGCTTTAGAAATGAAAAAATCAGTTAATACAAAGGCTGAAATCATTAATAATCAACTTAATTTAACATTCAGCCCTATTTTATTTATTTTTTATTTATTTTTTTAAATATTTATTTCACATAAAATTATACAATGAAACATATATGGAAACTTTGACTAGCCAACTAGGAATGGATCCTGTTTTAGGCCAGTCAAATTGACAAATTTAGTTCATATCATAATTTCATATTACATTGATTAATTATATAAACATATTATTTATTGAATGAAACAAGTGTTATGATTGAATTCCTCGTAGAAGCTTTAGTTAATAACTACAATTTTGAACTCATAAAAAAAAGAATAAGCGAAGAGAAAAAACAATGTCTTAAAGTACAAATTTAGTATCGAATGCTTGTTTAACAATAGATAAATGTTTGGTCATTTAAATCGCTTGCAAAAATTGAGAATCGAGACATTCTTCAAGCGTGATGACAATATCCATATTATAATTAACGTGGATGTTTAAACGTGATTACAAAAAATAATTATAATTAACGTGAGTGACGTATCCCTTAACTTTACGAGCGGGTGAAGAAACTCAAAAAGAATGTGACTCGAAAAGGATGCAGCAAATGAATAAAAACAATTTGTATATAAATATTTCATAAGTTAGCTAGTGTATAAATAGTGACATGACAGAGTGGTTGATAACAAATTGTATTTATTTCCCTTTCCTTGCTTCATTTTTTCATCCTACTAAGATATTTTCCCTTAGAGCACTTAATATAAAATAAAACATGTAAAGTAAATAAAATCCAGATGGTAATGTTAAAAAGAAAGATCACCGCAGCACTTGAATGTAGAACAATGGGAAGGGTATTGATAAAATAATAGACAATTATGTTCTGAAGTTATAAGTACGTGTTTTTGTAATATTACGTATAGTACGCAATTTTGTATAAATTATATTTGTACGTATTTTGTATAAATTATAGCTTACGTAATTTTGTATAATAAAAAGAAAGATCTCCACAGGAGTTGAATGTAGAAAAATGGGAAGGGTATTGATAAAAGAATAGACAATTGTGTTCTGAAATGATAAGTATGTGTTTTTGTAATTAATGGAACTATGAGTGAGTGTTTTTTTTTTGTTTTTTTTTTTTTTTTTTTCTTATATATTTTTAATTTTGTTTTATTTTATATGATGAGACTATCTATTGGTCAACATATCTTCGCTTTTGATCCTCCCTAAATCAAGGAGCCAGTCGTTGATCAATTTGCGCAAAACATTTGCACTTTTAGTTTTCCAATCTTTAGGAATGATATTGAATAATTTAGGTCCTAAGTACGAAAATTGCCGTTGGCCGAGGGACGTCGTGATTTTTATTGGGACTATTGGATTGTTCCTTGAAAGTCGAGTGTCGTGAAGGTGGTCAATGGACGGGAAGTGTTGACGTTGTTTTTGAGCATGTAATATAATCTTTCTAATATACAATTGTCTAACATCAAGTACTTTTAATTCCGTGAATAATGCATCACTGGGGTACCTGAATGGTTTTTTAAGGATGACTCTTAGTATTGATTTCTGAGCTTTAGCCAGGGAGTCTAATATTGTTTTGGCACATCCACCCCATCCTAGGGATGCATATTCGAGTAAAGAATTACACATGGCATAGTATATTGATTTCATATCTTTAACAGAGAGAATATTTCTGATGGTTATAAAAAGGTGTGTAAGTTTTCTGACTTTTGAGGCCGTTGCGTTGATGTGTTCATCCCATCTCAGATATTTATCTATGGTGATCCCTAGATATTTTAAGCTATCCACGCATTCAAGGTTATTGCAAGTACAAGTGTTCGGTTCATTGCAAATGTGAATAGTAATATTTAGTATTACCTTAGGTTGACCCGCTTGTGTTGCACTAAAACGTATAAATTTTGTCTTGTCCGTGTTAAGAGTAAGAAGATTGTAGTCTAGCCAATGTTTGACATTGTTTATTCCAATTTCTGCTTTTCTATGCGCTTCATACCAGTTTTTGCCCTCAAATATTAAGACCGTATCGTCAGCAAAAGTGATGATATGATCGGCAAGGTTACTGTTGCAAAGATCATTAATATAAATATTAAACAATATCGGTCCTAAAGTACTTCCTTGTGGTACACCAAATTCGATATTGGCTGGATCGCTTAGAGTACCACTAATAATAACTCTTTGGCTCCGATTTTCTAGATAGCTTCCTAACCATTTAAGTAACTGCCCCTGTATTCCGATTAGCTGTAATTTTTTCAAAAGGATTTTGTGCGAGATGGTATCAAAAGCTTTAGCCAGATCCAGAAAGATCGCGATGCTTTTGATTCCTCGATCGATGTTATTAGAAATTACTTTAGTCAGATTGCCAATGGCATTTTCAGTACCTAAACCCGGCCGGAAGCCATATTGTCTCTCAGAAAGGATGTTATTATCTTCAAGATAAAAGCTAAGACGATTTTTGACAATTTTCTCTATAATTTTTGAGACTGAATTGACCAAAGATATCGGCCGGTAATTTTGAATCGCAGATTTATCTCCGTTTTTGTGCAGTAATACAACAACTGAATGTTTTAGATGGTTAGGGAATATTCCTGATTTGAGACTTAGATTGGAAATGAACGCTATCGGAGATGCTATGAATGACTTAGTTACTTTAAGCAGATTAGTCGAGACTTTGTCTGGTCCACAAGCGTTAGATGGCTTTAGGTCGTCAATTATTTCCAAGACTTCATTCGTCGTTGTTTGTATATTGTCTATTTTATGGACGAGGTTAGAGGTGACCAACTTGGCAAGTTCGATTTCTGTTTTATTGCATTTATCGAGAATTTTTTTGGCAAGTGTGGTTCCCACCGATGTGAAGTATTTATTAGAAAAATTCGCCATATTTTTAGGATTAGAAGAGTTTACGTTACCGATATCTAACGATTTAATTTCGGAAGACCTGTTTATTTTTGTTTTACTAATATTACGAAATGCTTCCCACATACGTTTTGGAGAATAAGAATTTTCGTAAATGAACGTTTTAAAATAATTTTCCTTTGTATATTTAATAATCTTTTTGCATAAGTTCCTATATTTCTTGTAGTGAGTTTGTACTAAAATATTATCTGGAAATTTTTTGGCCTTTTTGTGGAGTTGGTTTCTTTTATGAATCGATTTTACAAGGCCAGGATAGATCCAGGGCGTAAGTTTAAACTGGCTGTTCGATATGTGTTTGTTACTTGTATGTTTAGATATATATGTATGTAGAATACAAATGAATTTTTTCATCGCAATGTCAGTGTCAATTTGATCAAATACTTTTTGCCAGTTTTCTAAATGCAAGTCCTCAATTAAATTATTAAAGTTTAATCGAGGGACGTACTTGATTTTAGCAGGGGGGGTGGTTTATCTTTAAAACACAGGGCTGTCGTATAGTGGTCAGAAATTGACGTGTGGATAACGAATGAGTCAGTGAGGTTAATATTTTTTACGTTGATGTGATCCAAACAGGATTTGTACATGCCCTGTTCTCGAGTTGGTGTATTGATTGTCAATATGAATCCGTTTTCTGTGAGCAGGCATACGTAGTCGTTGAATTGGTTGTGAAATGGAGATAAGGTGTTAATATTAAGGTCACCTATAATGATTTGACGTTCAAATTTATTGGAATTGCTAATAACAGTTTGGAGTGAATTCAAAAAAGAATCTATACTCTGGAAAGAACGTGATCTATAAATAGCAAAGATACATAAATTATTATTCAGAACAATTCTAAGGCAGTTAGTTACCTTGTGATAATATAATGTCTTCGACTTGTGCTTGTATACCGTCTTTTATGTAGACAACAATCCCGCTAGATTTATTTATATTTTTAATTGAGTGATATTCCGTGTAAGTTTGTATTATTTTAGAGGTGTAGTTTTTATTGATCCAACACTCTGATAAAATTAAAACATCAAAAGTATGATTGAATTGATCTAGAAATAACAGAAAATCATCAAGGTTTGACATACTTCTGATATTCTGATGGATAATCTTTAAATTATAAGACTTCCAACTGAAATTATTTAATTTGTTGAGATCGTCAATCACATACGTGTTGCACGTTACATCTGTGTCATTGTAAATATCAGGAGGTAATTGAATCATGATTATTCAGGTGAGATGTGATGCAATGGAAATTTCACTACTAAACGATTTTGATCCATTTCTCGTGAGTAGGTATATTTGGTTCGAATGACTCGATGTGGATAATCACAGGATATAATAATGGCAATAATAATAAAAGAACTTTCATCTTGTAGTCGTTGTCTGAAGTAGTAATAAGTAGTAGTAGTAGCAATAATAATAATAGAACCTTCATCTTGCAATCTTTGTCGGCAGTAGTAATAAGTAGAAGAAGTAGTAGTAGTAATAATAATAATAGAACCTTCATCTTGTAATCTTTGTTGGCAGTAGTAATAAGTAGAAGAAGTAGTAGTAGTAATAATAATAATAGAACCTTCATCTTGTAATCTTTGTCGGCAGTAGTAATAAGTAGAAGAAGTAGTAGTAGTAATAATAATAATAGAACCTTCATCTTGTAATCTTTGTCGGCAGTAGTAATAAGTAGAAGAAGTAGTAGTAGTAATAATAATAATAGAACCTTCATCTTGTAATCGTTGTCGGCAGGAACCTTCATCTTGTAAAAGTTGTCGGCAGTAGTAATAAGTAGTAGTAGTATTAATAATAATAATAGAACCTTCATCTTGCAATCATTGTCGGCAGTAGTAATAGGTAGTAGTAGTAGTAAAATTAATAAAAGAACTTTCATCTTGTAGTCATTGTCGGCAGTAGTAATAAGTAGTAGTAGTACCAATAATAATAATAGAACCTTCATCTTGTAATCGTTGTCGGCAGTAGGTATATTGTGTTTGAGATAATCATAGGGAAGCCAGCTTGTCTTCATTGGATATAAGAATTGCGCCTGAACCTGTCTCTCTCCGCAGGTATATACGTCCTTGTTGGATCCATGCAAATTGATATTGTCTCGCTCTTGCAAATTGGCGAGTTTTATACCAAATCTGTTTCGCCCGAAATGTTAACTGCTCAGATACATAGATCGGCAACCGGGGGCCGGCGAGACCGATATTTAACGTGTTAAGTTTATCTTCGGTATTGGGTTTGTTCTTGTTGAAAGATTTCACATCAGCTAGCAGTTGATTTCTAGCCATGTTCGATTTTAGTTTAAGAACAATTGTCCTGGGTTGCTTCTGATTATTGTTTTTTTTTTAAGACGATAAACAGCATCGATATCTTTAGTTTCTAAGGGAGATCCTGTTGTTTTGAAGATGTTGAAGACCACGTCTTTTAGTGTTTCGTCCTTGATGTCGGGGATGCCTCTTATTTCTACATTACAAGACTTTAAGGCCCGCTCTTGGGAATCAAGACTATTCTCCAGTATTACGATTCTAGCTTCCAGTGCAGTATTCTTCGCTGTAAGCTCATCATTACGGTGCTCGACGTCGCGGATTCTGGCCATAAAGTCTTCATATTGTGCGTTATTATAAGTATGTTTCCCGTTATCCCAATCGCTCCTCCCCCACTTCCCTCCCACAACTGACGCACTGTCCCGCTCTATTTTATTGTCTCTTTCTTTTACATTTTGTATATATATATGTATATTTCTCTGTATTTGTCAGTATTCAGTAGTCAGCAGAGGCTAGCCAGGCTGCTGGGAGTTCATACGCAGACCAGGCCTGTTATCATCTCAGCTCTCTGGCAATATATTAAAACACACAAGTAAATATATACAACTATAAAACTTTTTCACCACTGAAGAGATGGGTTGTCCCAAAAGTACCCGACCTAACTAAGAAAACACAAATTTATTTTTTTTTGTGTTTTATGAACTTAGTCTCCTTTCTGCTCGACACATATTTCCCAGCGTTGTTCAATAGCTTCAAAACCCTGTTTATAGTGAGAACCATAGAGCGCCTCAAAATAGCCATTTACCGCGGATTCCACCTGTTCATTGTTGGCAAATCTTTTATCACCGAGCTATTTTTTCAAGTTTGGAAAAATAAAATAATCCGAGAGGGTTAAATCTGGCGAATGAGGAAGCAATTCGAACTTTAATTCATGGGGATAACGGATGTATGAACTGGTGCATTATGCTGATGAAACATCACTTTCTTTCTTGATTTCATCACTCAAATGCTGCAATAAGTTCGCATTATTCTCGCCATTGATTGTTTTTTCTTATTGAAGATAATCAATAAAAATTATCCCATGAGCATCGCAAAAAACTGATGTCATGACCTTGCCTGCAGATGGAACTGTCTTTGCCTTTTTTGAAGCCAATTCTCCCCTTTTAGTCCATCGTTTTGACTGTTCCTTCTTCTCAGGTGTGAAGTTTATGTACACATGTTTCATCCATGGTTTTGAATCAATGCAAAAATTCGGCTTTATTGCTGTGAAACATCGCCAAACACTCTATTGAAACATCCTCATGACGCTGTTTTGGGACATTGTGAGCAAACGCGGCAGCCATCTTGCGCACAGCTTTCTCATGTCCAAATTTTCAGTCAATATGCTTTGTACAGCACTTTTTGAAATGCCTACTGTGTCTGCTAGCTTGCACATTTTCAATCGATGGTCATTCAATACCATTTTGTGGATTTTATTTACCTTTTCTGGCGTTTCACCTCATTTGGTCGACCACTGCGATGTTCGTCTCGGCAGCTCGTACATCCTCGTTTCAACTCTGCCACCCACTATTTTATTGTTGTAAACGAAGGAGCAGACTCCCCCGGAGTAAAATCTAAGCTCGGCTTCGATATTGGTTGGACTCAGACCTTTCAAATGAAAGTTTTGTATCACATAAAGATGACCAATTTTTCCGTGTTTACTGAGAGGGTTCACTATTGTAGGCTGTCAAAAAAACACTAAACAACGTAGCGCCTTGAAACTTAAGCTTTATAAGGTTGGTGCTTTTGTCACATAAATAATTATGTGACTAATGCAGTTCTTGCTTAGGTGTTTATTTTGTCTATGGTGTTTTTTTGGACACTGGTAATTTTTGGAAAAGAGATAGCTTCCTTTTTGTTTATGGGGACTTCCTTCGGATCAACTTGGGCAGTTGGGTCGGAATTTGGTCACTCACCATCAAGGTGTTTAAATTTTCGTTTAATCATGAGAATCTAAGTTGATTTAAAACCTAAAAGAACGCGGGGTGTTTTTACGTAACACGAGAGGTTCGTGTACGTGTTATTTATAGTGGATGACGTGAAAGTCCCACTTTTTTCTGATGTGGCTGGTTGGCCGTTTTGTGGAAGTATTTTTGGAAAAGGAATCGTGAAGTGAATTGGTCCTGGTGTTGGCAACTATAATATGCCTTCACGACCCCGCGTCGCAAAGTCACGGTCTGCTAACCGTACTACCGTAAAACGCCAGACTTGGATACTGTTGGGGGCCACGTGCCTTTTGATTGGAGTTCGTCGAGATGGCCCGTGGCTGAATGCGCTCCTTGGAGGTATAGCGGCCTCCTGCCCAATTAGAAGGACGACCTTGGTGCTCTGGATTCCGCGCCGTTCCCGGATGGGAAGGCTGGAGTTCCCGTCCCGTCTCGTGTTCTCTCTCTGCGAAGCAAGATCGCGTTCGTCTTCCGGGGTTATTTCCGTATAGTTAGTTTAGCGTGTCCATTAGGAGTCCATCTGGTATGTGTATTTTTCTATATTCCTTTTGTTACCTTGGTATGAAGTTTGTACACTTCCATGTTGCTTTTTGGTTTGGATTCAATACATTTTTATAAAGTTCATCTTCTTTTATTTGACTGAAAACCCTACCTACATGACAGATAACTACTTGGCCCACTATCCTGAGCCCTGGTCTCTGCTCTGCCGCAAGGTTACATTTTATACGAACATGATACGTTTCACTTTCTACCATGGAAATTTTTTAAAGCAACAACCACCAGAAGTACGTCAGGTCGGGTATTTTTGGGACAACCCTCGTAAACTGATAGAATTGGGTTGTGGGCGTGTCCTTGTGTCTGAGTAAGGTAAATTTTTCTATACTTAATTTTGATGGATACCAATTTGAAAGAAATCAATTTACGAAGACTCCAAAATTGATTAATCTGTTTAACCCTTTTGTACCATACATATATTTGAAAGTACACATATTTTAGACATTTTCCTCCTAATTTAGAGTGAATGACATTGACAGTTTCAGCCATTGAGCCAGTGAGGTTATGGCATCCCCAACCCCCAAAATGTTGCGAGGCTGAAGGTAGTGAGAAGGAGATGGAGAAAAGGAAGGTGGGGAATTACCTGTCTAAACACGACTGATAGTCCAGTCAATATAGGGTTTCACCTCGCAATGAAACGTAATAAGCTGAAAATTTGTATAAACCTTCATTTTGGCATTCTAAATGTTGTCTCAAAAGTGTCATGAGGTCACATGTGAGCGTTCTTAGGTATTCAAGGTCAATGGTCGCGAAAATCAGTTTTTTGAAATATCTCGCTTCCTTTGTTTCGTATCCTATTTGCATTCATTTTTAAAGTTGTGGAGTATAAAATTCTCTACACATTTTGTCTTAAATAATTTTTTATACGCTTAACCGTTTTTAAGATAGAGCACGAAGAGTGCGGAGCGCTCAGCCATACATAAACACAACGTCAGTCACTGGGATTCGCGATTGACCTTGCACTAATTTTCAGCTTATTCCATTTCATTCCGAGATTGACCCCTTTTTTAGCTTAAGTGACTGAACTGAACAATAATGTCCTCTGCGTGCGAACTCTATCTAAATTTCTTTAAATGGACAATATACAGTGTTAATTTCAAGCGACCTCCCAGGTAAGTATGGTCCTGTTTTCATTAAATTTTAGGCAGCATCGCGTTCATTGGTCAAAATATTGTACACATATTTTCGTATCGGTGATCAATGAACCGATGTATGCAATTTTTAGCCATAAGTTGTTTATAATTGTTTGCCTAGCTTGTAGTTTTTTAGATTTTAGAAATGTATTATAAGTTTGTACAGCGCCCTTGAGGTGATTTTTCACAAAAACGGCGCTATATAAATCATCCAAATATTATTATTATTATAAACATACTCATTTAGCTAATAATTTAGAAAGGACAAAGTAGAGAAAATCAATTGGCAATCCTCGACTAACACAAATAATTTAAGATCCTTCTTAAAAGTGTACAAGGAATTAGATGACTTTATATGTTCTGGAAGGCTATTAAATATGAGTGGAGCTTGACAAAAATAATTTCTTTGACCAAAAGAAGATTTAGTTTGAATTGCCATAAAGTTCAGACCAGAGCCAATTCTCGTAGTACGAATTTGCTGTGTTCTTTCTGCAAAATTAATATTATTAAAAAATCTACAAAGCGTTTGTGTAATATATAACTGTTTTAAGTTCATTACATTACATTCCTTAAAAAGTAAATGAGTTGGATATTTAATTTTTTTTCTTGAACATAACTTTAAGAATCATTTTTTGGGCAATATTAAGTGGTTCTATATAAGTCTTTGGGCAGGATCCCCAGCACACAATATTATAAGAAAGCAGAGACTGGATTATTGCAAAATAAATAGTTTTTAATTTTTCTTTGTCTAGTATATGTCTCAGTTCTTTAAAGATATAGGCAAGTCTCCTAGTATTATTTACTAACATATTTATATGATCATTCCATCTCAAAAATTTATCTATTTTTACACCAAGGTATTTGATGCTGACTACATTTTCTAAAGGGTTGCAGTTACATGTTTGAAAACAATTGTGAATAATCAAGTTGTGAGTTTCAGAAGGCTGACTTTTACTTGAAATGCTGAAAGTGATAAATTTGGTTTTTTGTGCATTCAAAGTTAATATATTATTGTTTAACCAACTATTTACCACTTTTAAACCTATATTACTTTTGTTGAAAGTTTCATTCCAAGTTTTACCCTCAAATATTAAGGCAGTGTCATCTGCAAAACTAACAATGTTACCAGGAATATTCAGACTACATAAATCATTTATATAAATAAGAAACAATATTGGCCCAAGCACACTACCTTGCGGGACTACAAAGGAGATTGATTTACCCTCGCTTAACATCTTATTTATTTCCACTTGTTGTGTTCTGTCACTAAGATAAGATCTGAACCAGCCCATTGCTGTATTATTAATGCCTAAATTATTCTGAGCCATTTAATTCGTAGTTAAATTTGATGAAATACAATAAGATTGTGATACGAAGTTTGTATGATTTCAAATATTGAAATATTTCTATAAGAAATAACTCTATATTATAATGCAGTGTAAGCTTCAATTTAATACTTGATATAATTACATACAATTTTTTTCTAATACCCATATTTATATTTAGCATAATACAGCAATAAGCCGTTATTATACAAGTTAATATGATAAAGCATTTGTTTTTTTATCAAAGATACCACAATTCTTTTTCTTAAAGTAAAAGCCCTTAGTATAATATAATGATACGAAAAGGTTTTTTATGCTTTTAACATTAAATAATATTACAAATATATCATTTTTAGATAAAACAATGAAATTTAATATTTTTGTTAGGTTGATCAAATCCAATACATAAATAATATATTTAGCACATATTTTTATTATCTTTCCAGTAAACATAAAAATAGAGCAATGCAAAATAACTTCATTTATGAAACTTAAACAATAATTAATATTAAAAAAAATGCAACAATATAACTTTGTAAAAACCACTTATATAGTGTGCAAATCCGACCGGTTTTTTTTTTAAATATTGTCATATAGCCCAATCATGGATTTGTTCCCCTACCCACCCACTCTACACTAATACCTACCCACCCAATCTACACTAAGAACGGCTCCACTCCCTACCATAATAAAACATTGTTCGAAACTGTCAAATTAGTATAAGCTTTCCCTGACGAAGGAACGTTTGTTCCGAAACCGGTCGGATTTGCACACTATATAAGTGGTTTTTACAAAGTTATATTGTTGCATTTTTCTATAATGGATAACCACAAAGTAATAGCTACATTAAAAAAAAACATAATAATAAAAAAAAAAAAAATAAATAAAAAAAAAAAATAAAAAAAATAAAAAATAATAATAATAATATATTTATGTAGAAAATGTTTGGCTTTTCCGGAAACTATAGAACATATTATATCGGGATGTTCTATATTAGCGCCGTCCGAATACATTTAGGCACAATCAGGTTTTAAAAATAATCCACCAAACTTTGGTAATTAAACATAACTTGATTGACTGCCGTATTATGACCATATTATGAATATGAACCAAATTTATTTTTAGAAAATGAATTTTATAAAATATATTATGATAAAACTATACTAACAGACAGAACAATTAGTCATAATAGACCTGATATAGTTTTACATGACAAAATTAAAAAAATAACTTATATCATTGATGTAGCTATTCCAAATTCCTGTAATATTCAAAAAACTGTTTCTGAAAAAATTAGAAAATACACAGATTTAGGAAATGAGATTAAAAGAATTTGGCATTCTCGGAATATAAAAATATTACCATTTGTTATTTCGGCTACTGGCATTATACCTAGGTCTCTGATTCAAAATTTAGGCGTATTAGATTTGTCAAAGAATTTATACATAAAAATGCAAAAATCGGTAATTTTAAATACATGTAGGATTACAAAAGATTTTTTAAATATTTATATTGAGGGATCAGTAGGATTTATAGGTTGAATTAGGAATTCCACAGAGCCGAACCCTCTGATATGAAAATATCTGGAGTCGGTGAATTATTTTCCCATCTGGTCTCTGGTAGGTTGACATGTTGTTCTTGTATTGTTTTGTAATTATAATACATATAGTGCAATTGCATAACGTGGATTGACCAGATGATCATTTGGGAAGTGTGTGAAAGGGTTTAGTTTTTCCTGTGGGGAAAATTAAACCCGGACATTTAAATCTGGTGCGTAAAAATAATTAATATCTTTTGTAGGTTTCAGCTCGTAAGAATAAATTATTTTCTTGTTATATTTAACAAGAGAAGTATTTTGAGTATAGATTGAAGAATTTAAAATTAAATATTTAACAATATAAAAGTGATTGTATCTAGAGCTAATTGGTACAAGTACTTTTTGATAAAGACTTAATAAATTTAAAATAAATTGTTTGTTTACATCTTGTGTTATTTCGGAATATTTATGATATTTTAAGATTTTTTTAAAAGCTGTTGTTATATTTATGAATGTGAAATATAGTACACAGTGAATATATACATGTTTAAGTAAACAAGAAAATATTATTGAAGGTGTTGTTATGATATTACTGTTCATAAAATAATGTAAGATAACAATGTTATTTATGTTAGTTATTTCGTAATTTTTAATATATTTTTTTTAAATATTTATGTAATAATATGAATTTTTAATAACAGAATATGAAGACGTTTGTAAATCTAGTGTCTTTATAAAATGATTTTTTTTTAAATATAATATAGAAAAAGAAATGTGTAATGTTTGGAAATAATGGAATCCTGTCAAATTTAACCTATAAATAGACTAGGCAGAATTGATTTCATTACTCCATCTCTAACATTTATAAAATAACTCTCTTTAAAAGATTTATTACCCTTCCAATCACCCTTCTGTTTTAATTCTATTCATAATATGTATTTTACCTGAAATATCCTTGTAATTACTATATTCATTTATATACCTGTACGCCTGTCTTGACACAGGTATACCCTAGTGAGACAGGCATACAAATAAAACCATTGTAAACATATTTTATTATAGATAAATAAATAAATCGATAAATAAATAAATAAAATAACGTAAATTGTATTTATTGAAATGTAGCAAATTCTACAAGAAAAATTCAAATGTATTATAATAGCACTATTTGAGAAAAGTTTGCTGATCTTAGTTAATACCAGATTAAATTGTTTTAACACTAGTTGCGTAGAGAAATAGATTACATGAAAAATACAATACTTAAAGAACACTCGAATTTTAATTTTTTTTACAGTTTTCCGCAAAAGCAAACCACGAAAATTTTTTTTTTATTATTTTGAAGTGAAAAATTTATTTAACACCGTTGTGATTTGAAACTGGATGAAACGAAAAAGCGGCACTAAAAAGAGACAAACACATGCATCTATAGCATTTAGAGAGAATGGGTTAGAATAATTGGTCTCCTCTTTATGCGGTGCTTCGTAGCCTTCCGGCTCTTTTTTTTAAAGGTTTCGCTTCTACCGGTGTGAACTGCACACTAGTATTTTTCATAATACTCGTGTTTTAACATTTTTCCGAAATTTCGAGATAACCTTTAGGATAAAATTTACTCTTATGAATGGAAATAGTTTATATAGCAAATTAAAAACATTTATTTCACAGGAACATAACGACAAAAACCAATTAGTTAAATTCTTATTTAAACATTAATCTGACATGTTTATCATAACAAAATATATGTAGATGTAAAAGATTTTTACAAAAAAGCAAAACAAAGACTTTGTTATTATATTTACCAACATATTATATAATGCATTCGTCTATAGTAAATCTAGATTAAATCGTAAAATGGCGACGACACGTCATCTAGTACTATACGAAACTATAAGAACTTAAGCTGTGGATACTGTAGTGCAGACATACAGTATTTTTTTTACATTAGCTTCACACATGAGGCCCTGAGGAAAATAATTCGCTTCAGGGCCTATGTCATCTTTGGGGAGAGGTCTTCCTGCTGGAGAGGTCAAAGGGTCTCCCTCAACCAGTCTCTCCCGACCCGGCCAGCCTCGCAGAGCCAGTTGGTAGGCAGACGTACCCGCCGCCAAGATCCGGAACTAAACCTACCCCATGAACCTGGGCACCCCTGCTAAGTCATCAAACGTAACAAACTACTTGAGGTCACTTATGGCAGAAGTGTTGGTTGTCCAATAAATGGTTTCCAGGGCGGCGGCATGCTGTTTTTATGAAAAATATGCATTTTAGAAGATGATCGAAATAGCAAGTTAAACAAAGACAGTGAGTGTTCTTAAATAGTAAAAAAAAATAAATCTATAAAAAAATATTCTAAAAATTCTATCATTGCAAAGTGTACCTTCAATTCATTGAAACATAACCATTTATATTTATTGCTACTTCCTTCCATGTAATAATCATTTGTTAAGACGTCACTTTCCTACTGTTTCAATGGAAAGAAAGTCCCTTTTTAAAATAATTATTTTATGGGGTAGTTTTGGTAATAAAATAGGTAGGTAAGATTCTAAATATTGCACTCGACCCTCACAAAAGAGTTTTATAGTGGTGCTGTAATGTTTACAATCGTATTTTGGGTGAAGTATTGTCTTCGATACCCAAACTACATCATGCAGCAGAGACGATATACCACCAAAACCCTCTATCTCAACAAATACTCCTTGCTTCATTCGCATTCTTAAATGGTCTAATACTCGTCCAGATAAATCTGAATAAATAGATGCTTGTTTGCGTTACGGTGCACTCTATCGGAGGACTACCGCGAGGTAACAGATACATTCAAACGTGCTCTTTTCAAAATGATTTATCTGTATATTTCTATTATTCTGTCTCTTGGCGTGGTCCGACTGAAAGTATTTGATTCACTTGACCATGCCATGACTTCCTTGGCTATTATTCACAGGAATTACCGATAGCGATAACTTTTGAATATATCTAGGCAACATGTTACATTGTAAGATCTCCAATAATTCATCATCAGGTAATTTCGATGACAGACGATTATTTAAAATGAGAATGCGAGTAATGAAGGAGTTTAAATTCTCCTTCTGCATTTGAACGGTAGCTCTCAATTGAGCCAACAGTCGTCTCTCGTGATCCAGAAGCTCATATTCCTCTTTCAGAGCCACGACGATGTCAGACCATGAAGTAAATCAGGAGCGATTTACTCTGTACCATAAGAGTGCATCACCAGAAAACAATTCAACAGCCGATGTAAAAAGTGAAACTTTACTCACATTTCGAGCTAGTGCGAGCTCTTCGATTCTCTCTATAAAATCGTGTACGCCAGCTGAGTCGTCAAAAGAAATGTTCCACTTGTGAACAGGAACCGACAAAGGAGACAAAACGGGGATCGATGCCGCCGAAGTTTCACCAGCTTTCGCCATGTTGATTGTATCTGCTTTACTCCTTGTGACAATTGTAAATTCCATAACCTAACTACAAAGGATTATAAAACAAAAGTTATTAGAACATGCGACAACACAACATGTTACACCAATACTCGGAAATGTTTCCCATGCATGTCAAGATAAATTATAATAAAATGTCGCCAGATAACTGGAGACGTTTGAAAAGCGCAAAACGCCGGTGAGTTGGTTCCATGCAAGCAAAAATTGATAATCTATAAACTAACGGGAGACTCGTATCTATGCAGGTGTACAACAAGCCGCCGTTGACCAACACACATGCCGAACAACAAATCATCACGAGATATTTCAAACAATGAAAGAACAATAAAATACACGAACACATGTCCGAGACGCCACATTAAGTTCTTTTATTACGTTGGGCCCAGATTGTAACGATAATCTTACCTAGTTATCTATCTTTGCAATCACCGCCATCCCAATGCTATAATTATTACTCTCATATTAAAATAAATATTTAATCCATATCCGGAATACAAGTGCCGACATGTGGGTAGATCAATGAAAGAAAATACGGAATGTTAAAGTAACAAAGATGCACATTTATTCTTTAATCTCAAACATTAAGGGTAGAGCATGATTATTGTATTATCAAATCTACAGGGGTGGTTGACTACCTTCGGTAAATCAATTAATGTTAAACTAGTTTCTCGGAACATGTGGTATCAAACAAAATGAATGCATATCATTAGAAAATCCTGAAGGGCGCCTGTACAGATAAACTATACATATTTAGAAGGATTAATAAATGCTAATGATTTAATAAGCCAAAGTTAAAATTATCTCGTGATGATTCATTATAAATTATTTCGCTCACGTGTATTTCGGCCATGACCTTTGACGGCTTGTAGTTCAGCTGTTACACCCTGCACTCCCAGGAACCAACTCACGAACCTACCGAAACTTCTTGTAATAACCCTTTTACCGGCGCCTGTACATTTACGTCCGGCTGTCAATTTTATCAGGTACCCGCGTGGCTACAACACTCCGCTACCACAACTAAATTGGGCAAGTACTCGCCCAAACTGTTGCAATATCTTCCTTTTTGAATGCCTTAACTAAATAAGCGTACTTTTTAATTCCATCTATCAAGTACACTTGACGTGACTTTATCACTAATCGGCGCTATAAAAAGGTGGAAATTATTATAATTGTTATCGGCCTTGTATCCCTTCCAGATCTTCACAAATTAACATGGCTCTACCTATAATGTAACTAGATGGTTTTACAACACCTACATATCAGGAATCTCATTTATAGAGCATGTCAACAATTATCCTTCATTTTCCAGTTCAATGCCTTACTTTTCAATTTGGGAAGCGGGTATGGGAACCATTTATTGGATAACCAACACTTCTGCCAAAGGTCACCCCAAGTAGTTAGCTACGTTTCGTGACTTAGTAGGGGTGCCCGGGTTCGTGGGTAGAGATTTGTCCAGGTTTTGGCGGCGGATGCATCTGCCTACCAACTGCATGGCAAAGCCGGATCGGAGGAGAATGGTTGAGGGAGTCTGTTCGACTTCTCCAGTTGTACTCTCTCGGAACATCGCGTTACTCCGCAGTGGAAGAGATGGATTCATACGTCCGTCACTCCTGGACAAAATGACAACCAGATTCCTACCCACCCCTTATATCCTTTTCCTTCTCAGAACTTCCTAACCTTCCTTTCCTAAAAAGACCCTCTACACATCATCCCCAAGGATGACATAGGCCCTGAGGGGAATTATTTTCCTCAGGGCCTCCTGTGTGGAG
Source organism: Limnephilus rhombicus (assembly GCA_929108145.2). Classification (NCBI taxonomy): domain Eukaryota; kingdom Metazoa; phylum Arthropoda; class Insecta; order Trichoptera; family Limnephilidae; genus Limnephilus; species Limnephilus rhombicus. The sequence continues at coordinate 53,324,575 of OV815282.1, read as the reverse complement.
ATATTGTAAAAAAAAGCACTGCATTTTCATTGTCTTCATCAAGTCTTCCACGAAGAGATTATTTGATAAAAATAAAATGAAATTAAATAAAAATTTATTACTTCTGAACTAATGTGGCATGACCCTGCAAATACCTGAAACCCTTAAAACTAAATAAAAACCCATCCCCCGTCATCTGATTGTCTACAATCGTAACATTTTGTCGTTGATTTTAAGGAAATACCCAGAAAGGGATTAAAAAATGACTCTGGTTTGAGGATCAGGAGGTCGATCGGCCGAACCTTCCGATCCGGATCCGATGTGGATGTGTTCCTTATTTTTTTTGTGGCTCTTTTTTTAATGAAAACGGAATGTCAGGCAACCCAAGATTTTTTGCAGCAAGATAATTAATATTGTCATCTCTCTTTTCAGACATTTCAAATTAATGCACTAGAGAGCGACGACAAACGTTTTATGATGTCAACTTTGAGAAGTAAAATAGTCTCTACAGATAGTCAAAAGGTTTTAACCTTTTATTTTACATCTCTTTTTGTCATACATAACTATAAGGAGATCGTAATATTGGACGTACCTAGGTTAATGAGGTTGGAATGAATTAATGTTTTGTCTTCTCTGTTATACCCATAGAAATTTAAAATTTGTTCTCTCATCTGACATAGGAATGTGTCGACTTTTAGGAAAACATTTTTATTATTTTATACAGAATCGTTATAATTTTTTTAATATTTTTTACGGATGCAAAAATATATTTTTTAGGAATACCTAAAATGTTGATTTAATGATTGAAGCATTTGAGGAGTTATTGATGTTTTAAAGAGCGTTGTAAACTATAATCGCATCGTGGATCCAGACGGTTGAAGACACCTGACAGAAGTATATCCAAAACCCAGGCAGTGAAAATACTGAACTAGAGGAAGGGCATCCTTTACTTGTATTCTCTGGTACCCCACATAGATTTTACCGGTAGAAACTTAACATCTTCTTATTTTAGTACTTATTTTATGTAATTAGATGTGTTATTATATTTGTTTTTCAAGATCTTTTTTAACGTCATCTCAATTTCTGGTTTATCTATCATCACAGCCTTGATATCTTCATTCTGTTCGATAATATCTTGTAAAATATCATCCTTATTGTAGTCATTAGCAATGTCCTTAAGTATTATAGTTCGTCTTTTCTTTTTAATTTCTGTAGCATGTCTATGTAGTGAAGTCTTTGAACTCGTCCCCAATAGCTTTACTCATTTTTTCCGCATCGTACTTTGTCGAAAATTTTATAAGTATTCTATTTTTAGATATCGCATTAACACCAATCACTTTAGCACCAATCTTACTTAAGTTATATTTCTTCCTGATTTTATTTTGCATATTTTCTGAAGATTCTTCAGCATTGTTCGATGAAACTATTAATTTATAATCATTTTTAAATATTTTATTTTAATTTTCAGCTACTTTCCCGTATCCAAATGTTGTTTCAATTATTTTTATGTGGGTTCATTTTTTTATAAGTTATCGCCTTCTCTGTATTAATTATAAAGGGAACTTCAGATGGTTTGGGCATGTAAAGCGAATGAATGAAGAAAGTAGTGTAAGAAGAATATATGACGCAAATGTGAATGGTAGAAGAAGTCGGGGTCGCCCGAGGTAGACATGGCACGATCAAGTGAATCAGATGAATTGTCTCTCACTAAATACAGAAAAAACTTATTTTATTCCTCTTTGAAAGAAAAAAATGTTTGAAAATAAAAAGGAATGCAACGATGACAATTGCCTACCAATAACATGCAAAAATAATATTAAGTATCCGGGTATCATTGTAGACAGACACTTAAAATGGAACGAACAAGTCGAAAATACGGTAACCAGAGTAAGAAAACTTATTTACATATTCGTTAGATTGAAAAACATTCTATCATCTAGTGTTCGCGCCTTTATTGTTACATGTGATTCTTTCTAAAATACCTTGTGTGCCCTCCGCCTCAACAGTTCAGTTGAATTCTCCTCGCCGCAAGGGACACAAGTCCTAAGAACCGCACCGCTTTACAGTTCTAATAATCAAACCGCAAACGGAACTCTTAAACCGCTGCTATTTGCAAGTACCATCGCCACGCGTCACCTATTCTCGCTTATTATTTCGAGATCAAACGTTCATTCCCAATCGCCATTCCCTTCCAAAATCTCTCCAAACTAACATACCTACCTTTCCAGTGAACACTGAACGAAGAGGGAAGCAGTCTGGGTAAGTGCGATTAAAATATTATAAAATAGATAAGAACCCCATACAGTCCACAACATACCGCAGCATTTGATCCCTCGATCCATTGAGAGGTAACATTTGCTACCCGCCGCAACATCTAGTATGATTAAAACTAGTTATTTCTCTCTATATGGTATAATCGGGTGGGGGGAACTTTCAAAACTAACCCCCAACCCGTAGAAAGGGTACAGAGGTTGATTCTAAAAGTTATCACACGAAATCCATCTTTGTTTCCAATAATACAACAATTTAGCTCTTTTAGGGTACTCAGTTTAAATACATTTTTCAAAAAGAACATACTGTTACAAACACACGAAGATCATTTTAATACTACAACACAATCACAAAAATAAGTAACCGATCAAGATCACGTGGTAACCTAGAAATCCCTAAATTTAAAACGAGTGCTTTTCAACAACATTATACTTATCAAGGCATAAATTTTTTTAATTCCCTCCCATATAAAATCAAATCCGAAGAAAATTATAAAGTCTTTAAATCACTAATAAAACAACACTAATTATAAGTTTTAAATTCATAGATAGAATTTCTACGTATATTTTTTGATTACAATGTACTGATTTGTATAAATTGATCAAGTCTTAATTATAATTTTATATACTTTGTTTCAAAACTAATCATTTAACTCCATCATTAATTAACAAAAAATAAATTATAAATGTACATTAATTTATTGATTTCACATATCCCCTTAAAATATTTCATCAGCTTTTGAACTGAAATGATTAATCCAATTGTTAGAATCAACTACACGTCCTTGCCATCTTAACACCTACCTATTTAAGAGAAATGCAATAATATTATTTTTATTTTTACTACATCTATTGTATATTATTACTTAAAATATCTATACTACACGTATATCTAATTTAGTAACTGCTACGTTAGTATATTTTTTTATCAATATTTGTTATCATTCATAAGTTTATTTGTTTCATTATTATTATTTTAGGGTATCTATACTATATTATATCTAATTTAGTAACTGCTACGTTAGTATATTTCTTTATTTAATATTTGTTATCAAACATAAGTTTTATTTGTTTCTTAATTCAAAAAATATACATCTTATAAAAAAAATAAGTATATCTTATTTTTTTATCTTTTTCTGTAATGACACGACTCCCCAATTTAAACACGAGAAATGTTTTCTCTTTTAAATTGGGTAGATTCATTAACAAGAAATCACTTTATTTGTAATTATTTTTAAGAACCATGTATTTTCCTTATGTAAATCTGTTATATGTATGTTATATGTATATTTCAAATAAATAAAAAAAAATAAAAAAAAGATTCTTGAGACGAACCATGTCAAGGGTCAGAATAATAGAAGCCCCTGCGGAGAAACGGCGTGATGGTTAGTTAGTTAATTTGGCTTTAATGTAACAATAAGACCTCGGTACGACCATCGTAAAGTTAATAATAGTAAATGGACGATTTCTATAGCGCCATTTTCGTGAGAAAATCACCTCAAGGGCGCTTAAAAATTAATTTATATATTTAATCTATACCTATATACTACAAGTGGCTTACAACTAAGATTGATTACTATTGTCTTTCAACTAAGATTTATTTCACTACTGACTTAGAACTACACCTATTTTTATAACCTAGTTTACACTTGGAAGTCATAATACGAACAGAGCAGTATTGTTACTGCTCTAATCGTGTCACGACTTGCAACAGTCTTACAATTAGTTATTTACGACTAACATACTTATTTACATTTATAACCACATGTTGTAATGGTTTCTGCCATAATACGAAGTCATTAAACGAATATAGCAGTATTGTTACTGCTCTATTCGTATTATGACTTGCAACTGTCTTAAAATTATTTACGACTAACATACTTATTTACATTTATAAACACCTATTATTATGATTACTGCCCGTGCTGTCAGTATAAATCATGGGAATATTACAAAAAAAAAGTTTACACATAATAAATCGTAAAATATTGTAAAAAAAAAACTAGTTTAATCCCATGGACTGAACAATGAAATACTACTGAAAAAATGCAGTTAGTTTTCTGGATACGATAATGCGAAAAGGTGAGTTTTGAGCTTTGCTCCGAACTCAAATGTGCTGTCGATCTTTCGCATAATATGTGAAGGGAGTTTGTTCCAAGCTGTTGGGCATGCCACAGCAAAAGCCCGGTCTCCGAAATTGGTATTGGAATTGCGCATAGGTACTAAGAGTCCACCTATGGCTGTTGAAGATGCTGACCGAAGGGTTGCTTGCCTAGTGTTGACATCATTTGGAATGCACAGTTCTGACAGGTAGGGTGGCGCCATATCGTGTGTTGCCTTAAAAACCATCCAGCAGAGTTTGAATTGGATTCTCTCGGGAAACTTAAGCCAATGAAGGTTCCGCAGATTTTGGGAAATATGAGAATATTTAGAAACACCGGTTATCAGTCTTGCTGCTGCATTGAAAACTGACTGAAGTCTGTCAGTATATATTTTAGGGAGGTTTGCATATCTCATTGCAATAGTCGAGTCGTGATACAACGTAAGAGTTTACCAACATCTTTGAGGCCTTAGTCGGAATATTTCTCCTTATAGATTTGATTTTGCGCAGGTGAAAGAATCCCGCGCTAACTGTTTTGTTAATCTGGGATTTGAGGGAAAGATCTTGATCTAGATGTACACCTAGGAGTTTAACACCATTTTAGGGATGATGTTATAGCCAGAAGTAATGAGAGGAGATTTAACAATTAGTATAAGCAATAATTATCAGCCTGAAACACTCATCGACATTGAAAAATTTTCCGAGAAAAGATACATGACGCCAACGGGACTTGAACCCGTGCCCTTCTGATTGCCGGTCAGCTGCTCTCCCAATTGAGCTATGGCGGCTTATCTTATACCCGCCAAATGATTCAATATATACTAGTGTTTCACTCAACAATTACTACTTATTATATTTTTTCCACCTGAAAACAACCAACTTTAGTTTTTGCGAGAGAGACACTGTTAGTGTTAAATCCCTCGCTAGGTGGCGTCGAGACAAATTATGTCTTAATTTTTTGGGGAAATACTTAAACTTGTCAAATATTAATTATTATTTTTAATTTTTAAACTAACGTTTAAGACAAGATTTTTATGCATAGCACAAAGGGTAACAATTATTATAAGCAATAATTATCAGCCTGAAACACTTTTCTGAAAATATTTTTCAATGTGGATGAGTGTTTCAGGCTGATAATTATTGCTTATAATAATTGTTACCCTTTGTGCTATGCATAAAAATCTTGTCTTAAACGTTAGTTTAAAAATTAAAAATAATAATTGAGCGGAGATTTGTCTAATATTGACTGACGCTTTTTTGTTGCTGTCCAAAGAAATTATGTTTTAGTTGGATTTAGTTTTAGTTTGTTCGAGGACATCCAGTCTCTTATGGCAGCGATGCATTTAGCAGTGATATCTTTTAATCTATCTCTCTCATTCGGTGCGCAGTAGACATAGATGTGCTGATCGTCAGCGTAGCAATGGGAAAGAAGTTCGAATGATTCTATTATTTTGGCAACATCGTTGATGAACAAAATGAAAAGTAGGGTTCCCAGCACGGAACCCTGGGGGACTCCAAAAGTGAGGGTTACAAAGGGAGAGTTTTTACCACCGCCTTGTACAGATTGTGTTCGGCCACAGAGAGGTAGGATTTTATCCATTGAATAGTTTCACCACCCAGTCCAAAGGTTTTTTCCAGTCTTTCGATAAGGAAATTGTGGTCGATGGTATCAAATGCCGCACTCAAATCTAATAATGATAGCAAAGCTAACTTACCTGACTCGTTTGCAAGCATTAAATCTGGCAACACGCGCAATAATCCAGTCTCTGTAGAATGGTACTTCCTATAAGCTGACTGGTACTTTGATAATAGTTCATTTTTGGCCAGATGGGCGGTCATCTGCCTGATCACAATTTTTTGATGCTTTCAGATTTTAAAAAAATTGCCAACTTTTCCGAAACCAAATAACCTTCCCTTATGTAATTCGCTGTTAGGGTTATCTATGGATAGTTTTGGTGAACTTTGGTACCACTTATATAATTATGTCCTAATTATCGCTATCTACATGAATTCCTAGGACTACTTTTTTCGTTATCGTATCGAACACGTTAATGATTGTTGCGTAATCTACTCTGATTATTCTACACATGCATAAAAAATATGGCTTATTTGTATTATGTCAACCGAATTTATTTATATACGTCAGTATTTATGAAATCGTTAAGCGGTGTGTAGGTTTGAATATTGCTAAGCCATGGCTAATATCTGGGCCCGGGGGCTTAAAAGAAGTGTCTTTTTTGTTGTATTTTTAGCATGGCTTTGTCAATGTTATGCGGTTGAATTTTCTGAAAAAGATTTTTTTGAGGAGTTGAACGGGGTCGTTAAAGATGGACTTTTAAATCAAATTGCAAAAAGCATTCCAGAAGATGATGGGGATTCGGTGTATTGTGCACAGGATTTGTTACAGTGGTCTGACGACTTGGCGTCTTTAAAAACATGGGCAATAACAAGTAAGTGGACAGATTTATAAATAAATAAAACCTTGCAATCGAACCCTTTGCCCATTATTTTCTCTTTGATTTTACACACTACACCGAAGAGTAATTGTTTTTTTTTGACGTGATACTCGGTTTATACCGAAGTGGTTAAAAATTACATTATCGTAGACATTTCAAGAATATATTCAAACATAGTTAAATTATTTTGTGGCATCATTTTCAAAATTAATAAAATACTTACTTTGAACCATCAGCGTAGGGAGTGTGGCAAACACATCGCTCAGGGAGTGGAAACACAAACCTGCAATAGCCATCCCAAGCCAAGGTGTGAGCTATTATGCTCAGGCTGAATGTCCTGGGGAACAGTGTCATGAACGGTGCCTCCGAGAAACAGGGTCGCATCTCGGAGTATTTAGACCTCACTCCAGCACTCAGGGCTCTGCTGGAGTGGACCTTCTATTTCCCTGGTAACTCGTGGGACAAAAAAAAATTGAACCATTCAAAAACTAGGGGCCTTTTGGGAACCTAGGAGTGCTGAAGCCACCTCTGTGGATTTCCTTCCTGGGGCCGTAGGAGGAACCAAGATGAGAAACCGTGGAGAGGTGAGTTGAGGCCACCTCCGTGAACTCTTCCCTTGTGGGGCCTTCAAGGAACCAAGGAGAAGGACACCCTTCCAGCGCGGGGCCTTTGTGGAACCATGGAGGAGTGAAGTGGAGAGATGATGTCCTCTTCCCATGTGGGGCCTTCGAGGAACCATGTAGGAGTGAAGAGGAGAAATGAGGCCATCTTGGTGAACTCTTCCTCTGTGAGGCCTTTAAGGAACCAAGGAGGAGAGATGAAATTCTTTTCCCTCTTGGGACCCTCAGGGAGCCAAGGTGGCGTGGACTCTTCCCTGACTCTTTAGGGAACCAAGGGGAGGTGTACTCTCCGTCGTGGAGCCTTTGGGTAACTAAGGAGTGGAGAGGAGAGATGAAGCCCTCTTCCGTCGCGGGGCCTTCAGGGAACCAAGGAGGAGTGAAGAGACCTGGGAAGACACATTTTCGAACCAGAAGATATAGCTTCATTTCCAATGACAATCCTGCTGAAATTTATAAAAGGGACTGGGTTACTGTCAAAGGAATGAGCTAAAATGGGGGATAGTACAATGGGTCTATGGCCCAAGTGCTCACGGGAACTATATATATGTAAACCGTCTCCGATTATTTAAAAAAAAAGATTCTTTGAACCACATTTATTGTTTAAAAAACCAACACATTTCGGAAGCACGATTTCTTCATCAGGGCTTGCTTAAACTAATTACAACAATATACCAAAGGTAGCATTTAAAAATATTTTTTTGGTTATTTATAATATTTAGGTTCATTTTTACATTCTTACAATCCTCATGAAGTAAGTATTGTCTCAATGTCAGTTGAATGTTATGCGAATGTCTCAGTATCATAAATATAACACTTATTTCCAGTGTTGGACGCATCAGGTCGGCCCCCCTCTGGTATTTTGAAAGGAAATATCAATAGCATAGGGATGTTTGAGGAATGCCTTGGAATCAGTCACCAGAGGGATGACTCCAGGACCATCAAAGGGAAGTACTGCATGGCCAGGATACCACTTCCCAGTGCATTCTTTGGAAGAAAGGAAAATTTAGCATCTCACTATGCACGAATGATAAGGAATCCAGGAGTTAACCAAAGGTAGGGAATACGTATGAAACTTGTAATTACGAAGATTGTATGAGGATGGTTAACAAATACACATTTTTTTGATTACTTGGTTATCTCTCTCTCTCTGGTTTCAATCCTGGGATTGGTTTGCAGCAATGTCATCTATTCGTTTCATCCACTCTTCCCTGTCTTGTGCGGCTCTTTTGAAGTCGGCATATGATGAGCAGCGCACGTTCACCAGCAGGTCCTCCAGGTACTCTCGGCGTGGGCGTCCCCTAGCGTTTGTCCCATCGGTCATACCCTCCATTATGGCATGCAAGAGGCCTTCTTGTCTTATTACATGGCCAATCCATCTTGCACCCCTTTCGGACAAGGTCCTGAGCAGGTGCCTTCCTCCTTCGATTCTTTGGAGAACCTCTTCATTTGTAATGTGGTCTCTCCAGGAAATTCCTAATAGTCTTCTATAGGACCACATCTCAAAAGCCTCTAGTCTCCGTTTATCTCTTTTAGATAGGCACCATGTTTCGCAGCCGTACATCAAGATACTCCAAACATAGGTCTTGATGAGGAGTATTCTCAGTTTCAGGTCTATATTATTCGATTCTATTATTTTCGACTTTTTATTGAATGCAAGCCTAGCCTGGTGTATATGGCTGTTGACCTCGCTCTTAGACCGACCGTCCCATGTTATTTTGCTCCCGAGGTAGACAAACTCCTTGGTGTTCTTTAGCGGAACTCCTGACATCTCTACTCTCATTTGATGTTGCGTTCGGCCTACAGTCAGCAGCTTTGTTTTGTCTTTATTTATCTTCATGTTGTAATTGTTTTTTTTATTTTTTTTATTTTTTTTTATTTTTTATTTTTTTTTATTTATTTAAACGCCCATAGGGCTTTTACATAGAATGCAGTACATTTTTTTTAATTACAGTGAAAAGAATGGGTTTACAAAATACAATACACAATACAAGTAACATAATATTTGTTAAAAACAAAATATAGGTTACATAAAATATAAGGGTTAAAAAAAAAATAAAATAAAAAATTTAGGTTACATAAAATATAAGCGTTAACAAAATACAGGTAACATAAAATATAAGAAACAAAATATAGTCCATAAAATATAGTAGTTGACATAAAGTAGGTAATTTTTAAAATTGTTGTTCTCATTAGTTTACGGGATAGGTAGAAATAAATAGTTGGCACATATGGCGTTTGAAGTTTGCTAAGTTCAAATTATTGTCAAATACATCCAGATTGTTTAAGTATTTGTTACCAAGACTATGCAAACGTTGTATTGGAGAATGTAAATCATAGTTCGAATGAGATGTACGTATATAAAATGTCAATGTTTGTCTAGTTGTTCGTGTAGGTACATGTAGATTTATTAATTGCAGGAGTTCAAAGAGAAGTTTTGAAGAATGCTTTGCATGATTGTTAAGGCCTCTTGGAGTTCTTCTTCGCTTTCAGCAACCATAGCAATATCGTCAGCAAACCTTATCATATCCACCTTTTGCCCGTGTATCTTTACACCTTTTCTGTGACTCATTCTCTCTCTCAAGCCGTCGATCGCACTTTATATATAAGCGTTAAAAAGAACAGGTGACAGAGGGCATCCCTGTTCACCCCTTGTCTTATACTGGCTTCTTTTGTATCATTGTCACATCTAATTATAGCGGCCTCATTCTTGTATAGCGCCTGGACTTGGTTATCAAGCAGACGCAATAGACAAGAGTATATGAGAAAATAACAAAAAAATGATTTAACTTATTGTACTCTAAATTTGTTATTGGCACGGAGCCGAGACTATTAACAAGACGTGTATATGAAGTAAAATACTTTCTTCCAATATTTACAATATTTTGAAATCGTGGATTTAGTGAATCATATTTCTAAGTCATCTCCCACGGAAAATGTATACTTCTTAATTGTAAACTGGACAAGAGTTCCAACTCCATCGAAGCCAAAGTAAAGTTAGCCTCCTAAAAACTGGAAGTCGGTACTGTACAGGGCCCACAGATACTTTAATAGTACACAACTTCCCTGTACAAATCACAAGTGCGCCTCACTGTTGAATTTGTCAGCCACCTCTGGTCTGGAGCTTCAAATACCTGAAAACTACTCTCGACTCTATGCAGAAACGGGCGGTCTGTTTGATAGATTCTCCCATCTTAATATGCTATCCTTGTTCTACCGGTATTACAATGGAAGATGCTCCGAGGAACTAGCATCATTGATCTCTTCGACACCGGTGCATAGTCGGGAAAGACGCCAAACGCATGCCTAACATTTGTACACGGTTGACATTTGTCACATGAGAACGGGTCGCTTCTTTGACTCGTTTTTGTGTTCAACAGCTTGGCTGTGGAATAATTTGCCGGCCGCTGTGTTTCCTCCTTCCTACGACATGAGTCTCTTCAAGACCATTGGAGGGCACCCCACCACTTTCCCAACGGCGTTATAAGGAAACATATGATTTCCTCCTTCACCGCACACGCCAAGAATCTATTTTATTGAACGAAGCTACATTTATTTGAACGACTCTAGACCATCCAATTTCCATGCATACGGGTTTAGAAAGCAGTATGCAAGTACTTACATTAACATAATATAAAAGAAGAATAAATCTGGCAACCCGTAGAATAATTCTTCTGAAATCTGTAGAGACAAATATATACAGATAAAGGTGTAAAGTAAAAAAAAATCAATAAAATAAGAGCTGCGCCCGGTTGAGGAAGCCTGGATAAGAGAAATAACGAAAAAGTAACTGTGATAATATAATGAAAATATTTACAATAATAACAGAAAAAAGACAAAATGCATAAAAAAGAAAATATACAGAGAAGAGATTCCACAAACCACCAGGCAGTCCCAATGACAATGTGCATGGCTATGGGTCCAACCGCAGACGAAACCCGGAGTCCGCGCCCTTTAGCCGGTTCCCCGATTTTGCCTCAAAGAAATATATGTGGGAAAGAAGAAAAAGTTTTAGAAGACTCTGGGGAAAAGATGAGCGTCGAGTTGTCAGAGGGGGGCGGAAGGACGTCGAGATCACGCGGCTGTTCTTCAGGCTACGCATGTCATTGGGGGAGGCCAAGACCAATGTTCATTCCTTCCTCTCCTCAAAAAGATCCTCCACAGAGCATCTCAGATGACGTAGGCCCCGAGGCAAATTAATTTCCTCAGGGCCTCCTTTGTGGAGTACGTAAAAAAAAACTGCCCGGAGCCAGAGGCACTATGAATGGGCGATTCTCAATTAGGGTATTTCGTAGAAGGGAAAGAGATTTTAGAGAGGAATGTTGAAATTGTCCGTAAATAAATTTCTAATCAGATCTGCTTGAAACTTAAATTGCATATTTTTTTTTTTTTTTACAGTGAATACCGCGCAAGAATCTCAACTCTGATTATCACGATATTAATAATACTAAATATGTTTGCGCACGCCAGAATTGGAATCTGCCACCTACGGATTGTAGCCTAGAATGTTAACCCCTCGACCACTTTGCTCGTCTATAATTGGTCATCAGTATCTTCATTGAAAGAATCGTATTACTCATCGGGAAATTTGAAGATTTATGTTAAAGAAATGTGATAAAAATGAATCAGATTGAATCGAAGTACAATGCTAAATATATCCTGAAATATTTGACAATAACAAAAGATAAATAATGAATTGAGTCAATAAAATTTAATTATGATAACACAATAATAATAAAAATTGTGTTCATCAAATTGTGACCATGAAGTTGAACACTGTATTATACTAGAAGCCGGTTGATAAGTTTTAAGATTTTCACGACCAAAAGCATTTTCGTTATTTGTTTTTGGGGTGTTATGCCGTGTTGCGCTACCTCCTTCTTTAGCCAAAGTTTCGGACATTGTTGCAGTGTCCATCATCAGGGCAGATCCGGCAGATCAGGTAGATGTGTGTGACATCACCACGTTGAAACGTTGGCTAAAGAAGGAGGTAGCGCAACACGGCACAACACCCCAAAAACAAATAACGAAATAAGTAGAAGCCGGTGGTTTAAATTTAAAGTAATTCCGGAGCAATAATTTTATGGTTGTGAAGAATAATTTTATCCCTTTAAATCAGAGGTTCCCAAACTTATTTTTCTCGTAGACCTCTTTCAAAATTTTACTGATTTCGTTGGACCCCCAAAAATGATCAAGATTAGATCTAACGATGGAAATTTGCGTCGCGGTTGAGTTCCAATCCTAAATTCGGAGTAGTATAAATAAAAAGAAATATAGTATATTTTCTTGTGTTGCACACTTCGAATAATTTATTTATCATTAGCTGAATCTATTATAAGGTATGGAATTACAACTTGGGGACTTTCCTGTAACACAAATGTAAATCACGTTCAATCGGTTCAAAAATCATTAGTTAAATTATTAGCGCATAAAAGTTTATACGAACAAAGACATAATGTTCCAGAATGTTTACCAGAATCTCAAAATTCTCTCTGTAAGAGCAATTCTGTGGTATAAAATTATATCTCAGCATATAAATAGCCCTATATACGTGCATAAACTGGACCACACTTATAATACCCGTTTTACGCCAAATGAAGGACTAATAATTGTACCTAAGCACTTAAACAAATATGGACAAAGAACACTGGACTACATGATACCAAATTTATTGAATATGTTACCTGCTGAAATTAAAAAATGTACAAATGATAAAACAAATATAATGTTGAAAAATTGGCTCGCCGAAAGAAAAAAATTGTATTAAACACTAACACAAAAATTGTAACTGCAAAATAAAGTAAAATAAGTTTATTTATATCTTCAAAGTAAAATCACCCATTGACAAACTACTAAAAAGTAGTTTATTGGGACTTTTCTTTTTTCTGTAAAATATTTATATTTTTTTCCTGTCGTATTGTCTTTATAATAAATAAATAAATATATTACAGACAAAGGGGAAAAATACGTGTAGATGACTCATTTTTTTAAAACTTTTATTTTTATTTCATAAATTGTTAGTATAACTATTTAAGAATATGTTCCCAAAGTTTTAAATAAAAATTTCAATTTGTTCCGGTATTACGAGGGTGTTTGTGCTGAACCGCGTAGTAAACTTGAAACTCATTTCTCTCGAAACGACTTTTTTGGAATTTGTGTGCACTCTAGCTCAAAAAGTTTTTAATCAAACATTTTTAAAATGTGCAGATACCTCATTTATATAATTACGCTCTATGTGAACCGAAATTCGTAGTAATAACAAAAGTATTTTTTTCATTGCAAAAAAATGAAAGAAAAAATGCCAAAAAATCAAGGTTTCCCGTGTGATGTTTCGTCTTTTATCGTATTGTTGTATTTAATTCTTATATAGCTCTCCTGGTCCTCGGCAAGACAGTTGTAATATTCTTCTTTTTTTACGTTTATATTTATTTACTCCTGGGCACTTGGCACCAGTCGTAATATTTTAGTTTTCTCTTGGCTCTGATCGATATTTAAATTCTTAAGGCTTTGCATATGAGTGGAAGGAATGGAAAATTCCTCCCCTACGTCACACAAGCCTTTATGAAAATTGGACCCTTATTTCCTCTGATAACTACAGAAAGCTACTTAAAGCTCCCTTGTACTACATATCTTTAGAGATATATGTACTTAACTAATAAATACGTTATTTACGACTTTGAACGTAAATATTTTCGTATTTAGGTTGTAATTAAACTCCATCAAACGTTGTGTAATTTTTTGATTTATGATATAGGACTTTAATTACTTTCATTTTTGTGGTAACCCTTTTGATTCTAAACGGAGCGTTGAGTTTCAAACTGTATTGGTCTCTCTCTTGCAAATCTAACTTTAAGTAATTTCTCTAAATGAGCTAACTTCCCTTTGTCGTTTATTATGATCCCCTACATCCTAATGAATTCGTAAATAAACAGTACTAATCGAAACTACACATGACTAATTGAACAGATAATTAAATATAACTCAAATGGTTAAATGTTAGTAAATTTGATTATAATTGTATCTTGTATCTGCTTGGCGCCCCTCCATTTTGATTCAGCTGCTATAAGGTACGTATAAAGATGGATTTAGTAGGTTAATGTAATTAGTTAATTGCATATTTGACGAACTCAGAATAACCCTTTTCTGGCAAAATTTGGCTCCTGCCTCCATCAAGTAAGCAAGGTGATCAGGTTTCAACTAGAAATTCGCACAATCTTTTGGCACGGTTCGATTGATTGATACCTCAGTTATCGCGTCCCAACCGAACCTTCCTCTAGCCATCATGCACTGCCTTCAGGTCTTCACCCGAGCCTAGATACCTCCAAATTCCTGCTCCTCCAAAGTTTACTATTTACTTAGGGCGAACCGGTTTCGTCATATATGCAATCATATACTCACGGGGTTGTGTGGAGTTACGGGTCGTGAATCCTCCCTCCACGTTCAAGAAATGAGACGAGAGTGACCGGACAGGTCTAAAGCACTAATTGTAAGTGAGTTCGTTTCATCCAATGAACAGTACATAAAAAGATATATATATATATAAACATACATTTTTGGGAAGGTTTATAACTTGCAATACGAAACTACTTGCAACGCATTTCAAGCTCGGATCTCGCCCATAGAATTCTGCGAAATTCTAAGTTTGGTACCGAATACATACGTAAGAATAGTGGGTAATATAAATAAATACTAGTAGATTAAGATCTTATCTGGCGATGTGTTCTAGAGATTCGCCAAAACTCCAAGTTTTTGTTTGGGTTTTTGACGGTTTTATTTGAGAGACCCGTCATCTCTATTGTTTTGGTTAATGGTCCTTGTTATAGAAGCGACCACTGCCTTCTGTTGGTTGAACTGTATTTTTTTCCTTTCCCTCCCCTCCAAGGTTCAAATTTTGCTAAATTCTTACTATCCCGTGATTCTCAATTGATTCATGTAAATCTTCATTACACCTTATTAAGCTATCTCGTGATTTATCAACTGCTTCATGTAAATCTTCAATACACCTTATTAAGCTATCCCGTGATTTATCAACTGCTTCATGTAAATCTTCAATACACCTTATTAAGCTATCCCGTGATTTATCAGCTGCTTCATGTAAATGATGGATACCTATGAGAGTAATTCTTCTATAAATTTTTACTCGAATCTTCCACGTAATTCTTTGATACCCTTTTATTTGATTAGCTATAATAAATCTGTCTATTTTCAATTGTTTAGTTCTAAAGATATCTCTTCATTGTTCAAATTAAAGATTGTGTTTAATTTTTTTTTTGTTTCTCATAATTGCGCAATATTTTAATTTTGTCCCGTTTCTAGAAGTTAATACCTAAGTACGATATCCACTAATCAAGGTAATTTTTTTTCTTCTTTTTAACGTATTCGAACTAGTATCCCAGTGACCGACTTATTTTGTAAACAATTTTAATTATGTAAACATTCCCGACGGCCTCGTGACCTAGATTCAAAGCGTATGATGTGTGTTTACTTTAGACATTCCCGAAGACGTGTGCGATGGCTCTAATTTTTTTCTTTGTTTGATAATGACCTACCTTGCGCAATTGTCTAGTCTGATCCCCGATAAGTATAGTAATTACGTATACATATATATGCAATTATATATACTTTGTCTCAATAAATAATTGATAATATACTGGTATATATAATTATATTATTATTGAAATAATTTCTAATATCATAACTTATTTCAAATGCTCTGGATTTTCTGAAGTTATATTAATACATATATAAAATTAAATACAAAACATTGACTTGGAAATTTATCAAACACACAACTATTTTTAATAGTTATTGATGAGTTCAGAGGTAGGAATCGATACCTTTTTTTTTTCTTTTTATATAAGTGTGTTACTTTTTGATTAAAATTTTCTTGGGAACAATAAAATTATATATATATATAAATATAAAATATACCTTTTATATTTATAATATTTTAATATAGTTACATATCACATATTAAGCGAGTAATATTTTATTAAAATAATTAATTCAAATACCAACGGTTGCTGTTGGAATCTGGAAAATTTTTATAATGGGAAAAACTTACCCCTACAAGATTTTCCGACCCGGGTTCTACACGGATAAACCTTGCTGCAATTTTCCTAAATTAATTTTCATTGTTCTAAATTTAAATAAATCTTTTTGACTTTAATTTTTTTTTTCGTTTAATCTAATTAATTTAAATGATGTATAAACTTTATCGTTCTAAGCTGTATTGTATTTCAAAACTCGTTGGTTAAATAACACTTTAAATGATAGTTACTTCACGATTAATTTCGAGATGGTAAATTGTTGTTAAATTAAATTTTTATCCCTCCGAACTTTTATGTATTAAAGTTCGGAGGGATAAAAATTTAATTTAAATTTTTATCCCTCCGAACTTTAATACATAAAAGTTCGGAGGGATAAAAATTTAATTTAATTTAATTTTTATCCCTCCGAACTTTTATGTATTAATAAAATATTATTTTGTTTTATTATTATTATTTTAGATAATTAATTAATTATTTATTAGAACACTTTTCATTTAGATTGGACACACGTATTTAATTATAACTTCTTCACACTTAATTATCACTGGTACTAGACGCGAAATTTCTAAGTCTGAAAACACAATATTTAGTGATTATAAAATCCGAATTTTCCACTAAAACAAATTGTATTTATCACGAGCACTTTTATTTTTCACAAGTAATTAATGCGTTAAACTTTATTTTTATTTTCACTGACTTTAACTGGAAAGTTCTTTTTTTTTTGTAGATCACTGGCTTGAATGTGAAATTTTTCTAAGTCTTACAATACTTATCACTTAGAATTTTTCAACTTTAAATTACCAAACGTTTCGTCACGTCTCGCGAAACTTCAACCCTTTCAACCACGACCGTAGACTACCTTCAACTGGCATTTGTCTTCTCTCTTATACCCCCTCTCAGGTCCAAAAGAGAGTATCTGAATTTCCTGTAATAAACCAATCTAATTTCTATCAACTCGTAATTTCTTGAAATTTCCTCATTATTATCGAATGCTGTCCCTTAGTCCCTTCGCGGTTGTACCTTTGACTCCTGTCCCGTTCTTTCATACTTACAAGACCCGGATTCAGTACGATCATGTTAAATTGCCTCAACTTCCTTTGTTCTGATGTTCATACAAAATTTGCTTGAATTTAATAATTTTAAAGTTCTATTTTCATCTATTTCGCAACATGTCCATGCGTACGGCCTCTACCATATGTTCCAAATCTGTCCCCAAATTTGCCTGTCAGAGATATCTTCATGTCAAAGTCTTTCTCGCAAATTGTTCATTTTTATTTTATTATTTTTCCTCGAGTTTTTCTGTATTCTATATGAACCTTTCCATTTAAAACCGAATTTTCTCTATTTACGTCGTATATTTAAATTTTCCATTTTTTTCTCGAATTTTCTTTAATTCACGATACTCTTTCCATGAATTTCCTTATTTATTCTCACGCTATCGTTCATATCCCTATAAATTTTTATATTTCAAGCCGTATTTATTTTATTCACTGTTAATCTAAGATTTCCTTTGTTTTTCTCTGTCGTATCTACTCTCCCATCGTTTCACTGTACCCTCCTCACATAACCATATCGTTTTTTTGATGTTTGCTGCCTCTTGGAAAATTTCATTTTCTATTTGTTATTAATTAATATATTGTTTTTAACATTTTTATAGGAGATACCCCCACTTCGGCCCTTAAATTTCTGTCATTTTTATTACTCCATACTGAACGTCCCCCAAATTTCGTCTCTCTCTTACCCAGAATCTCATAAACCATAAGCTTTGACAGTTATTTACTTTAATATCTGTACCCACCTCGCAATAAATTCTCTTTTATTTCAGTTTCGTTAACTTTTATGGGAATTCTATAATGTAAATATTACGTAAGACCAATGTTAATCTTTAAAGCCCTTTTAACGACTAATTGCTTTAATCTAAACAATTTTCATGTTCGAATATTCCTTGTTTATATCAACAAAATACATGTGAGATCGACAACCATTGTAATGTCTCATTTTTACCTGCAGTCGCGTGCTATGCAACACTATGATCTCCATTTTAATTACGTCAAATGACTACTTTTCCTGAGTTAAATCTATCGCAATGTTTTCAGCATTTTCCACACCCCTAGATACTCTGCTCTATTTTCCTCTCAAACACTTGTTACTGCACTAAACCTCTGAAATGTACCCTCGTCCACTCTTTATAACTCTCATTTTTTTTTTAAGTTTTCTCCCTAAATCTTTTATCGTAATATCCTCGCTCCGTCTAGAATTGATAACAATAATTTTCCATTGTTTTTCCAATATTTCCATTTCCTTTAGCACGTTTTCCCTCGAATCGATCATCTCCGGTCGTCACAAACAATCGTATTATAGATGGAAATTTCCTTAACATCTTCCAACACGTTTTCGTCACTTGCTATTCAATTTCCAATTAAATCTTTTCCATCGTTGTTTACGTGTATCTTTTTTCAATCTTTAAAGTTCCCAGATTATTTCGAGAACTACGGTTTATTACCTCTCAATTGCTCTTAATGTTTACCTCCAAACGCGGGTTCAATGTACTAATGTCCCTGAATCGGTTCCTGCTTATCATGGAGTTTATTCACCTCTCGGTTCGGTGGGAACGAAAAAGTAATTAATTACATTCTTAATTGCCGAGTCCAAAGGTCGATCCTTTGTTCCCCGTTTGTGTACGCCTTTCTGTTTATTGATTGGTTTGTTTAATATTTTATTGTTTTTGCTGCAATCTAATTGGCTGTCAAGATCTCAATATTTGGAAATGGCCCTAAAAAATTGGAATGTCCCTGTCCGTGGTTATTTGTTGATACCATCTGTGATTTTTTAATCAATACTCGTCTCACTTTGTCTAATTATAGATCCCTAGCGTAAATATGAATTCACTTTACTCTGATCCGATAGATGTCGTAGGTGTGTCCGTTTTATAAGTAATTGATATTTTCTTTTTAAATTAAAGTGGGAAACTACGATATTTTCTAATTTTCACTGTTGATCAATGCAATAAATCACACCCGTTTACACACCTGTAAAAAATTTGATTTCCATTTTTTGTGAAAGTTAGATTTGAGATTGCTTTGAGATGTAAACCATGACCTCCAAAATGCACCCAAAACCTACGTCTGATGATAACGTTCGATGTAAAGCAGATGATAATTTTCATATTTTCTGAGGAAATTCTTCGAAAAATTCACAATATTTTCCTTAATAGATGTTTAAAATGACCTCAAAGTTTCAATAATTTATACAAATTTCTTCCATGCCAAAAAAAATTATAAAAATCATAAAAAAAACCTAGTCCTGCCAAACCCACCTTAATAGTAATATGCAAGTTTTTACGAGTATCAGTCGCTGACCTTCTAAAAACACCCTACTCAAAAAAACTAAGGGAGGTTTTATAAAAAATAAATTATTGCTAAATATTAAGGCTATCTGATTCATAAGCCGGCCTAACTGAAAAAAATTTCAAGCCCGCGTGCCAAAAAAATAGCAAAAAATTAGGATTGCGTGAGAACTGAAAATTTTAAAATTCGAGCATTATGGGAGGAAAAACTTACGCAAGCCAATTAAAAGAAATTCCGGAATCTAAATATTCACTAATTATAAAAAGGGAAAATGATAACATGACTGCAGACGCTATAAAAGATCAAATAGTCAAAAAAATTAAAATTTCTAATTTGGGAATCGCTGTAAATGGAGTCCGTAAAGCCGCACAAAATAAATTAATAATATCCTGTCCTACAAAAACTCACGCTGAGAAATTGACCGAAGAAATAAACAAAACACTCAAAAAACAAATGATCGCGGAGGAATTAAAAAAGAAAAAACCAAAAATTTTCGTTAGAAACTTACAAGCAGATTTATCTGAAGAAGAATTAATTGAGGCCCTAAAAACACAAAATGAGGGTATAAATGTTATCATGGAAAATGACCCAAAAAATACGATAAAATTAATCAAGATGTTCAAACCAAAAAACCTAAATGGACTTACCAACTACATACTGGAAACAAGCGGACAATTAAGGACGCACCTCATGGAAAGGGATAAAATCAATATAGGATTCAACAGAGTACGTGTAGTAGATGCAATTCCGATAACGCAGTGTTTCCATTGCCTTAAGTTTGGACATACGGCAATCAAATGCTTCAACAAAGAAAAAAGTGCAACGTGCTTACATTGCGCAAAAGACCATGAAAAGTGCAGAAATTGTATCCTTCAAAACAAAAACCTCAAGATGAACCTAAATACTAACCATAAAGCAAATAATTCAAACTGTACCTATTTAAAAAAAGTGATGCATATTGCCCAAAGTCGTATAGAATATGACTAGGTATGTTAGTAAGTATTTAAAAATATATATATACATATAAATTATAATAATGTTAATAACTGAAATTTTATATTACTACTTCTTATCACCTTCTCTTAAAAATAACAATATTCATATTTTACTTTTCAAGTACAAACATTTCATATCCATGCAAAAATTACCGCTAAACAAATTTTTAAATGTATTGTCCTATTACCAAAGTGTTAACAACAGTATACTGAAATTTATACTGATGCTCCTATATACTTATTTACTCATATATGTAGATGATATTATAGTCACCTTTAACATGTGCCAATTATTAAATTTACCTAGCTTTGAAATAAACCTTGAACAATGCGTACTGGAAAGGCTCACTACTATAATAATATCTACATATATTTTAT
The DNA here is from genome assembly GCA_929108145.2 of Limnephilus rhombicus. Classification (NCBI taxonomy): domain Eukaryota; kingdom Metazoa; phylum Arthropoda; class Insecta; order Trichoptera; family Limnephilidae; genus Limnephilus; species Limnephilus rhombicus. Next base: position 53,303,382 of record OV815282.1, on the reverse strand, counting down.
GTTTAATTAAATCCTTATAGGTACATGTTTATAAATTACTGCTGCATTTTAAAATATTTTTCAATTTTATGGCGATTTAAACGGAGAATTTGACATATCTGAAATCGATTATGAACGCACGCGAAGTTTTGATAACTGGATTATCAAAAAACATGTATCAGGAAATAATAATTTAACTGCAATCAACTTGAATATTCGATCTTTATCTAAATATTGGGAAACTTTTCTTCTCGTTATCTCTAGCTCTCTAAGTAATATTGACATAATTACGATTTGCGAAACGTCGATAAATCAAAATGATATATATCTATACACAATATCGGGATTTAGTTCTCATTACTTTTGTCGAATAAACAGATCGGGAGGCGGGATTATTATATACGTAAAAGATCACCTTACATTTGAACAAATTAACATAATGCCAACAAATTTTGAATGTGTTTACGGAACTATTTCTGTTAATAAACATAAACGTATACATATACTAGCAATATACAGACCACCCAATTCAAATAAAAAATTATTTCTCGAAGAGTTTGAAGTTATATTGGGAAATATCGAAATTAAAGAATCTGTCATAGTTCTCGGGGATACGAACATAAATTTACTAAATTATCAGGAATCAATTGTAATGCAATACGAAAACATGATGGCTAAATTTGGATTTTTAAAATATATTAATGATGTTACCCGGGAAGCCATACTGACTAACTACGTAACGGCTACATGTTTAGATCATATCTATGTAAGAGAGAGAGAGACAAATGAAATCAGCTCATGCGTATGTGAAACTATCATAGCGGACCATTACCTTATTGCGAGCACGATTCGTTTCTCTACTTATGAGATAGGTACCTCCAATAAATCACACCTTACGAAATATACAGTAATATCGGAAAAAAAAGTGGATCTACTGATTGAAATCACAAATTGGAATGAAATACTAAACATAACGGAACCTAACTTAATATATGAAGAAATTAAATCTAAATTTAAATATATTTACGAAAAAAGTACCATAACTAAATCAAATACAAATAAACATCGTAATAACCATAAAGACTGGATAAATTATAACCTCATTGAAAATATACAACTACGAGACACACTATGGAGAAAATGGAAAAACACCCCTAACAATAAAATATATGAAATCGAATACAAGAAATACAGAAATAAACTGAATAAAAAAATATTAAACACAAAAAAAAATATTATAATAACAAATTTAATCATTGCTTTAAAGACATTAAAAAACATGGAATGAAGTAAATCAAATATTGGGAAGGAAAAATAAATCCGATTGTGACGAAATCATATCTAAATATTTCTTAAATTCTCAAACGGCGGATGTGACGGTAGAAAACTTTGCAAATTTCTTTAACGAGGGCGTAAATCAGTTATTACACGAATGCAACGTTCGAGCGTCCGAGTGGAATCAAGAACATTTGCAACATTCAATGTACCTACCAAGAGCTAATGCGAAACAAACTGAATGCATTATCGGACGAATGAAAAACTCCAAGACACCGGGCGTGGATTTAATTCGCATGTACACAAGCATCATTCCAGCTGAACTAAAATGCAGCATCATAAGGCCCATTTATAAAAATGGAGATTCCACCGTAATAAATAATTATAGGCCTATTTCATTGTTACCAATATTAGAAAAAATCTTAGAAAAATATATATCTATAAATTTGGAGAAATATTTAAATAAATTGGGCATTATTGATGAATGTCAGTATGGCTTCCAAAAAAAAAAAGATAAACTTCTCGAAAAATTTTCTAATTATATAAATTCACAGCTTAACTCTAGAAAACATGTAATGGTATTATTCATTGATTTCTCAAAAGCTTTCGATATACTCAGCCACACACAATTAATCAAGGTACTTGAAATCATAGGAATCTGTGGTAAACTACTATCATTTTTCAAAAACTATTTAACAAATAGAAAAATGTACGTTAAGATTTTGAATGAAATGAGTAACTTTAGATTTATAAAATCATGAGTACCGCAAGGGTCAATTTTAGGCCCCAAATTATACATTATATATGTCATTGCCTTGTCTAAACTGTTTAAAATAGCCCGTAGATTCATTTTTGCAGATGATACTGCACTAGTTGTATCAAATAAAAACCCGGAAATAGCAATTAATGAATTGCAAAGAGACTTTAACGAGCTACTCAAATGGTCTCATGATGTAGGACTAATTATTAATGTCAAAAAAACTAAATGTATGTATATAAGATCACCGAGCCTGAAAATGTGGAATTTACCTAAAATAATTGCACACAATTTTGAATGAATACATAAAAAAATTGATAACATTTGCTACTGTGAAAGAATTGATTTTACAAATGAATATACTTACCTTGGCATAATTGTAGATAATAACTTTAAATGGGATAAACAAGTTATCAAAATTTGTAACCAGCTCCGATGTTTGGCGAGTAATTTTTATAAATTAAAATTTGTGTTGCCTCGATGCACTCTCAAACTTATATATCATTCTATGGTCGAATCCATACTTAGATATGGAATTCGAACTTGGGGACACTAGAGCAAAATTAATATTAAATACATTCAAAATTTACAAACTGCTATAATTAAAAAAAATTGTTAAACCTAGCATTTACAATCAAAGAAACAACCTAAAATTACTGTATGGGTCTGAGGGCATACTTCCAATTAAAGGGCTTCCCTGGTACATTATAATTATGGATAATTCGGGAGAAAGCACGTATAAAAATTTATTGGTGCATAATCACACAACAAGATTTACTGAAAACAAAGGCCTAAAAATACCACGAATATCAAATAAGTATGGTAGCAGAACGCTCGAATATATGATACCCTTGATTTACAACATGTTAAATCAAAACATTAATTTAAAAAATAATGAGGAACCCTGCCATAAACTCACAAAAATTGGTTGATAAATGAACAACATATTTATCTATCTTTAATCTTATTTTAAGTATTAATATTGTAACCTAGGCTAATATGTGTTATGTAATAATATTAAATGGTAGAACCTACAGACAAGCTGATCTGTCACAGCTTTGTGGGACTACCCATGTCTTATATTGTATCACATGTTATTATATTCAATTAAATAAATAAAAAAATAAAAAATAAAAACCGTAGCTCATAAAAAAATTGCCAAAAACATTCAAATTATAATCTTAAAGCTTCAAATTGCTTTATTTAAAGTCTCAAACGACCATTTTTCATCGAAATACAGCATGTCAAATTCACCGAAAAAATTGTTTTTTTTTTTTGCTCCCTTAATTTTTTTGAGTAGATCTGCCTAAATTGATAGTTAAGGTCAAGCAAACATTTTTGTTCTTTACTACTGAAACCATATAAATTTTCGTGGACCCCCAAATGCAACTTGTGGACCCCCATTTCTCTATCACGCCTACGTAGACCCCCGTCGAGTCTCCCATGGACCCCTGGGGGTCCACCTGGACCACTTTGGGAATCACTGCTTTAAATTGATGATAAAATAAGATGTTACCTTATCATCTTCATATCCATTTGGAAGGTGATTCACAAGAAAAATATTAAACAGATCATATCCGTTTAATATCGTATACAGGGTGGGCCATAAACCTTTGCACTTTTGTATTATGCTAAAGGGAATTCCGAACGGGGGAGGAGAGCGGCATCAATTTAGTCACAATGGATCGCTTTACGAAAGAGCAACGCGCTTTTTGGGTAAAACATTTTTACAAAAACAATGATTTTGTTCTTTTCTGTTCAACAATGATTCTATTCTGTTTTACATCACCAATTTCAGAATATCAATCAGTGTCCAAGTGTTAATTTAATTAAATCATGGTTTAAAAATTTCGAAGAAACCGGCATGAAAACAAACAGGGCGACCATGGAGCAAAAGAAATTGGTTAAAGAAATTTTCCCTAACAAACTGATCTCGTGCAGAGGAGATATTCCATTGCCTCCCCGCAGCTCGGATCTAACCCCAGCTGATTTTTTTTTATGGGATATACGAGTAATTGTATACATATATATTTTTTTTTATATTACAAGTTGAGTCTACATAAATAAACCAGTGACTATACACCAATTAAAGGAGAAATCCATCAATAAATGGTCAACATAACCCGAGACCTGTTCGAAAGCTTTTCGAAAATCGAAGGGCCCGATTTAAGGAATGGCAGCGGCGATATGGCGGCCATTTTGACAAAAATATTTTTACGAAATGATTTTTCAGCATATTTTTGTTCTTATCAGTAATTATTTATTTAAATTCCTACAATCTGTATATTTTTTATGATTATTTCAAACCTGCAAATGTTTTTGGCTCATCCTATATATATTTATTATCTTTTTCATCAATTTACTTATGTTTGTATAAAAAGGATTATGAACAATTATTACTCATCTGATTGTCATGTAATATCTCAAAAATTATTACATTGACGTAAAAGATTTAACAAATAATTTAGAGAAGATTAACCAATGAATCGTTTTATAGCGAGTGTCATTCCTTTACTTTAGTGTATTTGTGCTTTACGGTAATCAAATATTTCGACTACGTCTAAACTTGAAAGCTTTTATAATTTATATGAAAAATACAGATAAGGAAGTAAATTTTTTTTTACCAACATTTTTATCTTCATCTAGAAAATTACCTTCATACCAGCAGAAAAACATTTCAAATAATGATTCAATGTCATTATCCTTGGGTGTTGCGACGATATTTTAAATTGTCATAGTGAAATGCATTTTTTGGACATTTCATCGCTCCGTTACGTTTCTGTCATCATTTCGTTGTTCAGATTTATGTCATCCGCAATACCGGGTACCCGGTAATGGCCAACTTCGGGTACGCGATAAAAGGCTTTATTTATTCAGCTAATATTTGTTTTAGATGGCAACTTCAACACGCAAAAAATGGGATCCTTCAGATATGAAAAGTGCTATAGAAGCTGTTTAAAACAAAACGATGGAATATATGAAAGCAGCCCGGGAGTTCCATGTCCCACAGACGACTTTGGAAGATTTCGTGAGAAATAAGAAGCAAATAAGTTGCATCGACAAACTGATTTCCCAGAAGTCTGGAAGAAAGCCTACGCTGTCAGCAGGATTTGAAAAACAGCTTGTGCAGTACTGTATTCAAATGGATGAACGGTTCTACGGGCTCACTCTCACTGATGTCAAAAGTTTAGCTTTTCAACTTGCCAATTTAAACAAAATAAAACATCCGTTTAGTGTCGAAAAAAGGTCTGCTGGTGCAAAATGGCTTAAATTATTTTTACAGGGACACCGCCATCTTGCCAAGAGGAAGCCCCAAGGCACATCTTTGGCGCGTTTTAAAGGTTTCAACCGAGACAATGTTTCAAAATATTTTGATATTTTGGAGGCACAACTAGACAGTGTTGATAATTACCCAACTAAAATTTACAATGTAGATGAAACCGGTATCAGCGTTGTGCAAAGTAAATTGCCAAAAATATTATCGCTGAAAGGAAAGAAGTAAGTCGGAGCTATAACATCTGCAGAAAGGGGACTCATAACTGTTATAACATGTATGAGTGCATCTGGCATCGGAGGTACGTAGTTAATCAACTACGTACCTCCGATGCTCGTATTTCCCCGCAAAAAAAAATTAATAGTTTTTTCAAAGCACCTGTAGTAATATTTTTTATGCGTATTACCGGGTACCCGACAAATGGTAGGCATCCTATCACCGGGTACCCGATAAATGGCAGGCATCCTATCACCGCGTACTCGATAAAAGGCAGGCATCCTATCACCGGGTACCCGATAAAAGGCAGGCATGGTACCCGATATAAGGACCTCTTTTTTTTCAAAGACAAAATTTCTCCTTTCACATATTTTTCCTTTTGTGTTTTTCAGTACGGCCGCTAAATTATTTTCATTGTACACACATGATAAAAGGTGAATACAGTTATACACATACAAACTCATTTTCAAAAAAATAAATCATTTCTTCGTTTTATGGCTGATCAAAGAAAAGTAGCCGGTAAATGGCTCCTTACTCTATTGTAATTTATTAAGAAAACATTATTTCATTTGGCATTTTATGTAACAATTTCTAGACATTTTGTCAGAGAAAGAATTATTTTGGAATACACATGTTAGTTCTTAAATTTTTTTTATTTTATTTTTATTTATTACCGTTTAAACCCGCTAAACTACTTATGTAATTTGTCAGCAGGTACGTAATAACAACATTTTATGCAATAAACTGGACCATTTTCAATTAGTGTGTATGTATAATGTTGATGCTAAAATAATAATTAGATAAATTGTTTAAATAACGGAAATAGTGTACATGTAATAAACAAGTACAAATGGATTGAGTATGAACAATTAACAAGTAAATGAATGGTTTCATATACATGAGGCACATAAAGCGAATTTCAATAAAGAATACAAGGACTTCGTAGGGCATCAATATAAATCATCAGTATCTAATATCCATTTCCTTAGATTATATTTGACTGTAAAAACGTTTTTATTTTTTATTGCCATTGGTATTTTATTAAATATTTTGCGTACAATATATATGGTTTAGGGTTCTTTCACCGTATTTATTGGTACATTTCGGAACCACCAATCTTTCATTTTGAGTGAATATTGTACAATGTTGTTATTGTACAAACAGAATGCTGTTGAAATGAGATCCCTGAGACGTATGTGTGGTAAAACAATGTATGATCGTGTGAGAAATGTGGATATCCGCAAAGAATGTAAGGCTGATGTAAGCATAATGAGTAAGATTAAGAAAGGGACCCTCAGATGGTTTGGGCATGTAGAGCGAATGAACGAAGGAAGTAGTGTAAGAAGAATATACGACGCGAATGTGAATGGTAGAAGAAGTCGGGGACGCCCGAGGAAGACATGGCACGATCAAGTGAATCAGATACTTCAGTCGGGTCATGTCAAAAGTCAGAATAATAGAAGAGAATGTATGAAACGATGTATGAATGTGAGTGAGGCAAAGAGTGTGTGCCAAGACCGAGTTGTTTGGCGGTCCGTCCTCTCTGCCTACCCCTGCGGGGAAACGGCGTGATGGTTAGTTAGTTAGTTAGTTGTACAATGTTTATGTTTAACTCTTTCACCATACAAGGAATCAGACAATATAACATGTTGACTTACAATATTATAAATCAATAATCCTGTGACAGGAAAAACATTTAGAGACATGTAGATTAATTTAGGGTCGCTTTTGTATTCAATAGTGTACTTAATGATTAACAATTTCATTAGGGAGTTTTGCAACTTTTGGATATAGTTTATATTAATTTTACGAGAATGTCCCTAAGAAGTAATTCCATAACGGATAGTGGATTCAGCCAGAGATACTTACGTAGATTAATTTTAAAGTACTTATAGGCACGAAATATTTTATTTTATATATCCTACCCACAATAGCCCGTAGACGTTTACAAACAATAGTAATTATATTGTTATTCAGTTTATTTTGTAGAACTCCATTTAAAGATTTCATTTCTTTAATAATATTATTATTTAATGTATAAAAGCGTGTATTATATATTAATTAAATTTAATGTATAATAAACGTTTTTATACATTAAATATAATAATATTATTGAATATATAAAAGAGATAAAAATTTGTAATATGTACATTCTATTACATGTAGCAGTCAATAGTAACACCCAAATATACATAATTTTTGACATAATCAATGGTTTCACATGAGCAGGGCTATGGTTTATTAAATCTACAGTGCTGGAATCGAAGACTTTATTAAATGTATTTTAATGTATATATTTGACAATTCTATTGGTATATGGCTACTGTGGAACCATCTGTGGGAATTACTAAAAAAGTATGGAGTTCCTAAACACATCATACACATCATTAATAACATGTATGAAGATTGACATCCGAAAATCGATACATTTAAAGTGAAAAAAGGGTGCATGAAAGGTGCATCCTTTCACCAAACTTATTTTGTATATATTATGGTTAATACATAATGCATAAGGTTCATGATGGATGGATAGGTGGAATAAACATTTATGGCCAAATAAATCTCAATTCTCTGGTACGCAGATGACACTACCATTATCGCCTCTACTGAAGAAGAAATGAACCACCTTTTTGCTAATATAGGGGAAGAAAGCAGTTTTCTAGGTTTACTAATCAACAACGTCAAAATAAAACTAATGGTGATCGACGGGGCAAACAAACTTTGGAAAAAATAAATAATGCTCCCGTAGACTTAGATACGGTGAACGACGATACCTTGGCTCGTTATAAGTGACGAAGAAGGATATGAAATAGAAGTGAAAAGAAGAATTAGCATGACAAAAGATGAAATGAATAAACTGCTAAAGATAAGGAGTTACAGAGGTATTGAAGACCACCAAGATGGGACTCGTCCGGGAAATTATTTTCTTCATATTTTTGTATGGTGTCGAAACTTGGACACAGAGCCAGCAAAATAAAACGGCACCCTACATAGACGCCCTCGATATGTGGTGCTGGAAAAAAATGCTCAGGATTCCATGGATAGCCAGACGCACAAATGTGTCCATTCTGGAAGAGCTAGGCATCTACAATAGGATGAAAATGGTGAAAATTATGATGTTGATGAAAATCTGTCTGCCTTTTTTTTACATTAACTCCACACAGGAGGCATCTTTGTCATCTTTGAAAATGCTGTGTGGAGGGTCTTTTTGAGGAAAGGAAAGAGTGAACACGGGTCTTGAAGAGACCTATGTTGTAGGAGGGAGGAAACACAGAGGCCGGCAAATCGTTCCACAGCCGAGCATTTGAACTAAAGAACGAGTCATAGAAACGACCCGTTCTCATGTGGCTAATGTCAACCGTGTACAAATGTTGGGCGCGTGTTTGGCGTGATTCCCGACTATGCACCGGTGCCGAGGGGATCAATGACGCTAGTTCCTCGGAGCATCTTCCATTGTAATACCGGTAGAACAAGGTCAGCATTCCCACCTGACGCCTGTGCTCTTTTAGTTTTTTTTAGGTATGTTGGAGCTCCAGACCAGAGGTGGTTGCCAAATTCAAACGTGGGGTGCACTTGCGATTTGTACAGGGTTAGCAGTTGTGTACTATTAAAGTATCTGCGGGCCCTGTACAGTACGCCCAGTTTCTGAGAGGCTAACTTAACTCTGGTTTCGATGGAGCCCCCGTACCTGAGCTGGTCACTTAGAGTTACACCAAGCATATCGATGGAGGTCCTGTTCGGAAGATTACTTCCGTTGAAGGAGACTAGATTTTCATTTCGCCCTTTGGGGGCTTGTCAAACAAAAAGCTATCATGGACTGTGCTGTCATCCGCCAAACCCGGTAAAAGGCCTTGGAAATATCCAGTGCAACCGTTTGGGTCTCACCGAAACGTTCCAGGCACCGCCCCCCAAACATGCGTCACATACGCGGGCAGATCACCGCACGAGCGGTTCCGCCGGAATCCATATTGACGGTCGTTAATAATTTTGTTCTTCTCAAGGTATGTGAGCAGTTTGTCGTTGATCACACGTTCCATCACCTTTGACAGAACTGATGTGATCGCTATGGGGTGGTAGTTAGCTGGGTTGGAGCGGTCACCCTTCTTTGAAATAGGGTGAATGATCACTTTTTTCCAAGAAGAGGGCACAGATCCAGACTTCAGGGACATTTTGAAAAGCTTCGTCAAAACTGGAGCTATTTCTGTAGCGCACCTCTGTAATACCAGGGCAGGTATTCCGTCAGGCCCACTAGCTTTATTAATATCAAGCCCTCGTAAGACTTGGAGTACATCCCGATGCCGGATCCTCAGCTTTTTCATATAAAAACCGCAATGAGGAACCGACGGCGGGGTAGCACCTTGATCATCGAGGGTCGAGTTTTCCGAGAACATTTTGCCTAATAAGTTAGCCTTTTCTGCGGCGGTATTTGCTAGAGAGCCGTTAGGTCTGGTAAGAGGTGGCAGACTGGGTTTGCAGAAATTGCGACCTATTGAGCCCGCAAGCGACCAGAACGCTCTGTTGCCGTGCGGGCAGGCAGCCAGCTTTCTGCTGATCTGCAGGTCGTGCTCGAATTTTAACCTGTTTATGATCCTCTTGCTTTTCTTTGCCATTTTGTTATATACTATTCTGTTTTCGGACGTTATAGATGTGTTGTAGGCTCGGTACGCCGCGTTTTTTCGTCGCACTGCTTCAGAGCATTGTCGACTGAACCGCGGCCCACACCAGTTTCTTTAACAGTGGATTGGATGAAGCCATCCATCGTGGATGTGATGACTTTACCAATTTCCTGGGCACATCTTGAGGGTTCCGAGGTCCGAAACAGACAGCTGACCACGGGAAAGCATTCAAATGTGCCCGTAGACAAAACCAATCTGCTGATCTATAGTGCCACACTTTTCTCTTCAGCCACTCGTTAGGCGGTCTGAAGGTTACGGGGATTGACGTCGTCACCAGGCAGTGGTCCGACGGTCCTAAAGGCGCTGTGACTTCAATCTTGTAACCGTGTGGCACAGTGGTTAAAAACAAATCTAACAGATTGGAGCGGTGAGTCTGGACATCAGGAATCCTTGTAGGCTCCTGAACCATTTGCTCCAGTCCGTGGCAGAGGGCAAAGGATTCCGCCTCTCGTCCAGCAGAGTTCGTTGGTCCTGAGAATTTTAACCAAGGTTCGTTATGAACATTGAAGTCCCCCAGGACCACAAACTCAGCCGTAGGGAAGCGGGGCAAGAGGTCATCAACAGTATTACTTAGATGTTTGAAGAGTTCGGACGTATCTGAAACGCTAAGGTTCGGTGAGCGGTATAAACACGCGTAAAATCTTACCGTACTGGCAAGATTGACACGCACCCACATTACGTCGAATCTACCTACAATGTATCTTTACATACTTGGTCACATTGCTCGCCAAACGGATATGTTCCAAAAGAGGAGTGTTTTCCCAAACTTCCTCATTTTCTTTTTTTCCTGTCACTCTGCCGTAACCCGCTCCCCTCGGCGCGCATTATTGTATGACAGCGGGCGAGGCCCTGGCTATATACGCTAGACTGCCGTACCCTTCCCCTCGGCTCGCCATTTCATGCTGCGGACGGGCGCCCTGCCACATAGCCGACCATCCGTACGCCGATAATCATTTTGGTTGGATCTGTGCGGTATTTTGTATTCTGATGATTATTATATCTTATGTTTATGTTTTAATTATAGGAGTTCGGCCAATAATTTTGCCAAATAAATGATAATGAAAGATAGGCCGAACTCTACTTTGCATAATTAGCTGACAAGAAATAGTATAAGTCGTAGTTTAATCGATATATCTTGAAATCCCCTGAAAATTGCCGGGCACCCACGGGCATTTTTGTATTTTATGTTCTTTTCTTTAATAAATATATGGCAGAGGTTTGGTCGACAGAAAGAATACAGAGAAAAGGGTAGCCCAAAAGGTCAAAACGCCCACCAGGCAAATTGTGGCGGAGGTTATGACCTACGAAACATTTGTTAGAACGAATAGGATTAGTCAAGGAGGATTTTGATATAAATAGCGGTGCGGCCCCGGAACCAAGGCACTCTAGTACAGAACACGATAGCTACCCTTCTTCTGCCAACCGGACCATTCTTATGACAGAATTTACCAAGAACTCGACTTTGCTTGTACCCCTGGACCCCACTTCTTTTCCTCTGGACACCGAGCCAGAGACCAGGATAGCGGCTGCTATAGACTACCCGGCGCACAATGTTTACTGTCTATGTGAGTGGCGGAAACGTCTCTTACGTACTCAACTTGGAGAAACTCACAATAACTGGCCAAGTGCAAGGCAGAAAAAGCAGAAGAAGGTAACCGATGTAAGGTAAGTTGGTTTCCGCAGGACTGCGAGAAATGGAGGAGCCTTGTTCCTCAAAGGAATTGGAGTAGGGGTCACGATCCTCAGCAATAAAGAGATTTTCAGCATTTGTAAGAATGTATGTATGTACATAAAATACTTGCTTCTATTGAAGAGCAAACTCCAACTATTTTACAGGGCTCAAAACCTCGGACCTGGAAACATATACATGTATAATCTGGCAATCTGTTTGCCAGCCTCCTGTAAGGCAAGCTTTGTGGAGCCAATCCTTGCCACCGCATTAGCATCTTCCGGCAGCTCCTTAACCATCGGACTACCTGGGGAATTTTGCAGTGTCGATGAGCCTAGACCATGGGATGCAGGAGAAATTGTTTCGGCGTAAGTAAAATATTCACAATCTCATTGATTTGCAAAAATAAAATGTATGAAATATACGTGCTTATGTTAACAAATTTTTTGATAAATTTTGAGTTCCAAGTAAAAAAATATGCACAGGAGAAGATGAGATTCTTCTAGTTACATTATTTTTTTCTAAAAGAATCTTTAAAAAGCACTTCAAGAAGTCAGACACTTCAGCTAACCATTACTTTTTTGCAGGAAAATTCCTTAAGTCTGACAAATATTTTTGAGAAATATCCATTTGAAAATATCCAAATATCCATGATTTCTAAAATGCATGTTTTTTCCAGAGTCGTGTTATCCGTGGTTGGATTATTGCTTGTCGTTGGCACATTATACGATGTGTGGTATCAGAAAGTTAAAAAAGGTAAGCCAAGATATCGATAAAACACCAAAAATAAAATATACAGGTCGTTAAAAAAATACCTGGTACAAAAATATTAATACTAACCAATTTTAACGTTTAAGGAGACACCAAATCAGCGAACTTTATACTAACTACATTCTCCATGTTCACCAATTCTAAGAGACTGACCACTCTCAGTAAGGACCCTGGACCACTAGCGTGTATCCATGGAATCAGAGTCCTGTCCATAGCTTGGATTATTCTCGGCCATCGTTATAGCGACAATGGAACTTTTCCCATAGAAAATGTGCTTGAAGTGTTTGCAGTAAGAGCATGATTTGTATTGAGTCCATAATAAATCTTAAAACGTCTTTAATTATTGATTCCAGCTGGATTATAATAAATTCAACGAACATGGCCATAATTGTTTCGGGGCTATTGAAATATAAGACGTCTTTAGGTAAAATAAAGCTAGGTAAGACGTTTATGGCAAGCTGGAGTGGACTTAAATACACAACACGGTCTAAGAAATTTGCCATCAATCAAATATGATACCAAGATCTTTAATGATTCCTTTATCCGATAATCCGATGATCTCTTAATCTGTATTATTTAGAAAGACGTGTTTAACTTAATGATTCAGTATGATAACATCATAGTTTCACTAAAGCTACTAAATATTATTTTATGCCATTTATGTTTTAGTGGATGGAAACGTACAGCGGTATGACTCTGGTAGCATCGACCGTGACTGTTGACACCTTCTTACTCCTGAGTGGACTTCTATTGTCCTATACTTTCTTTCGACGAACTGATAACAGTAAGCCAGTTAAAATTTAAAGATAATATTGAAATTAACTTAAGCCAAAGTACAATACATCTCAAGCATATTAAAGAAAGGTTATCCGGAGAAATCATCAAAATTGATTCCTTTTTAACAACGGAAGCAGACAACGAGACAACGAGGCTTGCAGTTCACATTGGAAATCTTACTCCAACCTTGTATGGCAGAGAGACGTCGATCTGGCAGATTAAAGATGACAGCTGACTGAATGCATTATAAATTGTAATTTGCATAAAGATGTACGCCGAAAGAAAAATTAGGACCAGAAAATTATAATATATATAAGGTGTTGAGAGACGTACTTGACTTCCTTTTTAACCAGTGATTCCTGAAATTATTTTGAGTATGCATAGACATACGACGAAGCGCAAGTGAATGAAAAAGTTTATAATATTCAGAAAGGCACAAGCAACTTGCTTTAAAATTAAATTCAAATTAATGTGTATTATAAAAGTGTTCTATGACACAGCTCATTCGAATAAAATAGTATTAACAATTTTCGTGGCTTTCCACCATTTCAGACGACCTTTGCGGAGAAACGTGGTTATCAATTGATTAATTTTTTAGTTGTTTCTTTCAGAAACCCTTCGAGACATTCCCATGATGTATTTACATCGGTTCCTACGACTCACTCCCGTCCTGATCATGACGATGCTGATACAATTTACTTTGGTCGCTAAAATTGGACGAGGACCATTTTGGGCTCAGATGAACTACGGAATAAAGGACTGCGCCGACTACTGGTGGAGCACGCTCCTTTACGTTCAAAACTACGTTAATGCCAGCAATTTGGTAAATAATCAAATATTGTTATATATATTATTTCTATATTTCAAAAATAAAGATAAAAGTTTATTTTTAAATCTCAAATTATAATATTTAATTAAATGAAGACAATATTAGCGAAACTCAATCGAAAATCTGGAGAAAAAAAATCAGAAAAGGATATTGGCTCCACTGGGACTCCTGGGTTCGAGTCCCAGTGGAGCCAATATCCTTTTCTGATTTTTTTTCTCCAGATTTTCGATTGAGTTTCGCTAATATTGTCTTCATTTAATTAAAAAAGATAAACGTATTATACGTGTTGTTAAGGGACGGTTCTGACATCCAGCGATTTGCAGTATGGGTACTGCCGCCCAAGGAACCATTTATTGGATTACCAACACCAACTGCGTGGCAGGCCGGATCGGGAGAGACTGGTTGGGAAAGACCTGTAGACCTCTCCAGCAGGACTCTCGAAACATCGCCTTACCCGCAGTGGGGGGATTTATTCATACGTCCGTCACTCTTGGACACATACATTTTTCCTTCCCACTACTTAATCTTCTTCCTTTCCCTAAAATACCCTCCACACAGCATCCCCAAAGATGACATAGGCCCTGAGGGGAGTTATTTTCCTCAGAGCCTCCCGTGTGGATCTAATGTAAAAAAAAAAATATTATAAAGTGAAAAATGAAATCTGCGACTTCTTTCCACTTAATTCATGCAAAACGCAGCGTAACTGTCCAAAACCTACTTTTTAAATATTTTTAGGTGAAGAAAAAAAAAGTTCTCCGAGACCGAATTAGTGCCATCTATTATTTTACTACATCAAGCTCCGGAATCCCTGCTTAAAATAAGTCAGACGACTCGTGTAATAAATTTAGGAGTAAAAAAAAATTCTATTAAAGCCATACAGGTATCTCTGAGAGATTTTTTATCTAAGCGCATTTTTGTTCATGTGAATACCGCAAAAGAGTTCCAATGCCTCCCGCCTCCCAACCGTCTAGTTGGAATCATATCCCCAAATAGGGTTTGTTGTAAGATTGAAGGTGGTAGGGGGGGGGGGGGGAGGGATGAGATAGATAAGAGGAAGGTGGAGATATACCTGACTTTTCAGATCTGGCGATCTGAATAGTCAGGTACTTCAGAAATGACGAGTGTTTTCATTTCTGAAGTCGAATAACACGTTTCGAACATGCTACATGCATGTACTTGTAGATAATAATGCATTTTCTGTGCATTTATACATTAGCATTAGCCAAAAACAAATCCCCTCAGGACCTTTGTCATCTTGAAGATGCTGTGTGAAGGGTATTTTGGGGAACGGAAGGAGTTAAAGTTCTCGGAAGGAAAAATATGAGGAGTGGCTGGGAATCTGGGGGTGGCTGGGAGTCCGGCTGGAGAGGTCAACATGTCTCTCCCAATCTAATGCATCCACCGCCAAGACCCGAACAAACCCCACCCCGCTGAATCACTTGAGGTGACCTGTGACAGACTATCGTTATCCTAGAAATGGTTAACGGGGCGGCGAAAGCCACACCGCCTCCCAAATTGAAGAATACGCTTGTTCGCATCAAAATTTGCTGCGACGCAGAAGCTTCAAAAGACCTTCATGTATCAATTTTCAAATGTATTTTTCATTCTAGTGTTTGGCTCACACCTGGTACCTGTCTGTAGACATGCAACTGTATCTTCTGTCTCCACTTCTACTGTTTCCTCTCTTGAAGAATGCTAAAGTAGGAATCGCCTGGGCTTGTGTGTGGATATTGGCTGCCCTCGTAACGTTGTTCACCATATGCTATACGAAGGCTTGGGGGGCATCTTCCTTCACGTGAGTTTTCGTAACAACCTATAATATTATAATAATTATGCACGTAGTTTCAGCTTCCTTTAATATATGGCGTACTCCTGCAGTCCGCTCGCCGCAGCGACAGAACTACTTAGGGTCTAGTAATAAGGACGCCTGTCCAGTTCAATATTAATTGTAAATATTTACGATAACTAAATAAAACAACTAGAATCAATAAAATAACTAGAATCACTCGAATCAATAACTTATTTGAAAGGTACCCAACAGTCCCAACACATCTCATGTTGTCTTACTATTGGAAAATTATGAGACATGAGAAAAAAGTTTAAGAGAGGCATTCGTAGCAGCATGGTAGATACTAGATAGGTACATGATGGTTGAAGTAAAAAAAAAACAGTTTTTCTTTGTTTTTTTCCAATAAAATATATTTTCCAATGCTCAGAAGTTTTTTTATTCACACAATTCAAATTTTTATCCAAAAAACTGCCAAAATTTCATTTTTCAGTTAGATTTCAGTTTCGAAAAAAGTATTACAACTTTTATTAACAACTTTTTCACTCAATCATGTAGAAGAACCTCTCAATGTTAGTACACTTTATATCTTGATACCTTGTATAATTCTATAGTTCACAGTTAAAGTGTAATATCTCCTATGTTCTCTCCAGGGACATTCATCATTTAGTTAATAATGGACCTGTATTCACCAGTGCTCTAGGATTAATATTTTTGAAGGACTGAGGTTCCAAGGCACTCAGTGACTGTTTAATAAACAGTGTTTATTCACTATATTATAATATTTCTGCGTTCCTCAGAAGTATGTCGTTTGTTCTTTGTTGCTTAAAGCTAGGTATGAACTATAATGACCAGTCAATGGCTTAGTTGGTATCGCGTTTGGATCCTACCCAGGCGTCTCGCGTCCGATTCATCACGACACAAACAACATTTTCTGATTGTAATAGGAGATTTTCAAATATTGTTAGATTTTTCGAGACAAGGGAATGATTAATTTTCTTAAAAAAATAATAATAATGACTCCGCACATTTACCTTCGGCATGACTCGGCAACGAGACCACATGACCCGAAGAGCCCATAGGCAACTATAGAAATGTCGGAACTAAATCATAGACTAATATGGAATATTACAATAAGTAACGTTAATAAATTTTTATAATAGGTATATATATATACGAGTATATAGTCGTTTCATTCCACACAAATAATATTATTGCATAGTAAAATAGCATCGTATTAGAGGGAGTTCCTACTCCGCCTCCTCCACCTTCTCTATCCCCACTCCACCTCCCCCCCTCGCTCCACACCACCCACCAATCTCCACCCCTCATCCCCCCACCATACCCGTTACATTCATTTTTCAAACAGCTTGCGTACAACCTATTAAAGCGTAACAATCAATCACACGCAGTTTCGCATTTATAATATTAATATTGATTAGTATAATTTTAACTCTATCAAAGGGTTCTCCATAGTAACCTAAACAAATAAAAAAATGACAGTGCACGTCAAATAATTACTTATAGTTACCAACCATGCTTTGCTTTTCGTCTGGACAATAAACGTATTGGTTGGGCGTTTACACAATTATATCTACACTCACCTACATACATCTACATATATCATAGACTCTGTGCTTGTAGCTTGATGGTCACATATAATCCATCCCTATCATGTTCCTTTTTACCCATCTATCCCATCCCTATGAACTATTAACATCCCTATGTTATTTCGTTACCATAAAGAATCAGTGTGTCGTCAATCGAACCTCGCCGTAAAAGCATACAATTTTACGCTCCCGCATTCTCTGCCCGCATATGAAAGTAAAATACCGCGAATACAAGTGTTTGAACAAAGGCCACCCATGAGAGAAGAGAAGTAGATACCACAAGATTCCTCAGTAGGTCCCTTCCTTCCTTTATGTGCATTGTGCATTCATTGTTACTTGTGCAGTGGTCTATCATACACTCAAAAACACACCCTAGGTCCTTCGACATTCGCATTAACGCAAACACACATCATTCATGGCGCATTCTCGCAAAATCATTCACGTATAATACATAATTTCATAACGCCAGAGCTCATTCATAACGTCAGAGCTTACCAATATATACGGCCTATATTATTAATAATATTTGGATCACTTATATAGCGCCATTTTTGTGAAAAATCACCTCAAAGGCGCTGTAGTTACTCGCAAATATGTAGCTTTCTTTTAGTGAAAGAATTTTTAAAATCCATCCGAATTTTTGCGTGAAAGAGTAACAAACATACATCCACGCAAACTTTAACAGGGTGTAGGCAAACTGACCGTTCTAATAAACCAAATGCTGCTGAAAATGCCAAAAATTTGTTCGGTAAAAAAATGTTCTTGTTGTTGTTTTTTTAAATAAAATATTTACTATCGTATTGCTTTGTGAATACCTCACCACGAGAAACTGTACTGAGGTGCTCACGTGTTTTATGTTTATTGCCATGTATCATCTAATTGCTTATTAGGTAAAATATACAACTACACAATTAATAATTAAAGAATACTAATATAATTTTTTTACTGCTCAATACTACTCATCGCTTGGGTGGTTACTTTTTTAAAAGCAAGTAGTTTTTTAAGTGTTTTTATTAAAATATGAAAAATACATTTTTACATTTTTATTTTTACGAGCAACCTCTGCCTTCTTAAATGCCATAATTTTTTTTCTTAATCAACACAGTCTTAAATAGTGGTTTAAACTTAACACATAAATAACTTTTTTTGGCACAATAAAGATATTATATTAAGAGTATGAAAAAGAATTTTTTTTTTTTTTTTTGTTCATATGAAGCGGATACTTTGTGATGTGACATTATTAATTTAAAATAAAACAATAACTTTGTAAACACCACTTTTATTTTTATACTTTATGCCGACCGGGTTTCGCTACAACCGTTACTGCCCTGAAGAAGCTACGGTTGTAGCGAAACCCGGTCGGCATAAAGTATAAAAATAAAAGTGGTGTTTACAAAGTTATTGTTTTATTTTAAATTAAGAATTTTTTTCTTGGAAAAATCTTAAAAACTAAACATGTTTATAAAAAATATAATATCAGGCTGTTGAGATCATTATACAAAACTAATATTAAGCATTATAATTTTTATGTCACAACTTTAAAGTTAGGGTATTTATTTCTTATCACAAGTAAAGTAATTAGGCGATCGATGTTCCAGACAATATGGTTTTTGTTTCATCTGGCATAGTAGTACACACTCATGCGTCTTTTTTGGTGGGCAAAAGTTGCGCATGCTTCGTTTTCCTTTTTTAATGAAATTTTCTAACAAATTTTGTTAATTTATATTTTAATCACGAAAGACAAATATTAACTTCTAAATTGTCTTCAGTATCACTAGCAGAGTCACCTTCCATTAACCAATTTTCTAATTGACTATCGCCTGGATTCATCTGTAAACAAAATATTTATTTTTATAAATACAATTAACACTAATCAGGTCAAAAACTCCAATAATAATAAACATGTCCAAAAAAAATTACCTTTAATACTAAGGATCGCCTCCCAAGCGATCCAACACTCTGTAACTCGGCAAAGACAAGAGCTTGCGAGACTCGAAACCGCTATCCACCGCGTCGCAGGGGGCCCTAAGTTGAGGTGAGCGCGTGGTTCGTAACGGTCGCACGATTTGAAATTAAAATGAAAAAACTGTGAGAGTGCGGCCTTCCAGGCGATGATTAGTACTCTAGGGTTAAATGCATTGTCTAGTCGGTTTACTGAACATCTTTTGTTGACGTTCCAACCAGGCAATTTTAACGATTTTCCGAGGGTTCTAACTCCTGGGTGACCTATGGCAGAGGTGTCGGTTATCCAATAAATGGTTTCCGGGGCGGCGGTACCCATTCCCGCCTCCTAAATTGGAATACCAAAATCGCTCTAACGAAAACTGAACATATAAGAAATGAACATATAAGATAGGGAATCTATGTATTATCTGAAATGATGTTAAATTCACCCGGGTAAAAAAACTTTAAGGGATTACCCAATCTGATTACTGATTTCGTGTTCCGATATTTTTTGATTGACTTGAATTATTTTGATTTCTCTTGGGTTATGGTAGCTTTAAGTTTTATTTCAAAGTTAGGATTATGAGTTACATTATCGATTATTACATGCCCAAAACCTAAAATTGTAAATAATGTAACCCTCGCTTTACTTCGCTTTAAATCGATCTTGCATTTACTTCGTGTATCTTTCTGATCTTTTGGTTTCTTCCGGGTTTTTTTAACAATAAATGGTAGTTTAAACAGAGTAATCTATAAATTTTGAATTTATAATATTAGCTTATTTCTTTTTTTAATACTTTATCGTAATATTACCATTACCAAAAGCGGTCTCCAAAACACAAGTGATTACTTAGTCTAGATAACCACTTTTTAAATAACATACAATATCTGTAAATAAAAAACATGTTTGGAATAATAAAAAACAATACGCAACGCCCAGTACATTTTTTAATTCTATTTTTCAGATAGTAGTAATTATGTTGTGGATAGCAAGTTTGGCAGTCATGTCCGCTGTGTTGTACGGACTACAACCATTGTCAGAGAGTACTCACGAATTCTCTTACCTGGCCGACACCACCTACCTGGCCTTCAGCAGGTCTGCCTGGGCCGTGGCTGTACTTTGGGTTATTGTTGCCTGTGCTTTTGGATACGGAGGTAAGAAACTTAAAGCTTGACCTCACCTACACTAGTCTACTAATGAAACACGTCATAATTCTGTGATTGTATTTTAATCGAGACAGCCACCTCTGGTCTGGGCCATGAATTGTCAATATTCTAAGGTGTAATACTGGGACAGTTTCACTTTAGTATTATATTATACAAGATATATGAAATATAACATAAAGGAAATTATCACACGTAAAAAACGGAAATATCATTAGGCCCGCTATACACCTTCAAGTATACTGCGAGTCGAGACTTGTGCAAAGTGGAAATTTTTACTTGAGGGTGTGTGGTTATAAGATCGACCATGTTAGTATACTTGCCTAATTCTAAAATTCAAAATTAAAATTAAGATAAATTTAAACTAAAAATAAAGATTTAATGTTAAAGTTAAAATCGGCATGTATTATGAGTAATACTTGAGGTATGTAGCGGACCTTATCGAACAAGCAAAAAAAAGCAATCTAGTTTGACTCTTCAGATGTTACACGAAAAATTGGATCTTTACGAACAATTTTCCAACGAGTTTGTGAGTGGAATTTGTGTGTTCCGACCCCTACCTGACAGGAAATCATTAGAGAGGTCCGAGTCATCCCTCAACCCTAGGCGGTGTGATTACAACCCCAATGTGAGGAATTTCATCCGAGAAAGTAACAGGGAAAGTTTCTAAGTAACAGGCGTTTCAGCTACCGACATTTTAAGCTCCGACCCAAATCAGGGAAAGTGTTAAAAAATCTGTCTTTTTTCTGGATTTTTGATTTTTAAGGGAAAGCATTTCTCTTCTGACGTTTTCATGCCAATCGAACATAAATTTGAAATGATCGCTGTAAAATTATTTTTGGTCGAAAAAGTACCTTTATTTTTCTTCCTAAATTAAGTTAAATACCGACTGTTTTATTATGGTTTGACACAACAAAAGTTACGGTCTGATAGCTAGTTATCAGTAATATTAATCTAATTAACAACCAAGTAACACTAAAGTACAATCCTAAAGTTGTTTCCTATTGACAAAGAGCACTCACGCCCCACTCGTTCGATTTTTCCAAACCACTATAATTGCATATTATGATTACATATGCGAGGATGGGGCTACCATGGACAGAGGCCGAACAATCAGTACAAGACAGGGACGTGTGGAGGAGCCTTGTGGATGCAATAAGTTCCCGACCCGAATAGGATAAGGGGAAGAAGATGATGATGATGATTACATATGCATGAGTTATCAGATTTTTGATCAATGGCTACGGTAATAGTGAATTCAGGAGCTCTAGCACGGTCGATCGATAAAACCCTGTGTCAATACGATGCTGACTAAATTCGTTATCTTTGGTAAGTTGGCGTTATTTTCGAGCACGATCAACATGCGATTTCAATAGCCGCCAGTTTGAGCATGACCTCCTGAGTGTCGGATAAGCTGTCACTATACACAACTTTTATAATGTCACTATAAATAAAATAACTGACTTATTAATCAATGGCGGTGAACTAACGAAGCACTTATAATTAAAAGAAATCCTGCATCCATGGACTTAATTAATTCATCTAAGACGCGATCAATTTATTCAGATCGATCTCGGAGAAACGAAAGTGGTTCAAATATGACTAAAGACCACATTAACTACTTAATTTTTCCTTTAATTTTGACATTTAGCAATGATAATCCATAGACAGATCTGCCAGTGTTGCAAGGGTATATAGATTTCTAATAAGGGTAATAAACTCCACTGTGCTCGGGATATCGACATAATATCGTTGGAACTTACGCCAGTTGTAAATATGCAAGTCATTTAAGTCACTAGTTTTAAGGCGGTATTTATAAGCCTTGACTGCAAACTGAATTGACACGAAGTTTATAAATAATTGACGTGGAGTTGTACAATAAAAAAATTATGTGTGTTATTAATGTGCATAAATTTAGTGGATATATTATAAATAAAATATTTCACTAAGTGTCGATATGATATAAATGTGCTCTTAATAGAAGCGAGCGAGACGTGCATGCAAATGTAATATTTGTCTGAACTAATATTGCCTATATTTAATTTTCAGGTCCTGTGAACTGGTTCCTTAGTTTGAAGATGTGGGAGTTCTTGGGTCGTCTCTCCTACTCAGCATACCTGATACATATCACACTTATGAACTATTTTGTTTCGACATCCAAAACAGTTCCCTTTTTTTCACACGATCAATGGGTAATAATATATCAATAATATTTTACACTCTGTTTGTAAACGATTTGGGCATGTAGAGCAAATGTGTATGGTAGAAGAAGTCACGGACGCCCAAGAAAGACACAGCACGATCAAGTGAATCAGATACTTGAGTCGGGCCATGTCAAGAGTAAGAGTAATAGAGCATGTTGAGACGATGTATGAATGAGGCAAGGAATGGGGTAGTATGAGTGTGTGTGTGTGCCAAGAGCGAGTTGTGTGGCGGTCCGTCCTCTCTGCCAACCTCTGCGGGGAAACGGCGGCGTGATGGTTAGTTAGTTACTTATTTTAAACTCCGCCAGGTGGCCTTGAGGAAAACCTCAGGACTTTGTTATAATAATTTAGTGATTCCGTGATGGTTTAAGGAAAGAAAGGAGATTTATGTTTTCAAGGCGTTCTTGATTTTATCATTCCACAACCACGCAGAATAAATACATAGCAGGGTGTATCAATTTTATTTTTGAAAATCAAATAATAAAAAATCTCTATGGACCCGCATACCCCATAAACAAATATCTCTATGGACCCGCATACCCCATACATAAATATCCCCAATAAGGAAATCTAGTCGCTTTTTTATTTTTGTTTAGCAATCATTATTTTGGATACCGGTATTTGGGGTGTTATACCGTGTTGCGCTATCTCTTATTTAACCAATCATCAGGGCAGATCTGCCCTGATGATGGACAATGCAACGCCGTTCGAAGCGTTGGTTGGTTAAATAAGAGATAGCGCAACACGGCATAACACCCCGAAAACAAATAACGAAAATGATTATTTTCTTTATTCATTATAAATTAATTTTTATTTTAAGTTTTAATATTTTGTCAAAGTTCTAATTTTTCCGGTTCCCCTAAATCACACGAAATCTTTGATTGTCTGTGTGACGTCACCAGTTTCAAAAAATGTTTTTTTTCAACAAGCACTGTATTTTATATGACAGTCGAGACGTTTTTTTAATTTTGAAGATTAACCGCTTTTAATATTTATTTATTGATTAATTCCCTTTTTTGGAGCTTTTAAAAACACAATAGGTTAAATATTAGTATCTCGTCACTAATGATATTGTTTTGTACCAAAATTGATAAATAATTTACCAGTGTTCAACCTTCATAATTACGAAAATAATTTGTGACGCCACCAAAATTAACCTAATTGGAAAAATGCTCATTCATACTTAGATCAACTGCACATTGTTCAATGGATTATTTTGATGCAAGTACAATAGATTGATTTTGGTGGTCCAATAAATGTTTGCTACAAATTTATAAATTTTGATTACACTTTAATGAGTCAAACCCTGAGTTTCTCCTTCGGTTCATGTATGTACCTTGTAGACCATAGAAATACCATTCACTTGGACTGGTTCCGAGACCCGTGATGTTAGAATCAGCAAATTCATTCGTACTAACTAATATGCTTTATATGTAACTAGTATGCTTTAATATGATGGTGTTTTATTCGTTTTTAAATGACGATTTATAAATCTACATTTAATAATATAAAATAAAACCAGATGTATCTCCGTATAAAAATAAAAATAAAACCGTATAATAATATAAAATAAATTCAGAATTTGTTAACAGAACGTATATTTTTTGAGTCTAATAGTTTTCACCGCAGTTCCTTATTGTAAACATTTCGGTCCGCTGCAAAAGACTTAAAGTTTGTAATTGTTCAGACCCTATTCGCTAACGTTAAATATAGCTGGAAAAAGCAACGTTAGCGTTATTTTTTTATCTTACACTTAATTAAAAAAATAAATAATAACGAATAAATTATAAAAATACTGCGAAAAAAATAAGAACCTCCCAATGTTTTCAAGATAATATTATGACTAAGAGGAGCGATCAGACTTAAATCAAGGGAGGCACATCTTTGTAAAAGTATCCACTTTTCGAAAGACAAAATTTAGGAAAGTGTGTATGAATTTTTACAAAAAGAAAATCATTTACTGTGTATATTTTAAAGCCTTTTTTAATCTGTTTCAGGCACATCAATACATCGGTGATCTTTTGTTGACAATTGTAGTTTCATATTTCATGGTTTTGGCTTTCGAATCTCCGGTTACGGTTATTGAAAAAGCAATTTTTGGAACCGGTAATCATAAAATTTAATAACTATTTCAGATTAAATATAAAACATTTTCTATATTAAACGTAAATTATAGATATTCTTTTTAAGATATAATACCCAAATATTGATAATTTTCTCTTATTTCCTGAAGGAATAATTTATTTGTTATGCGTCTATCGCGTTCCTTTTTTCTTAATTAGGAAATTATGTAAACTTACCCCCTCATAGCTAATGGATTGCTATTTTATTATGGAGAAGGGTTTATGTATCAATACTTATTTAAATTACAAGTTAATTCAAAACTGTAGTTATCATTTTACCATTATTAATGTTTGTACCTCTATTCCAGAGAAAAAGAAGCCCATCCCAGAAACCCTCCCAGAGAATATGGTTTTGGACGTTGGACAAATGAAAAGATCTCTAGATGAACCAAATATAGTCATATCTTAGTTGGAATATTCCAACTGAATGGAACTGTTCAAACAGTGCAAAGATTTGTTTTAGGAAAACAGAGATTATTACCAAATAATGTCGACTTAAATTTATTATGAATTCATGTGAAAACCATATATTTTTTAAACAAATTAGTGATACTCAAGTAAACTGTCTTTAAAGTTGGTATGATTCGAATCACATCAATTAAATTCCGAATAAATTTATTTTTCAATAATCCCCGTTTTCCAAAATTAATAGAAACACAAAAAAAAAACAGAAATATCCATTTTGGAGGGTTTTAAAGGGTTCACGACGAGTTCATCGAAAACGAATTAATCGAAAATCAATTCATCGAAAATCAATTTATCGAAAATCAATTCATCGAAAGCAAATTCATGGAAAACTAGTTCATCGAAAACCAATTCATCGAAAATCAATTCATCGAAAACCAATTCATCGAAAGATCAATTCATCGAATCGCCAATTCATCGAAAAAAAAATATTTTGTTGATATTTGAGAGAAATGCCGAGCGTTCCGAGAAGTTAAAAAAGCATTGGTCAACCTAAACTAACCATCGAAAATCAATTTATCGAATCATCAATTCATCGAAAAATATTTTTTTGTAGATATTAGAGCTGTCAAAATTAAATACCCAAAGAGGTCTGTTTAACTGAGTTAAATGTAAACACTAGTTGTAAGTTGCTAAACAGCAACTGTCAGTTTCGTAGTGACAATGTAAAATTTATAGGTTATCTCTTCGATTTCCAATTGTCTGATACTGCAAAAAAGGGATATCTAAGGAACGGTGACCAGACAATTCATAATGAAACCAACTCATAAACAACTCAGAAAGGTCATTAAGAGTGATGATAAAAAAAATATTTAAAAATTGGTGAAATAGGTTAAGTTAGGTTAGGTTAGGTTAGGTAAGGTTAGTTTAGGTTGACCAATGCTTTTTTAATTTCTCGGTCTGCTCGGCATTTCTCTCAAATATCAACAAAATATTTTTTTTCGATGAATTGATCTTTCGATGAATTGGTTTTCGATGAATTGATTTTCGATGAATTGGTTTTCGATGAACTCGTTTTCGATGAATTGATTTTCGATGAATTTGTTTTCGATGAACTCGTCGTGAACCGTGCCTAGTGAATATGTTCATGTTCATATTGTCAAAAATTAAATAGCTTTGATTATTTTTTGCATTGCTTTACAAATCTCCAAAGGGTTAAGAAAGACGATTCATTTTATACAATGTTTTTCAAAATAGTAGTTTATGGAAAACAATTTATAAAAATAATTTAAATTAAAAATTCACAATTAATACATATAATATCAATTCAGAAACTTCTGCTCTTTGCAGCACTCGTAGTTATCATTGAGTAGAAAATAACATTAATTTTTAATCCTGTCTGAAAATGGCTTAAGGGTAAAAAATCATAATCTTCCTAAATGAAACTTACTTCAGCGTAATATTCCCATTACATTTTTTCTTTTTATTATTTTATACTCCTAACATAAAATTCTTTTTTTATTTTTATTTTTATTTTAACTTTTATGAGTAAAACCTCAAATTGTAATATTTAATTAAATGAAGACAATATAAGCGAAACTCAATCGAAAATCTGAAAACAGAAAAATCAGAAAAAGATATTGACCCAGATGTGTCAATATCTTTTTCTGATTTTTCTGTTTTCAGATTTTCGATTGAGTTTCGCTTATATTGTCTTCATTTAATAAAATTCTTTAATAATCCTTCGAATCGACAGATGATTGTTTAAAATTGTTAGTTGAAAATGAATAATTCTTTGGTAAGGTCCTTTGAAAATGATTTCCACAACAACAACAAACGAAATTCCACGAAAATCATTCCCGAAGGCAGTTGCAAATAGGGTGATATCATTGCGTTTGAAGATACATACGAGTAAAGTATCAATTTTCTTTGAAATACAAATTTACCATAAATATTTCTGTTGCAGTGAAATTGATATCAATTTAATACGATAAATAATGATTTATGATTAAGATTTTATAATTATATGATTACACAAAATTATTACTTTGGTGATGCTCGGTTATTGGTGAAATAATTTTAATATCAAGTTGTATTATTTAAAATAAATATGTAGCCGGAAGGTTTGCTAATACTTATTCCTGAAAATGCGATACTAATTATATTATTTGCTGTGGTTTGAATGGATTTTTGGCTTAAAAGAGCATTTACTACAATGCGTGGTGTCTGGAAAAGGGTAAATGAATGGAGAAGGAAAAGAAAAGGTCGAAAGACCGTTGCTATTTGAAAGGACGTTCCGTGAATTATTAATGATTTTCTTGGATTTCAGATGATTTAGCATTCTTTTAACCGTTTAATTCCGAAGATAAAAACTACTTAACTAGGTGCTGTGTTTATTAACGTTTAGAATATTAAATAAATATTTTAGAAAAAAATTTGAAGCGTTTTTTTCGTTTGAAATTCCTTACTTTTCTTTTAAAGGCAAAATGGTTTACTTAAATGAACTCCAATCTCTTCAATAAGTTCCCGCTCATCACTCACCCCTCACTCATTCTATCTCTATCCTTCACCCTTCACCCAACTAGTTTTTCTCCTTGCAACCCTTACGAATTACACCTTCTTTTTATAAACACATGACTAAACGTGTGTTTTAAACAGCATTTAAAACAAAACAAAAAAATATTTTTTTTTTTTTTTTTTTTATTTTAACTTTATGAGTAAAACCTCAAATTGTAATATTTAATTAAATGAAGACAATATAAGCGAAACTCAATCGAAAATCTGAAAACAGAAAAATCAGAAAAAGATATTGACACATCTGGGACTCGAACCCAGGACCTCTCATACATAAAGATAGCAGCCAATAGTATATGCGTTAAGAAAAATGAAGATAGTGTGGGTGGTTCTTAGTCGAAGTATGATACAGTTAAAAGTGACCGAATTGGATATCGACACGGTGGCGCAGTGGTTAGCGCGTTCGC
Organism: Limnephilus rhombicus; assembly: GCA_929108145.2. Lineage (NCBI taxonomy): Eukaryota > Metazoa > Arthropoda > Insecta > Trichoptera > Limnephilidae > Limnephilus > Limnephilus rhombicus. The sequence goes on along the minus strand of OV815282.1, from coordinate 53,274,942 downwards.
CCGGTAAGCGAGAGGTCCTGGGTTCGAGTCCCAGATGTGTCAATATCTTTTTCTGATTTTTCTGTTTTCAGATTTTCGATTGAGTTTCGCTTATATTGTCTTCATTTAATTAAATATTTATTTCTTTATCGTAGAAAGCAAACACTTTGTGGCTTGACATATATGTCAAGCCACAAATTTAACATATGTCCAGCCACAAATTGTTTGCTTTCTACGATAATTTAATATCAGCGAGTACGACTGAAAAAGCAAAATTCTGTAATTTAGTTTATATTTTTATTGTCCTGAAGAAGGTTGAGTTCAACCGAAACCGGTCGACAAATATAAATAAAAATAAAGTGGTTTTTAAACAAAGTACTTGTTTCATTCTATATTTATTTCTTTTGTATATTCAATAATATTGTTATTCAATTAATAAAATCAGTTTATTTATAAACAGGTTCTGCTATTTAATCATTATTATGCACGACAGCTCTTTCGTCTTCTGAAGTCACTATCAAACTGAGGTCATACCACCTACAGACGATGTATTTATACTACTTTATGTATTTATACCTTAATTTCTAAGTTTTGAGTAAAATGACTGAAATTATTAATGGTTATTATTTACCCAATTAGTTCATCGCTGAAATTCGACGAAAGTAATAATAAAATTACATAGCATAACTTGTTTATAAACAAACTGTTTTAATTAATTTATTAATATTATCATTATTGAATACATAAAAGAAATTAAATAGAATGAAAACATTTTAATGTTGTGATCAAAAAGGTTTCTTTCTTATTTATTTCGTAATTATTTGATACTCACTTTAATATTGTACAAGAAAGAATCACTTTAACAAGTAATCGCTTATAATTCTTTGTTTTTTCATTGTGTTATTTTTTACTTATATTATTTTTAATAACCTAAAGGATATACAACATCGAAAGCTACCTACGTGACAGTCGGGCGAACTCTCATCAACAGAGATAAAAAAGTAAAATAAATCTAATTAGAAGCCATAGTGAAATAGTAAAGAGTGCAGAAAATATTCAACGTACTACCACGCGTGACTTCGTGTATTTTTGTATAAATACAAAGTGATTCCGTTACCTAAATCCATAATTTCATATTTGATAATCTCAAGTGAATACAGTGACTAATAAAAAGTAAATAACAACAAATCACTATTATACTGTGGCTGTGTAAATCTCAAAACACATAAAAAAGACATCTCAAAACACATACTCAAAGCCCATTACTCTGAAACAACAACTAATTGCAAATACATCTACAAACATTCACAAAAAACATATTTTAGCCTGGATCAAAAATCAAGATATTCACTTTATTCAAATACTTTAATCCCTAACCAAACATAACCAAACTATAAAAAGTGTAAAATAAATAAACATGTCTATCAAGAATTTACCAACTATTCATATGTACATATATTATATATATATATATATATATATATATATATATATATATATATATATATATATATATATATATATATATATATATATATATATATATATATATACATATATACCTTATATATACATTTTTTTCTTCTAAGTAATCTATGTACAATTACCATTAAAATGTAAAAAAAAAGAAAAAAAAAACTAACTTTCTACTACAACACATAAATACCTGTACCTGTCACACTTAATCATAAACACGTAAACACCTCAGCACAGGTTCTCCTAGTGAGGTGTTCACGAAACATACAATATTACCAACCGACAGTTTCACCTTCTCAAACCTACCTAACACACAACATAATGAAATGTATTAAATTAAAAAAACACACTTTGTAAAGCACCACTTTTTATTAGAATTGATATTTAACAGCCAACCAGGTTTCGCTCATCTCGAGCTTCATCAGGGCTTATAACAGCTAAAGGTGCTTTACAAAGTGTGTTTTTTAATTTAATATTTAGTTGTTATAATAAGCCCTGATGAAGCTCGAGATGAGCGAAACCTGGTTGGCTGTTAAATATCAATTCTAATAAAAAGTGGTTCTTTACAAAGTGTGTTTTTTAATTTAATATATAATGTCACACCACAAAGTATTTGCTTCCTTCGATATATTCTTTAGTTGTTATAATAAGCCCTGATGAAGCTCGAGATGAGCGAAACCTGGTTGGCTGTTAAATATCAATTCTAATAAAAAGTGGTGCTTTACAAAGTGTGTTTTTTAATTTAATATATAATTTCACACCACAAAGTATTTGCTTCCTTCGATAATAATATAATGAAATGTAATATTAATATGTAAAAATGTTTTCAAAATAAATTACATATGTAAAAATGTTAACAATAAGGTGTAAACTGTAATATATAGATATAAATAAATACTTTTCTTAATTTTCTGTATTCTTGAAAATGGTATGAACTAATGATACAATGAATGATAAAATTTTCTTTGATCTCTCAACAATTTGTTGTTAATTCATATATTATTTTTTCTACAAATTTCCTCCGTTTATCATTTTTTTTATATTTTATTATTTTGCTTTTAATTAACTGTTTGGTAATGACGACCGATGTTTATATGTGTTACTTTTATTTAATTGTGAAGTTATGAACCCCATACGAACCCTAGTGGGGTTAATAATTGCTTCCTAAAAATGTATTTAAATTGTGAAGAAGCAATAAATAAATAAAAATTAATATGAACAAATTAAACTTGATAACAATCAAAAAAGCAGTTTATTATTTAATGAAAAAAGTGTACCACTGATTAAAGGATTAATTATAAATGAAGATAATTACGAACAAAAACAACTGAAAAAAATATCTATATCTGATAGAGATGCACTGGTGCAATCTTTGAAAATGATTGATGGTATTTGCGGTACATGATAAACTGCATAAAACTTTTTTGTTTCATAATCAAAGGTTATTTTTATTTATTATTATTAAATTATTAAATTTTAACAATATGATGTAATATAATACTAGCTAGTCAAAAACCCGCTCTGCATATTTTTGCTGCTAGGCCCTGCGGGCGGCTTTTGGTTCGGCTTCGCCCAGTTTAAGTGTTGGTGACCATTTTATAAATCCGATTTACTTCCGAGTTATAAGGATTTTTTTTATGTGACACCTCACAAGAGCACCCCTGTCTTTACAGCGTTAAGGCAGGGGAACTATGTCACTACCCGGTTGAACTGCGTTGTGACGCGGGTTAAGGGAGGGGCTGTGGGAAAGAATTTATTAATGCGTGTCTTGAAGACGCTCAAAATATATGAAGGAGGAAAAACAGGTGCCGGTTGCTCGTTTCACACACGAGTCGACTTATATATAAACGAGCCGAAGAAACCACCCGTTCTCATGAAATCACAATGAACTTCCAGCTCGTGTCTATCGAGTTTCACGCAGGTGCACTGGTGCATGGGAGATCGATGCCGAAAGCTCCTTAGAGCAGGCTCCATTAAAAAAACTCGCAAAACAGAATCAGAATGTCCACATTGTGCATTGACAATCGGTCTATTAATAACGGATTGACAATCAGATGGACCGCCCTCCTTTGCACAGAATCAAGAAGGTTTATCAAGTATGTATGGTGGAGTCCAGCCCAGAGTTGGCTCCCAAATTCTTATAGGAAGATTTTTATAGAATAAGCAGCTAGTCCCTATTGAAGAATCGTTAGCCCTACACAAGACCTCCAGTTTCTTGGAAGCCAGATTTACTCCAGATTCTAGGGAGCCCCGATACATACTATTTTGTATTAAAGTGGAAACTTAAAGTTAGAACATCGTTGAATACGAGCTTTTTTACAAGTCGCACAATCTTAGAAAGACTTCTTACTATTTTATTGCATCTCAGTTTTGAAGAGTGCCATAAAGCAGATTATATTTCAAGCAGGTTTTCAGGGTAACAAAATTTTTCATGTATCTTTTCTGGCTCACTGTAACGTTATTGTAATGTAAAGAAGCTGCTGTGAGATGTGAAAAGAAAATGTTGCATAGGAAAGTTGGAGAGAACCTGCCTGGCTATTCAGATCTGATCACTGAGCATGGCCAAGGTAATTTCAAGTAACGCAACGTTTGGATACCGAATGGTTGTCGTTCATCGGGTCTTTACTGAAATTATCCACCACTACAAAATTGACGAGTTTTTTCGTTTTATAAGAAGTACGGTTAATCCACAATTTTTTTCGAAATGCCCAAACGAGGAAGTATGATTTATTCGTATATGTAGGAATAAAGTATTGTGTTTGCAGGAGATTGCCAATTTCTAAACACTTGCTTGAGTACTGTTACAACCCCTCTGCATTAAAAATACTATTACGAAGGATGAAAAAAAAACATCGATTTTGTTAATTTAGAAACTTTAAACAAGGGGCAGTAATAGTAGAGTGCAAAAACGTAGCTGCAACAAAAAAAGATGGAAGGACAACTAACCTCATAGATGGGAAAGCAACATGATGTGACTACCCCAAAACCCCAAAGATTCTGACCAGGTAACCACCCTTTGTAAATATTCTGACTGTTGTTTCTTTACAAAACAAGGGATAAATAATATTACTGTAGTTCGTCTTACGATATAGATATTTATCATAATATCCTCGCATAGCCACGATTTCAGTGAGTACCTCATATATTTATTGAATCTGTGTTGAAATCTTTTGGAACCACAGTAAGTACTTAAGAGCTCTTGAGGTAATTTTTCAAAAAAACAGCGCTCTACAAGTTATCCAATTATTGTTTTTAATATTATTATTACATACTAGCTGACCCGGCGAACTTCGTACCGCCTAAGAATCAATAACTTTTGTGTTAACTTATTAGTTTAATTAATTTAATTTTTTTTAAGTTAAAATTAATACTCAAAATGAATTAATAAATGTAATTCACGTGGCAGCAAGACATTTGCTTTATTAAAGCTAATCGAAATGATTCACGTGGCATTATTGTACTACTTTCTGTTAAAACTATTTACTGGGTGGGTTGCACTTGGTTCGATTCCCTTGATTGAAGCACCTTGTGATATCCAACATTTTTCGTTTTGTTGTCGTTAGATATCTTCCCAGTTCCACCGGGCGCATTGAGGAAAAATAAGCCACCATTTCCATCATCAACTGCCTTCATTAACGAATCGTGCACTTCCTTCTGTTGGGGGTAGAACAGTGGTACATTCGTTCAAACTGATTGGTTCAATGCATCTTGGTCATATGCACATTCACGTACCAATTTTTGATTGAAAGCATCATTAATTACAAGTTTCATTGCATTCATGAAGGGTCGATCTGGCGTTGTTATTCCTAACTTGACTAACAAACTGCCGCACATGAGGTAACACATGTCTTTGATCAAAAACAAAGCCTGTTTATGTATATCCTCATTCACCTCGAGATCAGGATTCCCTGAACTGACACGAATTCGATGTAAAATGTCTTCTGACATGTCATCTTTGTACTTGTTCCATAGTTCATGTGGATTCGATGGGAAACATGTCGAAATAATGATAGCAAATAATGTGCGTATCAGACTGGAGATGCAGAAATAATTGCTTCAGTGATTGTCATGTCCCAATGAGTATCTTTTTCAAGCAAATTGATCTGCTGACATGCAACACGAATTGTAGGGCACACTACACCATTGACTTGTGATTCAAACGATGTCGGCCCACGAACATTCACCAGCAACAACCGAAAGTAGAAGCATTCGTTACTTTTTAAATGAAATGTGTAAATGCGACCAAGAGCATCAGTAGAACGCACAATCCGATGATCAGTAACCACAAGTTCGTGCTTCCGACGTAGAAATCTCTTCGACAAAGCGTTCGAAAAAGTGTAATAACGTGGCATCTCAGAGTAGAGCAACGTCCGGGCAAACAGATCGCATTGGCAAATCGAAAAGAAACAGGTCAATGTTGTTGCTGGAGGTGTTTCAGCACGTTTGGCAACAATCGATGTAATGAAATAAACTCGTTGATCATTCTCCAGATGCATCGCCAAATATACAACAATGGAATGTCGTTCATGAATGGGGAATGAGAATATACGCCAAATCTCCTCATTGTAGCTCACAAACTTGATAGCGTGTGATTTCATAATTTTTTTATTTCTAGTTTTAACGCCTAAAACCGCCATATCGCTGACTTTTGTGACAAATTTGCAGATGTATTTGATTGACTTCACCAAATTGCAATAGGTACCCCACGTCACAATGCGCCTTGAATGTTTTGAAAAGAAGTGGCTGTTTTCCTGGAGTTGTGCAGACATACGTTCACCATTTGTCCCCTTTACGACTGTTGACATTTAGTGTGTAAGAAAGAGAGGCAGCATTATATGTTTAAGAACAAAACCAAAACAATCAGCATATTGACATTTGTCGTTTTTGAATTTTTGGAATTCAAGCAAACTGCAATATTATACCTACTTACAACAATATTCCTTCAGCTCTTCCAAAAGATGAAAATTCGTTCCATATTAAATGTATGAGGAAATGAATTTTCGTCATAACTTTCTTTTTCGTGAATTTTTGCGATGTTTTAATAGTTATTATCCTATCCAGGGCGGAGACAAATCCAACAAATCAAAGATCATCAAAATCGGTTCAGCCGTTTTCGAGTTATAAATAGTGTAACTAACCCGACTTTTATATATTAATAAGAATATTTAGGGAAGTTTAACTGTTTATTGATATTTAATTTCAAAATATTAGAATAATTTACTTTTAATTAACTTTTTAACGGCCGGCGTGTCTAGGGGTAAGGCTCTTGACTCGCAACCCGAAGGTCGCAAGATCGAATCCCGGCGTGGGTAAAAAAAATATATTTGTTAAATTTGGTTATTTCACAATTAATTCATATAAAATAATTTACATATAGAATATTCGCGGCACGTTCCAGAGTGGAAGATACTCTCAGTATCGCCCTGGTGTAAGACCACCATTCAGAATTGAAACGTTGCTTGAAATGGCTTAAGTCGTGTTTGGTGATCAGATATCAATAGCCAGGTACTTCCCCACCTTCCTCCCCCCTCCACCTTCCTCCCCCCCATCTCTTTCCCCTTCTCACTACCTTCAGCCTTTACAATAAACCCCAATTGGGTATGCTATAGTCTCATTGGCTCTAGACGGGAGTAGTTGGGACTCTTGTCAGATATTCACATGAAAAAACGACACAAAACTTCATACGCCAAACTTAAACCCATGCGGGAGAACCAACACTGATATTACATCTAGTTTAAATGTCATTACGAGGTTTTCTATGAGAAATGAGGAACGTTTGCGCGGCCTGTTTCGGAATGTCTTATACAAATCTTAATTATCGACTTGAGATCATAATACCCAACCAAACTGAAAAATTATTTTTGTAATCAAAAGGTATTACATAGGTATCAAATATCTAGTACGAATATTAGTTACTTTATTTGTTTACGTTTATAACGAGAGACGGAGGCGTCTACTAAAATCTTCAGGAATTAAAAAAACTGAAAAAATCGAATTAATATCTATGAGAACCAAAGTGTTGACGAATATCTACAGCACTGGCAGAGGTTGGATTTGCAATTATGTATAGCATATTGGAATAACGTAATATTGCGTATGCAGTTTAAAAAACTTAATTTATGTAAGTATGTATGTAAAAATCCCTAATATCGGACTATTGGACACATTTAGCTGATTAGTCCAACCTACGCTCTGTAGCGATTAGTCAACACTGGGACCGTCATAGATATTGGTCAGACCTTAGCTCTGTAGATATTAGTCAACACTCTCAAGTTCGTAGATATTAGTTCAACATATGAGCTGCTCGAATACTTTCTCGCTCACACATGATACAGCGTCCTTATCTACAAACGCAGCATGCCATAGGAATAGCATTGGTTGCACAATTCAAACCATCGGCTAATCACCGAGCAGCTCCCCGCTCCCGGTCACCTAACAACCAGAGATCCAGATATATTCCGAGGGCTCGGTACCAAGAGCTGAAGTGAGATATGATGCGTTCAAGTCCACTTTAGTGAGAGGTAAGAGTATCCAGTGGAATCCCATATCTCTCATAGAGATCCAGAAGACAGTCCTAAGGCACAATGCCAAGGATCAACTGTGAGATATTTTCTTGTCCACATTGATAGGGTAGAGGAGTCCCTAGAGATAGTCAGACCTCAGTCGGAGATTACGCGCCGCATTCATATATATCTTGAAATATCGTTATACTCGTACTGTGTACTTATTATTATTTTGTTGTGTTATACTTTTTCCTGAATAAAAGCTCTCTGTTCGAACTCACGCAGTAGGTACTTAATATATAATTGACGTTATAAATTGACGCCCACCGTGAGGCTGTGTTAAAACTGTTAATTTATGTTATGCGCTTTAAATTAGAAGATAAAGGTCATCAAAGGTTTTAATGTTTCATGATTTTAGAGGCAACTTAAGCATTTATTGGTGGGATGAAAATCATTTAAAAATATAATGTTACTCTATGTACCTATTTTAAAAATATTATGAAAAATAAAATATAAAACACTGTTAAAATGCGTCCTTTGGGTAGTAATTTTAATATATGAACGACAATTTTTTGTAATTTAAATTTAGACCCATCAAAACGATTTCTTTTTAATTTATATTTCAATATATTTTTTAATAAACATAGTTATGTACATATTTTTTTTTATATTTTTCATTTATGCTTGTTCCTCTAAAATCAACGGCAAAAAGCAAAGGAATTATAATTTAGAGCAAAAATAAATAAAGTGGCTTATCTCCGTACTAGATATCGATATACCTTTTGATTACAAAAATATTTTTTCCTTGAACTCATTCCAAAATTAAGGATTGTATGAAATGGACCGGAAGGGGCCGTGCAAACGTTTACCATGTCGTAATTACATATAATAACAACTCCATGATTGTTTTATTATTATAACCTCAACACAACCGTCAATATTAAATCAGTCGGACAATTATGTGATGCCAAAACATTTTATTCTCTTGAAAAGGGAGTAAATATTTCCCCAAAATTTCCCAGATTCTAAGAAATTAGCTCCTATCTAATAATGTATCAAGGTACATTTTTTGTGGTGCCTCCTCCCGGATGTTGCCAGATTTTTTATCGTCTCTCCCACTCTCAGTGAGTGTTACCAGGCATGAGTATTGACGATTATTTAGTTAGACCTTCGATATTTAGTAAAATAAAATAGTCATATTTCGAAATAAAACAAAAATGATATGAGATCGTGATTCAAGTATTTATACAGTGTGTCCGGGGGCACTTTACCCCCCTTTATATTGATATTTCGAACTAATAAAAATTTGTGAAAATTACAACATAAGTGATAAAGTACATTATATCGTCAATCTGATCTTACCGATTGAATAGGAATGTTATCACAAAAATTCAAAATAATTCACTAATAGTTATTTTATAATATTGATATGACAACAAAATATCACATAGATACCTCGTGTCACGGTTTATCGACATTTAAAACTATCCGTGTTAGCTAAAAAAATTATCAAAATTTCACATTATCGATTCTTTGACGTGATCGCTGGGGTAAGACTCTCGACTAAAAATCCGAAGGTCGCAGTACAAATCCTGGCGTGAGCAAATAATTTTTATTTGATGATTATTTGTTATATCATAGTTTTTTTTTTTTTTTTTACAATAATAATGTTACATTATCAGTTTTATGGTACATTATCAGTTTTTATGGTTACCCAATCAGTAGAGAAATATTCTCGGGTCTAATTGGGGAGCTAGTCTATGTACTTATATTTAGAACTGCTTATAGATAATTTGTTACAAAAATGAAAATAAAATACTGTAAGATATTACAAAAAATTTTAAAATTAGAAAAATACATATTATTATAGAAATATAATATCAGCAAAATATTGGAAACAGATTGTATCTGAAAATCATCGATTAATATTAAGTTAATTAAGTTAATTGATATTGTATGTTTTCAGCATGTTCCAGGGTAGAAGATTCTCTCAGTATCGCTTTGGATCAATACCACCATTCAGAATTGTAACGTTGGAAAAGTGTATAATAAATGCAGTGTTTGGTAACCAGATCTGAATAGACAACCATTATTCCTTATTATCCCCAACCTTCTTCCTCCTCGTCTCATTCTCCCCTACTACCTACTACCTTCTGCCTCACAACATACCCCTATTGAAGATGCCAGATGGCTCCAGATGGGAACAGATGAGACTCTTGTACAATATTCAATTCACATTTCAAAAAATTCTAATTCAACAGATCAAACTAGTCGCATATCAATTACATTTCAAAAAAAATGTTTGTTCTGTAATTACATATTACCGAATCGTCAATTTACATTTTAAAGAATCATATGACCGTAGAATATATAAATACTTTTTTTTAAATAATAACACCATAGAAGAGTCCCAACCACCCAGAAGCAGATGGTGGGATTACAGCATCTTTATGTTGGGGCTTGTGGCTAAAAGAGTTGGATGACGGAAGGAATGGGAAAGAGGAAGGCCAGAAAGTATTTATAATCACTATGAATAGAACGTGTTCATTATTTAAAAGCAAAAATGCCTTTAAAAGTTTTTTGACTCAAACTAAGGTCGGCGTCAAATACTTTTCACCACTGATTCAAAATTTGCGACATTTACGTAATTTCATTTCCGACATTTACGTAATAAAAAATCTTTGAAACATTAAAAATCAGATCTTAATAATTACGCAAGTGCCCATTGTCACTTGGAAAAACACGAGTTCAATAACTTTCATACCAAAATAATATTGTTTAATTTATAACATTGTTACAGCATTACAACATTGTTACATGTTACAGAAGAATATGTTGTTGGGGAACATGGTCTCGGTACAAGGAATGAAAGAGGAGATCGGTTTGTCCAATTCTGCTTAGAAAACGAATTTGCAGTTACTAATACATTTTTCAAATTACCGGAAAGGCGTTTATATACATGAAAGTCGCCAGCAGACTCAGTCCAGAGAATTGTACGAAATCAAATTGACTATATTACCATCAAAAAAAGATTCAAGAACTCGATTAAGTCTGCAAAAACATACCCGGGTGCTGATGTACCATCAGATCATAATCTACTCCTGGCTGAATTTAGGTTGCGTTTTAAGAAAATTGTTAAAAAAGAACGGGCTTTGAAATTGAAATTAGATAAAAACGAGCTTAAAAATAATGGTCTGTGTAAAGAAGCAACGCAAATATTAGAAAAACAATTCGCCGACCTCCAGACTGAACTATACAATAGTGAAGAAAATATTGAATACATCTGCAATGAATCAAAGAAAATCATCACAGAGATTGCAAAGGAAAAATTCAAAGAAGAGACGCCGCAAAAGAAACAAATGGATGACAGACGAAATATTTAACCTCATGGAAGTAAGAAGAAAATACAAAAATCGAAACATGGAAGAATACAAAAGAACCCAAACAGAAATTCGAAGTAAAATTAAGCAAGCAAAAGCTGATTGGCATATTCAACAGTGTGCTATAATTGAAACCCACAATGATAAACATGATATTTTCCAAGTGCACAAGAAAATCAAAGAATTGACTGGAATAAATCGTAAAACCGACATAGGGCAACTGGAGGACCGAGATGGAAAACTTCTAACCGATATTAACGAAAAACTAAAAAGATGGAAAGACTACATCTCAGAACTCTTCAATAATAATAGAAGCGCAGAATATGATATGGGAAATATAACAACATGCCCACCAATTACAACAAATGAGGTAGAGCACGCAATTCGTCTCTCTAAAACTGGGAAAGCAGCGGGCCCAGACGGAAATCCTTAAACTTATAGGAAATAAAGGGATCCTAGTATTGACGACTCTCTTTAACTCAATATATAATACACAAATTATTCCACTAGATTGGCTTCGATCCACTTTTGTTACTCTCCCTAAGAAAGCAAAAGCAAGAAAATGTAGTGACCACCGCACAATTAGTTTAATGAGCCACTTATTAAAGATATTTTTGCGAATTATACATGGACGCGTATATCGCAAAGTGGAAGAAAAGATAGGTGTCACACAATTTGGCTTTCGAAATGGGTTGGGTACCCGGGAAGCGTTATTTAGTATTCAAGTACTAATCCAAAGATGTAGAGATGTGAATACAAATGTACATGCATGCTTCATTGACTTCCTTAAAGCATTTGATAGAGTTAGACACGACAAAATGATTCAAATTCTGAAAACCTCCGGGATAGACGATAAAGATATAAGGATAATTGGTAAACTTTATTGGAACCAGAAAGGAGCAGTAAGAGTAGAGCAATGTCTAACAGACGAAGTAGAAATAAAGAGAGGCGTGCGACAGGGTTGTATTCTTTCACCTATGCTCTTCAACTTATATTCAGAAGAAATATTCAATGTAGCTCTGCAAGAGGCTACTCAAGGACTTGTTATAAATGGGAAGATTCTGAACAACCTGCGTTATGCAGATGATACAGTACTTCTATCAAGTAACATTGAGGATTTAAAACTTTTGCTGAATCAAGTAGTGAAGACTTGTGAGAATTTTGGGCTAGAACTGAATATAAATAAGACAAAATACATGCTCATAAGCAAAAATAACGCATTGGATGAAAATCTTTATATTGCTGGAACAAAACTAGAGAAGGTACAGAGTATTGTATATTTGAGCTGCAATGTAAATGATAGATGGGATTCTTCAGTTGAAATCAAATGCCGCATTGAGCAAGCTCGTGCAACCTTTATCCGCATGAAAAAAATGTTCTGCAGTCATGATCTCAACCTTGGATTACGAATGCGAATGGTCAGATGCTACGTGTTTTCGATATTATTTTACGGAATGGAAGCATGGACGCTTACTGAAGAACTTATTAGGCGACTTGAGGCATTCGAGTTGTGGATCTACAGAAGAATACTTAAAATAAGCTGGATGGACAGGGTTACAAACGAAGATGTTATGGTTCGGATGAAAAAAGAAAAGGAAGTAATTAAAACTATAAAAATCCGAAAACTTCAATATCTTGGACATGTGATGAGACATCCAGAGAAGTATGAGATCCTGCATCTCATAATGCAGGGAAAGATTGCCGGAAGACGGGGCCCTGGAAGAAGGAGAACCTCATGGTTGAAAAACCTGAGACAGTGGTTTGGCCAGTCTACGGTGGAGCTGTTCCGGGCTGCAGTAAACAAAGTCCGCATAGCCAACATGATAGCCAACGTCCGTTGAACGGACAGGGCACAAGAAGAAGAAGAAGTTACAGCATTGAACAAAGTATTACAGCGAAACAAAATAGTGAAATACATATTTTAAGGATTTTCTACGTCAATAGAGTGCTAGCTCTTGAACTTGAGTTATTTTATAATGATTTTATTATTATTACATCATTTTACATAGAGTGTACAATAAATGTTATCTTAAGTACTAGGATGTTGTGACGTTAAATTTTAATATGGCATGAAATGAAGTTATAACAGTTTGATTGGTGATGTTATGGTTATTGTTTGTTTTTTAAGATTAATTTGACTTTTTCTTGAATGATACGAAATTTATTATTCTTTTTACTTCTTCGGGAAGACTATTAAAATGTTTTATGCCTTTGTAAATATAATTATTGTACAGTATTGTTTTATTTAAAATAGAGGAATTTTGTTGTCAAATTAACGACTTAACGACGCTTGCCTTAACGACGAGATAAGTTTAATTTTTTTGATTAAAATTTTCTTTTGAAATTTTGTAATATTGAATCTTTATTATAAAGGTCTTCAATTTTTGGTACATCGAAAATTTTAACAATGATGCTGAAGGGAATTTTGGTTGTTTTTGAAAATAACTTGAGTAATTAGTTTTTGTACCACTTTTACAGGACTTATTTTTTCACATGCACCTCCCCACCCGATGATTCCATACTGAATTAGTGATTGGAAAAATAAAATTGGTCGACCGTTTCTTTCAAACAAAATAAAATTTATCGTAAATTGTTCAAACTTTTTTAAATAACATAACTCTTTTTTTCAGCCAAATTGAATGTTTAAAAAATATAAAAAAATAAATTTCAACAATTTTTTTTTCACAACGTACCCTTGGGAAGGCAGGTTGTTAAATGGCGGTGGATATTATTACCAACAAAAAACTGAAATATTATTAACACCGGGTTAAAGTATTAGTTTATTAATTCCGATGAACATTTTTCTTACATCAGTCACTACTTAAATATTCGTCAAAGTCTCATTTTTGACAAACAAAGTTAGCTTTATCACCGGTCACCATTGACCTATGATGTCACTTGATCGAAGCCGGTCACACAAGAAATAATAAGTTCGTGCATCGGATCCAATCGGAGCTGATTCCACTCCAGGTTTGAAGCAGACATAACTCTCAAAACAAACCAGACATTTGCGTTTTTTGTGTCCAAAGAAGAAGAACAGTCTGCCGTATTTTTATCTGCAAGCTTCTTAGATATTGTGTTCTATCGCACATCGTCAAAGGATTTTAACCTTCTTTAATTTTCCTGCAAAAATTTTCCTCTTTGTGTTTTTTTTTCTTGTAATTTCTAACGATTTTTAAATGTATCTATAACTAGATAAATAAAAATTTAATTTATGAGGTTTAACAGTGAATGTTCTTCTCGCTGAGAAACAAAGCATCTATGCGGGGCATATTGTTACATGTAACAACTTGTTCCCCAATCAAACAACTAGCCCCTTTGACCCATTTCACTTTGAAAGCGTAATATCATTTACACGAAATTTATAACGGCTAAGATTAACGTTCAGAAACTAAGCAAAAGGATGTAAAATATCAAAAAATTAATTTACCTCTTATGGCAAGGTGATAATATGACTTCATATTCTTCCAACTTAGTTTGCACACGCGAAAGTTCAATTCTTTTGATAAGATTTTTTCGGCACATCCGTTTTCATTGACGTTTTATGGAAAACGCCTTTAATATATATGCATATGTAAATAAATAAATAAACGTGGCTGGTAAGGTAGTTAGACACCAGAGCGAATTTTGGCACACATGTCCACCATAGACATGCACGCCAAAACTTGCTCTGGTGTGTGAATTATCGATAATGTAACAACGTGCCCCGCTTTACCTTACACAATAAAGTAGGCAGGTACCTGAGTTCATTGACATTTAAAAGAAATCACATTCTTTATTTATTATTAGACATATCACTTATCGACGCGGTTCATTGACTTTAGAGCAAAACATCTAAATAATGAGTTTATTGACATTAGATTTGAATCCGGTTCATAATGATAACTGAACTGATTGAGTTTAATGAGCTAAAAAAATATTAATATACCCGTCATTTGTGAAAAAAAAAAAAACACTGTTTAAAATCAGATTAATAGGCGGGTGTGGGTACCGCCGCCACAGGATAACCAACAACTTCTACCATAGTTTGAACCCAAGTGGTTGGCTATGTTTGATGGCTT
Source organism: Limnephilus rhombicus (assembly GCA_929108145.2). Taxonomy (NCBI): domain Eukaryota; kingdom Metazoa; phylum Arthropoda; class Insecta; order Trichoptera; family Limnephilidae; genus Limnephilus; species Limnephilus rhombicus. The sequence goes on along the minus strand of OV815282.1, from coordinate 53,259,543 downwards.
AGCTATGTATTATAACTTTGTACAGCGCCCTTGGGGCGATTTTTCATAAAAATGGCGCTATATAAATCATCCATATATTAATATTATTATTATTTAGCAGGGGTGCACAGGTTGAGGTGTGTTCAGGTCACCAGCAGCATGATGGGCTGGATCAGGAGGGGCCGGTTTAGGGAGACCTCTCTCAACCTATCTAAATATCTCAACCCTTGTCTCTCTCAACCCTTCGTCTTGCACCGCAGCGGGAGGGATGAATTCAAAAGTCCGTCACTCCTGGACATACTGACCCCTGGATTCCAACCCATCCCTCATATATTTTTTCCTTCGCAGAACTTCTTCTCCGTCCTTTTCGCTGAAATTCACTGGTCGCATCACGTCGCGTCGGTTGACGTGAAATTTCAGCTACAAAAAACGATTAAAAAAAACAATTTAATATATCACAAACCTTTAGCTCATGGTGGATACGTCATACTGAATTATTTTCGTGGTTGAAATTATTTACGTGGACCTTGAATTTCCTTGTGAATTTATACTGAGTTATATGGTATCTTGAAAATAGATCAATGTTGACTAGCACGCTCTTAATAGGTCACCTCTAGGTGAAAATAACAAAAATACCAGTACACTGTCCCCAATTTAATAAGATAAATAATATCGTGATATAATACGACAAATTTCGTAGAGCACATGAATGCTGGAAAGGTCGCAATCTAATTATTACCACGTCGTATTCACAGCATTTAATAAGATTAAAAAATGAACATGGTAGTAAAGTTACAAACGAAATGTGAATATTTGAATAAAAGGAAATAACATATCATATTAGCAATTGACTTTGTGTTGGTTTGTCCCCTAACGAATTAATAAAAAGGTAGAATTACATGTCAAAAATGAATAATGATTAGGTAGGTAAACTTTTCGAATTAAAATGTATGCGCGAAAATGATATAAAAAATGTCATAATACATTGGGAGTTTTTCGTGAATTCTGCACAAGAGTCTCGACTTTTTAATGTGAATGAGAAGAATAAACACCAGAGTCCCAACTGTCCCTTCTGGAGCCAGTGAGACTATGGCATCTCCAATTGGGGTGTGTTGTGAGGCTAAAGGTAAGTGGAGATGGGAAGAAGATAGCAAAGAGAAAGTTGGGAAAGTACCTGGCTATTCAGATCTAGTCACCAAACATGGCAAAAGTCATTTCAAGCCACGTTTCAATTCTGAACGATGGTTTTACGCCAGACTGATGTTGAAAGTATTATCAACTCCGGACTGTGTCGCAAATATTCCTTATATTATTTTTAAATGATTAAATTGTGAAAACACAACTCAATCAAATAAAATTTATCTGCGGGATTCGAACCCACGACCTCTGGATCGTTTCCATCTGACAAGGCAGTGGGTCTGTAGCATCGCCAATCGGGGTATGTTGTGAGACCGACCAAAATGGGGTGAGTAAGGATATGAAGAAGATGTGAAGTGTCAAAAATCAAATCAAGTCACCAAATACGGCTAAAGCCATTTCAAGAATCGTTCAGAATCTGAATAGTGATCTTTCACCAGGGCGGTACTGCGAGTATCTACTACCACAACTATCTTAATAATATTTCCTGGAATAAACTATAAATTAAATAATATTATTTGTTTATAAATACTCGTAAATAGTACGATTCCATTCAACGAAACCCTATATCCACGCAGAATATTTTTTTGCAAAGGAGCTTTGCTGATTTCACACCTATATAGATTTGTTTTACTAAACCCTTCTTCCTTTTGTTCGCAGATTTATTCGTTAATTTGACGGGAAGACAGATGGACAGTCGGGGATTAGTTCAATTAGTGCTAAGAGCTGTAAAACGTTCCGCAGTCACCCGCACCTGCGTTCTCGGCAAGTCGAAGAATAAATGCATAAGTTTAAATAAATTACTGTTTAAATGTATTTATTTGAGAAGCGGGTTTAGCACGGTCCGGGCAAATACCCTTTTCCAAAAAGAGCTCAACACTCAACACCTTATCAAGCGGATAAAGTAAATTTGATTGTCCTTTTTTATTAAACTTTCACTTAGGTATGTACTTTTTTAGTTACCGCTAACACGGAATAACTTTTTGATTGATTAATAAATTTGTGGCTTGCCCGCAATATTTCAATCTTTTAGCCTCAGAGGCCTGATTTATTACCGCTTCTGGATCACAGTAGAAGCCAATAGCGCAATAACAGCAATTTAAAGTCGTACGTCATCCAAATAATGAATAAATACATCCGTGGTAACGTATTTTAAACATTGATCATAAGTTATGAGTATTCAGAAAAAAATAGTAGACTTTCACACTCTAAAAGTGTATGAGGAATAGGTAGAATCAAAGATATTCAAATACAGAATATTTCAATATCTTTGGGTAGAATAAACAATTATTAAAAAAGTAATAATTATTAGCCTGAAACACTCATCTACATTGAAAAAATCTCCCGAGAAAAGATACATGCCGCCGACGCGACCGGACTTGAATCCGAATTTTTTCAATGTAGATGAGCGTTTCAGACTAATAATTATGACTTGTAATAATTGTTACCCTTTGTGGTATGCATACAAATCTTGTCTTAAACATTAGTTTATCAATTTAAAAAAAATAAAAATAAACAAAATTTAATTTTGATATTTTGTAAATTCTTGTTTTTTTTTCGAATCCATCAAAAGATATTCAGAACCTACCTATTTATGCACGTACACATATGTCTGTAGTGAATAAAATTATTGCTTATTTATGTCATGAACACAACATGATGGATAAGACCGTGAAATGGAATATTTTAAATATGAATTTTCTCTAAGTAGCAGTTTTAGAACTACTTTTGAAAGTGACATCTCGTCAACGTGCCGACAAGCAAATGACCTAGGCACCTAGCGACCCACCACGCAAACCACCTTCAGTGCGGCCACCATGTATCCTAGCAAGTAGCCAGAGTGCAAGCCACCAGGCTCTAGGCGCTAAGCCAGCCGCCTGCCTATGCGGACGTAGCCTTACAGTATCTAAGAAGAAGATTTTTGTGATCAGAACTTGTGATGTATCTCTTTTCTACTTATTTAACTCTCCTTTCATCGGCAAGACAGTTGTAATATTCTCGCCTTTTCTCTTGGCTCTGATCGATATTTAAATTCTTAAGGCTTTGCATATGTGTGGTAGGGATGGAAAATTCCTCCCCTACGTCACACAAGCCTTTATAAAATTGGACCCTTATTTCCTCTGATAACTACAGAAAGCTACTTAAAGCTCCCTTGTACTACATACCTTTAGCGATATATGTACTTAACTAATAAATACGTTATTTACGACTTTGAACGTAAATATTTTCGTATTTAGGTTGTAATTAAACTCCATCAAACGTTGTGTAATTTTTTGATTTATGATATAGAACTTTAATTACTTTAAATTTTGTGGTAACCCTCTTGATTCTAAACAGAGTGTTGAATTTCAAACTGTATTGGTCTCTCTCTTGCAAATTTAACCTTAAGTAATTTCTCTAAATGAACTAACTTCCCTTTGACGTTTATTATGATTCCCTACATCCTAATGAATTCATGAATAAGCAATACTAATCGAAACTACACATGACTAATTGAACAGATAATTAAATATAACTCAAATGGTTAAATGTTAGTAAATTTGATTATGATTGTATCTCGTATCTGCTGGGCGCCCCTCCGTTTAGATTCAGCTGCTATAAGGTACATATAAAGCTGGATTTAGTAGGTTAATGTAATTAGTTAATTGCATATTTGACGAACTCAGAATAACCCTTTTTCTGGCAAAATTTGGCTCCTGCCTCCATCAAGTAAGCAGGGTGATCAGGAGTCCTCCCAAAATTCGCACAGTCTTTTGGCACGGTTCAATTGATTGATACCTAAGTTATCGCGTCCCAATGAACCTTCCTTCGCCATCATGCACTGCCTTCAGGTCTTCCCCCGAGCCCAGATACCTCCAAATTCCTACTCCTCCAAAGTTTACTATTTACTTAGGGCGAACCGGTTTCGTCCTATATGCAATCATATACTCACGGGTTTGTGTGGAGTTACGGGTCGTGAATCCTCCCTCCACGTTCAAGAAATGAGACGAGAGTGACCCGACAGGCCTAAAGCACTAATTGTAAGTGAGTTCGTTTCATTCAATGAACAGTACATAAAAAGATATATATGTAAACATACGTTTTGGGAAGGTTTATAACTCGCAATACGAAACTACTTGCAACGCATCCCGAGCTCGGATCTCGCCCATCGGATTCTGCACAATCCTCAGATTGATACCGAATATATACGTAAGAATAGTGTGAAATATAAATATATACTAGTACAATAAGATCTTATCTGGCGATGTGTTCTGGAGATTCGCCATAACTCCAAGCTTTTGTTTGGTTTTGTTGACGGTTTTGTTTGAGAGATCCGCCATCTCTATGGTTTGATTAATGGTCCTTGTTACAGAAGCGAACACTGCCTTCTGTTGGTTGAACTGTATTTTTTTTTTCTTTTCTTTCCCTCCCCTCCAATGTTCAACTTTTGATAAATTCTTGCTATCCCGTGATTCTCAATTGAATCATGTAAATCCTCATTACCCCTTATTAAGCTATCCCGTGATTTTTCAACTGCTTCATCTAAGCCTTCATTACCCCTTATTAAGCTATCCCGTGATTTTTCAACTGCTTCATCTAAGCCTTCATTACCCCTTATTAAGCTATCCCGTGATTTATCAAATGTTTCATCTAAGCCTTCAATACACCTTTTTGAACTATCCCGTGATTTATCAAATGCTTCATGTAAATCTTCAACACACCTTTTTGAACTGCTATAATAAATCTGTTAATTTTCAATTGCTTAGGTCTGTAGATACCTCTTTACGTTCAAATTAAAAATAGTGTTTAATTTTTTTTTCTTTTGTTCCTAATAATTGCGCAATATAATAATTTTATCCCGTTCCTAGAAGTTAATACCTAAGTACGATATCCACTAATCAAGGTCATTTTTTTTTTTTTTCTTTTTACTGTATTCGAACTAGTGCCCCAGTGACCGACTTATTTTGTAAACAATTTGAGCTTTGTAAACATTCTCGACGGCCTCGTGACCTAGATTCAAGCGTATGAGGTATGTTTACTTTAGACATTCCGGAGACGTGTGAGATGACTCTAAAATTTTCTTTGTTTGATAATGATGTACTTAGCGCAATTGTCTAGTCTGATACCCGATTACGTATACATATTTATTCATTTATATATGCTTTGTCTCAATAAATAATTTATAATATTGATATGTATATACATAAATTTTATGATTGAAAAAATTTCTAATATCATAACTTATTTCAAATGCTCTGGATTTTCTGAAATTATATTAATACATACATAACATTAAATATAAAATATTGATTTGTAAATTTATCACACATAACTACTTTCAATAGTTATTGATGAATTCAGAGGTAGGAATCGATACCCTTTTCCTCTTTTTTATATAAGTGTTTTTCTTTTTTTTTTTTTTTTTTTGATTATAATTTTTCTTGGGAACAAAATTACATATATATATGTTTATATACTTACATATATAAATATAAAAATATACTTATTATACTTATAATATTTTAATATAGTTACATATCACATATTAAGAGAGTAATATCTTGGTCAAATAATTAATCCAAATACCAATGTTTGCTGCATTCCGCCTTCTCCTTGGAATCTGTAAAATTTTATAACGGAAAAGACTTACCCCTACCAAGGTTTTTTCCGACCGGGAAATACACGGTAACCTTGCTGCGATTTTCCTAAATTAATTTTTTATTTTCCTAAATTTAATTAAATCTTTTTGACTTCAAATTTTTTTTTTTTTTTTTTTTCATTTAATCTAATTAATTAAAATGATGCATGAACTCTATCGTTCTAAACTGTATTTTATCTCAAAACTCGTTGGTTAGATAACACTTTAAATGATAGTTACTTCACGATTAATTTAGAGATGGTAAATTGTTGTTAAATTATATTTTTATCCCTCCGAAATTTTATGTATTAATAAAATATTATTTTGTTTTATTATTATTATTTAAGATAATTAATTTAAATATTTATTATTTGTTAGAACACTTTCACTTAGATTGAACACACGTATTTAATTATAACTTCATCACGCTAAATTATCACATCACTTCAGTTATTTATTGCACTAATATTAAACGCGAAATTTCTAAGTTTAAAAACACGATATTAAGTGATTATAAAATCCGAATTTCCCACTAAAACAAATTGTATTTATCACGAGCACTTTTATTTTTCACAAGTAATTAATGCGTTGGCTTTATTTTTATTTTTCACTGACTCTAACTGCAAAGTATTTTTTTTTTGTATATCACTGACTAGAATGTGAAATTTTTCTAAGTATCAAAATAATTATCACTTAGAATTTTTCCACTTTAAGTCACCCACCGTTTCGTCACGTTCCGCGAAGTTACAACCTTTTCGACCACGACGTAGACTGTCCTCAACTGGCATTTGTCTAGACTTTTATACCCCTCTCAGGTCCAAAAGATCGTATCTGAATCTCCTGTAATAAACCAATCTAATTACTATCAACTCGTAATTTCTTGAAACCTCTCCATTATTGTCGAATGCGGTCTCTTAGTACCTTCCGCGTCTGATACTTTCAATTCTGTCTCGTACTCTCATACTTACAAGATCCGGATTTAGTAAGATCCATGTTTAATGGCCCAACTTCCTTTGTCCTGTTGTTCATACAAAATTAGCTTGAATTTAATAATTTTAAAGTTCTATTTTCATCTATTCCGTAACATGTCCGTGCGTACGGCATCTACCATATGTTCCAAATCTGTCCCCAAATTCGCCTATCAGAGATATCTTCATGTCGAGGTCTTTCTCGCAAATTGTTCATTTTTATTTTATTATTTTTCCTCGAGTTTTTCTGTATTCTATATGAACCTTTACATTTAAAACCGAATTTTCTCTATTTACGTCGTATATTTGAATTTTCCATTTTTTCTCGAATTTTCTTTTATTCACGACACTCTTTCCATGAATTTCCTTATTTATTCTTACGCTATTGTTCATATCTCTATAGATTTTTATATTTCAAGCCGTATTTATTTTATTCACTGTTAATCTAAGATTTCCTTTGTTTTTCTCTGTCGTATCTCCTTTCCCCTCACTTCCCTGTACTTCCCTGATATAACCATATCGTTTTTTGATGTTTGCTGCCTCTTGGAAAATTTCATTTTCTATTTGTTATTAATAAATATATCATTTTTTAACATCTTTATAGGGGATACCCCCACTTCGGCCCTTAAATTCCTGTCATTTTTATTGCTTCATAGAGATCGCCTCCCAAATTTTGTCCCGTTCTTACGCAAAATCCCATAAACCATATGCCTTGACAGTTGTATACATTAGTTCCTGTACCCACCTGGCAATAAATCCTTTTTTATTTCAGTGTCGTTAACTTTTACGAGAATTCTTTAATGTAAATATTTCATAAGACCCATGATAATTTTTATTACCTTTTTAACGGCTAATCGTCCTTATCTAAACAATTTTCATGTTCGAATATTCCTTGTTTATCACAACAAAATACATCTGGGATCGACAACCATTGTAATGCCTCATTTTTTTTCTGCAATCGCGTACTATGTTACTCTATAAACTCCATTTTAATTACGTAAAATGACTCCTTTTCCTGAGTTTTTCTATCGCAATGTTTTCAGCATTTTCCACTCCCCTCCGTACTGCACTCTATTTCTTCTCTAACACTTGTTACTGCTCTAGACATCTGAAATATACCCTCGCCTATTCTTTAAAACTCTCATTTTTTTTTGACGTTTCCTCCCTAAATCTTTCATCGTAATATCCTAGCTCCGTCTAGAATTGATAACAATAATTTTCCATTGTTTTTTCAACATTTCCATTTCCTTTAGCACGTTTTCCCTCGAATCGATCATCTCCGGTCGTCACAAACAATCGTATTATAGATGAAATCTCCCTAACACCTTACAACACGTTTTCGTCACTTGCTATGCAATTTTTCACTTAAACTTTTCAAACGTTGTTTACGTGTATCCTTTTTTCCGCACCTGATATGCTTTAATGCGTTCGAGAACTAGGGTTTCTGATCCCTGGAACGTACCGGTTAATCATAACATTTCTTGGGGTCATCGTTCTTTTGTCCCTGAACAGATTATTTCTTCCCATGGAGTTTATTCACCTCTCGGTTTGGTGGGAACGTCAAACTCATTAATCACATTACTAATTGCCAAGTCCAAAGGTCGTTCCTTTGTTCTAAAAATGGGCTCGGCCCTCTTCTTGTTGATAGGCTAACTCGGTTTTTAATCGCTTTTGCTGCAATTCAATTGGCTGTCAATATATCACGGCCTAAAGCATACTGGGGAGTCCCTGTCTTTGATTATTAGTTGATACCATCTGTGATTTTTTTATCAATACTCGTCTCACTTTGTCTAATTATAGATCCCTACCGTAAATATGAATTCACTTTACTCTAATCCGATAGATGTCGTAGACGTGTCCGTTTTATAAGTAATTGATATTTTCTTTTTAAATTAAAGTGGGAAGCTACGATATTTCCTAATTTTCACTGTTGATCAATGCAATTCATCACAAACTTAGAGGCTTGACACGGCACCTTCACAAATGTTGGCATAACCAGAAACAAACAAGTCTGCTCAAACCGTAGTTATAAACACAGAGAGCAGAATAATGTGTCTGAAATCACTGCAACGTTGCAATTCGTATTAGAGATTTAACTACTAGAGCAGTTTTATTTGCTGACAACATTGCGACGCGACGCGACGTAACTAATACTGTGTACTACATTGTATTACTTACGTCGGTGTGTAGGTTTAACTACTGAAGCTTTACTCGGAAATACGTACGTTCTATTATTGGGATTAACTGCTATTTAAGTGGCATTCTTATTACGTGTTTGGGAAAGGTTAGTATTTGCTTATTATTAGATGTTCAGCCTTACTTCTTTCAAAAATTCTGGGTAAATATTACGCAGCTTGGAAAGTCGGAATAATGAAAAACTTGAACCAAGGCAAAGAATCTTTTAGTTTACAACTCGGAAGAAGTATTTATTTTATTATCCTTGGGTTGTAGTTGTTGCCCTTACCGTTGTCATTGTGTTGACTGCGTGTTGCAAACCTACCATAAGGTGAAACGGGTCCTTTTTTATATTTATTTAAGCTCCGCAAAGGAGGCCCTGAAGAAAATAATTTCCATCGGGGCCTGTATCATCTTAGTGGATGCTGTGGGGGCTATTTTAAGGAAAAGAAGGAGAGGAAGTTCTGGGAAGGAAATAGGTATGAGAGGTGTGTAGGAATCTGGGGTTCAGTGTGTCCAGGAATGACGGAAGTATGAATCCATCCCTCTAACTGCAGTGCAAGGCAATGGGTCAAGCGATTCTGGCTGGAAGATAAAAGATCTCCTTTAACCAGTCAGACGTGTCGGCCGCCAACACCTGGACAAACCTCACCTCATGAACCCGGGCACCCTGTTAAGATATCAATTAAGCCCAAGCAGTAAGGCTGTAAATATTAATTTTTATTTTTTTCTTTATTCATTGCTTAATGATTGCACAATTTAGGTAGGTACTCCTGCACTGAAAATAATTTATGTAAGTGCACAATGCTGAGTTTTACTTAAATGAATATTTTTTTTTACAATGTTAATTTGGTAAACCTCCCAAATTTATTTGCATACAACAATTCAATGATTTTAACATCTAGATATGTTTAAAAAAACAATAACTTTGTTGGTAATCACTGTTTTTTCTTTTTAATGTCGAACGGTTTTGCTTAACACAAGCATTTTCAGGGAATAAAATTGACCGGTCGGCATAAAAAAAAATTAGAGTGTGTAATTTACCCGCGATAAAAGTGAAGCTGGAATGTCGCTAGATGTTTATTTTTTTATTTCTCAGACCGCTGAGATCTGCGACGCACTATACCGCTGCGCTACGGGACACGCTCGGCGAGGCGCGAATTCACGCATTATATTCCGTCGACCCGTAAAAAAACAAAGCGGCCAATGAGCGCAGACTTATCGTCGTTTCCGTTTTATATCTCAACCAATAGGAGCCTTAAGCGCAGTTTGATGCTTCGCAGGTACCGTAGTGCGTCATTTCCGTTTCATCCGAATTTCAAGTCACTCTACATACCGTGATAGCAGCTCCCCTCTAATACGAGCTGGCAACACGGTATCGCTTGCAAGTAAATAAGCATACATTTCACCACTAACAATTATACATCTGTGAGATCTGCCGGAACTGCCCCGATGATGGACAATGCAACGCTGTCCGAAACGTTGGCTAAAGATGGAGGAAGCGCAACGAAAAAACTTTTGGCTATGAAAATCTAAAAACGTATCTTCTAAACAGTTCCTTTAAAAAATGTTTGGATTCCCAATGACAGCAAAAGAATTATTACCCGCCTAAACAGTGTTAAAAGCAAAATGGAATAAAAATTTTCCGTTTAAGACAATAAATAATAATCGCCAAGTTATCACCGATTAATCTGTGCGATTATAAGTTATATGTTATCTTTTTGAAGTGAAAGCTTCTTTAGCCCAATTGTGATTTGAAACGAAAAATAGCTACACTAAAAAGAGGCAAACACCTACATCTAAAGTATTTAGCCTGCGAAAGAATGCCATAGTATAATCGGCCTCCTCTTTGTGCGGTGCTTCGTAGCCTACTTTTGTTTTCTGAAAGTTTGACTTTTACCGCGTGTGAATTGCGAACTTTGATTTTTTTTGTTACAAGATCACTATTTAACATTTTATTGCATGGCGACTAATTACACAAACAAAGGGTTCATGAGATAAAATCAGTTACACCATTATAAGATTGAGTTTATTGTATATTGTGTATTACACGATAAGTCAGTGACCTTAGCAGTATCTTTAATCTTTAAATCTTATCACAATTATTATCAAACCTTTGCACGCTGCGGATCAATATAAAATAACAAAAAAATCTTATCATTTTACAAGTTTGTTTTCAATCGATGTAGTGAACAGTGAACAGTCAGTTTCAACTTTCAACGCCAAATTTTCTTGACCATGGATAATAATCTATTTCGTCTTCTCGGTATTTGTGCAAGACTATTATTTATTGCCTCTTTGTTTTCAAAATGCGAAGGTATTCATGATTTGGATAGATATCAGTTCGAGGAGTTTAAAAAAGTTGTCAAGGATGGACTTTTGAAGCAAATTGCTAAAAGTATATTTTTTGAAAACAATGGAAATACTACGAATTGTGCTGAGGATTTGTCGAAGTGGTCAGAAGATTTGTTTTCTGAAATGTGGGCTCTAAAAAGTAAGTTATAAAAATCTTTAATTACCGCGATTTGCAAACGAGTACCATGGAAGAGCATTTTTACTTTTTCGAAGAAAGCTTCTTAGGAAAGGTTTTCACTTTGTGATAGCATTATTTATTTTAATGAAAAGACAAATAACTTTGTTTACATCACTTTTATTTATACACAATCAACATGTTTCCTGAACGATGTTCACATGATCAGGATCAAATGTGTACTAAACTTAAAAATTAAACATAGATCACATGTGGGAGGAAAGGGTAGAAGGGAGGGGAAGGGGTAAGAGTGGGGGAAGTTTATTAAAATTAGGGATTTCAAAGTCATTAGCAGGGGAAGACTGGTTAAGTGGGAAAAGGTTCAAAAGAGGGTTTATAAAAATTTGCTGCTTATTAATTATGTCTGCTTTATTTTTTACAGTTTTCCTAATTTCTAAAATCTCTAGACTATTTATCTGTGATGCCTTATAACCCGTTTGTAATATTTTCAGTCCATGGTTTTTGTCAAAATTATGTTCATGTTTTAATAAATGATCTGCGAACTTAGATTCGCTATTGCCATTTAATGCCCTGAGATGTTCTTAACCCTTACTTCAAAGTTTCTATTTGTTCTACCTATATAAAAGCAATTACAGTATTTACAGTTGAGTTTATAAACGCCCGATTTTTTAGTTTTAATGTCGCTGTTTTTGTTGTTAAGGATGAATTTTTTAAATTTATTATTTGTATAAAATGCTTGTTGTATATGTAGTAAATATTTTTACTAAATATTTTTGACATTTCGTTATTAACAAAGAGAATTCTACGCCATTGATTATTTATTTGTTTAGAAAAAGGGTAAATATGTAGTTTTAAGAATTTCTGTTTATTCTTTTTATTTATTATTTGATCTATTAATTTAGTAGAATAACCTATTGCTATTTGCTATTTGTTTAATGAGATTTAATTCCAAAGTGTAATTCGGAACAGACAAAGGAATCTTAATTAATCTATTAATCATAGAGTGAAAGGCGGCGAGTTTTTGAGAATAAGGATGATTTGATGAATTTTCTATAACAATATTCGTGAACGTATCTTTACGGAAAATATTGAATTCTCTTTTATTACCTATTAATGTTAAATTAAATCTAAGAAATTTAAACTCTCCTCTTTACCCATTTCCAGTGTGAATTGAATGTTTTTATGAAATTTATTTAAAAAATTCAAACATGTTCAGTTGCCTTTCTATGCCTAACCAAATACATCTTATATCATCGACGTATCTTTTCCAGCAATAAACGTTTTTAAGTAAAAGCGCACCGCTATTAAAAATCTTATTCTCCATATTATTAACTAAAAATATCTGCAATCAAAGGGCTTGTACTACTACCCATCGCTAAGCCACCTTTTGTTTAAAAATTGTATTATTGAATTGAAAGATATTCTGTTTAAAAATAACATCGAGTAGTAAAATTAAATCATCAATTACGTCTTTCGGCAAATTCGAAGAATTTAAAAAAATATTATTAATGGTTCTTCTATTGGAATATTTGGGACTAAATTTATCACATCAAAGGAAACCAACATAGCGTGGTTAGGGATTTCCAAATCTCTCAGGTAATTGACTTATTCTAACGAATTCTTAATTGTGTTTGGTTTAAATATATTAGCATTCATAATTACATTATTTATAGTTGATGCTAATTTGAATGTTGGTGCATTACAATTAGATACTACAGGCCTAATTGGTTTTCCCGGTTTATGTATTTTTAAGAGGCAATAAAGTTTGGGTATCTGTGGGTTACTTATAATCATTTTTTTGTTATTTTTCAAGTTTAAAAATATGTCACTTTTACAACGTTTCACCGCTTCCTTCGCCAACTCTTGACACATATTAATAGGATCATTCTGAATAATTTCAAAATTGTCTCCTTGTAGAAAATCCATGGTCTTTGTAATGTAGTCAGCTTTATCCATAATAATAATACTGTTTCCTTTATCTGCCTTTGTCACAATAAGATTTTTTTCTTTCACAGTTTTTGAAATGTTCTTAGCAGTTTTTAAGTTTACGTTATAATTTTGATTTTTATCAAGATTTAGAACTGTTTTCTTGTTGTTAATGTTTTTTATTACTTCAGCACATTTATATTGGAACGATTTAGGTTGTTTATTTAGCGCAATGTCCAAATCCACTGCTAACAACTCTAGTTCTTCCTTATTTTTATTATTAGCATTGTAATGTAAGTTATGATTAAGACCATTATTTAATAATTTTAGCTCTTCCTCGAATTTATATGGATTATTTTCAGTTTTTAGTTCTTCCGTATTAACTCTTTCATTATTGTTATTACACAATTTTTTTTGCCTAGAACAAGTTTTTTTTAATGCTTTTATACGTGCAATAGATCTAACTTGATCATCAAACAAGTCCCATTCCACTGGGTGTAATGCACTAGCTAATTCCATATGTAAGAATTTTAGTTGAAGTTTAATAACATTTCGTTTTTATAACCACTTTTTAAGTCTTCTTTTAACCAACAAACTTTGGCTTTCTTAGCCGAATTAGAAGATGATTTAAAGTTAAAATTTACGTAATTTGGTATCACTTGGTTTTTTTTAAATGTTCGCAGAAAAATATATTTAAACACAATAATCTATATTTAATCAATAATTTTTATACACTTTAGCCTTCATTGCCGTACTCGCAAATATTAATTTTTCGGAGAAAGATTCTTCCGAAAGGTTTTCACTTGGTGATGGCATTATTTATTTTAATGAAAAGACAAATAACTTTGTTTATATCACTTTTATTTATACAAAATCAATATGTTTCATGAACGATGTTCACATCATCAGGATCAAATGCATACTAAACTTAACAATTAAACATAGATCACATGTGGGAGGAAAAGGTAGAAGGGAGGGGAAGGGGTAAGAGTGGGGGAAGTTTATTAAAATTAGGGATTTCAATTTCAGCATTTCTACCCCTAATTTCGTTTCATCACAATTATTATTAATCATTGAAATCAATATTTTGACGCATACAAATGTTATTAGTATTTAACTATTTAATAGTTAAGGAGCGCAATGTATAAAATTTACTTTAAAAATTATATTTTGGTAATTTATCTAAAAACTGACGATAATAATCATATAATAATTTTGTTATCTATTATTAATATTATTAGCAAAAGATATATTATGGCAGTTCTTGCATTTCACTCAAAATCTTCATATATAAAACAAAGTCGGGTTAGTTACATCATTTATAACTCAAGAACCGCTGGACCGGTGGATTTGTTTCCGACCCGAATAGCAGAATAGCTATTAAAATTCACGAAAAAAAATATGAAGAAAATTCATTTACTCATACATTTTGTATGGAACGAGTTCTCAACTTTTGAAAAAGCTGCAGCTATTGTGGTATATTGTGATAAATTCAATATTGAATAGTGAGTGAAATCCAAAAATTCAAAAACATCAAATAATGTCAATTCTCTGTTTGTTTTGCTATTGTTCCTAAACATATAATGTCCTCTACAACACAGGTGAACTCCTAGTGTGGAGGACAATATATATTATACCTTTGTAATGTAAATGCACTAAATAAAATTTAAAAAAAAAAGAAATGCTGCCCCTCTTTCTTACACACTAAATGTCAACAGTCGAAAATGAGACGAACGGTGAACGTACGTCTGCACCCCTCCAAAGGAAAAATACAATAGTTCTAATAAATCTCCCTCACACGTATAAAGAAAATGAAACAGAATTCCCGTAAGTAAGTGGAAAAGTATGAAAACCACAAAAAATATAAATCCGTACACAATGCCATCTCTGATACTGACAAAAACAAAACACGAACCGTTGCGCATCGATAATTGCTTCATTGTGTAATTTTTAAATTAATTAAAAACTGAATTTAATTCAGCTAATAAGTCAACACAACAGTTATTGATTCTGAGGAGATACGAAGTTCGCCGGGTCGGCTAGTAATAATATAAAAGCTTTAAAAATTATTAGAACAACTCTCTTTTCATAATTGTTTAAGGTTATTTCCATCAATGTAATATACAATTGAAGAAGAAGATAACACTAATAATCTAAACGAAAATATTATTTAGACTTTTACAAAAAGGTCAATAGTTACTCCATATAGATAAAACCGGAGATATTTAACCGAGACACTGTCTAGATTATAAACCAGTTCTTCAAACAATTGTTTCCAATGAAAAAAATAATTGTCGTCGATAATATTGATTTGAAATAAGAGTATGACAAAAAATGTGATGTTTAAATTAGAGATGCAGTAGACTCAGGGATGGCCAACCGGTCGATCGTGGCCATTAGTCCAGTCGATCGGAGGCACAGGTCCGGCCTAGGACTCCAACCCAATAGAACCCGCACCCGCCCAAGAACTCGGACCCGTAGCCGAACAAGATCCCGCATAAGAGCTGCGCGTATCATCTCGTGTGATTTTCAAATGCCGATCCATCGTGTTATTGGACGTAATAACAAATTTTCTTGAAGATAGTGGGGATGATTATCAGCAACTTAAACTCAACTTATCAGTAACTTTAAACTTGTCAAATATTAATTATTATTTTTACTTTATAAACTAACGTTTAGACAAGATAAGTAACAAGTATTTCCCCAATAAATGTAGTCATAATTTGTCTCAACGCCACCTAGCGAGGGATTTAACACTTACAATGTCTCTCTCGCAAAAATAAAGTTGGTTGTTTTCAGGTGCAAAAAATATAATAAGCAGTAATTGTTGAATGGAACACTAGATACATTGAATTATTTGGCGGGTATTTGATAAGCCCCCATAGCTCAGTGGTCAAGAGCAGCTGACCGGCAATCAGAAGGACACGGGTTCAAGTCCCGTTGGCGGCAAGTATCTTTTCTCGGAAGATTTTTCAATGTTGATGAGTGTTTCAGGCTGATAATTATTGCTTATAATAATTGTTACCCTTTGTGCTATGCATAAAAATCTTATCTAAACGTTAGTTTATAAATTAAAAATAATAATTAATATTTGACAAGTTTAAGTATTTCCCCAATAAATGTAGTCATAATTTGTCTCGAAGCCACCTAGCGAGGGATTTAACACTTACAATGTCTCTCTCGCAAAAATAAAGTTGGTTGTTTTCAGGTGGAAAAATATAATAAGCAGTAAATGTTGAATGAAACACTAGTATATATTGAATTATTTGGCGGGTATTTGATAAGCCCCCATAGCTCAGTGGTCAAGAGCAGCTGACCGGCAATCAGAAGGACACGGGTTCAAGTCCCGTTGGCGGCAAGTATCTTTTCTCGGAAGATTTTTCAATGTTGATGAGTGTTTCAGGTTGATAATTATTGCTTATAATAATTGTTACCCTTTGTGCTATGCATAAAAATCTTGTCTAAACGTTAGTTTATAAATTCAAAACAATAATTAATATTTGATAAGTTTAAGTATTTCCCCAATAAATGTAGTCATAATTTGTCTCGACGTCACCTAGCGAGGGATTTAAAACTTACAATGTCTCTCTCGCAAAAATAAAGTTGGTTGTTTTCAGGTGGAAAAAATATAATAAGCAGTAATTGTTGAATGAAACACTAGTATATATTGAATTATTTGGCGGGTATTTGATAAGCCCCCATAGCTCAGTGGTCAAGAACAGCTGACCGGCAATCAGAAGGACACGGGTTCAAGTCCCGTTGGCGGCAAGTATCTTTTCTCGGAAGATTTTTCAATGTTGATGAGTGTTTCAGGCTGATAATTATTGCTTATAATAATTGTTAAAAATAAACATGATTTTTATTGGAAGAGTGCTCGTCACATGTGATTATAACATGAAGTAGTAAAAAAAAAATTGAATTTCCATATACCCCCCCCCCCCCAAATTGAAGTACCCAAATAGGGGGTGGCGAAATTTTCCTTGGGTAGATCGCACAGGATTTCGCAAGTGAACGGTAGATTTTGGGTCTAATCAAGTTGGACACCCCTGCAGTAGACGAATTGGTTAGGCGTTTGTCCCGGTAATAGGGGAGGTTCTGGGTTCGAGTCCCAGTTGCGACCGTTATCTTTGTATTCTTCTGTGTCTTGCTCTCTTTTATATTTTCGTTTAGATTATTAGTGCTATCTTCTTCTTCAAAAAAGTTTTAAACCATAATTATTAAAAACTTAGTTTTTCTTTTATTGTTTAACCCATCCCATCCAAAATTATTTTGATGGAAACTAACCTCAGAAACTGAACTAATTTTTGGTGCTAACTTATCCTGGTTTATTGATTACTGATTTTAATCTAAAAATGTAAGATGTCAATGCATACTACTTTTTACGTAAAAATAATTATGATGTCGGGGGCCCTAAATTATGGCGGTCGGAGGGAAAGCCTTTGAAGATAGCTGTCTTAAGTTATGGCGGTTCTGATGGAATGGGTTAACTTAAAATTTAAAAAAAAGTATCTTATCACACAAATAAATCATACACAAAGTTAACCTAAACAAAAAGAAAAATGTATTGCTACATAGAAATACTTTTTATGTGCCTGTCTATTGCATACAGGTTATATCAGGTCAGGACGTACCTGACGTTGTAAGTCTATTTGTAATCTTCTGACACATCCTGTATATCTAATATTATTGATTCTAGATTGTGATTTCACGTGGCATTGTTTTAATTATTATTTTGTAAATGTTTATTGATGTCTATAAATTCTTACCAATTTACAATTCTTGATGAGTCAAATATTTAGGGACAAATTCAGGGTGAACCAGGACGTAAATGACAACTATTACATACAGGGTTTATCAGGACGTGCCTGACGTTGGTTTAAGTCTATTGAGAACTTTCTGATAAATCTGATATTTGTGCTAGAATGTGATTGCAATATTTTAATTATTAATTTTAAATATTTTATTTATTATTTTGTAGATGTTTATTGCTGTCTATAATTTCCTACTCAATTGTGATTCTTTATGAGACAAATATTTAGGGATCAAATCACCATTAATTTAATATTAAATACAACCCTTTTTATGAATCTTATCACCGTTAATATTATTCGATCCCGTGTTGGTAATATCTTATTTTTCTGGCGTAATCCTTCGAGCAGGCGTATTTAATATTTCAAAATGCTTTTCTCGTCTCTTTACAATTCCTGTCTATTGATGAATGTTGCTGCGTTCGCCCTTCGCCAACATAATTTCTTATGTCGCGTCGTGATTTATTTGCTCGGAAGAATGCTCTTCTTTTTCCCGATAAAGAATATCCAAGGAATGCAACATTTGATTAATAATACTATATTTTTTATTTATTGTTATCAAGATTATTTAGTAGGACTCCATTTTAATTTTTGTTTCTTTTATATACCTATTCAATATTCTTATTATTCTATTTATAAAAAGAGTTTATTTATAAACACTTTCCGCTTTTTTTATTATGTAATTACTGTATTGTAACTATGTAATTATTATTGTAATTAAAACTAACACGTTTCTATAAACTATTAATCCATACTCTTAGTGTTACTGCTACAGCGGACATCTGTTGGGATGTGGCAGAAGTTCTAACCTATCGACATAATATATTAATAGTAACTGAAACTACTAGACTACCCAATACACTACGGTATCCATTAATTATTATTATATATGACATCTATGGATACGTTGATACTACCTACATGTCGAAAAACTGTTTTTTTTTTTTTTTTTTGTCAGATTTGTGCACGTTTTCTATGTTCTCGTCTATTTTCATTTTTTGAAGTAGAAAAATAATGAAGATACGTATAGACTATAAAAAATCTAAATATATACCAAAATTCGTTCCAAACCATGTGCTTTATTTTTTAAACAGTGTTTTTATAAATGAACTTTTTTTCACTTTCGTGATTTTTTTAATAACATACCTACAACGTATTTGGTTTTCCGTGTTTTTAGCAAAAAGTACACTGTGGTTTGCTTTGCTACGATCGCGGTTAAATTAGAAAAAAAAATCTACTACCAAAAACAAAATTAGAAAAGAGACATTATTTCATCCATAAAATAATAAACTCCGTACCGGTTTTTACAAGCCGTACTAATCACAATGAACTTTTAAAATTATCACGGAAAGTTTCGTATCTATCTGGTCTAGATTCTAATTATTCAAGGCTTCCCAAGAACCCAACTAATAATACGATAATATTTGCATTGCATTTAATTAAATATCAAAGAAATCGTTTCTTTCTTTAGTATTTCCAAAGGATCCATGTTGTTTCTTCGCTAGGTCGCACTCACAGATTAACAGAACGGTTCAGTCAAACTTCTCCGAACTATTATGAATAATTATTCCTAAGCATTGATATGTGATAGTTAGATAATCACCAAAGGCAACTCCGAAAAAACAAAGTCGTTAGATATCGAAATATGACGGAATCATAATATCGCTGTCGGGATACTAAGTTTGAAGATCGTACGTATTATTGTCGAAATACCATGCTCCGAAGCTTGGAATAAACCTTCACTTGAACACAGGTGGATTAGAAACCTATTCAGACTGATTCAAATACAAACTTACATATCTAAGTACATTGAAACCACTTTAAAATATTATTATTTGTTTTAGTTTGATTTTTAAACATTTAATAAAATTAAATTTAATAATGTTATTATTCAGTTCTGCAAGTGTTTTTATTTTATTATTGTGACATCTGTTTCAGCTTTAGACGAACGAGTGACCCCAATATAATATTAATTATTAAAGTAAGTAGAATCGTATATTCCCCACTTCTCAATATGTTCACAAGACAATATTATAAAACATACAAGTGAATAACAGTCACATAATTACTAAACAATTAAGAAAACGTTAACATTAAATGTGGGGAAAACAGATTTCAAAGAACCTCACGAAAGAGAAAACCTATTGTCACAATTATTTTCTCAGTAAATCGGTTTAACCCATGATAAATCATTATAGGCACCATTAAAATTGATATTGGGCGGTGGTAAATAAACAAAACCATATAAATCAATTGTCTCGAAATGGCCCAGAAAGCCGACACAGCCGAAACAACCATAAAAAATAAATTCTTGCAGAAATTAATGACGACATTATTTCATTTGCGTTACTTTAAATTTAAAAAAAATAATAATTTCTGCGAATTAAACTCACAATCATTTTTTTGTATAAAATATTACGTTTGATAGATACCTACTCTATTTCATTCTCCGAATGTGACATTCAAATTAGATCACCTACCAACAAACAACAAAATTTGCAAAATTGATTTGAAAAATGTGTCAATAATTTGTGCGTTTATTTCCAGTGCTAGACGCGGGAGGCAAACTCCCCCACGGCCTGCTGGAAGGCAACATCAACAGTGTGGGGATGTTTGAGGAGTGCCTTGGAATCAGTCACCAGAGGGATGACTCCAGGACCATCAAGGGGAAGTACTGCATGGCCAGGATACCACTTCCCAGTGGAATTCTTAGTATTAGTGCGGATGACCTAGCATCTTACGAGATGATATTTCAAAAAGCCCCGTACATAAACGACAGGTAAAATGAAAATAAGAATTTACAGCAGTTATCCTGTCGAAGGAAGTAATTAATGAGCGATTTTGATTTACTTTCCGAAATAAATTCTCTATAAGATGAAAATATAATATATTATAGACCACATAAAAAAACTTGAAGTTATTAAATTACTAAAAATAAATAAAATGTAAAACAAATATGATAGTTTTTACTAACGTGTTAGAAAAAAAATCTATACTCATAACTTACACTCAATAAACAACCTACAACAACCTTGTCGTGCCGCAAGATGCGAATAGATGCATCTGAACACATCATTGACTAGACATCAGACTTTACGACTCTGGTATAACACAATATACAACACACAACACGGGCATTTATCACCCCAATTAAGAAAGCATTTTTCTGGTAATATCCTCATGAAGTCATAGTTCAAAAATTCCAAGGTCAATTATATACCCTTTAGCTTGTACGGGGCGAATGACAGTGCGCCGTTGCATCATGATCTCATTAAAATCTCGGGGTTTTTGACACAAAATTATTTGATCATCCTCTTACTTTTTTATTTTTCTAGATTATAAACATGAAGTGAAAAAAATAAAGAAATTTCATTGTATTTTTCAGGTTGCTGAATACCAGCCCGCGAGGTCTGAATTTCAACATAGCAGTCTGTATGCCAGATTCCTGCAAAGCATCTGACGTAGAGACAGCCCTCGCTACAGCAATGGCTTCTGCTAATATATCTCTAGACGTAGAAATACCTGAGAATAATTGCAGCGTAGACGAAACCGACCCATGGGATGCAGGAGAGATCACTGCAGCGTGAGGAATCATTTAACTTTTTTTTGTATTTTTAAAACGAAAACTTGTAGGTAGGTATAAATTATTTTAACACAGTTTCGGATGAACACATAAATTTCGATATTTAAGTTCTTCAAATTTTAAAAATAGCTATTTCTTAGCTATTCTGTCCATACTATTGGACGGAAGAACAAAAAATGTTTAAATTTTTCTCCGAGCAAATGATTAAAAAATATAATTAGATGAAAATAAATAATTTTGTGTACGCCACTTTTTAATCAAAATAATCGAAATGGTTCAAAATCAATGGTTTCTTTGTCAGATATAATGCAAATCCCCTCCGCAACTTAAGCAGATATATGCGTTAAAAATACGACAGCAGTCAAGTACAATAAGCGTGTTTATATGTACATAGTCAGCGCGTGTGTCTCCATAGAAATCGTTCTAACTCCGTTATTGTTTTAGTTACATCCCTAAAACAAAAAGTAAAAGGTCGATAGTAGATCAAGCTGTACATCCCTATCAAGTTGTCCATAGAAATATATAACAAGAATATGCTGTCAGTCGTGCAGTTGACACAAATATTTACCCGCCCAAATTTACTACCGGCGGCTCGACCGCGCTCGACATTGTTAATTTTTATATGAAATGATAAAAAGTGAGGTAACAAAAGTGTTTATTACACATTTATACTATAGAATAAGTATTGTTGTTTACATAATCTGTGATTTTAGTACCGTTTTCACATAAAAACTTCACGTCAGTCATTTTTACCTATTTTTAATGTTTGCCTTCTAAATTTTAATATTTACAAAGGTTAATATTTATTTGTAATATAATAATTTGAAACTTTTTTAAAACAGTTTTTACTATTCGGCTACTTTCAGAAATGTTTGATTTATAGAGCTTTAATTGTGAAGCGTTAATAACAAAATTTTTTCGTAAAATGTCATTTCGTTTGAGACATTTTAAGGGCTTAAATGGCGATTTTCGGAGGGGCAAACAAATATAGAAATAGTCAAATAAATGTACACAAAGAAGTATCTACAGACAAAAAACATTACTGAGGGGTTATTACTTATTACTTATGTAGGCAACGCGAATCCATATTTTTGTGAGCAATATTTCCTACACTAGCAACACTCTCTGCGCAGATGATCAAAGTGTAATTCTGTCAAAACGAAGTTTCCAGACCATTCTGTTTCCAGCCGTCTTCCTCGCTAGCAAACTTCGTAAATTCCTTCTGTACAATAATATTGTCGCGGATAATCAATATATATTATAAAAGTAAGTCCAAAAAAAACGTGCGGAACGCAAAAACTCAGAAACAGAGTACCGGTACGATCAAGAGAGTTATATGGTATGGTAGATCTCTATCCCGCCTAGGGAATAAGGGTATTCGTTTTTACCTAAAGGGCTTGCTTTTGAAGAAATAAGGGCTGAAAGTTCTAAGAAGACTCTAGAAATTTCAAGAAGAGTCTAGAAGATTCCGGAAACTTCTAGAAAATTCGATAAAACTCTGGAATATTCTGGAGGAAGTGGAGGAGTATGTCAGCGAGTCTAAAAGGTTCCGGAAAGTTCAAGAAGGTTCGATAAAGCTGTAGAAAGTTCTAAAAGGAGTGGAGGAGTGTGTCGGTGTGTCTAGAAGGTGCGAGAAAATTCTAGAAGATTTCATTAAGCTGTAGGAAGTTCTAGAAGGTTCGATAAAATAATAAAGGTTCTGTATGTACAAAGTTCTGGAAGGAGTGGCGGAGTATGACGGTGAGTCTAGAAGGTTCTGGAAACTTCTAGAAGGTTCGATAAAGCTGTAGAAAGTTCTGGGAGGAGCGGCGGAGTATGTCGGCGAGTCTAGAAGGTTCCGGAAACTTTTAGAATGTTCGATAAAGCAGTAGAATGTTCTGGAAGGTTCCGCAAAGGTCTAGAAGGTTCGATAAAGTTGTAGAAAATTCTAAAAGGAGTGGCGGAGTAAGTCGGTGAATCTAGAAGGTTCCAAAAAGTTCTAGAAGGTTCGATAAAGCTGTAGAAAGTTCTGGAGGAGTGGAGGAGTATGTCAGCGAGTCTGAAAGTTTCCGAAAAGGTCTAGAAGGTTCAATAAAGTACTATAAAATTCTGGAAGGAGTGGCGGACTACGTAGGTGAATCTAGAAGGTACCGGGAAGTTCTATAAGAGTCGATAAAGCTGTAGAAAGTTCTGAAAGGAGTGGCGGAGTTCAAACGCGAGTCCAGAAGTTTCCAAAAACTTCTAGAAGGTTTGATAAAGTAGTATAAAATTCTGGAAGCTGTAGAATGTTCTGGAAGATTCCGAAAAGATCTAGAAGGTTCGATAAACTTATAGAAAATTCAGGAAGGAATGGCGGAGTACGTAGATGAGTCTAGAAAATTCCGGAAAGTTCTATAAGATTCGATAAAGCTGTAGAAAGTTCTAGAAGGAGTGGAGGAGTATTTCAGCGAGTCTAGAAGGTTCCGAAAAGGTCTAGAAGGTTCGATAAAGTTGTAGAAAATTCTGGAAGGAATGGCGGAGTATGTCGATGAGTCTAGAAGGTTCGATAAAGCAGTATAAAATTCTGGAAGGAGTGGCGGAGTACGCAGGTGAGTCAAGAAGGTTCGGAAAGTTCTATAAGGTTCGATAAAGCTGTAAAAAATTCTGGAAGGAGTGGCGGATGTATGTCGGTGTATCTAGAAGGTTCCGAAAAGTAATAGACGGCTTGATTAGGCTCTAGAAAGAAAGTATGTCGGTGAGTTTAGATGATTCCGGAAAGTTTTATAAGGTTCGATAAAGCTGTAGAAAGTTCTGGAAGGAGTAGCAGAGTATGTTGGTGAGTCTAGAAGGTTCCGAAAAGTTCTAGAAGGCTTCATTAAGCTCTAGAAAGTTCTGGAAGGAGCGATAGAGTGTGTCGGTGAGTCTAGAAGGTTCTAAAAGCTTTCAGAAATGAGTGGCGGAGAGTGTCGGTGAGTCTGGAAAGTTCTAGATTTTTGGATGATCTTAATCTTCAATATACATTATTAAAAAAGGGGCATAATGTGCATGCCGATAAAACTCAAAGACGAGTCCCGGTACGATAACGGGAGTTATATTGTGTGGTAGCCTTCCCCATCTATCAAGAAAGTTCCCGTTTTTACCTGAAGGGCGTGCTTTTAAAGATATAAGTGCTGGAAGTTTCACCCCCTTAAAATTTCTAGAACTGTTCAAAACTTTCTAGAGTATTCTTGAGCATTCCATCACATTCCAGAACACTCCTGAATGTTGTGGAATGTTCTGGAACATTATTCTGGAATATTTGAAGTCTTTTTTGTATGGAGCTACTCATACAGGGTATATAAAGCAAGATCCATCGTGGATTCGAACGTCAATTTAATCTCACATCAACTCCCTGAGCGAAGCCGGACACCCCAGTCAGAGTATTTGAGAGAATTCTGTAACGTTCCAGAACATCCAGGAACATTCTGGAATGTTTGGGAATAGGGAATCGGGAACTTAATGTGAATTTTTTCAGAACACTCTGGAATGTTGTCCTGAGCGAAGTTGGGTAACCCAGCTAGTTAATTCATAATCGTCTTAACGTACTTTGCGACTACTAGCAACACTCTGCGCATTTCTTCTGCGCAGAGAGTGTTACTAATGTAGGAAATATTGTCCGCTCACAAAAATATGGATTTGCGGTGTCTATACTTAGTTATAAGGTATCATAAAAAAACAATAAAATAAAATTGATATGAAAGATGTAATTATTGCGTTTAAGTATAATTTAAAAAAAAAATTTAAATTAACACAAATTAGAGTGTAACCAAGATGCCTAACTAACAAAACACATATTATTTTCAAGAAAAGTATTAATGTAAAAACAAATTTAAGAGATAGCAATTTAAAAAAAAAATTGTTGTTATTAAAAATATTTAATTGACTATTAAAACACTTTTTCAAACTTCTGAAATTTCAAATCTTAAATCCATAAACATACATACCTACATATTACGTATAACTACTTACTATTCAAAAGTCAATCGAACTGGAACTAACACTTTTCCTAACTAGTACAATGAATATTGATATACTTCCAAATATAAGTACATAGTTATCAATATAATATATATTCGACATATTCCAAATATATATTCAAAAACGCTGAGATGATTTTTGAAAACGATGAGTGTAAGATTGTGAAGTTTTGGCCATTATTAAAGTAATGATTTTTTTGCTGTTTCAGGGTCGTTTTAGCATTGCTCGGAATTTTACTTTTGTTGGGTACATCCTACGATGTTTGGTTCAAGTTGATGAAGAAAGGTAAAGTAATATTCTTAAAAATGTTTTCTTTTTAAAAAATTTTGCACAACAAAAATTAAATTAAAGTAATTTATTTTTGGGGTATTAAGCAATGACGTTACATACTATATTAGACGAGCGGTAGAAATCTCAAAGTGGGAAGACAAGAACAAGACAATTGTAACGATCTCGATATCTAGTACTTTAGTACTAAACTGCTACGCGTCGAGTAAGGTTGCGTCTTACCAGCATTGCGTCTTACCTGTAAGTAAATTGCATTTTAAAAAGTGTCAAAATGCCCTCCTGTGTGATGAGAAAATGTTTAAATTACACGGTAAATGATAGTAAAGGCGAATGAATAACATTTCATTTGTAAGTACACGCAAATTACTTAATATTATCGATTATTATAAATATTACATTTAATTTTCATGTTTCCCGCTCGCGGTTTTAAACGTCATTAGAGAAAATTCAAGTCCTACTAAAGCAGAGGGTCTGGACGCGCAACAGCCAAATTTCTGTTGCTAAGTAAACTTCACTGTTTTAAAGTAGACTAATCAGCCTAAACACTTGTTTATTTGTTTGCTTGCGATAAAACAACACATAAATCAGTAGTTCTAACAAGTATTGATGACAATCGCCACCATTTTAAAACTGTCGTTTCCCTATAGTATTTATTGTATAGCTCGACATATCAAACTCCGACAGGCAGCCGGACCTTTTATTCTAGTGGGCCTCGAGAAAAGGAGACAGCGAACTGAGCGAACGTTCCATCAAAAAGTGACAAGCAATACGCCGCCCGCTAATGTATTCATGTCATTTATACAAACACATTATTTGATTGTCTCTTTATCACACAGGAATAAACTTTTGAATTAAGAAATTATACTGAAAATCGCTGAAAACAAAAGAGTGTTCCTTACTTTCCACATTATATTGTGAGTATATGAGACTATGGCGAGTCTATTTATTTATATAGCGTCATTGGTGTTGCTATGCCGTGTTTCGCTATTTCCTTCTTTAGCCTACGCTTCGGACAGCATTAAGTCGTTCATCTTGAGGAGGAAGTAGGGCAATACGGCGTAATGCCCCAAAAATAAATCACTTTACAAGTTTTGACCGTGAAAATCATATCCACCAAAAATAAAGTCCACCGTTTTTGAGATGTTTAGGTATAAAGCTTATATTAATTTTATATTTTCAAGTTAAATTTCTTAAGCACTATTGTGATTTTAAACTCGATGAAATGGAAAAGGCACTAAAAAAAACAAAAAAATACATCTATAGGATTTAGCCTGCGAGAGAATGAGATAGAATGAAAATTAACCTATAATATTACCTACGAAGCGTCGCGCTCTGCAATCTGTCTTTTATAAAGATAAAACAACCTTTTTAATAAATACGCCGGAGGAAAAAAACGAAATTTCATTGCCTAACCGAGGTGTTGTGTTCAACGGTCCAAGTTCGCGCATTGGCCGCTCACTTTTCAAAGCTCCTATTGGTTGAGATTGTGTGGGTGAAGGTTTCACTTCTACAGTGTGTAAACTGCACACGATTTTTTTTTATCTCAATACCTTTGCCAGGCACTCTGCACAGTTACAATTTGGGAGGCGGGATTGGGTACCGCGCCCCGGGAACCTTTATTGTATAACCAAGACCTCTGCCATAGGTCACCCCAAGTGGTTCGCTACGTTTGGTGATTTAGCAGGGGTGCCCGCGTTCATGGGGTGAGTTTTGTCTAGGTATTGGAGGCGGATGACCAGGTCACATTGAACCCAAGATTCCTACCCAGCCCTTAAACCCTTTTCCTTCCCAAAACTCTCCTTTCCTTCCTTTCCCCCAAAAAACCCTCCACACAGCATCCCCAAAGATGACATAGGCCCTGAGGGAAATTATTTTCCTCAGGGCCTCCTGTGTGGAGCTCATGTAAAAAAAAAGTGCACTTGAGCCGTTCCCAAATAGTAAATAAAGTAATAAATACTTCAACATTGTTAGGAAGACTTGAAAATGAATGTTTTCTGGCCTTTCCATCAATTTCATGCACTTTGTTTTGCCCTTTTGA
Organism: Limnephilus rhombicus; assembly: GCA_929108145.2. Classification (NCBI taxonomy): domain Eukaryota; kingdom Metazoa; phylum Arthropoda; class Insecta; order Trichoptera; family Limnephilidae; genus Limnephilus; species Limnephilus rhombicus. The sequence goes on along the minus strand of OV815282.1, from coordinate 53,231,557 downwards.
CTACTAAATTTTTTAAGTTCTGGTTGAAAATGACCCTCATGTACTTGTATTTTATGGAGTGTTTGGACTCTGGAAAACTCTAATGGTCTAAATAATTTTCACCATTCGAAAGAAGAAGAATGAAGAATATTGTTCAGCAGTTCCTTCTGAATGTGAATCCAGTTTGGATTGATCCGTCTAAAACAATTCTAACATTCATAGTATTTTACTTGGTCAGTATTTTAGATGTGTGTATTAGGTAATTAGCCTTGCATAACCAGAAAGTTTGAGTTTGAGTGATACTCATTTACCCAAATATAGGTCAATGATCAATGTAAGCAATCAATCGGAAGATTTGTGATTTGACCATATGGCACCATACATCCTATAATTAATATGTTAGCCAGGCTGCTGCGTTATAATCAACACAGTAACGCATTACACATTTTACATTGCGATCATACCCCTTACACAATTATACCCCCTGCACTGCGACCAATTAATTATTGGACATTAGGTTGGTCTGCGATAACAAAAAAAAAACTATTGACGTTTTAAGTTTGGAGAGTACAAAGGTAATTCCTTAAGCTTTAGAAAACTAATATGCTATTTTTTTATTGAATATTAACAAACTATCAATTTTACATAAAATAATCTACATAGATATTCCGATGATTTTAGGGATCAGTTCTAATTCCGCTTGCTGCGGAAGTTTCAGAGTTCGATTCGCAGCCAAATCCAGATTTAAAAAAAATCCTACTGTTTTATGATTCACATTATTTGTAGCTTGAACAATGTTCGAATAATTAATATTAGTATTTTATTTAGGAGATGTCAAACAACAAAACTTCCTACTGACAGCATTCTCCATGTACACCAACTCCAAGAGACTTACAACCCTCAGTAAGGACCCCGGGCCCTTGTCATGCCTACATGGAATACGGGTCTTGTCTATAGTTTGGATCATTTTGGGACACAGGTTTTTAAACAGCGTCGCATTTCCAGTAGAAAACCTGAATGAGATGCTCAACGTAAGTTCCTAGTAGAACTTTCTACTTGTCGTTGTCAATATGAATGCATTATTTCTATCTACAAATGTGTAGGTGTATTGAACTTGGATATCTGAAATAAGTACCTATGCACGCTTTACATAATCCAACCAATTGAACGTTGGTTTAGTTTTGTTAATTTTTTTACGTTTTAGTTTTGTTTTGTACATTTTTCGGTGTGTCGTGACTACAAATTAACCAATCATCAACGTCGCTTGTCGACACGCCACAACCTACAAATCTGTCTCTTACCATAATAAATGTATGAAACCGATGTGCTTCTGGCGCGCCACGACACACCACACCACACAAGTGTGCAATGATCATTAGAATTCTTCAAAAAGTGTTCTTGGGTAGCGATTCAGGAAACTTGAAAAAAATTATTATGTACTTATGGTGGGTTTCTTCATTTACCGAGAATGCTAAATGCAATGCTAATTGTAAAAGAAAACGGTCAAATGCATAGAAATTTCGTTTAAATTTTAAATTTCGATCGTTTATTTTTACAATTAGCATTGCATATAACATTATCGGTAAATGAAGAAACCCACCCTTAGTAATTTGAAAATAAGTAAAATAAAAGTTTAGAATGGAGCCCAGACCAAGAAGGGATTGTTGGGTATTTGGTCATTGTTTTAAGAGGTAAATGCAGTTTCTGACAAGGCTTGATCAAAAACAGGCTATTTATTTAATAGAACAACAAACAAATATTTGATGATAGATTTGAAATAAACAAAAATTCGAAGAGTAAAGGAACGATTTTTTTCATTCTCTTTCCACAAATTTTGACGTACAAATAAAAGCGTTTTTTTTAAATGTAAAAGTTTTCATGTACTTGGTTCTAGCCAATAAAGAAGATTATCGAGGATAATATCAGTGCATTGCATATGCATTTTAATCAGTAAGTAGTAAGCGATCTGAGAAATGTATATCTGAGAAAAACATCGTTCTCAGTAAATTCGAACAATGATAATATTTTAACCATTTCTGAGAAACTTCTCACCAGGTCTATTATTTTAAAAATTGATATAATAATAATTATTTATTGTTGTTGAGTTCAATTTGTATCTTTATGAATCAACATTATTATTTAATTCATGAAAAAGTGTATCGGTTACAGCCATTGACCTATGATATCGAAGGTTACAGCCATTGACCTATGATATCGAAGGTTACAGCTGATTGCAAAATAGTAAAAGCCAGGTTTGGTTGGATTATTAATTTGACTTTTCCAATAGCTTTTCAGCGCATAAGAAAAATCTTGAGAGCGTTTCGTTTGAGTGACGGGAGGAACTCAACTGTCAGTAGCGCGAATCGATTTAGAATTCCACAGCGGCTACTGATTTTCTCACATGCAGAAACAATTGTTGCTTCTCAATGTTTAGGGAAAATATTTGTATTGGACCTTAGATTTATGTTATACGTATGTAATTTATATATGAAATTTGATTTTATTTTATGTAACGCTTAGAATATAATTCGTGTTTCTATTTCTGTTTCAGTGGATGCAATCATACCCAAGTCAAACTTTAATCGCGTCAACCGTTTCTGTTGATACGTTCTTCCTAATGAGTGGTCTACTTCTTTCATATATTTTCTTCCGCAGAACTGACGACAGTAAGCCTTTTGTACGAAATAATGTAGTTAGACCGTAGAATAAAGTATAACACTTCATATAGGACATATAGGTACATTGAATAAAGAGAGGCATGTGGAGTTCTACGATATCTGCCTAATCCTGTAAAGTAGGAGCGTCATTATATTATTTACTGAAATCCGATATAATGGTTTAAAACATTTCGTTTGATTTCAGAATCCCTTAGCAACATCCCGGTGATGTACCTCCACCGCGTGCTGAGGCTGACTCCAGTGCTGGTGATGGTGTTACTTCTGCAGATTACCCTCTTCGCCAAAGTAGGACGAGGTCCATTTTGGAAAGCGATGAATTTTCCAACTGACAATTGCAGACCTTACTGGTGGAGCACCATTCTATATATCCAAATCTACGTCAACCCCGTTGAGATGGTAACTAAAAAATAAAACAAAATAGTATGGCGAATTGTATTCATGGGTGTCTAGTTGATATTAAATTTATTTTTAGTGCTTGGGCCACACCTGGTACTTGAATGTAGACATGCAGCTCTACATCCTATCACCCCTACTTCTGTTTCCTATCCTGAAGAGTGCCAAGTTTGGTATGATCTGGATTTGGGCATGGATTGTGGCTGCTCTAGTCACCGTTTTTACGGTCTGTTATCTCAATGAATGGACAGCGGCTACTGTAAGGTGCGACTGTTTATTTATTTAACCCTCTTCTACAAACCATTACTTCCTTTTTTACTGTAGACATATGGGAACTTCCGGACCCTGCATTTTGTGATTGAGTGCTCCAAACCACAAAGCACGCGCACGATTTATTATTAACAGTAAAGTTCACCCGGGGCCTACCAAAACTGCACGACACGTAACGTAGCGCCGTGGCCGTCGCACTGTGGCCCCAATGACAGATCTATCTGCAATATATTTTTTGTATGTGGAATTGTACGTGTATTGCGTGAGTAAATCAAATAAGGAAGAGTTTGTACTTACAGATTTATTAAACAATCAACACCATCATTTACATTTGCATTATTTAAATTTACTGAAAGTGGGGAGTAAACATGGAGCTATTGGCAAATGGTTGGATGAATGAATGTTGGTTAGAATGAATTCCATTTCAGTGCGGCATCCGTCACTGGTGCTATACAGGTCCGTATCAGCTATTGGGGAGTGAGTAGCCTATAGGAGGTAAAACGCGTCGCTGATGTGCTGCTGCGTTGTTCGCTACCCACACCTCCCTTACATATAATATTTTTCATAACTTATATATTGTTATGTCTGCCCTTTCCTCGGCAGATAGTAATTATTAAATACAATAGGTTCTTTGAATATTAAAGTGTTTATTTACTGGAATAACCTAGCTGGATAGCTACGACTGTTTACTATTCGGGGGTAGGTAAATCTCTGCGGCCTTGCCAGTGGAGCTCATCAAGTCTATCGCTGAGACTGCTTCTTGTACGCCAATGCCATCTGGCGAGCTATGGTGCAAGCTACATGCTTACCGCCATCTATCGTATTCTTTCCATATGAAATACTTAATTACTCTACATCACACCCTCCCCCACCTAACCTCAAGCCCTGGCTACAATAGGTACAAGACATGTTCTTTTCAAAGAAGTTATACAATTGACAAAAAAGGATTTTAAATATTTCATTTATACACGATTTTATACACTAAATTCAACCAAACATAGTCATGATTTTAAATATTTCAACTTAAATATTTCTGTTTCTCTGGGAGGGACCTTTATGAACGCTTTGAACGGAGCCTTCCTTCCCAAGGTCTTAGTTGAGTAGTTTGCTCTCGATCATCCGCTGGTAATCTGAAATCAAGAGAACTCCACGTTAGCCCCTTCAACAAAGCTGAGGTTCCCAACTCGTCTGAAGCGCATTTCGTGACCTCAGACGCGGTAGGTGGGTTATTATCTTCACTCTCCTCTTCCCATTTCACAGATAAACTCTTCAACTGATCAATATGCCTCTTCCAAGTCAACGGAGTACCACAGATCCTAACGATATAAACTTTTTTACCCACTTTCCTTTCTACAATACCTCTAACCCAACCAACTTTATTCACCTGACGGAAGTCCTTGACCAGACATTTTTGTCCAACATGTAAATTCCTAATTTTTACGCCCCCATAATTCCTTATTTGATTATCTTGACTCCTTTTTATATTATCGTTAGCTATTTTTCTCTGTTCTGACACATCTTCCTGAGTGGTTTTAGGAATTAAACTACTGAAAGTTGATTTCAGTCTCCTACCAAACATCAAGACTGCCGGTTCTAATCCCGTTGTGCAATGTGGCGAATTTCGATAATCCGATAGAAAATCACATATCTACTTTCATAATTTACTGGAAAATTATTCCTAACCATAATTTTTTTTAAAAATTTTTTTACCGTTCTAACTGAATTTTCAGCTTGTCCATTACACTGAGGGAATTTGACCGGTGAATTTAAAAATTCTATGTTATTCTCTTTAAGAAATTCTTTAAACTCTACACTAGAAAATGCTGTTCCATTATCCGAAACTATGCAATCAGGGTTACCAAAATTAGAGAAAATTCTTCTCAATTCCTTAATCGTGTTAAACGAATCCGCCCTTGGAACCTCTAAGCAATCGATCCACTTGGAAAAAGCGTCACAAATTACAAGAAACATTTTTCCTGCTACCGGCCCGCAGTAGTCTACATGTACCCTACTCCAAGTTGCCCCAGGGTTCGGCCACACCGACAAATGACTCTTAGAAGGTGCCGGCCTCATAGCCGCGCAATCATCACATTTTAGAACCATTTTTTCAATATCATTGTTCAGTGATGGCCACCAAAAATAAGCTTTTGCTAGGCCCTTCATTTTAACTATTCCTAAATGAGATCTGTGTAATAACTCTAGCACATGTTCTTGTAAGGAACTCGGAATGACAATTCTATGTTGCCAGAAAAGGCAATCCTTGACTATGGACATTTCGTTTCTCTTAACCCAGAATCTCCACAGTACATCATCTCGACCAACTCGTTTTGGCCAGCCCTTACGCAAACACGTTAAAACTTCCTGAATAACCGTGTCTGTCTCTATAGCTGTGGAAATGAGCTTGATATCTATGTGCTCGCATTTATCTACATAACACACAAAATCTGATCCATAATCATCTTCAAATTCTTCTTGAGAATCTTCTACCGGAAGCCGAGATAGAAAATCCGCATGATTATGACATGACTTAACAAATTCTACCTTATACGCAAATCCGGCTAATATAATGCCATAACGCTGCAATCTGTTAGCCGCCAAAACTGGAATATTTTTGTGTTCCCCTAAAATCCTCATCAAAGGCATATTATCTACGCATAAAGTAAACTCCCGACCGAATAGGTATTGAAAGAATTTGTTCAAACCAAACACAATAGCTAACGCTTCTAAATCTAGAATACTGTACTTCTTCTCTGCACTAGACAAACTTCTTGATGCAAATTCGATCGGTCTCATTGAACCATCCGCAAATGTGTGCAATAACACGGCCCCGAGGCCTGCGCTGCTCGCGTCTGTATATAACTTAAGAGGAAGGTTGGGAAAATAATGAGTGAGAATTCTATCAGAACCCATTAGATCCTTTACTTTATCTACTGCGTCAATGCATGACTTCCCAAATTCAAACTTTGCATTCTTCTTTAAAAGATTATGCAAAGGTTCTAAAATTGATGACATGTTCGGTATGAAGTTCCGATAAAAACTAAAAAATCCCAAAAGACTCCTCAATTGATGCACGTCGGATGGGTACGGCGCATTCTTAATTGCTTCCAATTTATCTTTTTGCGGTACAATGCCCCTTCCCGAAATAACGTATCCCAAAAATTCTATAGATTTAACAAAAAACTGACACTTCCCAGTATTGACACATAGACCACATTCTTTCAACCGCTCGCAGACCGCGCAAATATTATTATACAGATCAAGTTCATCGACCCCTGAAATAATAATATCGTCTAGGTAAAAGGCTACGCCTTTTAAACCTTGTAAACAACTTGATATTGTTCTTGCGAAGATGGCCGGAGCCGATTTAAACCCAAAAACCAACCTGTTATATTGGAACAGACCTAAGTGTGTGTTAATAGTTGTAAACTTTTTACAATGATCCGCTAATTCTAACTGTGAATATGCTTCTTTAAGGTCTAATTTTGCAAAAACTTTGCCCGAACTAACCTGATGTATGACCTCCTCAATCTTTGGCATCGGATATTTCTCTAAATTGGAAATCAAATTAAGACTCCTTTTATAATCTACACAAATTCTTATATCTCCATTTTTCTTGACCACCGGAACAATCGGTGAAGCGAATTCGCTACTTGTAACCGGGGAGATTATACCTTTTTCTACCATCGATCTTAATTCGGATTCGATCTTCCCTTTAATAGAAAAAGGAACCGGCCTTGCATTGAAAAAAATTGGATCCGATTCCTGGTTTACTTTAAAATGGACTTTATATTTGTTAAATCTTCCCAACTTTTGCGAAAACACTTCCGGGTAATCTTGAATAAACTTTTCTCCATTCCTCATTTACGGCGTCACTAAATTAATTGTCTCCTGAGAAGTTATCCCAAGATCGAAACATTCCATAAAATCTCTACCCACAATTAATTCTGTTCCTCTTATTACTACAATAAAACTAATATTTTTGTTCCTACCCTTAAATTTCACATCAAAAATCGCCTTTCCTACGACTTTTAAACGATTATTTCCATAACCTGAAATAATCCGCTTGTCTTGTGACAAAATGATTGAACTAAAATGTCGTTTAAAAATACCCTCCGGCATCACACATAAAGATGAACCGGAATCAATCATTGCCGTAAACTTCTTGTTATTAATTTCAATTTCAGCAGTAATCGGACTAATTGACGCAACTAAAACTTTACTATCCCTGTGATTTTCAAAAATGGGATTTATCGGATTATTCTTGCAAAATTTCTGTAAATGCCCAACGCCCTTACATTTAAAACATTTCGCATTACGAAATTTACAATCAAACGAAGGATGATCATTCCTTTTGCAAATAAAACACTGTTTTTTAACACTACCCACGGGTGATCTAAAATTCGTACCTGTATTTGATCCTAACCTATAAGCTGGTTTCGTGTTAAAACTACCCTTGGGGCTCGTCGATCGTTCCCTACGCTGATCTCGCTTGAACCCATCGCTAGTAACTCGTTTTTTTACTAGGTTTACTTCTGATTTAACTGTATTAGTACTATCCAAAGTTGACATACTAACTGCAAGTCCTTCTATTTCATTAAACGACAACGTTTGCCCTTCTACGAAAATTTTCTCCTTCGCGCGCCCCGGTAACAACCCGATTGCAAACATGTCTATAAGGTTTTTTCCAAGCCTCGTTTCGAATTGACAATACGTTGCTAAAGAACGAAGTCTAACCGCGAAATCTTTTATCGTCTCGCCTTGTTGTTGTCTTGCTAAAAAAAAATTCTCCCGTTCTTTAAAAACTGAACGATTTTTGTTACAATGTTTGTCGAGAAGCGCTAAAAGTTTATCAAAAGATAAGTCCGTTACTTTACTTGGAAAACACAGATTAATTAGTAAGGTCAACGTTTCTGATTCTAGGAGATTCAATAAAAAAGCCCGTTTTTTCTCCACAGACGCTTTGTCATCATGGATCACGAAAAATTGCTCTATCCGAAGTCGAAACAATCCCCAGTCTCCGGAGAGATGGCAAAACGGTGGTATTCTACCCGATTCCATAACTCCCAACAAATAAATCGGCAAAAACAATTAACCAAGAAAACAATAACAATAAGAGGATCTTAAATTATTTGTGTTAGTCGAGGATTGCCAATTGATTTTCTCTACTTTGTCCTTTCTAAATTATTAGCTAAATGAGTATGTTTATAATAATAAGCTAAAATAATATTATTTTTGTTTGAACCGTTTTTGTTCATCTTCCTCTTGCCAAATCTACAGCATGTTAAATTATATACATATATTTATTATTCACAACTTAATCCTTAAAAAAAAAAAAAAACTTTATTTTATTTTATTTTAAATCAGATCTCAAAACTGTGGTCACCCTAAAAGTCTACATTAATGTAGTACCTAGCGCCATCAGTTTAGTAGGTACCAGTAGGTACCCATAATCTAATCTCAATCTGTAAGAAATACAACAATATTGTTCTTTCAAAATCTGTATAATTTTGTGTTATTTTGTTAACTTGTATAATTATTGTTAACCTCAACACAGGCTTGTCCTAGTGAGGTAACAAATTGTATTGTAAACATTTTTACCTACAGTGTAAAGAAACAATAAATAAATAAATAAATAAATAAAAATAAATCCCTCTCAAAGAAGCAAAAATACTTATCTCAGGAACTCTTCTGGTCTCCCTCTGGGTTTTATCCTTGTCTTCTGATTAATCCAATGATTCGTCCTTGAAACTATTAACCCAATGATCCGTTTTGACCTTGAAACTTTTGATTAATCCACTGATCCACAACCAGATCGCCTCCTTGCGGTATTTCCCTTCTGTTCCTAAAACAAAAATCTTCTTATCCAGCCCGTAGCCACGGAACCAAATGCTCCTTAATCTCGAGCAGAATCTCTTCCGATTCCTTGCCAAAACTGCAAGTCACTCCAGCAGTGACTTAGTCCTCCGTGTCCAGCACCAATTATTATTCGCACGCGTAACTTCCACACAATTATATTTATACGGCTGCGCCAATTGTTATGTCTGCCCTTTCCTCGGCAGATAGTAATTATTAAATACAATAGGTTCTTTGAATATTAAAGTGTTTATTTACTGGAATAACCTAGCTGGATAGCTACGACTGTTTACTATTCGGGGGTAGGTAAATCTCTGCGGCCTTGCCAGTGGAGCTCGTCAAGTCTATCGCTGAGACTGCTTCTTGTACGCCAATGCCATCTGGCGAGCTATGGTGCAAGCTACATGCTTACCGCCATCTATCGTATTCTTTCCATATGAAATACTTAATTACTCTACATCACATATATGAACCCTTATTTTTGTGTATTACATAATGTGTGTCCATTTACAATACACATGTAACATTTAAAGATATATACATTTATAGGTACATATTCTAAACAAAAAAAAATACGTTTATTGAACTCAAGTTATCAATTTTGTATAACTCAGCAGGCCTTTCGTAGATTTGGAAAAAAAAACTACTAAAATAAATGTAAAATTAAAAAAATATTATATTACAAAATTTTAGAACAATTATTATTCAAGGTGTTATCAAGCACACAATATGCTCTATACGTGGAATAATAATGAGGAGCTAAAGGGTTTAAATTATTTTGTCTTTGGGCGTAGCACCACAAATACGAAAATTCAAGAACGATTGTTTTGCTTGCCAAGGCGCCCATTTTTTTCATTTTTTTCAATCATAGTGAGGACTAGCTAAGATTCTACTGAAACATCACAACACCCAACTCGCAAAGCCAGTAGCTAGACAACGATAAATTGTTCCTTCCGCGGAAAGCCGCCAGCAAGCGCTAAAAAAATCATAACAAATAGTGATGAACGAATAAGTTTTTGATTTTCTCCAGCCTGATACTCAAACGTATATTATGTTATTTAAAGAAATAATAATCAACACGTTCAAACGTGAGAAATAGTTTTTACAGTCTAAAATATTTGAATTCTACTTTAATAACTGAAAAAAATACTGTTGACTAAGTAGGTAAAATAATTGAAAGTTATGACTGAACGTATTATAAAATTAAAGATATACCCCGAGGTACGCCGCAATAATTTACAAGTAATTCGCTAACCGTAGATGCCAACGATAAGATGTTTTGCACCGCGACGCTCGGAAGGGTACAATCATGAACTTCTAACAGCTCAAGCGGAGCCGGGTTGACGATATTGAAAAAAAAATTTGGAACTTAGGTAATCAGGTATACTGTATTATTTTCTGAAAAGTAGGTTATTTATAAAACATGGAATTTTATAATTAAATATATTTGGTTTTGCTTTTGGGACATCAGTGCGAAGTGTTGCTCGAAGCACTAATTTAATGATTTAACCCGTCTGCTTGTATAGGAATAAATACATCGCAAAACACGTAATCGCATTATACTTTAATAAGACCAAAAACGTCCCGAGCGACCTTACATTTTAAAAGCTATATATCTGTCTTCCTATCATGCAAACATATATATTTTTCTTTTAACCAGAAAGAAAACAAAATAATGCTTCTTGTTGTCTTTGAAATATGAAAGCTATTTTGCATAGATATTTTACAATCTCGATCCAAAGTGACAGTTTCAGAACGCGGGACCGAGGCTTCCGGATTGTGAGGTGCGAATATTTTGAACCAAGCAGACGGGTTAAGCACCGGCAGATAAGGCAGACTCTCTACATACCTAATAATGCACCAATCAAACGAATAAGAAAAATAAGATTTAAATGAAATCAATTAACCATCTAGAAGGAGAGTTCAATTTTTATACCGGTTACACGAAATATATTTAACCCGCGAGCACTCGCGCCTTTAAAACTCACACGAGCACTCGCGGATAGAGCATTTTTATTTATATTTTTACTAATATAAAATAAAACAATCATGTAAAATGAAATCAAATGTTTATTTTCAATATGCATTTAACATTTGTTAAACTACGATATTTTAATAACAAAAAATAAAAGAACTAAATTGGCATTTCTTAACTGCACTTTTGTAATAGACTAAAAAAAATAACTTCGATTTAAAATAAATGAAGGTACGAACAACAAAATATTTATTTACAAATATTCATGAGCTTTATATATATGTCACACAAATTAAAAGCATGTTTTGTACATAACTAATAAACTCAAAATAATGCTTACATTGTCGCTCGCGCGATGAGCAAAATGCCGCGCGAAGGGACCCGGCCGAACAAACCACCTCTACTGAGCGACTGGTACAACCGTTATGCGCGGGACGGGGGAAGTATAAAACTCAGCTTTTGGCCAACAAGGTACGTATGCACATTGTTGTATCAATGGTGCGAATTTTAAATTTACCATGAGGGAAATGCTCATAGCGTGGGTGTTCGCGGGTTAACAACGAAAATAAGCACAGGAGGAACAATAAAATCGTTTATTGGTTTTTATCAACATTGAGTTCTACGGTAACAAAACGTTGGGCCAGAAACAAGTCTGAATAAAAAACAAACACATTCTTTCATATAAATATGAAACTTTTGAAAGAAATATTAATAACTGCAACAATTGATAACTTTTGGTTTGGTGATTTTTAAATAAAAATGTATCTTATTTGCACTGAAAACCAGATCTCATTAGGTTTTGAATCTCTAAGAGGATAAAGTTGTATTCATGTTGTGATTTATTCGTTTTTTCAACAAAATTAAATTACATCATATATATTCTTTCAGTGACGACCAGTCACCTCGTCAGACTGGCTCCTACTTTCCAATCTACATGAGAGCCTCCCCATGGCTAATAGGGATAGTGGCTGGATATTATTTGCGGATCTGGAACCTCAAGGACATTAAAATTAATAAGGCAAGTACCTACCGCAGGTAAGTGAGACCTATGGTTAGAGTGAATGGAACCATTTATTTATTCATATATCTTTGTTTGTGAAAGTAGAAGTATATTATAGAAAGGAGGCGTCTACTAATATCTACAGGAATTCCAAAAACTGAAAAAATCGGACTAATATCTATGAGAACCAAAGTGCGTACGAATATCTACAGCTCAAACTGCTGACTAATATCTATGAGAACCAAGGTGCATACGAATATCTACAGCTCAAATTGCTGACTAATATCTATGAGAACCAAAGTGTTGACGAATATCTACAGCACTGGCTGAGGTTGGATTTGCAATTATGTATAGCATATTTAAATAACGTAATATTGCGTATGCAGTTTAAAAAACTTAATTTATGTATGTATGTATGTAAAAATCCCTAACATCGGACTATTGGACACATTTAGCTGAATATTAAGGATTTGGGTTTTTGTTTTAACAGCTTTCTTTATTTCGAGTGCTTCTAAATTATTTAGTCTGTTACCATGACCATTTCTATGTCAGTTAGGTTAGGTTAGATTAGGTCATGTTGTGGTTCCGTGTATTTCAAAATAAATAAAAATATCTTTGTATTATGACCTCCATGTTTGTTCAATAAATTATTGTCCTCGAATCAGCAAAATACCTAATATTATGCAAAAACTTCATGTATGTACTTTAAACGTTTAAGCCTTTACGTAATTAGTAATTACGTAATTGAAGTAATTTATGCTTTTCCGTACAACCTCTTGCTCAACTGCCCTCTGTAGATATTAGTCCAACCTACGCTCTGTAGATATTAGTTCAACCTACGCTCTGTAGATATTAATCAACACTGGGACCGTCATAGATATTCGTCCGACCTTAGCTCTGTAGATATTAGTCAACAATCTGAAGTTCGTAGATATTAGTCCAACATATGAGCTGTATATATTTGTCCGACATACAGGCTGTAGATAGTCGAACAGATACCAAATGCACTCCCAAAATTTCACACGGGGATTAACGTACAGTCAAAACCCCGAAAAACCCAAACTCGAAAGGCACTCCACCATTATATTATTAATATTTTTATATTATTCGTTTCTTATTATGTATACGTCCCTCAAAAATTCCAATTTTATAAAATCATTAAACTGGATTCTAAAAACAATATTTCAGACGATACCTAATAAATAATTACACGCTGCGAAACAAAATTTAGAAATTCCAATGACGGTTATTCCCGTGAATTAGACGACTAAATCCTTTGGAAATTCCATTGTTATTTATATCATGCTACTTACTATAAAAGCAAACAATTAATGATTCCACAGTAATAAGCACATTCAGTAATAAGTACTGTATTGACTTCATAAGATCAAAAACCAGTCCATTACTTTATTTTCGATGTAATATACTTTTTTAATGTCATTTTGACTCCGTTTATTTAATCGGTGTGATTGTAATTAGTAATTACATATTGTATGGTCTAATATCAGTGTGTTTAGTACATAATCGTTATTTAAAATGGTGGATGTAAATCAACGATACGAATTGCAGGCAGGTGAAAAAACGATAGTTTATAATGTTATCAAGTTTTTCCAAAAAATCCGTGACAATCCAGAATACATCAAAACATTGAACTTCAAGCAAGTACATTTATTGGCAGCAGAGGCTTGCGGCCTCAACCTATCCAACATTCGAAGATTGTCGTCGGAAGCTTCTCATTTTTCGTTAGCAGAAGAAGTAAAAATGTTTCATCAGCCAAGTAAAAACTACAAAAAACCTAAAAAGGATGTTGTGCGTCGCAGTGTGATGGATTTTTATGACAATCAATGGACAATATCCCACTCTTGCAAATCTTAACAATTTTCTGGTGGATAAAATTTTTTTTTTTGAATCTCATGAGCCATTGCGATGTATTTTGCATGATATTGGCTTTAAATTCAAAATACGCAAAAATGGAAGAAAGTATTTAATAAGAAGATTAGACATTGCTACTGCGCGTGTAGACTTTTTGATAAAAATGAATCAAAATGAAAATTAACTAGCGACGGACGGCAAATAGTCTATTTGGACGAGATTCGGGTGAATCAAAATCACTCGATTATACACATGTGGCAAAATAGTGAGGGCAATGGGGGTTTAAAAGGGCCAGATGGAATTGCATTATGGTTCAGCAAAAACGGGTTTTATCACGGGGTGTAAATTTATATTTCATACGAAAAAGGTTATGTCGAATACTAATAATACCATTCTGAAATGAATTCCCTTCAAAAATTGGTTTGAAAATCAGTTTGTGACATTCCTCAAAGAACCCTCTGTAATTGGAATGTTAAATATATATTTTTAATCACAAATAAAAATTTACCGATGTAACATGTTCAAAATCCCAGCCGGGGGTAAAAATCAAATATTATTAAAATTTAAATATCTCATAAATTGGTTACCGCTTTATTAATTAACATCTGATAAAACCTGTCTAAGAATTTTCTTGATTCTGAAATATATATGTAATATGAGTTACCGGACACCTTGTAGGTATTTTAAAACACTTACGCATTTTTATTCAATCCTTATTCAGACTTAAATTCAGTCCCGAACAAAATAAAAACATTTTGTTTGGTAAAATTAATTTTAAGTCGTGAACCTTCTCGTGTTGCTTTACCTGTAAATTTAATTACTGACTGAGGACTTTGACCGTTCATTTAGTTTCTGTTTGACTATAGTATCTGGAGTCTATAGAAATGGAGAGACGAATGATTAGTAAGTACAGGTAGGTAATAAACCTTTTCATGTGGCAGTGCCCCCAATCATTAGCTTATAAAGTAAACTAGGTCAATTTAGAGGAAGTAAGCAACCCGATATGTTATCTATGGTAAAGGTTACAAATTTAAACATTTTTTTGGTGTCATATGAATATGAAATATTTTTCAGATAGTAGTAGCTTTCTTGTGGATTGCAAGTTTGATAGTGATGGCGGCCGTTCTGTTTGGTATGAAGCCTCTGCAGGACTTCACTCATGAGTTTTCCCACCTGGAAGACACCACGTACCTGGCCTTCAGTCGGCCTGCATGGGCAGTGGCTGTGCTTTGGGTCATCTGCGCCTGTGCTCTTGGATATGGAGGTATACATTTTTTTCAATGCTTCTGGCTTTCACCCATCAAAAGTGTTCGAGGCCATAATTTTATTAAACTGGGCTAAATCAAAACCTCCTAGAACCCAACGCCGGGACACTCATTCAAATCAGCCTCCTAACTTGTATGGGATCCCACAAAAATTACCATTTAAAATTATTTTTTCTATTTATTCTTATATATTAAATTATTTTAAAATATTTCAGTTATTTAAAAAAAAAACTTTTTGGCGGTTTTCATACAAGTTAGACGGCTGATTGCATTCAATGTCCCGGCCTTGTTATCTAGGAGGTTTTGGCTAAATTCATGATCATAAATATGGAAATTTATAGTCGAGTTAAGCCTTAGAAGAAATGTGATTTTTTTCTATACGAATACCCCACAAGAGTCACCAACTGCTCCCGTTTGGAGCCGGTGAGACTAGGCATTCCCAATTGGGACTGGAGGTAATGGAGAGGGGATGGATATGGGGAAGAGGAAGGTGGAGAAGTACCTGGCTTTTCAGATCTGATCACCAAACACGGCTGATGCCATTTCAAGCAACGTTTCAATTCTGAATGGTGGTCTTATACCAGGGCGTTACTGAGAGTATCTATCATTCTGGAGAGTGCCGCGAAGATACTATATATTATTAATAAATTAGTTGTGAAATTCCACAAATTAATCAAATAAAATTTATTTACGCACGCCGGGTTCGAACCCGCGATCTTCGGATTGCGAGTCGATAACCTTATCTCTCGACTACTGAGGCCGTTTACAGATTAGGTACTACACGGATTATTGAATTTAAATCAAATTTAATAACGTTATTATCAAGTGATTATTATAAAGTTATTTTTATGCTTCATTTGAATATGTTTAATTACAACTTTGTTTAAATTTGTCGGAAATGACTAAAGAAATGTCTTAGAAGATAATTTGGTTAAATTGTCAAATCACTAATTTATTGTAATGAATCGGCGTTGATAATTTTTTTTTATTATGAATCATCATTGCATTAAATGTTAACGTTGAATGAATTTACATATAATTCTCGGATTTCTCTCCCATAACTTTCGCCATTATAAAAGTAATAATTTATTCCAGAAGGTATGCCGGGCTAGTGCAATGCAATGCATTCCACAATTTGCAGTAAAACACACAATAACAAAAATACGTAAAATAAAAACAGGGAAGCAGTGAAAAAATATTAAATTTAAATTTTGCAATAGTCTTTTTAGTCCTTAGGCCATTATGGTGCCCTATATCCAAGCAGCCATGGCAGTGTTGATGGTATTTTTGGATTGGTTTAGACTGCGCCAAAAGCTTCCCATACGTTGACGGAATAGTTGGTGATATGCATTATGACTTAAGCTTATGCCATTTTGATGCATTGTAATCTACCCACAGCACTGAAGTATACAATGGTGTGCAGAACCTCTCTTCTTTGTCTCTCTATATTTTCATTGTTCTTGTACAATGTTAGGGTTGTATGTAATATTATGTTCCAAGTATTTAACTCTATTATCAACATCCATTATATTTGTAACAAAGTGTAAGTGAACGGAGTAGAGCGACAAACCTGTTCACTGGCATTTACATAATACACCCTCACTGAAACAGAAGCTCTTAACGTCGTATAGGTTGTATCGATTCTGCAATAATTGGCCTGCCTCAAGTTTGGCTTTTCTCGAATGTGTTAGGTCTTGCACCATCATGAAATCTAATTAAACTTTGGCTTTCAGGTCCTGTCAACTGGCTCCTCAGTCTGAGGCTCTGGGAGTTCCTGGCTCGTCTCTCCTACTCCATGTATCTCATACATTATTCCATTATAACGTATTTTGTGACCACTGGTAAAACGGTACCCTACTTCGACAGCACGTCATTGGTAAATAAAAATGATACTAAAAATACCCGTTTTTATTTTATAATTTTTCAAGACTTTTTTAAGTTGGACCAGACATTATTAATTTAATTAAGTAATTTATTAATTTAACATTATATAATTTAAATCAAATTCAATAACATTATTATATTTCTACACAACACATCTAGACACCACATTTCACATAAATTATCAGTATTCTATTCACTCATTCACAGACTTTTATATGTGCCTTTGAATTATATAAATTACACTAATGAATTAAATACTATAAAAAACCATAGCAAAGAACAAGGGTCACAAGAGTGAAACTATTGACAGTTTACTAAAGAAAAAGGATAAAAAACTTACATTAACATCATTTCACACACAAGGCCTTGAAAATAAAAATTACAAAGATGTCATTAAACAATGGGTTAAGATCCCTATGTCAGCGAAATATCAACAAAAATATCAAATAATGATAAATGCAAAACAGCTTTTAATAATGTGAATTATCTAGGGAAAATTTTAATCAACAATAAAGATAAGAGAGAAAAACTTTGAAACTCAAGCGTTTACTAAGTGAACTGCGCTAACTGCACATCGTGTTACATAAGTCAAACTGGGAGGTCATTCAAAACCCGAATTAAAGAACACTTATCAAACTGGGTGAATGGCAAAGGCAAATTGTCGAATGTAGCATCACACTTATTAGAAAACAAACACTCGTTTGATAAAGACAGAGATGTTAAAGTTCTCCATACTTGTAATAAAGTTCAGAAACTAGATAGACTAGAATCTTTAGAAATTACGCGCTTAAAAAAAAAATAAACCCTAATTCCCTAATGAATAAGCAATTAAAATTATTGACTAAGTCTCCGCATGTGTATCCATTGTAATTTTCGTAATAATTTCGAAATTAAAATATGTGTTTAGTTTGCAAAATGACCATTTCTACACCGATGTAAACATGTATTCCTTCAAAAAGCAATGTGAAAAAATCACATACATCATAATTAAAATAACAATTTGACAATAAAATTAGATCACTAATAATTCATATTACTTGTAAGGTTTTTCCCCGAATAGTATTGAAATGAGCTACAAACCCATGGTAATTAACCTACTGGAATTACCAAAATAACTAGAAATTCGACAGTCTAAAACAACTTAGTAACAAATATAATTAATATAATTGATTAAAATCCTTGTAGCCCACCCCTCTTCCCCTCCCCTATATGTATATAAAACGTTGACTAAAAATAATTTGAAACCGGTTACGGTGAATAAAATGGAAAAAAGTTTTATTTTAATATATAATAACGTTATTATTAATTTCCTGAAAGTATTTGAGTTTTTTTGTTATTACGTTGACAGCTGTTTCGGCGTTAAATGCTATTTTCAAACTGTCGTTAAGCTGCATTGAGACGACTGATTTAGTTAATTCTAATTACCTTCGCCCAATTTTAATTGTTATGGTGCCTAATATGTCTAGTGCCTCCAATGCTCCATTTCATAGTAAGAGGTCCAGCCTAGCGATTCCATATTTTTTTGTGAGATCGTTGTTGGATAACGGACGTTGTCTCCTGTCAGATTTGTGTGATTTTTATGGCTGTTATTTGCTTTTTCTATGTACAAGGTACATTAAATGAATAAATAATCACGCGTACTTGCAGGAATTCATGTTTAAATCGATCCAAACTAAAATATGTGACAGTAAATATGTAAAAATCACACAACCCTGTCAGGAGATGGCGTCCGTTATCCAATAACGATCCCACAGAAATACGGAATCGCTAGGCAAGTAAGATTTTCTTTATACTAACGAGTACTAACAATTGTTGCCTTGTTACCTACTAAATATCTTTCGCTACCTATTACCAAAAGTGAACGAAAATTTTTGTAAACTCCGGATTGTGTTTTTATTTTACGCGCAATAGTGATATTTTTGACATCGGAAATTGTATTTTGTTTCAGGTGCATTTATTCTTCGGTGATCTACTAATTACGACTGTCGTTTCATTTTTCATGGTGTTGGCATTCGAATCTCCTGTTACAGTTCTGGAAAAGATAATTTTTAAAACAGGTAACAATTAATAGCAAATAAATCGTTTATGGATATTTTTTCCTTAAAATACCCTACAATAATATTATGTTTATTTGTAATTCAGGTAAAAAGAAGAACTCTTCTCAAAATAATTTGGTGTTCGATCCAGAAGTGATGAACCGATCACAAGACCAGAAAATAAATGCGACGTAGACTCAAACTCATTTACCATCAATCGAATCAGATTATTCGTTCAAATAATCACAATGACGTGCAATAAATATCTACTAATGAGTATTTTTACAAACTAAAATTATTTATTAAGTTATATGAGAAGATGAACCGGGCAAAATGGACTGAAAATCATAGGGAAAACTGGTAGGACTACTAACGAGAGGCTGCCATCTCAGGGTCATGCATTTGTTGTGAGCGAAAACACCGATGATAGATGCAAGAAATGTGAAGAGAATGAAGAGACTCCTACTCTCGTATGGTCCGGCCCTGGTGAAGACGGTTCTGGTACCTGGATATTACCTTGGTAAACCTTATTAGAAGATGAGGTGAAATGACAGATAGGAGAATGGCCTGAAACTCTGTTATCCTTATCCGTTTTAATTAATCAAAATACCAATTTCGGTTTTGAGTATGTTCATTTCTCTATTTCAATCAATCCATATATATATATATATATATAAAACAAAATATGTTTGCTTGGGTATATATGAGTTGTCTATGCATTGCTTAACGATTCATTCGATTGCGATGAAACTTTGGGGATTCGATGTACGCATTCTGCGATGTTTTTTTTATATATATAACAATGAGCACTGTTGTCATGAAATTATGCGTTGCTTAACCATTCATTCGATTGCGATGAAACTTTGGAGATTTGATGTACGTATGCTGCAATATTTTTTATATATACAATAATGAGCACTGTTATTATGAAATTATACGTTGCTAAACCGTTCATCCGATTGCGATGAAACTTTTGTGAGTTTTTGTGAGCACGCCCACGAAGGTTTCTATATATGCTGGTGAGCTCTGGCATTATGAAATTTGTTTAAAAAAATTACAAAAGGTGGCACGCGAGCTATTTGAAAACTGAATGTACTGGGACTGAATGTATGGAACACGGGAGGGGGGGGGGGGAACTCTTGAGGGGAGTTCGCGGGACGGGGGAAGCGGGAGAAGGGAGTGGGGAGAAGGAAGGCGGAGTGAGGACGCATGAGGGGATAGGGACGCGGTAGTGGAAGGGAGGCGGAAGGGGAACGGGACGAATGGGAAAGGACACGCAGGGAGAAACAATTTATTTATTAAGTGGCATAGCAACGCATGCCGGAAACTTGCTTGTCATAGAAAAATAAGAAAACTAGACGTGCCTTCCATACTAATTTGAGTTTAAAAATTTGGAAATAAATGTTCCATTTAGCCCAATGGTCCAACGCTCTACTCTCGTCTGACGTCGTAGATCTCCATCCCATTTGAATACCGTAAACACAGTTTTGAATTGGAAATTCAATAACTGATTGAGGAAATATTTGGATCATGAAACACATCCACAAAACATTTATTATGTTCTTCTATATTCTATGGTATATAATATTATAATCTGTGAAAAATTACTATGTAATCAAAATTATTATACATTGTAAACTGATTATTTAATAATAAAAAAATAAAAAAAATTGTTTCAGATAAAACAAAAAATGAAACAATTTAACTTTGTTTGAACCACTTTTATATTTGAGTAAATCCGACCGGTTTCAGAACGACCGTTCCTTCTTCAGGGTAAATGTATGAAACCGGTCAGATTTACTCAAATATGGATAACCACAAAGTTATAGCTACATTCAAAAGTATTAATAAAGAGTTTTAAAATATATTATTTTCCCTAATAGTATGCTTCTTACTGCGTGGGAAAGTGAAAGTGATCAGAAGCTTTGTTACCTGTATATGTATATATTACACACTTAAAAAGATCGCAACTATTAGCGATGTAATTACTATTATTTTGGCAAAAATCTGCTTACTAAGCAACGTAATAAACTTATATAATACCATCGATCAATCAATGTCACTCCTAAACGAGTCTTATCTAAGAATTAAATTACTATTTATCTAACATCATAATTTAATACGTACACTTAGGTACTCGTACTGTCCATTCAACGCAACATTTATTTAGTAGTCTCTTGTTATCTTTATTTGGATGACAGGTGTGGGAGATAATATGTTTGATAAATGATTTAAAAGAAGCGCTTCGACTTTCTCGTAAATATTATGAATACGTAATGTATTTTTGACATACTTCATTTCAATTTTCAGGCAAATTAGAGAAAGTAATCATGTGTTATTTAATTTTTATTTATGAATACCGCACAAGATTCTCAACTGTAGAACCGGTTGAACTACACCATACGCAATTTGGGATTTGGGATTTGGGATATGGGAAAATTTGGGATGTCATATATGTTGCAAGACCGAAGGGTTTGAGAGAGAATGGTTGGAAAATATCTGCCTATTCAGATCTGGTTACCAAACACTGCTGATGCCATTTCAGATAAAGTTTCAATTCAGAATTTAGTCTTTTGATAGGAGATTACATTTAAATTTTAACGGCTGAGAAAACTTCCGCTTTGTATTAATAGAGCAGAGTATGATAGTAAAGTACCAGGAATATAAGTTGAAATGAGTTTTAAGTAGATATAGAAGAGTAATGCTAAACAGATTTTTTTAAAGTCACCGACGTTGTGTTGATAAAACACCGTAGTCTAATAAATCTCCCTCTTTACAATTTATTATTCCACCTTGCTGCAAGTTTACCTTTTAACTTATAATGTTGCATTAATAATGAAAAAGGTTAAATATGAGGACCAACTTGGTAAGAATGCCAAAAAATCGTTTTAAATTATATAAAGTACTGGCGAGTACTCAAATGCCACTCAAAGAAATGGTGTTTGTGTTTTCATTTTCTTGAAGTGCTTTTGGATGCGCAATGTCTTTTTTGTTTTTTCCGTCTGGTGCGCACCTATAGTACCGAGGGAATATTCCGATCAAATCCAATATTCTACATCATAAAATTTGGCTTTTGCTTTCCTTTCCTAAACACACTCACTAAACAACATATTATGCGGCATGTTCACTTTTTTTTTTAATAATGTATATTGAAGATTAGGATTATCCATACTTCAAGAACTTTCCAGAATCTACCAGACTCACCGACACTCATTTCTGAAAGCTTCTAGAACTTTCTCTTTCCATAACATCCTACATCATTAGGGAACCTTCCAGAACTCTCTAGAACCTTCTAGACTCACCGACATACTCCGCCACTCTTTTCTGAACTTTTTGCAGCTTTATCGAACCTTATAAAATTTCCGGAACCTCTTAGACTCACCGACATAGTCTGCCAATCATTCCAGGATTTTCTGCAGCTTTATCGAGCCTTCTTGAACTTTTTGGAACCTTTTAGACCCACTGAAATATTCCGCCACTCTTTCTAGAACTTTTTTCAGCTTTATCGAACCCTATGAAACTTTCCGGAACCTTCTAGACTCACCAACCTTCCAGAACTTTCCAGAGTTTTATCGAATCTTCTAGAAGTTTCCGAAAATTTTTAGAGTCTTCTTGAAATTTCTAGAGTCTTCTTAGAACTTTCAGCCCTTATATCTTCAAAAGCACGCCCTTTAGAAAAAAACGGGTACCCTTATTGCTTAGGGGGGATATAGATCTACCACACCACATATATCCCTTGATAGTACCTGTACTCGTTTCTGAGTTTTTGCGTTCCGCACGTTTTTTTGGACCTTATTTTATAATATATATTTATTATTAAAATTTATACCAGGATTAATAATAATAATAATAGTTTATTCCAGAATGTGCAGGGAAAGTGCAATGCAATACATTCCATATTTTGAAATTACAAAAGAAAGACAAATAATAAGATGAGGTAAAAAATAATTAACATCATCACATAAATTAAATAAAAACAAATAAGCATTAGAAATGAGATATTTAACACTAAAATCGATGCAAATAGCGGTTTACGGGGGGTATTTCATTATCTCCCGTCTCCAGAGGGCCATCAGGGAGACTCCATCCAGGCAGTCATAGCGTTGATGATCGCATTCTTCGAATGGCGCAGTCTGCGCCATTGCGGTGGCGGAGATGTGCTCGGAAAGTGTGCATCCGACCCTCCAGGAACATTTCCGTAGCACTGCAGTATCTCGGTAGGCAGAAAAATTGGCGATAAGCGTTATTGTAAGCAAACCTTTAACTTATGCCATTGGGTTGCAGTGTAGTCAACCCACAGTTCTGATGTGTACAGCGAAGTACAGAAAGCGTTGAACAGAATTCTTTTTACGTTGGAGCTGCAGGAGTAAAAACGTTTGGAAAGCATATCCGCTCTAACTGATATAGCTCTTCTCTGCCTTTCCACGTCCTCGATATCCTTAATGTCGTCTGTGATGACATTCCTTTCATCTAGCCATACTGAGGGTGTTTGGACGATTTCGTTTTTCTGTTTAAAAACCATAACTATTGCCTGGTGGTATTATACAAAAGGTTATGGTTTTTTGCAAAGTCTTCACAAATTTTGAGTAATTTCTCTAATGTCATTTCCAGTTTCCCAATTTACACCTCTGCATGCGAACTCTATCTGAATTTTGTCTAAATATACAACAAACAATGTTAATCTCAAGTTACACCTCCCGGATCAGTATAGTCCAAAGATATTGAAATATTTTAATATCTTTGGTATAGTCCTTAATAATTTCTGCCTGTTCAGAGAATAAACAAAACAATGTATGTACATTTTTACGCAGCATCTCTTTAGTTGGTCAAATGTATTGTACATGTACATACAGTTTTGATCGATGACCCGGTGGATGCAATTTTTTTAGCCATAAGTATTTATTGGTTTGTCTAGTCTGTAGTTGGAAGCAAGTAAGTTGTCATAATGGTCTGTAGTTGGAAGTAAGTTTTTATAATGGTTTGTCTAGACCATAGGTTCTCAAAGTGGGCGATAACGCCCCCTTGGGGGCGTTTTAGACCTTCAGGGGGGGCGGTAGAGGACCAAGAGAAAATTGGGGAGTATTTCAGACTTTCAGGGGGGCGGTAGGAGACCCAAGGAAGAATGTATAAAAGTAAGTATAAAACTTTTGTCTAGTCTGTATTTGGAAGAAAAATATTAAAAATTTGTACAGCATATTTGAGGCGATTTTTCACAAAAACGAAGTTATTCAAATCATCCAAATGTTATTTTATTATTATTTTTATGATACACAATATTTATTATTTTCCGTCTGGTGCATCCACATCAGAAGGTTTTCCGATGCTCGAGCAGGCCACATACATGGAATTTATGTTGACCGTGCGAGTAACATGGATTTTCCGAATTCCCCGCTATTCCCTACCCCTACTATGTCTCCTTTGCAATCCCTCCCTCCTTCCCTTTTTTCCACTGAACTTTATGAAATACATACATTTTTGTGTAAATACATACAGTTCGCACGCCACCTATTGTTATTTTTTTATTCAAATTTAATAATGCCAAAGCATTATAAATAGAAACTTTCGCAAACTCACAACAGTTTCAACAACTCACTAAAGTTTCATCGAAATCGGATAAATGGTAAAGGAAATAATTTCATAACGCCACAGCTCACCATTATAAATAGAATCCATCGCGAGTACGTGCACAATAAATCAACAAAGTTTAATCGCAATCGTATGAATGATTTAGGTACGCGTTGGGACAAACAAAGAAACATTCATATATGAAGATATTTTTAAGAATAGTAAAAAAATATGTTCTTTCCAGTCTAGACACTGCTGACATTGAAAGATGACACTGTTAAAAAACCTTTTACTCTTAAAGGCTTATATCACCCAAAAATATTATCTATCTAAAAGTATGTTCGTAAAAACTACTTCAACTCCACTCTTAAAAAATCGGTACTTAAATGATTTCAATTCTGAACTCTCTCCCAAGTGGATAAAAATAAAAATTAAATAAAATATTTTTTATTGATATTGAAAAGTACAATTTATTTATTTCTGTATATGACAGTTATAATACAGTGGTACAAAAGTTATTTCAGCTATTTTGTAAAATAATCAAAATATGCCGGGAACGTTTTATTTC
Source organism: Limnephilus rhombicus (assembly GCA_929108145.2). Taxonomy (NCBI): domain Eukaryota; kingdom Metazoa; phylum Arthropoda; class Insecta; order Trichoptera; family Limnephilidae; genus Limnephilus; species Limnephilus rhombicus. The sequence continues at coordinate 53,206,219 of OV815282.1, read as the reverse complement.
ATGACAACACCTCTGCGCTTCTGAACCCCAAGCGTTTCACTACGTTTGGTGACTTTGGGTTTATGGAATGAGGTTAGTCCGTTTAGTTAGTTCAGGTAGGATACGTTTGCTCACCTACTGCGTGGCAGCCCGGATCGGAAGAGACTAGTTGAGGGAGACATGAACTCTCTCGGAACATCGCCTTGCACCGCAGTGGGTGGGATTGATCCATACGTCCGTCATTCCTGGAGACACCAACTCCCAGTTTCCTACCCACCCTTCATTCCTTGTTCCTTCCCAGAACTTCATACCTTTCCTTTCCTTAAGAGCCCGCGAGGGATTTTTCAATATTTAATGTTTTTTTCGTATTTTTGCAGATTTTTGCGTATTTTCGAAGTCATCTGTGTCGATAATAGCACATCAAAAAAAGTTTATCACTATGTTTTTTTAGATACATGCTTTGTCAATGCTCCAAATTAAAATTAAATATTTAAAAAAATATTTTTTCTTACTTTATAACTGTTTATCCACTCGAACGGTGGCGCGTCAAAAATCTTTTTTCTCCGATTGCTCGCGGTTTTTTGGCGACGATTTTGAATATTTTCCGCCAACATTAAAAAATCATACCTCCGAATTTTAATATGAAAACATAAAATTGATTGTAGTGCTTTATAGCCAATGAACTCATCTATATTTTACTAATTACTCTATATTTTTAGAATTCATAGATAAATTATTAAAAAATCTTAAACTTTATAAATGCGCGAAATTTGTGTTTTTGTGATTTGAAATTGCCGCCAGTAGCAGTTTTAAATATCTTTATTGAATATTTTCTACGTTTTTATGTTCTCTATGGCCTGTTTGATAACCACAGATGCAAAAATATAATAGAAAAATAATTTTTTGTATGTTTATGATCTCTTCAAAAGTTTGGTCGGAGAATGATTTTGTAAAATTTGAGTGCGTGACGTGAAAAAATTGAAATCACTGTATTATACTATTTAATGAATTTACCACAAAAACTGGTATTACATTAGGAAGATACATTAACTGCCTACAATTATTTATAAGGATAGTTGCCGTGTTGGCTTTATTTGATTCATTTGATGAATTATACAGATAGCCTATTTCACGATGTCAAAATCATGGTGATACTTTTTCAATAATTGTAAATTAGAACTGGAGATTTGTAACCATGTTTTTATATAACGTGCAAAACAAGAAAATAAGACTTAAAATGAAATATATATCATAGATATACACATTGCCAATATTTCAGGGGGATACTTTGCAAGTCGATGAAATCCACCAATATTTGACGAAAAATCACTTCTGACAGCTACCTTAAGGTCAATCTACATAGGGTAAGTCAGAATATGTAAAAGGATGATGATGATAAAATTGTATATATATCAAACCTTTGTATGAGCGTCGAATGACAGGAAGGGGACTAATACCTTGATACATTAAAATTGCCAAGAATACATACATTTCCTCTTTATTCGTGGGAACCCATTTATTGGTACGCGCATGGCGCTTAAATTGTTTTTTCGCAATCCATTGATCTGCATACTTGTTGGTCTCTCTCGTGATCAGTTCAACGACATCTGCATTAAAGATTTTAAGAAAGGCATCCACAGGTTTGCCCATTTCGTCGGTATTGAAAGTTGGTCCTGGCGTGCCTGTGAATGTCTCCCTTATCCCAGTAAAACGTGAGATATCTTTGGACCAATCGAAAGAGTAACCTTCAGGCGGCAGAATCGAATGCATTGCCTCACTATCTACCTGGTCTTGTCTACTAAAGTCTATGGCCATAGCGGAGTTAGGTGAAACGTTGATAATATTATGATAAGGTATTGGTGGCATGTAGAAGGTATCCTCATCGCTCTCTTTGTGGTCGACGTCGCTCATTCTGTCCATATCCATTTCTGAAACAACAGAAAACCCAAATTAATTTAACGTGTCTATATTACGATTACCCACTGCCTCTGGTACGGCTTTTGACTCGCAAGACGATGGTCGCGGGATCGAATCCCGGCATGGGCAAATAAATTTGATTTGAATAATTAGTGTTATTTTCACACAAAATTCATTTAAAATAATTTATAGTCTATTTGCGGCACGTTCCAGAGTGGAAGATAACCTCAGTATCGCCCTGGTGTAAGACACCATTCAGAATTGAAAAGTTGCTTCAAATGGCTTTACCGTGTTTGGTGACCAGTTCTGAATAGCCAGGTACTTTCCCACCTCCCTCTTCCACACCTCCTTCCCCTCCCCGCTACCTTCAGCCTCACAACATACCCCCGATTGGGGATGCCATAGTCTCACTGGCTCCAGCTGAGGCTCTTGTGAGGTATTCATATAAATAATAAAATAAAAATTTAATCAAATACTTGAGGCGGGCAATGTCAGGAGTCAGAATAGCACAGTCAGGTAGGTATGGAATGAAGAAAAGAGTGTGTGTGTCGAGAACGAGTTGCATGGCGGTCAATCCTCTCTGCCTACCCCTGCAGGGAAATGGCGTGAAGGTAAGTTAGTTATTTTTATAACTCACGGTTTCCAAGTACCGACTCTTCTTGATAGAGAGCTGCCTCGTCCACGTTATCGGTTCTGCCCACGTCTGACTCTGAAATAATAGAAAACACAAATTTACAGTAGAATTCGGATATAATGACTTTGCATTTAACGGTCTACCGTTTTAAGCGACGATAATGGAAACTCTAGTAAGGTTTCATAGCTTTTAGTAGGAAAACGTATCGGTTTAAAGTGACCAACTACTTAAAGCGACCTATTTTAATGATAATTAGTCCGGTTACAAAACCCAACTACCAATACAGCCTCGCTTTTGACTAGGAAGCTCGACACAATGAGTCCCGTGAAGCGAAAGTGTTTTTTCAATTGATGAAAAAAGTGCTGTATTACACCGTTTAAAAGCCGGTGAATCACATGTAACCCTCGCAAAGGAGTTAGGCATGTCTCATTTCTCATTCTACAATACCCGTTACAGTAAAAAAAGATAGAATCCCTGTTTAATGCCAATGTTTTGAAATGTAAGGCCCTCCGTTCATGGAGATACTTACAAACTATATGATTGTGACGAAACCACAAGTACTCTGCATATATACCACTCTTTAATGCTGGTTTCCGTACACGGCGCTATCCGGAATATACTGAACTTGATGATTTTTTACGTGCAGCCGTTGAGTTTACACGATGTCAAGCGATGTCATATGACTTTTTTCCAACATCAATCCATGCCATCTCCACTAAATCCTTTCTTACATATTCTGGTAAAGTATCGTTACATAAACATGCATTTTTTCTACTTCCAGAACAAATCTAACATTACTTTCATGTTCCGATGCCATTTCTGTCAAACGTCAAACGAAAAGTATCAGACACAAATGATGCAACGCGTCGCGTGCGTTCAGCACCCCCGCGCCGGTTGCGTGAAACTTATTTGAAACCGACAGACGTCGCATAGCGCCCCGTACACGGTGCTACCAGCAAAATCGTACGGCGGGTACTTACGATCGGCGCGTATGATACGCTCACGAGGATCGAGTAGCTTGTAAGTAGCGTCATGTATGGAGGCACTTAACGTTTCAGGACATTAACTCAAGAACAAATATATTATGCATTGTCATGTGTGAAACTATGATGTCGGTATTCACAATGCTGTGCGAAGTTCTTACTATCGAACAAAAATTAGCCAAAACAAACTCAAATTTCAGACTTTTTACGTTAGTAACTACATATTTACTTGCATAGAATGTAGGTACATCATATCTTTTTGGATTACAGTACATTTTCTATGTTTGTTATGTTGAATTTTTAAGTACTATGCTTATCTCCTGCCAATATACCAACAGTGAAACTGTGCTAGGGACATCAATATAAAATAAAGATAATTGATTTTATATTGAGCCCCTGGTATGACATTTCAAAAAATAAACTCACCGTTCCCAAACGCCGACAATTCTTGGTAGAACGGCACGTCCACCCACAGCTCGCTGTGGTAGCCGGCTTCCGGAGAGAAGAGTTCCCCACACTGGAGTTCCCCACTCCGCGATGTCCCAGCTAACGGCTCCGGAGATGCTGCCTGGATTGGCGTAATTGGTGCATTGGGAGCCGTTGATTGGGTCTGTGCGGGAGTGGACATCCACGGTGGTGGAACGGGTCTTGGCAATGGTGAAGGTGTCCCTTGTGAAAAGGGACACGTTATTCTCTCCGGAGAAGTAATTCTGAAAACATATACATAAATCAAATGAATTGTTCTCATTCACCTGTGAAATAGTAAGTACAGTATGTAAATAAACAATAAAATTAGAACTCTGTACAATATGCACTGAATGTGCCAAATGGATAGAGCGCTGATCTTACCAACTCTCACTGTAACAGTGGAACTCACTGTAGCCGGAAGGAAGCAGGCAGGGCCCTAACAGCATTTAGGGCCTTGACGCGATCCTCTCGCACCAGTAGCAAAGCAGGGTCACCGTTTAAATAAATACAAATATATGATGAATTCAACAGCCACAGCAAAGTACTTTCATAAAAAAACATTAAAAAATACTAACACTCCAGACGAGGCTGCAATTGCAGCTCTGCGTTGACTCCCACGTCCACGTGCAGGTAGTCCGGCACCAGCTGGTACTCCATCTGCAGCTCGTACCCCACCTCTCCCTCTTCCTCTGCCACCACTTGCAGTCAGCACCACTCTTTATATTTTAAATTGAAAACACTTAATGTAGGTAAGTACTTAAATGTTTAAATTTTGTTAAATATTGCAGTAATATAAAATTTTAAAATAATTTGGTAAAAGTAAACAATATAATTAATTATACAACTAAATAACCAAATTTTTATTGTGCGACGAAGGCTTTACACCATTTTACATCTAAAAAAAGTCTGACTTTTTGACATCTCACTTTAAATAATTGGAGAGCAAATATCTGTATTAATAATGAACCAATTCAAATAAAATTTATATTTGTCTCTTTGTTATGAATCACTCTGATTGAATAACTATATTTCAAATGCGCGAGTGCAGTATTTATGAAATTATTGTAAATCAAAAACAGATGACGTCTTCAGTCGACGCATTTTTACACAAAAACATTCAGCAAAACAATATATTAGGAACAAACGAATTAAAAACGCATTTCAAAGATAGATAATTCAATCATGATAACACAGATATATAATTATGCGTTAAAAACCCAATAAATGAATTACTTACGGCATTTTAGGTAGAGACCATAATTCGTCGAAATAGTCAAAAGTTTTATTTTGTTTTTTGACAGGACGCCTTAGAAAACCGCGAACACTCATTGAATAAAACTTCAAAGACAACCGATAAGGTCATAGACATAAAGAATATTTTATTTTATTATACCCCCACATTTATATTTTTTTATAAAATGCGCAAATAATGAGGTAAAATTATTTTTAAAAACTACGTAAATCGATGAACTTTGAAATCGATTGTATGTATTAAAAAACAAGTATTTGAAAAAAATTAAAATAATGTGTATTAAAACAATATTTAAACTATACAAACTGATTTTCGTTATTTGTTTTTGGTCATTTGTTTGATCCGGCAGATCGTTATTTTCGTTATTTGTTCTGCCGGATCTGCCCTGATGATGGACACTGCAACGATGTCCAAAACGTTGGCTAAAGAAGGAGGTAGCGCAACACGGCATAACACCCCAAAAACAAATAACGAAAATCTTAAATTATTATTTTTTAATTTATAAACTAACGTTTAGACAAGATTTTTATGCATAGCACAAAGGGTAACAATTATTACAAGCAATAATTGTCAGCCTGAAACACTCATTTACATTGAAAAATCTTCCGAGAAAAGATACTTGCCGCCAACGGGACTTGAACCCGTGTCCTTCCGATTGCCGGTCGAATGCTCTGACCACTGAGCTATGGCGGCTTATCAAATACCCGCCAAATAATTCAATATATACTAGTGTTTCATTCAACAATTACTGCTTGTTATATTTTTTCCACCTGAAAACAACCAACTTTATTTTTGCGAGGAAGACATTGTTAGTGTTAAATCCCTCGCTAGGTGGCGTCGAGACAAATTATGTCTGCATTTATTGGGGAAATACTTAAACTTGTTAAATATTAATTATTATTTTTTAATTTATAAACTAACGTTTAGACAAGATTTTTATGCATAGCACAAAGGGTAACAATTATTACAAGCAAAAATATAGTTGGTTGTTTCCAGGTGGAAAAAATATAACAAGCAGTAATTGTTGAATGAAACACTAGTATATTGAATTATTTGGCGGGTATTTGATAAGCCGCCATAGCTCAGTGGTCAGAGCATTCAACCGGCAATCGGAAGGACACGGGTTCAAGTCCCGTTGGCGGCAACTATCTTTTCTCGGAAGATTTTTCAATGTAAATGAGTGTTTCAGGCTGACAATTATTGCCTGAAAATCTTAAAACATATCTTATACAAACTGATAATTAAATAAAAATAATATTCTGATTTATTGTGTAATATTCCATTTTTATCTGTACCCAAAACAGATAAAAGCGATTCCATTTCCAACTGCTCTTCATTACGCGAAAGTCAGTCGCCACAAGAGGTTCTTTCAAGGCGCTCTGTTCTGTAAAGTAGTATTAAGAATATATGCATGTGTTGGTTTTTGTATAAAATACGTATACTCTGGAGTGAAGAAATTTGGCCACTGAATTTGGACGGGGAAAGTGAATGAAGCTTGTCAAAAAGATATATTTTAAAACGATAGTGTCCAGGACATGGACTGTCATATACTTGTACCTTCCTACGTATTGCCTTGTTTGTGCGCAAAAAATAATATCCGTAGACCCAAATATGAATTCAGTGATCACTCGGTTTTAAGAATCAATTTTTAACTGCTTTTATGTTTATTTTTATACGTGGGCTTTCGAAAAATATTGTTAATGTTATCATTGAAATCAATTACTATTTATTAAGTTCTGCTAGATATTTTTAATGATTTTAATTATATGCGTACCGGCAAACATATGTTGATTTGGCGATGACTTTGGTAGGCAAAACTCCCATTACTTGTAAACAATAATAAATGAAACTTTAATTATTTTCAATTAGCTTTTATTATTCGGAAGTTTTATTTCTTTTGACCATTTTTATTTAGTTTATTTAATTATGAATGCATTATGGAGCAGATGAATGAAGAAAAGAGTATAAGGAGAAGGAACGAGGTGAATGTGTATGGTAGAAGAAGTCGGAGGGAGAATGGCACGATCAAGTGAACCAGCGACCTAGGGGTGATTTTTCACTAATACGGCATTATACAAACTATCCAATTATTATTATTAAATAGTTGAGATTCAGAACTGTACCTAACTGTATAATATTTTTCGATATCTCTGTATCTGGCAGTAAAACCATGTAAAAATTAAATAGTTTGTAAAAGCCCACCAGTGCTTTTACAATATATAAATTTCTGTGTTGTCTTACTTTTTCGAAGAGGGCATGTATATTATCCATCATAATATTATTTTATTTTTCAAAAACGAGTGTCAAGTTACACACGAAATAGGGCTGTCCAAATAAATGGTTAATTATTATTATTCATAATTTAACTAACTAACCATCATGCCGTTTCTCCGCAAGGGTAGGCAGAGAGGACGAACCGCCAAACAACTCGGTCTTGGCACACATTCCTTGCCTCGTTCACATTCATACATCGTCTCATACATGCTTTATATTATTCTGACTCTTGACATGGTCCGACTAAAGTATCTGATTCATTTAGTCGTGCCATGTCTTTCTTGGACGTCCACGACTTCTTCTACCATTCAAATTTGCGTTATATATTCTCCTTACACTCTTTTCCTCATTCATTTGCTCTACATGCCCAAACCATCGGAGAGTTCCATTCTTCGTCTTACTCATTACACTTACATACATGCGGATTTTCATGTTTCTCACACGATCGTACATGGTTTTACCACACATACGCCATACACCTCAGGGATCTCATTCTACAGCATTCAGTCTACTTTCATCCTTTCTCTGCCAGTTCCACGACTCACTGCCATATACCAGGGTAGGTACCAGTACTCCATTAACAGAGTTACCTGCATTCACCCCTCTTTCAATATCTCTATCAGCCTTCTCATCTCTCGTAAACGTACTTCCCAAATACACCAACTCATCCACCTGCTCCAAGTATTCATCATTCACAACTATGTTGCACATTGTTTTCGTTTTCTCTCTTTCAAACATATGACTTTAGACTTACTTACATTCATCATTAACTCATTCTTCATACATACTTCTTTCATCCTAGATACGAGAGACTGTAGACCTTCCATACTGTGAATCTCTTGACCTATCGCCTTGCACCGCGGTTGAAGAGATGGATCGTTACGCCTGGATACATTATCCCCAGATTCTTACTAATATCTATTTCCTTCCCAGAAATTCCTCTCCTTCTTTTCGACAACACTGGTCGTATGAGGGTATACTATTTGACAATTTTGTATGACTATTTATCTGATATATATTTATTATGTGTTATATGTGTTTTGATGAGAAGAACACATCAATAATATTTTCAAATGATAAATAGACATGATATCGTTAATTGATGTTTTTTTTTTAAATATTCTTCTTAGAAAATGGTCCATTTTTATAGTAATACATCATTTACCTCTCAGAACCACTGTCGTTTTAAAATGACGTTGAATATTTCCTAAACTATCAGTTAAAAAAAAAACTTTAAAAAATTCATGGGTTATTTATTTTTTATATCTGTAGGAATTAATTTGGATGAGAAAGGGTTAAAATAACCTCCACACAGCATTCCTCAAAATGACATAGTGATGATGATAGTGTGATATAATATGTCATTATTATACAGCTTTCACAGTAGAATACCTTTATTTTATAGGAAACAATAACAATGTTAATAATAATACATAACGACTACTTATTGTAAAAACTTAAATTTTAAATAAACGAATATATTTTTCAATGGTGTTTTATATTTCTATGTTGTGACGCCCAGTTCCCATATTCAACTGGCGGAGAGATATTCATCGCAAGGCGTGTTCACCATGCAGGTGTTCTTTGGGTTGACAGTTAGCCGAAAAAAATCCCGTATTAAAATAAATGAAAATGTCTCTAATATTTTTCATATTGAAAAGATATAGATTTTTATAGAACTTGGTTAACTTTTTGTCGTATATATTTTTAAATTAAAAAAATATACATAGATTGCAATGTTAAACCCCATTAACAACTCACGATTTGCTTTTAAAATCATAAATTGAATCGTGAATTTCCGTCAGTTTTAAAAAAATTGTTCAAATAATATTTTTTTAATTAATTTTCTTCTAAATAGGGAATCTCAAGGGAAATTTCCCCACGTTAAGGGGAAAAATAGAAATCCAGCGTTCAACTAAAATGACCACGATAGCGGCCAAGATATATGCCAATATTTAATTTGTGATCGGGAATGATCGTGTAACTTCGGATTTTTACGAGCGTATACTACTATCAAATCCATTATTAGTAACCATTTACAATTAATTTTGGCAGAATTGACTTAAAAGGCGACGAGGGTGATACAAGCGACAAAAAATTTAACTATTTTAGCAAATTACGACAAAACTGATTGTCCTGCTAGGCTCTTAAAAGATCCCCCACACAGCATCCCCAGAGATGTCATAGACCGTGAGAGGAAATATTTTCCTAAGGGCCTCATTTGTGGAGCGAATGTTAAAGAAAATCACTCTTCAACAGATCTGGTGAAGGCACGATATCCAATAATTGTAAATAATGTAACATGTAAACAATATGAGACCTATTAAATTGCACAAAATAATATAATATTGTGTCTATGAACTTGTTTTACTCTGACATTAAAAACTTATTTCACTTTTACATTAACCACAGAAAAATAACATCGAGGATTTGTTGAAAAGATATCTTGCATTCTAAACACACTAGAAGTATTGATACATTGAAATAACCGTGTAAAAGAGAATGTTACCGAAAAAATAATTTGGAAGACACCTCCTGTCTTGAGCTCCAAAATATCTGAAAACCCTCGACCCTGTACAGAAATACGATATGATCAAGTTACTTGATTTTGCAGAGTAATCATCAAACATCCAGACACGATGCCGACGAATGTCTACCCCAACACCCACCATGTAATCCATCAATTCTCCTTCACTATACAAAGAGGAAGAAATCCTATTTTATTACGTACAGAAATCAAAGCATGACAGAAAACATTGTCAATAAAGGGTACATTCATAAACACGTTGGAAATAAATAGATACTTAGCGTTAAAAAATGTCGCAATTTTGTTAATAGCGCGTCACGACAACCCCACATCAATATTAATCCTGTTTAGATTTCCTAGCAGAAAATGTGAAACTTTTTTATCCGACATTCAGCAGCGTCCGCTTTTCTTGTAATATGATACATTATGCCGCCCATTGTTAAAAAATTTAATCACTAAATGGATAGGAACATCGTCCTTTGTCTTAAACAGGCATAAAATATATTTTTTAAATATGGATATAACTCTAGTTTAATTATAATATTGCATGAACGATGAAATATTTTATTATGCTATCAGTCCACAATGGAGCGCTAATAGTAACCCTGAATGGCACTGAAAATGAATGTGTTACAGGATCTCCGCAAACCTGTAATCCACGCGACCAATTACGTAACACTTTTGCATACACGAAAAGTGTATGCAAAATGCAATCGTTTTTCCTGATCATTCTATAATTTTATGTTTATCCTGCTCAGAAATCAGCAATTAAATAAGAATATGTTATTTTTTTATGTAATTTTTTTTGTTATATCAAGAAAAGTGAAAGATGTAATTTCCCTTTGAGGAGTATTGCCGCACGTATGCGGCGGCACTCAGACGATCCAAATAGAATATTGTCGCATACTTGCGGCAGTACAACTTTATTTAGTTTTTTTTTGTGCCGTTTTTGTAATTTCGATTAAATTATGATTTTTAAATAATACAATTATATTGTTATGGTACGCCCAAACGACAAAGAATTCAAACTCCTAATTCGCCGCAAACTACACAACACCCTGCTCTCCCCCCTGTTCCCTGCTTCCTACTTCCTATCCCATCCGCCCACCCGCACGCGATCCCTTCCCGCAGTTGAGAATTGCGAGCCGCCTCGGGCACACGTTAAGCCCGCGCGTGGATTCCCACTGTTCGCGCCCGGCGTACTATCGCTCGAATTGTACTCAAATATAACCTGCAATGTTAATTCAATAACCTACGGGTTTAGCGCTGATATTTCACCATGCCTGTGTAAACTTCGGTTCTGTCCTAAACTCGGGAGGTGCCCCTGGAAGCCGGAAGACGAAGACCCCCCCAACATCATGTAAGCTGCACAATTGTTTCCTCATTTGATTGTGTCCTTTAACGATAGACTGTAAACTCCCGCGCAAAGCCATCACTCAGAGAGTTTCGTTTAGGGATCTTGAGGTTATAAACACGATAGCTAGGATTGTGTAGTATGTATTTCTTGTGTTGAATTGTACTGTAATGACCTATGTACTGTGTTTTAAATTTGCAATACATGAATCTAGTTAACTCAATCCTGTTATTATTCTGCTACGGCAGGAGGGTTTCCTAGAGGGGGAGTATCCTGCCAGACGACTGAGATGCGAAGGAATTTCTGAAGCCTCGAGCGACCCACCACCTGAATAGAGGGTAAATCATGCCTCCCCTGAGAGCTGGCTTGGGACATGTTTGGGGGCCCGCTCCTAACACTGGCGTCCATAGTGGGGCCCAGAATTTTTTTTTCATTTTTGCCATTGTCTCAGTCGCCTTACGGAGTGCTCCCTGTCGAAATCTTCCCCGCATAGGAACTGTTTGTAAACATTGATTGTACTGTGTCTTGGTGTTTTATACCCAGTGAATAATGAATTCTGTGGGAAACCACAGAAATCCATGTGCAAGTTAAGTCCATAACGCAGATTTGATTGCAATTATAAAAAAAATTGCGTCAAAGTTGAAAACATGGCCATTTTGTATTAACCAGAAAGACGGCAGCATTTAAACCGCGAATCTGACTGCGCACGCGCCGACCCCTTTGTTCACAAAGCAGCGGACGAGCAACAGTAATTCGCGCCAAATCAACGGCCCGATGTTTCACGCGGTAAATACATACCTAATCTCTGAGTTGCGCGCGCACCCACGCGCATCGAAGCATAAAAGTGCGTTTATCGCGCCAAACTCCAACGGCAAAAATCCGTTTGAATCAGGCAGAACAATTCCCTGTCACTATGCAGTGTTTTGAATAATAAAATCGCCCTTCTGTCACTAAGGTCGGAAGCAATGGAGATCGCTATTGTAAATTTGGTTTTGGAATTCCAATTACCTTGTGGATTCTTTAATTAAAAAATCTCACACTCACGTTTTTCTTGCACAATATACCGATCGGCCCACTTGTTGTGTCTGTCAAATTAGTACCACGTATATTTCACCAAATGGACAAAATAATGACTTTCTTTCCACATCCTACGTTATAGGTACCGCATTTTTTTCAGCATAAGTGTAAAGTGAATTGTGTTTTTTTCCTTACATAAAAAAAGTGAAATAATAATAAAACCAATGATTGGTTCCATGAAAAAATAAAATAATTTTAATGTGGTTTCGTAACAAATCCCATATTCAGTTATTTTCATCCGGAAGTTTGTCCTTATTTGCCAGAAGAGTGCCTTTTGTGAATTTTAGTGCCTTTCTCAGTGCAAAGTGGTTTGTGAAAAATAAAAAACCCGTTTTCTAAAGGTCAGTCCTGGCAAAATTTTTTGGAAATAAATAAATACTTGTGAATTTCACAGTTTTCTCAAAAGTGGTTTGTGAAAAATAAAAAACCCGTTTTCTAAAGGTCAGTCCTGGCAAAATTTTTTGGAAATAAATAAATACTTGTGAATTTCACAGTTTTCTCAAAAGTGGTCAGTGAAACACAAAAACCTTTACTACTTAGGTCTTTCCACGCAAAAATTTTTTCTTGTGCCTTCCTTTGACAAAGATTCTGGTGTCATATATACCAAATTGTAGTATGGAATACAGTTTTCTATAACTATTTTAGAAATACCAACCAGTGATTACCAAGTGAAAAGTGCCTCACAAAATTAATTTTGCGTTTGCTAAAGAAGACCCCTGGCAATTTTTTTCACCACCTGGGAAACTCACAATGGAAAACAATCAAGCTATGGCATCATCCAATTTGGGCATCATTCCCAACGTGCACAACTTATCCAAAACTCACTTACAAACTGCTTTAAGGGATAGAGGACTCTCGCCATCAAGCAAATCTAAACCTACATTAAAGGCTTATGCACTTTTATTCAACAAAAAGTACATTAAGAGAATAAACCTCGCCCCCTCAAGCGAAAATAATTCACGCTCGGCTACGCAAGTTTTGAATAATCTTGTTCCTAACGAAGAACCTATGCCACAAGTAATGATAAAACAGGACATCGCACCCACCTTGACACAAGATAAAACCTACGATTTATCCTCGTGGAAAATCAAATATAATGGCGTCTCCGATGTACTGGATTTCATTGACCGTATTGAAGAAACGGCTACAATCAAAAATATCCCATTCGAGATTCTACGAAAAAACTTCATAGAACTCATCTCCCCAGAATTGATACCCTGGCACCGCATTCAAAAAACTAAATGCAAAGATTGGAATAAACTCAGATCTGCCCTAATCTCGAGCTTCGGAAAAACGGAAGCCCAGCACCGGATCAAATTATCTTTACTATCTATTAAACAGCTAGTAAATGAACCTGTAGCAACATTCATAGAAAGGGCTGAATCCATTAACATCAAGCTTTCACATCCTGTTTCGGAAGCTGAACTATTACCAGTCATAACTGATGGCCTTTTAAGCAAATACGAGAACATCATTACCTCACAGAAAATTGCATCCCTAGCCCAGCTAAACGAAGTCTGTCTCCTTCTGGAATCGTACCAGGATAGGAAAAACATAAAGAATGTGTCAAATAATGTAGTTGTGCCAAGCCGTTCGTCTGGTTTAAAACCAGAATTCAACAACAAAAAAGTGTGCTCTTTTTGCAAAAAAGTAGGCCATCTGGCCACTACTTGTTTCAAGCAAGCAAGGTTTCTGGAATCTAAGGAACCCCGAACTTTCAAGAGGCATCACTCTAGGGACCGCTCTCCTCCAAGCGACAAACTGCGCAACATTTTCAAGAAATCAAGGCACAACATGGAAAGGTTACAAAACCCAAGCGATGTCAGACCTCAGGTGGATTTCTCCAAGCCCCCACCAAATTTCTACATGAAGAGGCCAAAAAACTAAATAATAACCTCTCAGGCACCCATTCTGAACCAAGGTCTAAAGAATGGACTGATTGGTTAGCACACATTAAGTATTTTAACCAGACCTTAAATGTTTCTTCGGTTTGTTGCAAACAAGCTAAAGATGGGAGACCCTACGCTTTTTTCTCTGTTAACAATGTGCCCTTTTCCGGATTACTTGATAGTGGTGCATCTGTCAGCTGTCTTGGCAACAATGCTCACCTGCCTTTTGTTAACAGTGATTTTAGAATTTCGCCCCAATCAACACACCTGACGACTGCGGATAATGTTTCCCAACCGGTCATCGGTGCCCTTGCCCTGCCAATTAATTGTAACAATAAAATAGTTACAATTAATTTTCTAATAGTGCCCTCTATATCCCAGAATTTCATCCTTGGCGTTGACTTCTGGAAGGCATTCAATGTTGCTCCCCAAGTATTTAATACTCTTGGCGAAACCTCCACTGCTGCTCAAATTAGTGAGATCCGCACAATAATACCTCACGAAAATTTAAGCACGGACCAGGCTCTCCAACTGAAAGAAATGGTCAATAAATTCGAGTCAATATCTTTCGAAAAATGTGGATTAGGTTTGACAAATTTGGTTGAACACCATATCAAAACCAATGGCCCACCCATCAAGCAACGTTATTACAACTTAGCCCCCCAAAAACTTAAACTTTTAGAAAACGAACTTGATGAAATGTTAAAAATGGGTGTGGTGGTTCCCAGCAGAAGTGCATGGACCAACCCAACTCTTTTGGTTTCTAAAAAAGACGGCTCTGCACGTTTCTGTCTCGACAGTAGACGTTTAAACTCTTGCACGGAAGCTGATGCGTATCCCTTACCTCACGTTCACGCAACCTTAGACAAGCTGCGTAACGCCAAGTTCATCTCTTCTGTCGATCTCAGCAAAGCGTTTTGGCAAATACCCTTGGACGCAGAATCGTGCGAAAAAACTGCTTTCGTTGTACCTGGTAGGGGAATGTTCCATTTTAAAAGATTACCCTTTGGTCTAAAAAACAGCCCCGCCGAGTTACAAAGACTGATGGACAAACTTTTCGGTCCTGAAGTCGATAACAGCCTGTTTTGTTACCTTGACGACCTCATCATCGTCAGCGATACCTTTGAAAAACACCTATTAATGCTGGAAAAAGTTTTTCAACAACTCAAGTTCGCTGGTTTAACCATCAACTTGAAGAAGTCTGAATTCTGTAAGTCCCGTCTACGTTATTTGGGATTCATTATCGACGAAAAAGGTCTAAGAACAGACCCCGCTAAGGTGGAAGCCATGGCAAATTTTCCCCGACCCAAAAACGCGAAGGAAGTCAAAGGTTTCCTTGGACTTGCAGGTTACTACAGGAGATTCATCAAAGACTTTTCCACTATCGCAGCCCCCTTAAATAAAATTACCGGCATCCGTAAAGGTGTCAGCAATTTCCGATGGTCTGTCGAAGCTGAAGAAGCGTTTACAACTCTAAAAAATGCCCTTCAAAAAGCTCCCGTTCTGAATTGCCCGGATTTTGCACTCTCTTTTACCCTCCACACGGATGCCTCCAATGTAGGAATCGGTGGAGTCCTTACTCAAGAATTCCCAGATGGCGAACACCCTGTAGCGTATTTTTCCCGTACATTAAACAAACACGAGAAAAACTACGGAATTACCGAGAAAGAGTTATTGGCTGTATTGGATTCTGTTCACCATTTCCGCGGTTACATAGACGGTAGCAAATTTACTGTAGTTACAGACCATAGTAGTTTGAAATGGTTGATCTCTTTAAGTAATCCCTCCGGTAGGCTCGCTCGTTGGTCCTCCCGTTTGTCTCAATACAATTTTGATGTTGTTCACCGTAAAGGCGCGGACAATATTGTTCCCGACGCCCTTTCAAGAATTGAACTGGCTTCATTAAATGTTGACACAATTGCCCCCCCTCCATCTACAAAAGATGAATGGTACTTGAAAATCTTCGAAGGTTGTAAAAATAACCAACAAAAGTTTCCTAATGTTATCATAAAAGAAGGACAACTATACCGTAATTGCAAGGTACCACTATCCATCCTCGAAGATTACTCGTGGAAACTTGTCGTTCCCCTCGAAGGTAGAGAACAAATAATTATTGACAATCATAGTGCTCCCGACTCCATACACCCAGGAAATTTCAAGACGTATAAAAAGATCTCCTTGAAGTATTACTGGCCTGGTCTCTTCAAGCAAATTCGCAATTACATCTCTAAATGTGAAACTTGTAAAGCCTATAAACATAGCACGGCAGCACCTGCCGGCCTAATGGGTAATCCCAAACGTGCCGACAGACCCCTACAATCATTGTCAATGGACCTCGTCGGACCCTTTCCCCGAAGTTATGTCGGACACATGCACATACTTAGTGTAGTGGATGTTTTCACTAAATTCTGTTGGATCTTTCCTTTAAAAAGAGCCAACGCGTCCGCCATCATCAAACTTCTGGAAAAACACATTTTTATACCTTACGGAACACCCAGAACCGTAATTTTTGATAACGGAAAACAATTTATTGCCCAAGAATTCAAAGATTTTCTTGCCAAATACGGAATCAAGGATATTTACTATAATACCTTGTATACTCCACAAAATAACACCGTCGAACGTTATAACCAAACAATCAACACAGCTCTGGCTATTCTAGTTGATAAAGATCAACGTACTTGGTGTAAAAACCTAGATAAAATTCAGGCTGCAATGAACAACACCGTTAATCTGGCCACTGGTTACACACCTTTCTTCTTAAAACACGGTATGGAACAAGTTGTTCATGGTTCTCTACATAGGAACACAAACTTTCCTACGTCAATTGCCACCACAAGCAACCCTACCGCGGACTATGCCCATCGTCTGGAAGAACTGTCGGCCATCTACAGTGAAGTCACTGATGCTTTGCTCCTGGCTCATCAAAAGAGTGCGGACAGATACAACCTACGTAGGAAACATGTCACCTTCAATACAGGAGACATAGTTTGGAGAAAGAACAACACACTTTCCCAAGGAGCCATGTATTTCTCTGCCAAGCTGGCACCACGTTTCGTGAAGGCCAAAGTTCTAAGAAAGATATCAGATCTAGTGTACTCCTTGTCTGACTGCTCTGGAAAACACATTGGTAATTACCATATTAAGGATATCGCAAAATCTGGAAGTGAGGAGTCAAGTAAAACTGCCCCCACTATCTCAGCAAACTTAAAATGATCCAGTGTGTATCACCACAACCTTTTTGTAAGCACACCAAGTCTTACAATGACCGGCGTGTAAAGTGTCAATTACATGCCCACCCTTTCGTTGATAAAACGAATATTGTTAAAAAATCATTTTTGTAAATTTATGTACAATCCACGGTGTAGTTTGCCCCGTTCATGTTCGTGAATTGGCAACCACCGTAATTTTTGTCTCACACGTTTTTTTATTTTTTTTCTTTTTTCTTTCTTTTTTCTCACCTGTTCCAAAATTGATCACTTTAGAGCAGAGACACCCCTCGAGTGACAGTGTTCGGGAAGTCATGAACCCAATCATTGCCTCTCAACCCCTCACACTACGCAACGTTCATGCCATGGCACGCTTTGCCATGTAATGCAATATTGTAATTTTCACCATTTTTGTTTGTTGTTTTTTTTCATCATATCGGAAGGAATCTCTTCAATTTTTTCCTTTTTATGTTCTGTAAATACTGGAGCGTCGTTCTAAAATCGATTTGGTAAACTCCAAAGCATTAAATCACGACCCAGGACTAGTAAACCATCTCAACATGCTCCATATTCTACCCATCATGGTAAAGATAAGTGGTTACTCACATAATCACATTCCTTGTGTATAGTAGTTTTCAATTTTTTCTCAAATGTCAAAAATTGATGGCGTCCTACCCGAGCTCTTTGCTAACAAATTGGATTTTGACACATCCATTTTGAAATCATATGTATATAAATAAAGAAAAAGCCTTTAAATTGGTCTTTCCATCCTTGTACAAATCCTCATGGACTCGTTTCAACTAAAGTACGTAAAACCAAATACTCGGTCTTTTGTTGTTATAAGAAGTCCTCGATTTGTCCCTCTTCACAACATGTATGTCTTGTATTACATGCTTCAACCCTTACGGAAAAGGTTAATAAAACCTAACGGCAGCCCTGATTTCCGTACATAAATAACCGCAGTTTAACGTAAATCATCAATGTTTTGTTTGATCATCGTTTTACAAACATAGGCATTCAACTCCTGTTTCGCCATTTAACCAAGTATTTGCAACCTAAATTGCACATAACCTGGTATGTTGTAACCACACAAAGGGTATGTAAAACCACAATTGGTCCCTTTTATTTGTCCCCACTGAAGTTTGCTGCAATAGACAGTATGTAAAACCATGTAGGTCTGTCTTTGTTTGTCACATGGTGTAAACAGAAATGTACTCTGTCATCACCCCGCCTTTATAACATACGAAGTGACATTAAATTGTTTACCTCCTTGTTATCCTATCGTACGCTCCTGGGCTACGGAGTTAGTTAATCTAACAAATCTTTATAAACTGTGTTAAAACAAGCATAGTTAACGTTTATTGTGTTGTATTTAAACGTAACCCTGTTACATTATAGGAGAGATCCTTAGAACATCCACCATTATAGGAGGGATCCTTAAAATACCTGCCGCGATACGAGAAGTTCGTCATAATCACTTTTTTCTCATAGCTAAATGTTATTGAGCTGGTCGTGTGACATATTTGTCATGAGAACCATTTTGTACATTCTATTTTGGTCGTGTGCCATTCATTTGTCATGAGAACCATTTTGTACATTCTATTTTGGTCGTGTGCCATTCATTTGTCATGAGAACCATTTTGTACGTTCTATTTTGGTCGTGTGCCATTCATTTGCCATGAGTACCACCCTTTTCGTATAACCTGTTCCGGTCGTGTGTCATTTATTTGTCATGAGTACCGCTTTTATGTATAACTGTGTATAAACTCTGTACACGAGACGTGGAGACGTAATAACAATACTTACCGTGATTCGTGTGAACGACATAATATCGGCTTTGCTATCTTCTTTAGGATGCATTGTATAAACTCTTTGACTTCTGTCTATAATTGAGTTATATCTTGTATGTACTTACATATTTTGTACACTATACGTGGAGACGTTAAAACACTTACCATGAGTCTTGCGAACGAAATAATATCAAACCCTTTGTGTGCAATCTACGAAATGTAGTCCACAACCCTTTGTTGTCATTCAACGCCAATGCCCGTGGACTTCCTGTTTTTTACTTCTTTGCAAAAAGGAAAGAAGCCCAGGAATATCTACTATCCCAAAAGGACTAGTTTTCAGCTTCACTGTCAATTATGGGGCATAGTGCTGTGGGAGTTAATCGATTGAGCACAAAAACCACCTAACTCGTTGTCTGGAGAACGAACAAGAAAACCCCCAGGTTTGTGAAATTGGAGCAAGGGTCTGTCTTTTCTCACAATCATGTAGAAGTTTTTAAAATGACCCCTAATCTTTTGCCCAATACACGCGAAAGATTAGCCTCTTTGATATAATGTGTATTCAAATGTCTCCTCATCCTTTTTGATAAATGTAAAGAGTCAGGAAATCTGCTGGTTGATTATGTTTCATTTTCACATAGAGTTTGAATCGGAAATTGGTCCAGTCTCTAGCAAGTTTCGCAACTCGTCTCCCTTCTCCCCTCCTCCTCCCATTCCCCATGTTTCAGACTTATGTTATGAAGTGAAAAATCTGTCGTTGACCATATCTCGCCCTCACTTGGAGTTCGAATAGGTAACTGTCCGGTTATCTACAGGTTTTCCCCCTCAATCTCTGCATATGTCTCACCAGTTTTTTTTTCTCTCTTTTCTCAATTCCACGAAACACATTCATGAATGTTGGATATGTACGATATGCACTTGGCGTACCGTCTG
This sequence comes from Limnephilus rhombicus, assembly GCA_929108145.2. Classification (NCBI taxonomy): domain Eukaryota; kingdom Metazoa; phylum Arthropoda; class Insecta; order Trichoptera; family Limnephilidae; genus Limnephilus; species Limnephilus rhombicus. The sequence continues at coordinate 53,185,936 of OV815282.1, read as the reverse complement.
TCTCCTTTTGACAACCTTTATTCATGAATTGGTTTCCCTTTGCCGTGACTAGTTCACGATTCTTTGTCTCGTTCTTTGAAATTCTACGAAAATGTTACCATCTCATGTTAGCATAGGCCATAGAGGGCCGGTTGTTTTTTAACCAAGACATATTGTCACTAGGCAAACGCCAAGTCATCCTGGCAAAGGAAAATGTTCATGTAATCACAATTTAGTTAGGAATCTCTCTTCGTCACTCTCTGGGTCGGTGGTTAAAATTTCGTTATTTCATTATCTGGACACATTTTGTTTCTCTCCAAACCTTTTCTTCATTGGTCCCTAGGCAGGTAAACTTCAAGAATTTTGCTCTAATAATAATTCCTCCCGGATTTAAAAAGAAGCCCAGGCGGATGTCATCACCAACAGCCAAGCTGAGCTTCACTTCCTGACAGCACGCGCTGTGGTTACAAGGTCTCTCCTGCTGCCATTTTCTACGCATTTGTTCCTGAAAGCACAGACCATACCGCCCATACGTATGTTGTCTTGTCGTGCCACAGCAAGCTGAGTTGTCCCACTATACTTTATGACACTCTAAACTACCTTTTGGGCACGCTAGCTCTTAGGTTTGTTCTTACTCTTGCTATCAATGCCAACCTTGTCGTCTCTTGCTCTGTCATGCAGTGACGCATATATCGTCATGTGTAAACCATCAGTACCTTGACCCACCAGTATTCGCTGAATGCGCACCAATACAAGTTATCTTGAGCTACATTATGCTTCAATAACCATTATATACGATCCGTGTTTACCATAATAACACTTAGGATTCGCACTGGCATGTCTGCAGATACTGGATTCTTCTCTTCAATGACCTCTGTAACCATAGTCGCGGCACAGCAACCACAGTCTCCACTTCGTGAACTTCGACGTCTTCGACAAAACCAAGTGTTTTCTAAGGCCCAAGTGTACTCCTGAGCGTTGTCTCAAATGGGTCTGATTACAGTGATAATGTAATCCTTAGAATCCGTGAAGTCACGTCCTTTTCTTCGAAATTCTCCGAAACCAAACAAATCCACGCTTCACAAACTTAGCTCCAAGACCAATGAAACCTTAGAATCACACACTTTTTCTCTTCTCTTGTACAAATGTATTGTCATTCTTTCAATTGCTTAACCATGTGTATTGTCATTCTTTCAATTGCATAACCATGTGTATTGTCATTCTTTCAATTGCATAACCATGTGTATTGTTATTTTCAATTGCATAACCTTGTATGTTGTTTTACACCATGTACTTTTCCCAAATTTGTCTTGTCCAAACATTGTATGTACCCCCACCCATTCCCTACAAACATTGTGACCCAAACTATAGCATAAAACTGTATGTTCTAGCTAGGAAATCTCTCAAGCAACGAATCTCTCAAAAACCCCGATGGAAGCATAAGAGGATTTTTTTTTCCCTATAGCTCCATTGCCACGTCGCTTTTTTTCCAAGCGCGGGGGGAAGTGTTATGGTACGCCCAAACGACAAAGAATTCAAACTCCTAATTCGCCGCAAACTACACAACACCCTGCTCTCCCCCCTGTTCCCTGCTTCCTACTTCCTATCCCATCCGCCCACCCGCACGCGATCCCTTCCCGCAGTTGAGAATTGCGAGCCGCCTCGGGCACACGTTAAGCCCGCGCGTGGATTCCCACTGTTCGCGCCCGGCGTACTATCGCTCGAATTGTACTCAAATATAACCTGCAATGTTAATTCAATAACCTACGGGTTTAGCGCTGATATTTCACCATGCCTGTGTAAACTTCGGTTCTGTCCTAAACTCGGGAGGTGCCCCTGGAAGCCGGAAGACGAAGACCCCCCCAACATCATGTAAGCTGCACAATTGTTTCCTCATTTGATTGTGTCCTTTAACGATAGACTGTAAACTCCCGCGCAAAGCCATCACTCAGAGAGTTTCGTTTAGGGATCTTGAGGTTATAAACACGATAGCTAGGATTGTGTAGTATGTATTTCTTGTGTTGAATTGTACTGTAATGACCTATGTACTGTGTTTTAAATTTGCAATACATGAATCTAGTTAACTCAATCCTGTTATTATTCTGCTACGGCAGGAGGGTTTCCTAGAGGGGGAGTATCCTGCCAGACGACTGAGATGCGAAGGAATTTCTGAAGCCTCGAGCGACCCACCACCTGAATAGAGGGTAAATCATGCCTCCCCTGAGAGCTGGCTTGGGACATGTTTGGGGGCCCGCTCCTAACAATATTTATCAAACATTTTTACATGTTCTTACCAGTGGCGGCTCGTGACTTTTGGGTGTACTAGGGTGCTGATATTACAAAAAATGGCATTATTAATGTTGTTGTAGCCGAAAACAATTTTTTTTTTTTTTTTGAAAAATTAGTTTTTTGTATGAAAAATTTCAGGAAGTTTCAGTTTGGCCGTGCGCCGCACGGATTTCCTGAAAAATCTTCGTACAAAAACCGATTTTTGAAAAAAAAAAAAAAAATTTTTTTTCGCCTACGACAACATCCGTGATGCCATTTTTTTAGTAATAACACCCTAGCACACCCAAGAGTCACGAGCCGCCACTGGTTCTTACCAAAATGGTTACGTATTTCACGTTACGTATTACATAATTCAGTGGCTCTCAACATTTTACAATAAAAGTTTTCAAAAATTTTGATTTTTTTGTATAGGGATGATACTAACAATAAAAAAGTGGACTAATCCAGTGGCTCTCAACATTTCACAAATAAAAAGTTTTCAAAAATTTAAATTTTTTTATTTTTATAAAAAAAAATGTACAATAATAAAGGGTTAATACTAAAAATAAAAAAGTGGACGAATCCAGTGGCTCTCAACATTTTACAAATGGTGTTTTCAAAAATTATTTTTTTTATTTATAAAAAAAGAAATGTACGACAACAAAAAGATAATCCTAAAATAGAAAAAAATATGTATTTAAATGAGGGCTTATAATAAGTTGGACAAATTTGGTGACTCTCAACATTTTACTATACATATATACATTTAGGTTCCGTATATTTGTGCCCGCAACCTCGGAAAGTAATTGATGGATTTACTCAATTTTTTTACAGAACATTGCATTTTAGTAGAATAATGTTTGTATATATAATGGTAAGCTCTGGAGTTATGAAATTTGTATAAAAAATTACTACAGGTGGTGCGCTGAAAATGTGTGTATTTTGAATTGAAGGCAGGAGGGAGAGGTCAACGAAGAAGGTACGGTTCGCGGGAAGGGTGACAAGAGAGGAGGAAGGTGGAAGGGGAACTCATTTATTCCGAAATTTATACTTTATTTTTAGTATTAAGTTTTTATTACTGTACATTTTTGTTTTTATAAATATATATTTTTTTAAAACACTTTTTGAAAAATGTTGAGAAGCACTGAAAAAGTCTTTGTTATTTATTTTTAGTATTATCCCTTTATTAAATTGTAAATTTCTTTTTATATAAGTAAATAAAAAATAAATTAAATTTGATAACTTTTTATTTGTAAAATGTTGAAAACCACTGAAATGATACTTTATTTTTATTTTTAGTAAAATGTTATTATTACTGTACATTTCTGCTTTTATAATTTATTTTTTTTGAAAAAACTTTTTGTAAAATGTTGAGAACCACTGAATAGGTCCACTTTTTTATTTTTAGTATTATCCGTTTATTACATTGTATATTTCTTTTTATATAAGTAAATAACAAAAATTAAAAATTTGAAAACTTTTTATTTGAATTTATACTTTGTTTTATTTTTAGTATAATGTTTTATGACTGTACATTTATTTTTTTTAATATTTTTTTTTCGAATCACTATTGGTAAAATGTTGAGAAGCACTGAATTTGTCCAACTAAATTTACAATGCAATAAGAAAGGGTTATATATAGTAATAAAAAAGCTCCGAAATTAAGTTTTGCAGTAAAACAAGGTGGGAAGAACCCTTGAATGAATGAAGAATGGTCAAAATATTTTCGCTTTACAATAAAATGCAAATATTTTGAATTTCAAAAATCAAAAACTGTTTTAGAAAGGTGATGAAATACGCTTTCAAAGTATAGAATTCGAAAAAAACATATTCTTTTTTATTATAAAAATTTTGCATACAAACATAAACAAGTTTTCAAAATGGCTCACCTTACGTTTTTTCTAACTAAAGTTACTGATAATAAAAAAAATAAAAACACATGCATATTTTATTAGACAAATGTACAACAAACACATATTGTAACCTCAATTTTTGTCGCTCTATGTAAAAATAATTTATAAAAAATTCCCGAATTAATATATTTTTTTTAAATTTGCGATTCAAAACTTTGTGTACATAAAAGTGTACATTTTACTTTTTTGGTGGCTATTTTTTAGATTGGAATATAAAACGTGTTTTTTTTCCTTTCTAACACCGATTAGAACATAAATTTCTAACTATGATAGTAAAGGCGTTACAGCGTTTTATATGAGACCTATGTGCGTTGGGACAAATATGGTCTCGTGTGATTAAACGGGTTAAAGCGATTAAAAAATGAAGAAAAACTTGAAATATAACTCACCCCCACGATGTAGATGACAAAAAAATAACTCACTAATCAAAGGGTTCGTTTAAAAAAAGATCTCATTTATGTTTTGGTTAATTGTGAAAAACATAAAAGTTATGTTTAATATATGTTGCTTATTTCTAATAAACAATACTTTGATTATAATATTAAAACATAAATACACGATAATTATTTTTTTCATCATTGACCACCACTATAGGGTTAAATTTCAAATGCAAAACTGTGTTTTATCATACAAAATTTTCATTTCTATCAAATGGAAAGGTGATATACACGATTTTTAGAAATTTAATTAAAATTATATTTGATAATGTTATTATCGAGTTCTGCAAGTTTTTTGGTTAGTGTTTTAGTTACAGCTGTTTCGACTTGTAAGGTCATTTTCAAACTGTGGTGAAGCCACGTACGGCCGACTTATTTATAAGATTTTAAATGTCAATTTTTGAAGGTGTCTAAGTTGATTTATTACCGGTTAAACCATAGACATCCAATATGTCCGTGGGTTAAACCAATTTGTAGAGACACTAATTGAGAGAGTGCTAATGTGGGATTCGGAGTATTTCCCTTTGGTTTGCCTTGCACTAAGTGTAAGGGTTTTCTTAATTGATTTAGAATGACGTTATTGCTATGACTCATTTAAGTGCATTATATTTTTTAGGTTTGGTAAACATACTAAGTAGTGGGGAATAAATATTTTTTTTCCTTACTTTATTAATTAGCGTTATGTTGGGGTCATTCGTTCGTTTATTGATTTCTAATTGTTCAAGCAAATTTAATCTAGATTAAATTTGCTTGAACAATTAGAAACAATTTTAACCGGTAATAAATCAACTTAGACACCTTCAAAAATTGACATTTAAAATCTTATAAATAAGTCGTCCGTACGTGGCTTCACCACAGTTTGAAAATGACCTTACAAGTCGAAACAGCTGTAACTAAAACACTAACCAAAAAACTTGCAGAACTCGATAATAACATTATCAAATTTAATTTTAATTAAATTTCTAAAAATTAAAATGGAGTTCTACGAATTAAACACAAAAACAATTAATGATATACACGATGTCAGTCAAGTGTAAGAGAGACACTGCGCGTGCTAATAATAATAATAATGATTGGATAATTTATAAAGCGCCGTTTTTTGTGAAAAATCACCTCAAGGGCGCTGTACAATTTATTAGGAAAACTTAGGTTCTAACTAATTTAACTATTTACAAATGGATACAGAAACATACTTACCCGGCAGGTCACTTCCAATAAACACGCTTTAATTAGAAAGTTTATGCTTGGAGAAGATACGGCTTTGCACGCGGAGGACATTACAGTTAACACACTGGACATTGCATGATTTTACATTATTTGCTACCCTCATCACCGTTAGTAATACATTGATGAATAGATTAGTGGCAAAAGTAAAGCTAAATGGGGTAGAATCAAAATTTACAAAGTCAGTAGCGAATTTGTTTCCATTCAAATCTGCATGGAAGGCAACACGGCATATCACCCCAAAAGCAAATAACGAAACTGCATTTATAGTGTTTTTTATCCATTTAGTGGAGAAGATATATAAATGAAGCAACTAATATTATTTTTATAGATTTTCTGTCAAAATTGATTAAAAGTATTTTGAAGTAGTAAATCCGATGACCGAAGGGGTGAAATAATTAAATCTTCTGCGTTCTGAGCATCGTTTGACCTTTTATTAATTTAAGTACTGTCGAATAATTTTGCTCCCACTGTGAAGGGATGAAGGCACCTGAGAATCTCAACGAATTGTGCTCTCTAAATAGAGTTCTCAGAAGTAGTCGATTAAAAAAGTTGTGAAATGTTCTAATGATGGACTCATATGTTCTGTCTCGCCTTTTTTGCTACACCAATCACCGCTTTAACAAGGGGCTGATTTAACTGGGTGCATAGATAACTTTGCAGATGTTTACGTGTTAAAGTGTGCAGATCAATAAGTCGACTGTAAGACTTAAGTGGCCGATTAAAAGTAGATAATGTACTCAATAAACAAAATTATTGTACAAACATGATAAACATAATGACCCATCAGTGGCTGAGTTGTGCATCGTGCATGGGCATCGTGTTTGTTCAATCTTCGGCTGTCCAAGTCCTCCATCACGACGCAAGCAACATTTTTCGCTTACTCAAATAGTAGTAGGAGATTTTCAGTTATATTTAATATTTTTGTCTTAAAAAAAAAAGTTTCACCACAACATCCCGCCTTGCGTAAAATAATATTTGTTTATATAGGGAAATAAAACTGTCTAGAGGGTGTTTAGTATTTTAGCACCCCTTAGTATCATCTATCGATTGTGATTACTAGCGAGTAAATCATAATATTATGATCTGTTTCACCACCGCCGAGTAACGCTACCCCCCAAGTAAATGTCTGATTTTAAAGCTATCTAAAACACTACGATAAAATTTACTTCATGACTAATAACTAAACAATTTATCAGATATGTAAAATAGTCAGTGAACAATGAACATGAACCACGCCTTTTCTCATCTTATATTTTTCAGTAGGTAAAAAGTAGGTATAAATGTTGTTTTTTTGCTTTCCTCGGTAATATCTGCAGAACGTTTAAATCAAACTTATATCTAAAGTAATGATGTTCAACTATCAGTCAGAACTATCAGACATTGACCATATTTCATTTAGGAATACTCGTATGTACAACACGTGTTATCCGGCCACTTCGGAACTTTAGAAATTCTTCGGTTCACGACTTTGCGCTTCGATGCTATGCTGGGTGCTGGGACGAACGCTCCCAGACATTTTCATTTTCCCAACACAATTTATTCCAACAACAAATGCCGAAGCACATGAAATTAAATATTCCAAGTGGCCTTTGACTTCTCGCCAGATGCTTGAGAAGGTTCTTGTTTATTTTTGAATTTTCAAATTTCAACACTCTGGGAAAAGGAGTAAAAATTCCGCGAACAAACAAATGCATAATTTTACAATACATAATTGAACTTTTCGTGATTTGTTTTTGGGGTGTTATGCCGTGTTGCGCTACCTCCTTCTTTAGCCAACGTTTCGGACATCGTTGCAGTGTCCATCATCAGGGCAGATCCGGCACATCTACCTGGAGGTAGAAGAAGGAGGTAGCGCAACACGGCATAACACCCCAAAAACAAATAACGAAAATGCTTTTGGCCCTGAAAATCTTAAAACTTACCTTAATTGAACTGTTCGTTATATTATATTACTCAATTTTGTAAAATAATTAAAATTCTGTGTAACAAAACATTACCGTAATTTTTTTATTGGCCAGGGTAGGGATATAAAATTCATTAAAAAAGTTATTAAATTTTCTTGTACCCTTTAAAAATTAATTTTCCTTTTTTTTGGGAAAAATATTTTTAAGGAGCTTAACTAAAAGGAGAGACGAGGATATTATTTTTTTGTAATTTCAAATATAGATAAGCACAGAATTGTATTAAAAGACCATGCCATTGGCGGTTATATTATTTATCATACTTAAACACTGAAATTCCATCACGAATGGACAGTTTCGTAATCGATTTTTAACTCCCTGGGTACAAAAGCAAAACTTTACAAAATTAATTTGAATTTTTCCTACTATCCTTCATCAATATACGTAATTGGATAATTTTTTTCTACTTTTAAACATCTGATTCATTTTCGTTATTTGTTTTTGGGGTGTTATGCCGTGTTGCGCTACCTCCTTCTTTAGCCAACGTTTCGGACATCGTTGCAATGTCTATCATCAAGGCAGATTCGGTAGATGTGTGATCATCTTTTGAAAATGCTTTTGGCCGTGAAAATCTTAAAGCTTATCTGATTCATGTTGAACTTTCATTTTAATAATTCAATACAACTTTTAACAATTAAAAACATTTAAGTATGACTTTTTCCAATCGCATTACAAATAATAATAATATTTTTTTTTGGTTTTGTTATGTAATTATGTACATTTTAGGAATAATATGAACTAAACATGTCAATTTGTCTGTCCTGGAACGGGAAACTTTCCTATTTGGACAGGCAAAGCTTCCTAATATGTAATTTGTACTTTCTTTTTGAGGTGATTTTTCACAAAAATGGTGCTTTACAAATTATCCAATTATTTTTATTATTATCTATAATAAATAAATAAATAGCAAAAACATTTATTAGTAAATAAATTTTTACAAATTTATAACATTTAAATAATAATAATTATTTTTAATTGGTAAACTAATGTTTAAGAAAAGATTTTTATGCATAGCACAAAGGGTAACAATTATTATAAGCAATAATTATCAGCCTGAAATACTCTTCTACATTGAAAAAATCTTCCGAGAAAAGACACATGCCGCCGACGGGACTCGAACCCGTGTTCTTCTGATTTCCGGTCAAATGCTCTGACCACTGAGCTACGTCGGCTTATCTCCTGCCCGCTAAGTAATTCAATATATATTAATTTTTCTATTTATTGTTTTTGTGTTTAATTCGCAGAACTCCATTTTAATTTTTAGAAATTTAATTAAAATTAAGTACTAGTTTTTATTTTGTTTTATTTTAAATTACTAGTTTTTCATTCAACAATCATTGCTTATTACATTTTTTCACCTGGAAACAACCAACTTTATTTATACGAGAGATGCATTATAAGTGCTAAATTTCTCACTAGATGGCATCGAGACAAATTATGTTTACATTTGTTGGTGAAACACTTTAACTCATCAAATATTAATTATTATTTTTAATTTATAAACTAATGTTTAAGACAAGATTTTGATGCACAGCACAAAGGGTAAAAATTATTATAAGCAATAATTATCAGCCTGAAACACCCATCTACATAGAAAAATCTTCTGATAAAAGATACATGCCGCTGACGGGACTCGAACCCGTGTCCTTCTGATTTCCGGACAAATGCTCTGACCACTGAGCTACTGAAAAAATGTAATAAGTAATATGCAATGATTGTTAAATGAAACACTAGTATATATTGAATTATTTGGCGGGCAGGATATAAGCCGACGTAGCTCAGTGGTCAGAGCATTTGACCGTAAATCAGAAGGACACGGGTTCGAGTCCCATCGGCGGCATGTATCTCCTAAACATTGGCTAAAGAAGGAGGTAGCGCGAAACCCCGAAAACAAATAATGAAAATACTTTAATATACATATTCAAAACAAGATATATGAAATAGAATAGAAAAAAAGAAAACAGTATAAAAAAGAATAAGAAGAGAAAGAGGAAGAGAAAAAAGAGAAAAGAATATAAAAGTTAATGGATTTCCAAAATCAATTGATGAGAGACATTCTATTGTATTATTAAATTAAATTATTGTAATATGCTAATGATTTAGTGTTTTTATAGAACTTTTGAATTTTTTATAATTAATTTCCAATCATAAGTTAAGGGGTAACTGGTTAAACCACTTGACTCCAATATATTTATAAAAATGTTGAGCTGTACTGGTATTACAACGCGGTATAGTTATAGAGCCAAGAATACTTGGTCTTTTGCTGTTTGAAATAGATAATGAGTTTTTTTTTTAAACTTATCTAGATAATGAGTTATCATTGTTGAAACAATCTTTGTGGATTTGTAAAAGTGTAATTTTTTTATAAATATTATGTAGTGAAAGGACTTTAAATTCTTGAAATAATCTTATGGTGGGGAAGTCATATGGTTTTTTTAGAATTATTTTTATTAATATTTTTTGGATGATTTCTAAAGGCATGAGAGAAGTTTTGAATGCACCACCCCAACCAAGAATTCCATATTGTAATACAGATTGGATCAGTGAGAAATAGATAGTTCTTAATAGTTTAAAATTTAAAATGTTTCGTATTCTAAGAAAAATGTACATTAATTTTCTTAATCTTTCTACTGTTGCATTAATTTGTATTTTCTACTTTAAATTGCTATCTAGATTACACCGAGGTATTTTATATTAGTTTTAACAGTGAGTACAGAGCAGTCAGGTTTACATAAATTTGTGTTTCTATTGCAATTGTATGAATGTATACTTATCTTTAAATTTTCAGGGAATGCATGATTATTAATGGTGAACGGTATTACAAAGGTTTTTTCCGTATTAAGTGACAGCAAGTTTGAGTCGAACCATTTTTTTAGGATGTTTAAGTCTAATTCTGCTGTTTTCTGGGTTTCATTCCAAGTTAAACCCTCAGTTAGAATTGCTGTGTCGTCTGCATATGAAATGAGTTTAGATTTGATGTTAAGTTTAAACATATCGTTGACATAAATGATAAAAAGAATTGGCCCCAGTACAGTTCCCTGCGGGATGCCAAAATTCGTGAAGTCTGAGAATCGCTCATAAGGCCCTTTAATTTAACAAATTGCTCTCTATTAAATAGATAGTTTTCGATCCAAGTTAAAGCATTGTCAGTTATACCAATTTTCGTTAGTTTAGAGATAAGGTTAGAGTGCGATATACTGTCAAATGCTTTTCTTAAGTCAACAAATGTTCCAATACATTTTTTTTTACTATCTAAAGATTTATAAATTTTAGATGTTAAATCAAAGATAGCATCTTGAGTGCTCAAATTTTCTCTAAAACCATATTGATGTGCATTTAATATATTATTTTCTTTCACAAATTTAAATATTTGTTTTTTTACAACTTTTTCAAATATTTTTGCAATGTTTGAAGTAAGAGAAATTGGCCTATAGTTACCGCTTAGACAGGGGTCCCCAGATTTAAAAATTGGGGTAATAATAGTTTTTTTGTAATTTAAGGGAAAGTTGCCATTAACAAAACTTGTATTTATGATGTGTGCCAAAGGTTTGCAAAGTGAGTCAGAATTACTTTTAAGTATTTCTACGGAAATATTGTCATAACCAGGGGAAGAATTTCCTTTTAATTCATTAATAGTATCTTTGATTTCATCAGAGTTAGTTCGTTGAAATTGTGTTAGTGTGTTACAAGGAATGAAAGGTGTTGGTAGATTATAATTATCATTATCTCTGTTTTTTTATTTTAATTGCTAATTTTTCACCAACTGACCCAAAATAATTGTTTAAGATATTTGCACATTTCAATGGATCTGTGTTGACATTGTAAATTTTGTTTATCAATATCTGAGATTTTATTTATATTTGAATTTTTAGGTTTTTTATTGTCATTTCATTAATAGTTTGCCACACCTTTTTATTGTTGTTACCAGCAATATTGATTTTATCTTTATAGAAATCTTCTTTTGTTTTCCGGATTATGTAACATAATTTATTTCTAAAATTTTTAAAATATTCGCGTAGTTTATTGTTTTCAGGAAACTTTTTTAGCTCTTTATAAATTTTTTCTTTATGCCTAATTGATATGATAATTCTTTGTGTAATCCACGGTTTTAATTTTTTAAATTTAGTCTTTGGAAAGTTTGTTACAATGGAAGAGGAGGATTGGATATGCTTATTCAATGTCAATTCAAAATTCCGTGAACATAAATCAGTATTGTTAGACGATAGTACAGTTTCCCAATTTTCATTTTCAAGATGTTGTTGTAATTTTTCATAATTAATTAGAGTTTTTGGTAAGTTATAGCGACAATAATTATTCTTATTTATTTTATCAGTTTTAATAGCTACAATGCATGTATGATGGTCAGTAATATTATTTTTCCAAATAACAGATTTTATTTTATCTGTTTCATTAGTATTGCACCAAATATGGTCAATACAAGATGGCCTTTGTCCAAAACATTCTCTTGTATATTTTTTTATAGATGGTTTGAAATTGAGTTCTGATAAAGTGTTAATATATTCAGTTTTTTCCTTATTACTGTTGTTTTCTAAATCATCAGCTATGTCGATATTAATATCTCCTACAATAAGTGCATTATGAAACCGGTTTGTATTTATAAAAGTTTTCAGGTTTTCGGTAAAATTATTAATGCTTGAGCTGTGAGTTCTATACAATGCAATTATATCATAAAAAATATTTTTTATATTGATTTTAATATGTAGACAATTAACAAGTTCGATAAATATTTCATTAACAGAAACATCGTTATAAATACATTTTACAAAAACAACTATTCCACTATTTTGATTAATGTTGTAAGATGTAACAAAGTATTTGTATCCCGGTAAATTATAAGTACTTGAGTTGGGACTAATTCTGGCTTCAGACAATACAATACAATCAGGTTGAAGGGCCAGCTCATTCAATTCTAGTGTAAAATGATCAAAATTTTTATAGATGCTTCGAATATTTAAGTGAAGGATTGTTAATGATTTAAGAGGGTCTATTTCAGATAGTGAGTTTTTACATTCGAAACTGGATAGACAGATATTTTCTGAAACAATGAAAGATGAGTCTATATCTTCAAATAGTGAGTTAGACATGAAAGTATATTAGGTATATATTTAATAGAATATTGACATTGATATTGTTGTGTTTCAATAATTTGTTCCAAAAATTGCGGGGATTTACATGGATTTTTCGCAAATTTATAGCTATCGAAAATTGTTTGATAAACTGACCCATAATAATTGTATTCGATAGTATTAAAAATAACTTACAACAATAACGATGCGCTCGGATTACACTCACTTTTGCGAAATTAGTATAAAATGTATAGATTTGGTGTATATTATACCGGTGTAATAAAACTAACCCTTTGCGGGCGAGTTTATCAAAGTATTTCTTTAAAGTATTGTTTTTGTTTTCGTTTGAATTGTAAATAATACTATACATCATTAATCGTAGTCAATGCGATCTCTCGCAATTTTCAGCATCTTGTTTCGATAGTTGCACAAAGTACTGTTGGCCTTGTGGTCTGTAGGGTTTTTTTCTCCATATTTAGTGTTTTGTCTGATGCAGTTTACACACGCTAGGGTTGTATTTTCTCTTTCCGGGCATTTTGAAAGGATGTGGTCGCCTGTGCAGTGTGGGCAAATTGGTTGGTTGGTTCGATGTAGACATCTTTTAGCCGTATGCATAAAAACATACAGCAATGAAAACATTGCGTCAGAGGGCTGCAGTCGTCAATTTTTACTCGTTGAAACTGTATATTTAGTTTACCGAGTGCTAGAAGATTTTTTCGCATTTTCCCACTAGTTTCTATGATGTAGTTAGTTAATAGGCGCTGTTTTTCATTTATGTTTGTGTTCTTTATCTCCGCTATTAATGTGATTTTGTTGTCTTCACTTTCCTTGTAGACATCTTCAATTCCTTCGTTCTGGTTAATTATTCCGCAAACTATTTCTTCCTCAGTAAGATTGGATTTTAATCCTTTTATTATTATTTTAGGTATTCTTTTTTGTACTTCATTTACCACCAGTTCTAAATAAAGATCTAAATAAAACATCTAAATAAAGATTCGAAAACAAAAAACAAAAACATCTGAAAGAAATGAAGACACGGTTGCGGATTTAGATAAGGTATATTGTTTCATCTTTCAATTATGTTAATTTAACGATAAAGACCTAAAAGTACCTAATAAAGCTTTCGAAGCACATTATTTGCAAATATAACCAGCGCGACTCTAACTGCTTCACACTAATCTGTTTCCTAAATCAAAGCGACGAAATTTGGCTCAGCTAAGAAAATTTCAATAACTTTGAAAGTTTGAGAATTTATTCCCCGTAAAGTAAAACAGTGTTGCTGGGACTGAGAAGTACGACGACGTGACGCTAATACAAAGGAAATAATGTAAGGTTTTGTAAGTTGTTTGTTTTGTAAGGGAGCGTTATTATATTAAATGTTTTAGAAATTAATTATTCATTATGACACTATGTGTATCTATAATAAATATATTTAATGATAGCTGATATCTGCTTTGATGTATGACACTGAGGAATGGAATAGGTAGAGGAATGATGAAAGTAGACTGAATGCTGCAGAAATGAGATCCCTGAGGCGTATGTGTGGTAAAACCATGTATGAAATGTGGATATCCATATAGAATGTAAGGCTGATTTAAGTGTAATGAGAAAGATTAAGAAAGAGACGCTCAGATAGTTTAGATATGTAGAACGAATAAACGAAGAAAGGAGTGTAAGTAAAATATACGACGCAAATGTGTATGGTAGAAATAGACGGGGACGCCCCAGGAAGACATGGCACGATCATGTGAATCAGATATTTTAAAGAATATCATGTCAGTTAGAATAACAAAAGAAATTAGGATGTATTAGACGATGTATAAATGATAATGTGAATGAGGCGAGTAGTGTGTCAAGACGAAGTTGTTTGGCGGTCCGTCCTGTATGCCTATTTGTATTTAATTTATTAAAAAAACGTTTATTTACAAACAAGTTCTGCTAAACTTGTTAAACTTGAAAACAATAGAAATAAATTGTGTTCTTGTCTTATTTTGTCATTTACGATTCCCACTCTATACGGTTGAGTTGTTTTTTTTTTTTTTTTTTTTTTTTTTTTTTTTTTTTTTTTTTTTTTTTTTTTTTTTTTTTTTTTTTTATTGAAATAATAGATAATACATAATATAATCAACAAACAAGTCCTGCTAAGCCAATTGAATCGGCTTGTCAACAAATTCAGCTGTCGAAGATATTGCCATTCGCTGACAAGCATAACGATCATGAAAGCCATAAAAGCAATTCAACTAATAAATACATTTATTATTTGTTAATTGATAAACTAATGTTTAAGACAAGGTCTTTATGCATAGCATAAAGGGTAACAATTATTATAAGCAATAATAAATATTGTTACCCTTTGTGCTATGCATAAAAATCTTGTCTTGAACGTTAGTTTATCAATTAAAAAATAATAATTAATATTTGACAAGTTTAAGTATTTCCCCAAAAAATGTAGACATAGTTTGTCTCGACGCCACCTAGCGAGAGATTTAGCACTAACAATGTCTCTCACAAAAATAAAGTTGGTTGTTTCCAGGAGAAAAAATGTAATAAACAGTAATTGTTGAAAGAAACACTAGCTGAACTGAATTACTAGCTGGTCCCGGCAGGCGTTGCTATGCCATTTAATAAAGAAATTGTATCTCCCTGAGTGTCCTTTCACCTTCCGCCTCCCCTTTCTTTCTCTCCTTCCCACTCCGTCACCTCCACCTTCCCTCTCCCCACTCCACTCCTCCCCTCCTTCCCCCGCGAACCCCCTCCCGAGTTCTCCTCCCCGCTCCTAGGTCCTCCTCCCCCCTCCAAGGTTCCCCTCCCCTCCCTGGTTCCCCTCCCCCATCTCTTCCTCCCTCCCGCTTTCCATAGCAATAGCCGCTTCCTCGCGTGCCACCAATAGAATTTTTTTTATACAAATTTCATAATGCCAGAGCGCACCGGAAGTTTTATAAAACCTTGTCCTGACAATAACAAACACAGAAAAAAAGAATTATCCAATTTGGTGCAGTCGTTCGAAAGTTATGCGCTTAGCAACACATTCAGCGATTCATTTTTATATATAAGATTTGGCGGGTATTAGATAAGCCGCCATAGCTCAGTGGTCAAAGCACCTGACTGGCAATCAGAAGGACACGGGTTCAAGTCCCGTTGGCGGCAATTATCTTTTCTCGGAAGATTTTTTCAATGTAGATGAGTGTTTCAGGCTGATAATTATTGTTTAAATAATTTTATTATTTATTTATTTATTATTAGTTTCAATGGCAAGGTTTGTCAATGTATGTATAATGTATAGTATAAGTATAGATTCTTTTTTTTTTCACAGACCTCCTCACTAGGATTTCCTGTTCTGAGGTGGCCTGTAGTTTTTTAAAATATTTGTATTTTTTTAATTTTTTAAATTTTTTATTTTTTTATTTATATATATATTTTTTTTACAGTTTTTTAGAGAAAATGTGTCCTTACTGGGGTACCCCGTTCTAAGGACACATTGTACAAGTTTTAGTATTTGAATTATAAGTAAATACCTAATCTATGTTAGAATATTGCCAAAGAAAATTATTAAGTTAGATCTAAAAGAAAGTACAAAACAAGCATTATTCTTTGTTGGGTTGCAAAATTGAATCTATTTTCTTCCTTCCCATGTCCATAATCCATATTTTTATGCTTCTTTTGAAGGCGGTTATTTTTTTTGGGGTTTTCATTGCAAGAGGGAGTAAATTAAATAATTTTACAGAGAAGTATTCCATATTTCTTTGTCCAAAAGTCGTTTTAGTTGTAGGTTGGTAGAATGTATGTTGTAATGTAGATCTTGTGAATCGGCCCGAGTTTGTCTGTGAAAAGTTATCCTGATTTTTGAATGCGTACATTAGAATTTCTTTTGTATATAATTGTTTCAGTGACATTAAATTCAGCGCTTTAAAAACATAGTCTGTAGGGGTTCTGATGGGTACTCTAAGTATAATTTTCAGAATTGCCCTTTGTGCTATGAGGACTGGTTTTATAGTGGAATCGCATGAGCTTCCCCATCCGATAAGACCATATTGTAGTTGAGATTGGGCTAAGGCATAATAGATTTTAATTAGCTGTTCTTTATCTAAAATGTTTCTTATTGTTTTGAAAAAATTGGTTAGTTTTTTTTAATTTGTTGCTCACATTTTCCACTTGGGAGTTCCAATTTAAGTTTTGATCAATTATTATTCCAAGATATTTTATTGTTTGTATTTCATTCAATTTTGGACAGTTGCAAGGAGTTTCTCGGTTCACGTTTATACAGTCTTTATGAATTTTTATGTTTAGGTTTGTATTGAGGTTATCCGTCTGTTTGTTGTGGATTTTGAATTTAATATAATTAGTTTTTGTATCATTTAGTGTTAGTGAATTTGAATCAAGCCATTGTTTTACCCGATTCATCCCCTCTTCAGCTTTTTCAAATACAGTCTCCCATGACTTTCTATGGAATAGAAGGACTGTGTCATCTGCAAAACTAATGACTGAGCCGTGACAGTTTAGTTCACATGAATCATTTATATATATCAGGAATAAAATCGGGCCTAAGACACTGCCTTGCGGGACTCCATATTGGATTTGTATTGGTTGACTTGATTCATTTTGAATCCTGACTAACTGTAACCTTTCTGACATGTAGTTTTTAATGAGGTTTAGTTCACGTCCTGAGATTCCAATCTTTTTGAGTTTTTCTAGAAGATATGTGTGATCAAATGTGTCGAAGGCTTTACTTAGATCTAAAAATATTCCGATACACTTATTTCCGTTATCGAGACTATGTTTTATACTTTTTACAATAGAGGCGATGGCATCGGAGGTCCCTATATTTTTTCTAAATCCGTATTGATTTTCAGATAGTTTGAAGTTTGTTTCAAGATATTGAGTGAGCTGCTTCTTTATGACTTTCTCTACTATTTTTGAAAGATTATTCAATATTGTTATTGGTCTATAGTTATTTATATCCGCTTTATTGCCAGTTTTAAAGATTGGTATAACAGAACCCATTTTAAGCGTTTCGGGAAAGATACCCTCCTTGATACATCTGTTCACAAGGTGGAGGAGTGGTTGAATTATTTCATCTCTAGTTGATTTAATTATTCTCATTGAGATGCCATCTGATCCTGAAGTTAGTGTTGGTTTCATTGAATCTATAATGCTTTTAATGTCATCTGCTGTAACTGTATTTAATGTAAAGGTGATATTTATTTATTTATTTATTTCAAAAACATACGGCACAACATGTACCATTGACATAATTATATTTATATATATTATAATACAATAACATAAGAAAGTGACATATAAATGTAAAGTTAAATATAAAAACAAAAGGTAAAAGAAAGGAGTTAAGGTAATGAGTAGTAAATAGAATTATGATGTATGTATAAAATGAAAGTATAAAGTAAAAGTGTAAACTATAAAATATAAAGTATAATGTAAAATTAAAAAGTTAAGATAAAAAGTTGAAAGGCGGGAAATAACATAAACTATAAGTTACCTTTGTAAATAATATAAAGTACAAAAGTTATAAATATAAAAAAAGTATGACAAGTAAACAGTAAGAAATGCTCTTAGGAGCCAAATATTGAAGATAACCAAAATTTAAAAAAATATATATAATAAATAAAAGGAAGGTATTACGGAGTATACAATATTATTTGTAAGTATGTTTTTAATTTCATTATCAGTATAAGGAGGTTTAATTATTTTTTTAGCTCAATTAGAACCCACCATTCATTCACAAATTGAACTATTTCCTTTGGATTTTCTTTAATATTTAATTATTGATTTGGTGTATGAAGTTCGGTAATATCACTACTTTTATTGTTTTTAGTGTATGTCATCTCCTTAATAATTTTCCAGACAAGTTTAGGGTCATTATTTCAGTTTTGAATCTGACGTTTGTAATAGTTACCTCTGGCAAATTTTATAAGTTTAGAACAGATGTTTCTATAATGTTTGTAAAGATTTAGAAACGAAAGATCAAGTGGATTTTTTTTAGTTTTTAAGTATAATTTGTCCCTAACTCTTATACTTTTTAGAAGTCCTTGAGTTATCCAAGGTTTTTTTTATTTTACATTTGTGTGGAGTTTGTATAGTGAATGATTCTGTACATTTATGAATATTTGTTTGAACAATGCTTGTAAATGAGTGCCAGCAATCCTGAAAATCATTAATTTTAAATAGTTCTCCCCAATCTTCCAATTTTAATAAATCCTTTAACCTGTTAATATTAATTCTATTTTTGACTATTGTATTTTTAATGTAAGTATGTGTATTTTGAAGTTGAATGGTAAGTAGCAGTTTAAAGTGGTCAGTAATATTGGAATGGTGAACGGCGGTACCGTATGCTTTGTTTATTTTTATCATGATGTGGTCAATACAGGAGGCAGATACATTTTGAGCATTTTCGTTTTATCCTAATCTTGTTGGTATATTAACTGCACTGATCAGTCCATGGTGCAGTAAGAGTAATTGGTAGTCATCACATTGGGGGTGTTTCTGTCCAGTATTTAGTATGTTAATATTGATGTCCCCAATTAAGTACACGTTCCGAACATCTCGTAGTTGGGTTAGCTCATCATCCAGGGAGTGAAGAAATGGAGATATGTCTCTTGTTGAAGGTGATCTGTATATCCCTAATACTGAGATATCATTATTAATGTTTATTAGTAGACAGTTAGCATCTCTGAGTTGAATTTCTTTTACAATTCCTTGGATCTCATTTTTAATATAAATTATCACTCCGTCATTCTGATTTTTATGTTGTGTGGAGTTATATACCTTATATTTATCTAGGTGTTTTGGTGAGTATGTTTCTTTTTTTATACGACTTTCTGTGAGTATGATGATGTCGATATCCTCATCAAATTGCTGTAGCATCACCGTCAGCTCTACGAATTTTTTATTGATGCTTCGTATATTCTGGTGGAGTATTTTTAATGTTTTTTTAGTGTTTTTGTTTTTTAATGTTTTTTTTTAATTTGGTTATGGATTGTCTTTATATCGTCTTCATGATGTTTGTAATTTTATTATCACTTTGATCTCTCAGCCATGTTTTTACTTTTGTTTTAAATATATTCATTTCCTTTATATTTTTGATTTGATCTGGTAGAGCATTGTATAATTTCATAGCATGGAATTTATTATTTCTTTGTCCAAAAGATGTGTTCAAACTGGGAGTAACCAGAATGTTATTGCTTACTGCCCTGGTTGAGTTTTTATGTTGGGCAGTGGAGTATACATATATATATATTTTTTTTTTTCAGTTTAAATAAAATATTTTTTGAATAAAGTTTCTGTACATTGAAGACTTAAAAGTTTTTAAATATTTCTTCCGTCGGAGTTCTAAGCGGAACTTTCAGTATTGTCTTTAGTACTCCTTTTTGGGCTATATTGAGTCGCTCTGTGTGAGTGCTCAAGGCAGACCCCCATCGACTTTCGAAATTATAATACTTAATCAAATGAAGAAAAGTTCTTAGTCGAAGTATGATACAGTTAAAAGTGACCGAATTAATATGGGTTCCGTAGCTCAATCGGTAGAGCTGTTGCCATGTAAGCAAAGGGTCCTGGGTTCTAGTCCCAGCGGAGCCAATATCTTTTCTGATTTTTCTGTCTCCAGATTTCGATTGAGTTTCGCTAATATTGTCTTCATTTAATGAAAAATTAATTATTTTTGCAGAATATATTCAGTGCGGTAAATTACTTAATTTTCAATTTCTAAAGCAAAGTGAAACTATTGACATGAATTACTTCAGCACAGTTATAAAAAAATTAAGGATGAATTTGCTGACAGATTTCAGCAATGCAAAACCAATGAAAGCACCCTAGCATTCATAGTAAATCCTTTCAACACAAATAGTAACGAAATCGATCAATTGCATTTGCAGATCATTCCTCTACAAATGCAATTGATCGATTTAAAATAACCGTATCGCCCCCTTTACCACAGTGAAATTATCCATTATTTCCAATTCGAACGACTGTTCGAATTGGAAATTATTGTTATATTATAACTTTAAAACATATAAACGTAACAAACAATACTATTATATAAAATACACACCATTACACACAATCGTACCTCAGAATACGTGCGGATTTACTTTCTTTATCAATTCTTTTTTCTTTAACACCTTTAAGTATTTTAATACAAAAAAAATTTAAGTAAGACAAACATTCCCGGGTTACGAATAACCTAACAAAGTTTGAAAATCTCCTACATCAAATCTCCACAGTAAGCTGAAAATGTGCTTGTGTCGTGATGGAGGACTTGGCCAGCCGAGGACTCGAACACGTGACGCCCGGGTGATGCCCACTCAGCTACTGACCGGACGAATTACTTCATCTTATTGAATTTTCCTTTGTAAAATGGGGGCCTCAGTACAGAAAAGCCATCCAGCGAGGCCATTATTATCAAATTGGGTTGTAATATACAAGTTTTTGTAAGTATCTACTAAAAGTGAAGATACTTTTCTCCGGAGTTACTTATTAAATTTGTAGTGGCTTACCAAATGATCTAAAAAATATGTGACGTTCAAGAATTTAAAGTTGGAAAGTGAATTCTCACTACCCAAGCTTTAGTGGGAAACATAAATAATCTCCCCACGTCTTATTTACATTTGCGGGTCATTGTATTTATTTAGTCATGTATTACAATATTGTGATTGTATTAAATAAATGTATGATTCTGTGTTAAGATAACATATTTTATAATGATACCCGTCGAGATACATTATGAAGATACATTAAGGGTGTTATACAGTATTACCTAATCTGCTAACAACACGGGTAATATTATGCACGAATTGTTTCATAAAGCGTAATCTGTGGCCGACTGTTTGGGATTTTAAAACCAGTAATATTATCATAATTGTAATGAAAATGTTGATAACATTACTTATAGCCTTACTTAAAAATCCAGTGAAAATTTAATTCAATTGACAAACGGCCGCGAATGTGAAAATATTACTAATTAAAAAATTGTTCATGGAAAAAAATACACTTGGTTTGCACAGCCTGAGAGGGTAGTTTATTTCTGTTTTATTAACGAAGTATTTTGAATGTTTTATATATTTCTT
This sequence comes from Limnephilus rhombicus, assembly GCA_929108145.2. Taxonomy (NCBI): domain Eukaryota; kingdom Metazoa; phylum Arthropoda; class Insecta; order Trichoptera; family Limnephilidae; genus Limnephilus; species Limnephilus rhombicus. Next base: position 53,163,987 of record OV815282.1, on the reverse strand, counting down.
ATTTTTGAAGGTGTCGTAAAAACAAATACCTTTTATGAAAACTAGATAAAATTTTCTTTTAGATTTGTATAATTGAAATACATTTTTGTTGTTAGTTTTTGGGGTATTATGCCGTGTTGCGCTACCTCCTTCTTTAGCCAACGTTTCGGACAGCGTTGCAGTGTCCATCATCAGGGCAGATGTGTAATAGTTAGGGGTGATGTTTGCACTTATCTACTTAGGAGCGATACCGTATCGCCAGCTCCACTCCTCTACGAGCTGGCGCTACAATATACTTCAACATGTTTTTTTGCGTTTAGTCTTGATGTAACCGTCAATTACCGGATACCAAGAACTATTGAGCTTAGTTCCGTCGCCTCTATTAATATTTATAGGATTTTTGTGAATTTCAATTGCCTCCGTAATCAGGCGTGCTCTATGAGTTTTGGGTCTTCCCAGGACCTCGGGGACAAATCCAAAGTAATGGCCGGTTTCGATTAAGTGCTCGGCGATTGCCGATTTGTCAGGGTGGCCAAGTTTACAGGGACGGAAGTGTTCTGATATCCTTTTGGAAATCGTCCGCTCTGTTTGGCCTATATAAATCTTGTCATATCCAGAATAGCTGAGTTTGTATACTCCATCTGTTTCCAGAGGAAACTTGGTCTTTGCAGTCCTCAAAAAGTCTCGTATTTTTTTCGTGGTTCGGAAGACAGTATTGATGCTTTCTTTTTTCAATAGCCTGGCAATTCTGTCTGCCTTGCTGGGTAACCGTTACGCTCCAGTGCATCGGTCAGTTTTGTAACTTCTGCTCCGATTTTTGTGTCTTCACATATTCTGGTCGCTCGGGTCACCAATGTATGAATAAGTCCTTACTTCTGCGCTGGGTTGTGATGGGAATCAGCATGTAAATACCGATTTGTATGAGTTGGTTTTCTATACACTGTGTGTCCTAGACTACCATCTTCTTTTCGCATCACCTCCACATCTAGAAAAGGTAGAATCTTAGAGTCATTTTCCAGCTCCATTGTGAACTTAATTTTAACGTGGAGTGAGTTGAGATGGTCCAAAAATTCGTTCAGTTTCTCTGCTCCATGAGGCCAAATGGCGAAGACATCGTTGACATACCGCCACCATACTTTGGGAACAGCCGAAGCTGTGTCGAGTGCCACTTCCTCAAACTTCTCCATAAAGAAATTGGCGAGTACTGGCGACAACGGACTGCCCATCGCAACTCCTTCCACTTGTTCAAAAAGTTCACCCTGGAATGCAAAGTATCCCTTTTTAAGGCAGTGTTCAAAAAGCTTACAAATGTCTTCCTCGTAGATCTCTCTGAGCATACCAAATACCCCAAAAACTAATAACAAAAATATTTTTGGCCGTGAAAATCCAATTGAAATACACTTTAGTTTTAAAAAACTACCATATTTTAAGATTCATACGCGAAAAAAAAGGATTTTTTTTTACCAAAACATATTTGATGAAAGTGCAGAGAAATTTATAAATAAACAAAATTAAAAAAAAAAAAAAATCTTTTATGAATTTTGAACGAAACTGTCACCTCGCTTTTTCCCCGTGCATACAATAAAAAATAATAAAAAAATTTCAAAGTTTTTTTATTGCGAAAAAACTAACCTAAAAAATTATACCTATTTTTACAACAGATTTTTTGCATCTCTAAAGACGTTAATTTCTTTGATACGTTTAGGAACACATGTATTAGATATTAATATTTAAAAAAAATACCACTTTTATGAAATTCTCGTAAAATAAAATCCTTTAAATGTAAATTTGAATTTTCATGTTTTATATAAAATATTTTTTGACATTTCAATTTTCAAAGTATGATTATTGTTATTATAACTTGACTAAAACTTATTAAAAACCATAAAAACCACGGTAAATATATCAATTATACGAATGTAAAAGTGAATTAGTCATTTTAATAGATATTACGATCACATTTGTGTAATATTACACACACATCCGTGGAGTGAATTTTTTTTGGCGGTTGCAGCGTGAACGACGAATGCGCAGGCGCCGCCACCTAGCGGTTCTGTAGGAAAACAAACAATTTATTATGTACAGTATAAAAAATTATATTGTTACCAGATTTAAAATACATTTTAAGAACAAATCTTATTAGTAATGTTATCGTGTTTTAGTGTATTTTTGTTTTATTCATGTTGCTGCAGCAACACAGGTTATCGGCCGTGCTGTGTTTTTTTTAGTAAGGCTGTTACTGTATAATGCTCTTGGTAGTTATGTGGATTGTAAAACACGGAACAAACAAAGAGCATTCGATTGCGTTTTTAAACTTACCTTCAAATGCTTGATGATTTTGTTCCTTCATCCACTGGTCACTTAAGACACAGTTCACACGGTAGATTAACCATTAGTTACTCGCCCCTAAAAAGTTACGTAAGTCGTCGCGTGGGGTGATTTGCCGGCCTCTGTGTTTCCTCCTTCCTACAACATGGGTCTCTTCAAGACCAATGTTCATTCCTTCCTCTCCTCAAAAAACCCTCCACACAGCATCCCAGATGACATAGGCCCTGAGGGAAATTATTTTCCTCAGGGCCTCCTGTGTGGAATTAATGTAAAAAAAAACACCCCGTTTTAGTTTATAGAAACAAAACAAGATGTGTATGTAAAATCAGACTTTTATTAATTAATATCTTTGTACTTACATATTAATCAATGTTTAAACTCTTTTTTAAAGTAAAAAAAGTGATAATAATATTTTTAATAATTACACAAAAAAAATTATCACTCTTTTTTGTCACAATTTTGGCAGATAACAATCATTGGTGTTTAGAGCACATAGTCTTTGGTTTTCTGTATAGTCTTTGGTTCTTTGACATATATGGCACGTAAAAATGAAAAATGACTGACAAGTAATAAAGAGGACATAAGTATAAGGTGCTATTTTTGTGCAGTGCCAGTTCGAGGGTGTCGAAAAAAAATAGAAAAATAACCAATCTGCAACCAAATAATATATTTTAAAACCTTAGGCTAAAAATAAAAAAAAATAATCGCAGAAAAATTATGAATTCATGGTATCCACATATGTATGGGCCTTGCGAGCTGTTAATTGAGCTGTGAATTTTCAGTGTATTAAAAAAAAAATCGATTGCAGTAAAAACGCGGCAGAAGCGAAACTCACCAAAACAATCTCAACCATTGAAGAACCAACGAGCCTTGAAATGGGAGGTCATTTTCAAAGCGGCCAATGAGCGCAGACTTAGCGTCATTTACGTTTAATGTATCAACCAACAGGGGCTTGATCGGAGTTTGACGCTTCACTTCATCCGAATTCCAAATCACGACGAGACTATAGAAATTTCACTTTTAAAAGAAAATCGTGACAGGCATAATAATTAGATTTACTTTGTTGTTTTTAACTATCCAGAATTACAATGGTCAGGATCGCCAGGATGGCGTGTAGTAAGCGAATGTGCAAATAATATTAGAATTTTCAATATAACAAATTCATCATTTAAAACATACCTAAATCAGTCTTTCATAGCAAAATATCATTTCTGAAAATGCTTGGATTATTACACTTGTAAAAAAATTGTAACTATATATATACATCAAACAAGAGTAATAAATAATAAGTAAAATTATAAATTCATACTTGCCATAACCGAGGTTTGCGTTTCTTTGGCGTGGATGTCGATTCAAGACAAAAAGTTTTATAACATCGAGGAAAATATTATTCTGCTTCTATTTGGTGCAAGAGTGGTAGGTACAGGTACTGAAGTAAAAAGGACTTTGAATATTTTTTTAAGTGAAGCGTCCTTCCAACCAGAAACGGATGGAAAAACATAAATAGTGAATTGAAAACTAAATTATTTATTTCGTTTTTCCTCTGAATATTAATTCACTAGTACCGTTACGTTTGTGTTTGACTTCGCAAGAGGGAGGCACGAAATGTTCAGTGTGACATATTTAATACTATGTAAATAACTTTGCCACCGGAAATCCCACGAGAAAATGGGAAAGCGAAAACATTCATGTTTCTGGTTTCGAGATTTCCCACGAATCATCACGCCTTAATATTAATTCAGCGGTTTTAACGTAATTGAAATGGGAATTCAAAATGAATAAGGTACACGCACCCCGTTTTACATGATGTTGAATAAAAAATAATTAATTCAGATTGATTCAATATGATGTAACATCCGAATAATACGACAGAAGTCTGTTTATATGAAGTAAGGAAAATGCTCGATCTGTCAGTTCTGGTTATATCTGAAATGTTTATATTTCAAGTCATTTTTCAGGATGCTACTCCATTGTGAAATATTGATTTATCTCTAAAGAACATAACAAAAGTGACGCTTTTATGTCATACAACTAAAAAGTCTTTTTAAGTTTTTCCTTGCTAATTTTTTTGCACTATGAAGTGATAGTTATATGTTGGGCAATGTTCAAGTGCTAAAATCTTCAACCTAATCACAACATTGCTGCCATTAATTTGTGGTAGGCTATTATTATTTATTTATTTACGGATAAATAGTGAATTCAAAGCATAACAACAACACGAATAAAATAGAGATGACAGTAAAAAGAGAGTACATATAAATAAAGCACATTTACAATATATAATGTAAAATGATCTTCATATAGAAGATAACTACAAGTCAATGAAGACGGATTTAAAAGGCTTTAAAAATTACACATTGCGTATCGACTGCCGGAAGTCATTTAGGCTTACACCAAAAAATTTAATGCTTTGATTTGCGTTGGCAAGTCTCGATATTCTGGATAAACGAGAATGACATCCATAATTAGTAGAATGTTAATTGAGGAACAGCAATTTATTATTTCGGAGTCTACGGGAAGAGATTTTGAACTGGATAAGTTGTAACAAAGCAGGCATGTCAGTAATACTGTTGATAATTTTGAATACGTAAATTAGATCAGAGTCCTTTCTACGTTTTAAAAGTTTGTTCAATTTCATCATACGAGTACACGCCTCTTTCAAGTCCTAACCTCCAAGTAATTCCTTGTAGGAAGCGATGTTGTATGGATTCGATGTCAAATATGGACAGCATAGAAAGGAGACCAAATTTAATGACAACCAGCATATTTAAGGCGAGGGCGAACCAGCGAACAGTAAAGAGTTTTAAGTGTACTTATATGTTATAAGTCTGAGGTAATTCTATGAATGAAGCCGAGTAGTTTAAGTGATTTGTTTACGATGTTATTAATGTGATCATGGAAAGAAAATTTGCAGTCTAGAGACCCCAAGGTCCTTGATATATATGACACTAGAGAGACAAACATTATTTAGTTTATAATCAAACTGAATTGGTTTTTTAGTTCTATAAAAGGACAAAAATTTGCATTTATCAACATTAAGTTAATTTAAATTTAATGAAATGCGTGCTGTTAATTTTGCACCAATCATTAAATGAATCAATATCTAGTTGAAAAAGTAAACAGTTAGGGTGGGATTTAATTATCTTAAGAATCTTATTATCATCATTGAAGTACCCACCTCTGTCCCACCCCGGTATAGGCAACTTATGGTCGCCCCTTCGGAGTTCTCGCAAGAATCTAATTTTTTTGAATAAACGGCTCTACATTTAATGTAACGAATCTAGACCTTCAATGTCCCCTCATACTGTGTTAGGTGGCGGTATGCGGGCGCGCCTACAGGACTGTACTGTAATGGTCATTCTCTACAATTCTAAGGCCCATGGAGGTGTCAATGTAAAAGCAGTGAGCCTCATGGACAGTCAAACAAGTTGTTAGTAACATCAACAAAAAATAAAAAATAAAGTAATCCAAAATGACAGCAGCCGTCATGAGTAATCAGCTCATGACAGCAGGGGACATGACCATACATAATCCGGCGGGCGGCACCGAGCACTGTACGTAAAAGAAAAAGGAAACAAAAATAAAATAACATATGTACAGATAAGAACCGGTGTCACCGCAACCTGGCTGCGGCTGCCGGCAGTCCCCGAAACAGTGAAGGAGGCTGATTGTCCGGCCTCTCCACAACCGGTAGCGTCGTCCTTAAGCCAGCTAGCCGGTGGTGCCTAGACGACAGTAAGTGGAAAACATGAAGAAGACCCTAGGGAGAGAAGCGTCGGGTCGCCGGAGGCGGGACGGACAGCTTTCGAATGTCGTTCAGCCTTCTCCCCAGCCTCTTCATGTCACGGGGTGTGGCGCGGCAATCATGTGCAGCTCCACCAGTTCTAGAAGACCGGCCATGGTACGTAGTCGGGGACACGGTCCAGGGTCCAATCCCTTATATGGAGAGAAGGACGGTACAAAAACGAACAACTGAGTTCAGTTCTCGTAGTACAGCATAACTGAAAAGAAATGTATATAAGCGTAGAAAACTGCAAAACATAAAAAAAAAATGAACATGAGCGTGTGAGAGTCATCGCTGGGCGTTTAATTGCACCAAGTAACGAAAAATAAATCATAAGCATGTAAAGTAAAGAAAACATAAAATAAACATTAGCGTTGAATAACGCAGAGCCTGTGTAAACAAGAAAAATAAACATAAAGTTTAAAAGCATAAAAAACATAAAATGTAAAATGCAAACAATAAACATAAAAATGAAAAAAAATATATAAAACTGTACATCCGGAGCAGAGTTTGTAAAAGAATGGAAGCAAGAAAAGTCCGTGGTAAGTCAGGGACAAGTTAGTACACCTGGTGTCAAAATCTACTAATCAGCGACTCTAAGCTCAGGCCATCTATTAACCAATATCCTTTTAAAGTTCCTCAGGCACTCGAAGTTCGTCTTGTTCGAAACCAGATCAGTGTTCCACACTGGTCTGATTGGTACGTCCAAACCATCGAGCATTTCCTCTCTTGCGTCCGTCATTATCTCACATTGCCACAGAATGTGCTCCGCCGACTGGTTCGTGCACCCGCAGGCGCAGTAGGGGTGAGGGGACAGGGAGAGGGCGTGAAGTCTCCCCCTGAATTCCCCGTGGCCGGATAGAAGCTGGGTGATGTGATGGTCCAACTTGAGAAAGACCTCTTCCATTCTGACTTTAACTGATGGGAAGAAGGAGAAAGTCCATCTTCCCATATTCGTTCTATCCCAACGGACCTGCCACTCTTGGAGCGACAGATCCCTCATTTGACGAAGCAGCCCAGGGAGAGTCATTATCATCGAAGCAGCCCAGGGAGAGTTATTATCATCAGCAAAAAGCCAGAAACGTATGTGGAAAAAAACTTTTGTGATAATATGTCAAACAAAAGCGAGTCCAAATGGGCTGTTTAGGGAACGCCGGACGTTACATCAATGTTAAAGGATTCAAAGTGATTTATTTTAACCCTTTGTTTGCTATCACTCAAGTAAGAGTGAAAGAATTATAAAAAAAACGGTTTCTAATGCCTATAGCATAAAGTTTGGCCATGAGGATACGGTGATTAACTTTGTCGAAGGCTTTGGAGAAGTCAGTGTTAGTGTAGAGGACATTTTTTTTTTTAATTCCTTTATTTTTCCCATATTTTACAATTTATATTTACATATTTTGAAAATTATAACAAAGTGTGGGAACCCACTAAGGCGCAGCCTGTGCGTGGGTAATATAGTTAAAATAAGTTTTATTTAGTACCTAGAAAAAAACAAACAGTGGTATATAAGGCAAAAACAAAATTTCTTTTAACAGTTTGAACAAAAAGTTTATACAATAGTGTACGGTTAAATACGTGCATAGTGTAATAAATAATATACATTGTAATAATAGGTGAAAAGTTTGTGAGAAAGTGATATAAAACTAAATAAATAGAGATTTTACATCTGTATGGTTTAGCCATAGTTTTAACTCTTTTATGTAATGGGGGTATAGAATACATTATTATTTCTAATGTTGGTTCTGTTTACATTTTTTTCGAATTTGTTTATGTTTTTAAAGATATATTTCATAGTTTGCAGTATAAATAGTTTACGGAGACTGAAAAGTTTTGATTCTTTGTGTAAAGCATCTGTCGAGAATGTTTTAATTCTATTATACATAACTTTGATAATATAATTTTGAGTTGTTTGTAAAGGTTTTATAAAAGCATCAAGCGCACCACCCCATCCTATTATTCCATACATGAGTGAAGATTGCACCAGAGAAAAATAAATCATTTTCAATTTGTCAATATTCAATACTTCTTTAAGTCTGTAAAATATGTACGTAAGATGTCTCAGTTTAGAAACGGTATTATTAATTTGTGATTGTCAATTTATATTTGTATCAATACATATACCCAAATATTTGATCTTTTCAACTTTTCCAATTTCAGAGCCAGATGAGCATTTTACTTGATTACAGTTATCATTATGAATTCTAATTTTAAGGTTTTTGGGGGGTTTGTTTTTACTGTTTTTATAAAAAAGGTAGGTAAAATGTTTTATTGTAGTTTAGGAAGAGTCTATTACTATTGAGCCATTAAGAGACATGTGCAATACGTTTCAAGCCATGATTTTCCGTTTACAATTATTACTGTATCATCAGCGTAAGGTACAGTATTACCAGGGATTACAACATTACATATTTCATTTACATTAATCTAAGCGTTGTCTGCTAAGGCTTCTACAATGGTATTTTGTAAAGGGCGGTAAATTGTAGATTTCGCTATTCATTTAAAAAATAATTGTACCATTCATTCCAAAAAACCCAAGTAAATAAAAGAAAAATTACTACAGATATTTGCCATTATTTAAGATATTTTTTCACTAAAGAATCGAATTCTCACAGGAAACACTTAAAGTGAAATATTTAAAGTCCATAATGAATACAATGTCTGTTCTGCGTGTACTAGATTTCAAATACTATTTTAGCACTTCTTAATACGTGAAACAAATCATATTTGAAACTTTTTGTGACTAACGCAAGGTTGTTTATAACGAACAAACCTGCCGGTCCTTTATTACTAGACTCAAAGAACGCATGCGATCATTTAAAAATAATAATAAAATACAGTCACAATTTGTCAAACATCTCCTAGATAAAAATCACTCACCAGTGATAATGATGATGCAACTCTGTTACATATACAAAATGAAGGTCGTAAACTCATTCTTTTAAAGCAGTTGGAAATGAATAAAAAAATCTAATAATCCGAACGCTAGTTTGATAAATGAACCAAAAATAAATATGATTCCCTCGCCACTTTTGGATATGTTTAAGCCGAGTACAATTATTAGAGAACACAAAAAACTTAATAAACACAATAGTGCAGGAAAAGAAACCTCTGAGTCATCATATGGAAATACTGGTTTCGACCGGTCAGTGGCTGAGTGAGCATCGCGTTTGACTCCCACACGGGCGTCGCGTGATCGATTCTTCGGCTGGCTAAGTCCTCCATTACAACACAAGTAACATTTTCCGCTTACTGTGGTGGTAGTAGGTGATTTTCAAACATTGTTGGGTTATTCGTAACCCGGGAATGTTTGTCTTTCTTTTTCCAAAAAATTTAAAAAAAAAGTTACGCCTCACCTAATGACTTTCAGGCAAATTTTAAAAGTGATGCAATTGGGAAAACTTTAAAGGGTTATTAAAAACGCAAAATAAATGGTGATAAATAAGTAAATCAATGTTAAGGGCCTAGATTATAGAAGTAAAGGAAATTGGTTTTTAATTATAAATTATAAGTATCCAAATAGAAATAATATAAATATATCATCTGTAAGTGGCACAACCACAGTTTGATAAAGCCTTCAATTGGCAAACATTTTTTTTTTTTTATTTCATCCAATTTTTGAAAATACACTTTTATGTTTTTTTTTTCTTGATTACCATACTAGGCTAATGCCCGTGTTAAGGTAATCAATCATACATGATATAAGTTATACAGTGTATGAACTAGAACAAAATATAGGTTTGAAATAGAAATTATAAGATATTAGAAACAAGATAAAGAAAAAAGATAAAAATATTTAAGGTAAAATATAACAAGATATATGTATACGTATGCACATACAAATACATATGCACATACATACACAAATACATATAAATACATACAAACACACATATATAAATATATGTACATATACATATATATATATATAAATATAAAAAGGATTATAAAAAAGAAAATGTTTTAAAGAAGTTAAAAATTAAATACTATATAAAATATATATAAAAAATAAAATACTAAAATATAACTATATAAAATACTAAGAAGTAGGATTTAAATATGTTAATCTATAATTTTTTTTATTTTTATGAAAGCAAAAATTTTTACTGGAGGTTTGTCAAGTATGATATTTTATTTAGTTAATTTAATTATTTTCTTTTCTTTTAAAATGGTTAGGAAGTCATATATTCTTTAAAAAAATCTCGTCCCCTTTCGAATATCCAATTTTGAACACGAATAGTAAAAAGAGGTATGGTAATATTTGATTTTATATCGGTGCTCAATGCATTGTATATTTTGGGGGCAATGAACCAAAATTGTCGGTGAGCGAATGTGGTTCTAGTTTTTGGGACCACGCATCCCAGATTTGATGAAAAGCGGGTTTTGGCTTGATGTTGTGGAGCCACCAGTAGGTTATTTTTCCGTATGTAGAATAGGCTTGTCTTAGTGAATAGTTGGCGAATATCTAAGACCTTAAATTTAGTAAATAGCACATTAGAGGGGTGGGTAGGTTGGCATTTAAATATGATTCTCAGTGATAGGGTCGAGTATCAATTTAGTGGGCTCAGAAACAAAATACAAGTATCCCGGTACGATAGTTTATTTTACAAGTTCACAGAATATCAGTTAGTGTTTTTTTTTTACAGTCTCACATTATGCTTCTGAAAAAAAAACTCCTATCTGTCAAAAAAAAGAAAAATGAAACAAAACAATTCAATTCGAATTCTGGTGCGTTTAAAAAAAAATGGATTTGTGTAACCACCGTACGAAAGTACCTAGACTACACTGGGTAGCTCGATTCGAGCCGTGACTGATTCCCTTTTGCGTTTATTTTTTAGTGACGGGGTTTTGGGTCACTCTTCATGCTCGTATCAATCCACCCGGTCTTCTTGAGTCAAAACCTCGTTATCTTGATCCTCCACCCGGACTTCTTGGATTATTGGTACCCTTTTTAATTCATCTGCGTGGATTTTAGTGGGTTTACCTCTTTTGTCTACCCAGTATATATTACCTCTTCCACTTTTCATGAGGATTTTGTGAGGTCCACTCCATTTAGGTGCAAACCCTGCGAAATTTCCTTCTGGAGACCCAGATAATTGGTGTTCCTTTACTAACACCTCTTCTCCTTGTTGGTATCTAAGTAAGGCTTCCACCGCTGGGGCGTACCTGTCTTGGTACGCTGCTTGATTCCTTCTTATTTCCTCATCTGCTGGTTCTCGCTGATGGGGTAAAACGATTGCCTCGTTCGCGTTTTCTGGGAAAGCTTGCCACTCTCCTGGTCGCGGTATATCGTATCCCAGTAGTGCTTGACTGGGTGATACGCCTGTCGCTTCGTTCTTTCTGTTGCGGGTCGTCATTATTACTCCCGGCAGTTTCTCATCCCATTTGTTGTGAGGTGAATCTCTGAGGAGAATTCTCAAGCCTTTTTTGATTTCCTGGTTTCTCCTTTCCGTGGGGTTTGAGCGTGGGTGGTATATAGCTGTTGTCCAATGATTACATTGCCATCTTTCTATTGCGGCTAACCATTGGCGGTGGATGAACTGTCGCTCGTTATCCGTGAGAATGCGTTTCGGGTAGCCGTACCTTGGAAATACTTCAGTTTCTAACTGGTGGATTATGGTCTTTGCTATACTAGACTTAATCGGAAATGCTTCCACCCATCTTGTAAATAAGTCTGTTACTACAAGAATAAATTTGTTTCCATGCAGGGTTCTTGGGTACGGTCCCATGACGTCGGCGGCGACCACTTCAAATGGTCTATTTGGTTTCGTGCCTCCTTGAGGAGCCGCGGGTCTATTTGGGCCACGTTTTGATGTGGCACATGTCATGCACTGGCGTACCAGTCTGCGGATCTCTTCGTTCATTCCTGGCCAGAAGTAATGTGCTGATATTGCTCTCGTTGTTTCTGCTGCTCCCGGGTGGTTTGCGGTGTCCGAGTTGTGGTATTCTTCCAGAACTCTTGGAATTGTGCTTCGAGGGACGAACAGCCGGTCCATCTTTCCTTCGTCTCTTTTCCAAAGTATTCCTTGGTGAACGTTATACCTTGTGTAGTGATTTATATCGATGGTATTGTTTAGGATTTCTCTGTCGTTTAGAGTGTTCCATCGATCTATTCTTTTCCGTGTTTCCCGATCTGTCGGTTGTCCTAATTTTACCGCACTTGCTAGGGTTTGTTGCTCTTCCTCCTATTCTGAGTCTATTTGGTTTATGCCGTTATCTCCGCCGACTTCCGGATAGCTTTCTCGGGTGTTTCCGGTAACCATTTCGAGTATCATTTGCGTTGGTCCTGGGTTTCTAGACAGCGCGTCGGCGAGCTCATTAGCTTTCCCCGGACAGTGCTCTACAGTAAAGTCGTGGTCTTGTAGGAGTAGGGCCCATCTTGTGAGTTTGGCTCTTTCGTTCTTTGCCTCGTTTAGCCATGTCAGAGCTCGGTTGTCTGTGATGAGCTTAAAGTGCCTCCCTTCTAGGTAAGGCCGGTATTTCTTAATAGCCCATATTGCTGCCAGTGCTTCCTGTTCATTGCTATGGTACCTTTCTTCAGCTGGTGAGAACCGGGTGCTCGAGTATGATATAACATCTCGTGAACCATCTTCATTTTTATGGAAGAGTACTGCTGCGGCTCCTAATTTACTTGCGTCCGTCTGTAGCACGAATTCCCTACTAAAATCAGGTCTCTTGAGTTCCAGCGGCCCCGCCATTGCATTTTTTATTTGCTGCATGGCTTCTTCGGCTTCTCCGGTCCATTGAAATTTTATCTTATTTCTTAAGATTTGTTAAGGGTGCTGACATTTCAGCAAAGTTTGGTATGTATTCCCTCAACCAGTTGCACACTCCTAGAAAACTGCGAAGTTCTTTTCTTGTTTGAGGTGATGGTGTATTTTTAATGGCTTCTTCGTGTGGCCTCTGGGGAGTGTTGCCCGTGGCACTAACTGTGTGTCCCAAGTATGTGATTTCATCTGTGGCGATGATACATTTTTCTGGAGAGCATTTTAACCCAAACTCTGCCAATCGTTCTAGGATGAGGCGGAGGTGTCGTAAGTGGTCTTTTAAGTTTTCGGAATATACGACGATATCATCCAGATAGGCCATGGCAAATTTTCTAAGGAACCCGGCTAATACTTGCTGGCTCATGGTTCTTTGAAATGTCTTGGGTGCACCTTTTAACCCGAATGGCATTACTCGGAACTGGTAACTGCCCCCATCTGGTGTGGTAAAGGCAGTCTTTTCTCTGTCTTCTGGTGCCATCGGCACTTGCCAGTACCCGCTTTTAAGGTCCAGTACTGTGAATACCTTGGCTGTGCTCAGGTCTTTAAGTGTTTCGTGGATGATTGGCAGTGGGGAGGGTTCAGTTATTGTTGCTTGATTCAACCTTCTGTAGTCTATGCAGAATCGTCGCCCTTCTTTTCCCTTTTTGGCCACCATTACTACTGGGAAACTGTACGGGGATCTGCTGGATTCTACTACTCCATCCGCTAGCATCCCTTCCAGTTGTTTGTATAAATCCTTTTTCTTCTCGTCCGAAAGGCGATGTGGTGGAACGCATATTGGTCTGTCGGTGTTCAGGTGGATTCTGTGCGGTGGTACTTTCGCTGTGCCTGTCAGGGGGGAAAATACTTCACTATATTCGGATAATAGATCCGTGAATCCTTTTTTCTCCTGTTCTGGGACTCGATCTAATAGTGGCCCGTGGACATCGTTACTATTTTGTCCCTGGCAAACGGGCACAAAGTGGGTGGATGTCCTGATTGAGCTTCCGAAATTTAAACAGTTCCGCATGAAGTCTATTGAAGCTTCCTCTTTGGACAGCCAATCGCGTCCTAAGATGATTTCCTCCCTTAGGTTCTCTCCCACGAGGAAGTTCCATTCCCGCGTTGTATTCTGGATGTCGAATTTTATCGATATCATACCCTTTATTCGCATCACGTTTCTTTTGTTCGCCAACTTGAGGCATGGAATCGAGGATTGTTGTAATTTGGTACTTTGGGCGATGCCCATTCTTATTATAGAGTGTGAAGATGCAGAGTCTACCAATGCCTGATAGGTTTGTCCCTCTATGGTGACTCTCACCCTTGGAAGGAAGGAACCTGCTATTGCCGTGTGGCACTCTGCGGTTTGTTTCGGTTTCTTCCTTCTTTGCCCGGGTTGCCGTTTTAGTAACGAGCTCCCGGGCGGTACCGGTTTCCCGAGTTTCTATCTCTTCTATTTTGTTGAGCTGGGGATCGCTGGGCCGGGGGATGGCGGTATGGCGATTGGCGATTCGGCGAACGGCGTGGCGGTGATTGACGCTGAGGTGAACTGCGCTGAGGTGAACGGTGACGCGGAGAATATTGTTGAGCTGACCGGCGAGGAGATAAATTGCTTCTTGTTTGGCGTTGGCCTAGGATCTTATATCTGCCTTCAGAATTTTCAAACCTCATGGCCTGGTTCATCCACTCTTCCATGGTGGTGGCATATACGTGTATGTACTGGGGTAACATTTGGCTATTACAAAACGCAGGCACGAATACATCTAACTCCGATAATTGTTTTGCCGGGTGGAGTCGTGCAAACATTCTTTGTTTATTAGCAATAAACTCTGCCAAGGATTCCGTGTTCTCTTGTGTTTTATGGTAGATCTGGTTTTGAAGTCGGAGTTCCACTTCTGGTCCCTCGTATTCCCGAAGGAAAAATCTTTTAAAAATCGACCATTCTGGGTGTTTATAAGTATTCGCCCAGTCCTTCGCTTTGTCCCGGAGCTGAGCCGTTGCCACCCTCGTTTTGTTTTCCTCGTAGGTGTTAGCTATTTGGAAATACTCTTCGCACCGTTCCAGGAAAAGTCGTGGAAATTCTTCCAGTCTCCCAGAAAATATTGCCTCCAGGCGAGGCTCCCTTTGACACACGGCTATGTTAGCGAGTTTTGTTGCTAACATTTCAAGGATTTGTGTCGTCTGGGTGTCTGTCGTGAAGGTTTCTCCATTTGGTACATCCGCTGAGGATTGAGTTAGAGGACTGTTATCCTCATTCTCCACTGTGGTAGCGTTGCCCGCTGTTGTGCTACGTATTTGTGGCATTTTCAGTGTTTTGAGCCCACTTTTGTTCGGTTTGTTGCCTCTCTTGTCTTTGAATTTATTCGTTAAAACTCATTGATCTGACAAACACGTTGGGCGCCAATTGATAGGGTCGAGTATCAATTTAGTGGGCTCAGAAACAAAATACAAGTATCCCGGTACGATAGTTTATTTTACAAGTTCACAGAATATCAGTTAGTGTTTTTTTTTTTACAGTCTCACATTATGCTTCTGAAAAAAAAAACTCCTATCTGTCAAAAAAAAGAAAAATGAAACAAAACAATTCAATTCGAATTCTGGTGCGTTTAAAAAAAAATGGATTTGTGTAACCACCGTACGAAAGTACCTAGACTACACTGGGTAGCTCGATTCGAGCCGTGACTGATTCCCTTTTGCATTTATTTTTTAGTGACGGGGTTTTGGGTCACTCTTCATGCTCGTATCATCAGTATTAGTTTTTGAACTGTAATTATTGGATTAATGGCGGATTCTGTGCAACCACCCCATCCCAAAATACCGTATGTTGCAATGGATTGAAAAAAGGAAAAATATACGCTTCTAAGTGTTTTTAGGTCTAAGATGGATCTAAGAGAGCAGAATATATGGCAGAGCTTACGGAGTCTTTTAACTGTGCCACTTATGTGTGCTTCCCAACGTAATTGGTCATCTATGATTATGCCCAGATATTTAACTTCCTTAGATGATTTAAGGGTAGGACACGTGCAATTTGTAATAGGTGGGGTTCCGGGTGGGTGTGGGTGCATGTTTAGTGAACACGAGTGAATTATTGGTTTAGGGCAGTTGATGGGAAAATTGTGTTTGCGTATGGAAAACGGCATATATTGTGTTTTGTCAATATTGAGTGTAAGGAGATTTGTGTCAAGCCAATGCCTCACTTTTATTAGGCCATTATTAGTTTTGTTTATAACTGCTTGCCATGTTTCATCTTCGAATATTAAGACTGTATCGTCAGCAAATGATAATATCTTACCTCCAATATCCATGGTACATAGTGTGTTGATGTATAAAAGAAATAGGATTGGTCCTAGTACACTGCCTTGCGGTACACCGTAAGACATGGATAATTTTTTGCTTTTATTTATTTTGTCAGAGTGGATAAGAGTTTGTTGAGTTCGGTTTGTTAGGTAGTTTTAGAACCATGTGTAGGGTATCCCAGTTATTCCGATCTGTTGATGTTTTTTAAGCAGTAAGAGATGAGAGACCGTATCAAATGCTTTTGAGAGATCGAGGAAAACAGCAAGCGGTTTTCGACCAAGGTCGAGATTAAAGGAAACTATTTTTGTGAGGGCGGCTATTGCATCTGAGGTACTCCTACCTTTTAAACCATATTGGTTGTCCGATAATATTTTGTTATCTTCAAGGAACTTGTCGAGTCTATTCCTCACCGCTTTTTCTATTATTTTAGATATTGTGCTAAGTAAAGATATCGGTCGATAGTTATTTACAGATAGTTTGTCTCCTGATTTGAATATTGGGATTATTGTGGCCTGTTTTAAGGAGTTAGGAAATACACCAGTTATAAAGCTTAGATTGATTATATGTTTCAGAGGTGAGGCTATATATTTTTGGATATGTTTGATGATTTTTGTTGAAATGTGATCTATACCTACAGAGTTACTGTTTTTAAGGGATGAGATTAGTTCTAAAATTTCTGCGTCAGTAGTGGGAGTGAAGTGGAAAGGGTTATAGCTAAGATTAGTGAGGGGTATATCGTTTGCAAGATCTTTGTCTGAGACGTTTTGTCTGTCTAAAATATTTTTTGCTAAGTTAGATCCAATATTGGAGAAAAATTGATTGAAATGGTCGGAAATTTTTTCGGGGTCGGAATTGACATGTAATATTTGGTCTTCGATGTTAATCTTAACAATGGGTTTATTGGTTTTATTAATATTGGCTATATCTTTAACGATATTCCAAATTTTTTTATTATCACCGTTAGCTTTACTGATTTGTTTATGGTAGTAATCTCTTTTAACACTGTCAATTATTTTTTTGCAGTTATTTCTATAACGTTTGTAGAATAAGAGAGATGCATAATCGTGGGGATTTTTTCTACAGAAGTTATGAATCTTATCGCGCTTTCTGATACAGTAGAGAATTCCTGCAGTGATCCATGGTTTGAGTTTTGTGTCAGATCGTTTTTTTTTACTTTTTGTGTATGATGTAGCATCGGTTAAGTGGTTACGTAAGGTATTTATAAATAATTCACATGCAGAGGTGACGTCGGTACAAGAATAGATAAGTTTTCTTTAGAGACACTGTTTAGGAGAGTTTCATATGAGATCTTTTCTTGGGGGGAAGTATTTTGTGGTGATTTGTGATTTTTATGCGAGAGAGAAGTGATGATTGAATAGTGATCTGTAACAGTTGATTGATAAACAATGGATTTGGTGTCTAGTTCACTCTTAACAAATACATGATCTATACAACTGCTAGTGTTTGAATCTGATTCTCTAGTTGGTGCTGTAACGGCTGGAAAATATCCTAATAAAGTTAGTGCGTTTAGGTAATCATTTGCTTGAGGGTGCATTTTATTAATTATAATTATGTTAAGATCACCAATTATAAAGGTGTTTTGGCAGCGTTCAATGTTTGATAAAATTTCATGCAGTGAATGTATGAATGGGGTTATATTATGTGTATTCGGAGATCTGTACATTGTAAGAAGTGTTATATGATTATCAAGTTGAATTTGTAGACAGTTTGCATATTTAATTTTGATCTCTTTTACTGAGTGTGAGATGTGATTTTTAATGTATACAATGATTCCATCGTTCTGAGTTTGGTTGTGTAGAGTATTATAGTGATTGTAGTTTCTTATCGTTTTAGGGATGAAATTTTCTTGAATCCAGCATTCACTCAAGACAATTATATCAAAATCTGAGACAAGGTCAGTGAGGAGAATTAGGAGTTCATCAAAATTTTTGTTTATACTTCTTATGTTCATAGAGAATATTGAAAGGGTTGAATTAAATAATAGTTGACGTACTACTTCGGAATCATTGGTAGATATACATGGGATTGGTGTTGTGTTATCTATTAAATCTGCTATGTCTTCCATTTTCTGGTTTTTTGTTTCGCATAAATTATTAACAACCAAGTTGTAGTGACATTAGTACGTTTATGAGATAAAGATTTAGTTGATATAAATATATAACATATGCATAAATATATAAACTGTAAATAAAGTTGTTGTGAATATATAATATAAGCACATAATGAATATATGACATAAGCATATAGTGTTAGCTTTGTGAAATAAGAATTTCGTTGTTGTGAATTTATAATAAAAGAATATATAGTATATGTAATACAAACATAGATATATAAGGTATACAAATAGTTGTTGCAAAAATAAAGTATGAGCGTATAGATAATATATAATACGAGCGTATATAGAATATAAAATATAAGCATGTAAAAAATAAACTGTAAATAAAACATAAGCTTATAAACAGTATAAAACATCAGCATTAGCATAAAAAGTATATAAGTGGTATAAGGATTTAGTTGTTGCGAATATTTAACATAAGCATATAAAGAATTTATAATATAAGCATAGGTGTTTAAAATGTACTTATAGTTGCTGCGGATGTATAACATAAGCATATAAATTATAAACATAAGCACATAAAGAATATAGAATGTAAGTTTGAAAAGAAAATAAAACATAAGCTTAAAAAGATTATAAAACATAAGCATACAAAGAAAATAAAACATAAGCATAAGTATATAAAATATACCAGTGATAAAAGGATTAAGTTGTTGTGGATATTTAACATAAGCATTCAAAGTATTTATAATATAAGCATAGGTGTATAAAATGTACTTATAGTTGCTGCGAATGTATAACATAAGCATATAAATTATAAACATAAGCATATAAAGAAAATAAAACATACGCTTAAAAAGATTATAAAACATAAGCATATAAATAAAATAAAACATAAAGTATTGTGGTATACAGAAAATTAAAAATGAGAGACATACATCCATAAGCTTGCCAAAAATATGAAGAATTAAATTAAAAGAATTTTGCTCCAAAGAGGTAGTCATTGGAGTAATATTGATTTTATAAATGATCGTGTTACGAGGGTAAATATTATGTAGAAAGAAATAATAGTTGAGGATATTAATATTATCAAACAGATGTTCATTGTATTTGGTTTGTTGATGGCATTTCGGGTAATGATAAGAGTAATCGATCTTTGTTTGTTTCACTGACGAGTATTGCATGCGTTCCGAAATCCTTACGCAAGTATATACGTCCTTGTTTAATCCACGCGTATTTAAATTTGTCGTCTCTTGTTGCCTTACGGGCAGGTACCATAGATGTTTGGCTCGAAAAGTCAGGTGTTCGGAAACGTAGACTTTCGAGCTAGTGCCAGCAATCCCCAGTTGTTGTGTATTTAATTTTTCGGCTGGACTGGATGCTTGCTTGTTGTAGGTTTTGACATCGGAAAAAAATTGGTCACGGTCCATGTTAGTTTTGAATTTGAAGATGATGGGTTTAGGTTCCTTATTAGTTATTTGAGAAATTCGGTAAGCTGCTTCAACTTCGTTTATATTAACATTAGACTTTGTAGTTTGATGAATGTTATAGAACACATTTTTTAAGTTCTCACCCTTTAGTTCAGGGATTCCCCGAACTTCAATGTTTTTAGACCTATTTGCACGGTCTATACTATCCATTTGCCCTTCCAAAAATTCAATTCGGGTTTCAAGTTCAGTGTTTTTATTTTTTAGCTCTTCATTTTGTTCTTCAAGATTATGAACTCTTATGAGTATATCTTCATATTGCTTACTCATATTCGATATCGTTTCCAGAATTTTATTATTTTGTTTAATAATAGAATTTTGAGATTGAAGGAGCTTGTTTGAGTTATATACACTCAAATCGGTCGAGTTTTTTATGGTATCCTTGTTTTGTTTATTGGATAGTACTTCCAATGGTTTGCCATCACTGCCCGTCATCGAGTTGATGCACTGCTTGCATTTTTGCTGAGCGCGACGTTCTTTGGTGAGGCGGCGATGTGTGTTCTCTGTAACGCCACCACAGTGGAGGTGATATGTCCCTTTGCACTTTGAGCAAACGAACATAGAATCGTCGGAGAGAATGTTTTCTGACTTATTAAATTTTTATGAGAATTATTTTCAGTGTTATGCGCCTGTCTGCTGTAAAGTCCGCAATAGGGCTAACTTTCTTGACTTGTTTGTTTGTTGTCAAATGAATAGCGGAGATCCGTATTGAACTTTATAACGTTTATATTTTTATTAATCGGACAATTTAGACACTGTTTTTTGTGTTAAGTATTCCACTGTAGTGGTATATACACTACTTCACTGTTATTAGTTAAATTTTCACTTGGGTTTCAGAGATTTTTATGAATGTTTATATTCTTCGTTTAGTCACTGTGAATGAGATTTTCAACGGCTGATAAATCCGAAAAAATACACTAATTTGAGTTGGAAATAGGCACAGTCGATGCGCGATATTGAATTTAGTAACTTCAGCAATTTACGGATCGATCACTTTAACTTTTTCTGTTATTATCTTTAATAATCTAGGAGATGACAGTGGCACGACACTTTGTTTGGTTGGTAGGTAGGTTGTAATTATTATTATACATTTTGTTCAAATGTATAATAATAATTACACAGCAGAACTTGTTTATAAAACTCTTTTTATATATTGAATCATTATATTATTGAATATATAAAAGACATAAATAAAAACACATCTGTCCCGAATGTCCCTTCTCGCAAGATTCAGCTATAAAGCAACTGAACACTTAACTGAAACTGTTTCTTAAAGTGTAACTGCAAATTCGTTGTTGTTTTACATCTCTCCGTGATAATCCTGACGATGGAGCAAATGAAAAACATTAAATAAATTATGAAACGTCACACTTTTGTGGTGTCGAAATTCCTGAAAGCTGTGGAATTTCCCATTTTCCGGAGCAGTGAAGGGCCTTAAAAAGCGCCGAGTGGAAGGCTCTGGTGAAAAGACTGTGTCGGGAATTTTATTTATTTTATTTATTTATATTTATATACATTTTTTTTTACAGTTTTTTAGAGAAAATGTGTCCTAACTGGGGTACCCCGTTCTAAGGACACATTGTACAAGTTTTATTATTTTAATTATAAGTAAATACCTAATCTATGTTAGAATATTGCCAAGGGAAATTATTAAGTTATATCTAAAAGAAAGTACAAAACAAAGCATTATTCTTTGTTGGGTTGCAAAATTGAATCTATTTTCTTCCTTTACATGTCCATAATCCATATTTTTATGCTTCTTTTGAAGGCGGTTATTTTTTTTGTGGTTTTCATTGCAAGAGGGAGTAAATTAAATAATTTTACAGAGAAGTATTCCATATTTCTTTGTCCAAAAGTCGTTTTAGTTGTAGGTTGGTAGAATGTATGTTGTAATGTAGATCTTGTGAATCGGCCCGAGTTTGTCTGTGTAAAGTTATCCTGATTTTTGAATGCGTACATTAGAATATCTTTTGTATATAATTGTTTCAGTGACATTAAATTCAGCGCTTTAAAAACATAGTCTGTAGGGGTTCTGATGGGCACTCTAAGTATAATTTTAAGAATTGCCCTTTGTGCTATGAGGACTGGTTTTATAGTGGAATCGCATGAGCTTCCCCATCCGATAAGACCATATTGTAGTTGAGATTGGGCTAAGGCATAATAGATTTTAATTAGCTGTTCTTTATCTAAAATGTTTCTTATTGTTTTGAAAAAATAGGTTAGTTTTTTTAATTTGTTGCTCACATTTTCCACTTGGGAGTTCCAATTTAAGTTTTGATCAATTATTATTCCAAGATATTTTATTGTTTGTATTTCATTCAATTTTGGACAGTTGCAAGGAGTTTCTCGGTTCACGTTTATACAGTCTTTATGAATTTTTATGTTTAGGTTTGTATTGAGGTTATCCGTCAGTTTGTTGTGGATTTTGAATTTAATATAATTAGTTTTTGTATCATTTAGTGTTAGTGAATTTGAATCAAGCCATTTTTTTACCCGATTCATCCCTTTTTCAGCTTTTTCAAATACAGTCTCCCATGACTTTCCATGGAATAGAAGGACTGTGTCATCTGCAAAACTAATGACTGAGCCGTGACAGTTTAGTTCACATAAATCATTTATATATATCAGGAATAAAATCGGGCCTAAGACACTGCCTTGCGGGACTCCATATTGGATTTGTATTGGTTGACTTGATTCATTTTGAATCCTGACTAACTGTAACCTTTCTGACATGTAGCTTTTAATGAGGTTTAGTTCACGTCCTGAGATTCCAATCTTTTTGAGTTTTTCTAGAAGATATGTGTGATCAATTGTATCGAAGGCTTTACTTAGATCTAAAAATATTCCGATACACTTATTTCCGTTATCGAGACTATGTTTTATACTTTTTACAATAGAGGCGATGGCATCGGAGGTTCCTATATTTTTTCTAAATCCGTATTGATTTTCAGATAGTATGAAGTTTGTTTCAAGATATTGAGTGAGCTGCTTCTTTATGACTTTCTCTACTACTTTTGAAAGATTATTCAATATTGTTATCGGTCTATAGTTATTTATATCCGCTGTATTGCCAGTTTTAAAGATTGGTATAACAGAACCCATTTTAAGCGTTTCGGGAAAGATACCCTCCATGATACATCTGTTCACAAGGTGGAGGAGTGGTTGAATTATTTCATCTCTAGTTGATTTAATTATTCTCATTGAGATGCCATCTGATCCTGAAGTTAGTGTTGGTATCATTGAATCTATAATGCTTTTAATGTCATCTGCTGTAACTGTATTTAATTTAAAGGTGATATTATTTGTAAGTGTGTTGTTAATTTCATTATCAGTATAAGGAGGTTTAATTATTTTTTTAGCTAAATTAGAACCCACCTTGGAGAAATATTCATTCACAAATTGAACTATTTCCTTTGGATTTTCTTTCATATTTAATTTTTGATTTGGTGTATCAAGTTCGGTAATATCACTACTTTTATTGTTTTTAGTGTATGTCATCTCCTTAATAATTTTCCAGACAAGTTTAGGGTCATTATTACAGTTTTGAATCTGACGTTTGTAATAGTTACCTCTGGAAAATTTTATAAGTTTAGAACACATGTTTCTATAATGTTTGTAAAGATTTAGAAACGAAAGATCAAGTGGATTTTTTTTAGTTTTCAAGTGTAATTTATCCCTAACTCTTATACTTTTTAGAAGTCCTTGAGTAATCCAAGGTTTTTTTATTTTACATTTGTGTGGAGTTTGTATAGTGAATGATTCTGAACATTTATGAATATTTGTTTGAACAATGCTTGTAAATGAGTGCCAGCAATCCTGAAAATCATTAATTTTAAATAGTTCTCCCCAATCTTCCAATTTTAATAAATCCTTTAACCTGTTAATATTAATTCTATTTTTGACTATTGTATTTTTAATGTAAGTATGTGTATTTTGAAGTTGAATGGTAAGTAGCAGTGTAAAGTGGTCAGTAATATTGGAATGGTGAACGGCGGTACCGTATGCTTTGTTTGTTTTTATCATGATGTGGTCAATACAGGAGGCAGATACATTTTGAGCATTTTCGTTATATCCTAATCTTGTTGGTATATTAACTGCACTGATCAGTCCATGGTGCAGTAAGAGTAATTGGTAGTCATCACATTGGGGGTGTTTCTGTCCAGTATTTAATATGTTAATATTGATGTCCCCAATTAAGTACACGTTCCGAACATCTCGTAGTTGGGTTAGCTCATCATCCAGGGAGTGAAGAAATGGAGATATGTCTCTTGTTGAAGGTGATCTGTATATCCCTAATACTGAGATATCATTATTAATGTTTATTAGTAGACAGTTAGCATCTCTGAGTTGAATTTCTTTTACAATTCCTTGGATCTCATTTTTAATATAAATTATCACTCCGTCATTCTGATTTTTATGTTGTGTGGAGTTATATACCTTATATTTATCTAGGTGTTTTGGTGAGTATGTTTCTTTTTTTATACGACACTCTGTGAGTATGATGATGTCGATATCCTCATCAAATTGCTGTAGCATCACCGTCAGCTCTACGAAATTTTTATTGATGCTTCGTATATTTTGGTGGAGCATTTTTAATGTTTTTGCTTTATTGTTTTTTATATAATCATTAATTTCTTGAGTTGTTAATGTTGTAATGGTTTCCGGAGAAGGGTTGTCATATTCAATATCAGTTAATGGATCCATTTCTGGTATAAATGTAATTTTATTGTAGATAGTTATGGATTACTGAGCTTGTCTATATGATTTTACTTTCAAGGTCGTTGTGATTTTTTATTTCAGTTATTAAAGAGTCTTCAGATTTTCTTGCTAGCAATTTTCCATTTCTGAACCAGATGAATTTGAATTTTTTTTCTTTTGCCCTTATTTTCGTGTTCCATAAAAGATTTTTATAATACGGCGTAAGGGCTTCATTCACATACATTTTTTTATTATCATCCGCTAAATGGGAGACATCATTATTTTTTTTGAAATTCATCATTGTAATTTTTTTAGTTTCATCTTTGAATGTTAATATAAGACGTGAAGGTTTTATATCACTAGATTTTATGAACTTGTATTTGTCCTCTGGTGTCAGATTTAATCCGAAGGCTGAACTAATTCTGGTGGCTATTTCATGGGGCGGTTCATTCAGCGATACTTTAAATCCATTGATCTCTACACTGTTTTTCAATTCTTTTTGCTCGGATTCAGCTATTTTTGTTTCCAGAGCAACAATTCTTTTTTCTTGTATTTCCATCTCCTCTATAATTTTTTGTTGTTGTTTTGGTAAATCCAAAATTTTATTTAATTTGTCATTTATTTCATCATATCGATCGCTTACAAATTGGGTTGATTTTTTAAGATCGGCTATTTCTGACTCTAATTTTGTAAACAATTGTGTTTTTAACTCACTCAGTTTACGATCAAGGTAGTCCGTGAGCGAATCCATGATTTTTTGATGTTCTGCGGCAGATCTCGTTGCAGACATAATTTTTGTATATAATTCCAATAGCTAGTAGCGACTCGGGTAGCACTTGTTTACTTTTCCAATGATTTGTTACTTTTAATGGTTTGTTTATTAATTTTGCAGGAGCCAAAAAAAAACAAACAGAAACAGACTGCTGTCACTTTTAGTTGTAATAAATACCACTTTTTTCGGTGACTTCACTAGAATATTAGCAATATGGTTCAATTTGTGCACTTTTCTGAAGATTTCTGTCACTTTTAACACTTATTTTATTAATTTTACGGGAGCAAAACAAAAACATACACCTGTCACTTTGAGGTATTATTGTTGTATTTTTGATAAATTAGAATTTAAATTAGCTCAATTACATTGAGCTAATTTAAATTCAAATATGCATTTAAACCACGGGAAGGTTTAACAGGATCTTCTAAGGGATGCGCGATGGGGAGCTTAATAACTTCAAACCGTCGTTTGTTTAATGTCAGTAGACTTGAATCTAACAGGCCGCTTAATGATCACGATTTATCAGTGTTTTGCCATTTCTTTATGATAATACGTGAATGTAATATGGAAGTTTAGGCTGTGTGATATGAAATACTATCTACAGTACCAACACGTCCAGTAGGAAGTAGGAAATTTGTTTCGTAAAAAACGACCCGTAAAAGAAAATATATCTCTATGAAAATACTTCTTGTGAATCCATCCCTCCTGCTGCGGTGAAAGGCGTTATACAATAAATTGTTTCCGAGACCGGGCCCGCGGCGGTAGGCATACATCCCATACCCGCTAAAATTCTACTGCACTTTCAAACATGAAAATTTCGTAAAAAACATACTGGAAAATAAAGAATGACATACTGGCACACGAACCATAAACAAAACACATTTAACAGAAGCATCGTACTAAAATCCACTATTTATTTACTTAATTTTAGGGGATCAAATCACCATAGAAAAACAATGTAAAACAATAATATAGAAATATGCAGACCTGTATAGTAACACCTGTAGATATATATAGTAGACCCAAAATTTTAATATCATTGAGTAAATCTGTAACCTGTATAGAGAACAGATACGATTTTAGATTTTCACGGCCAAAAATATTTTTGTTATTGGTTTTTGGGGTATTATGCCGTGTTGCGCTACCTCCTTCTTTAGCCAACGTTTCGGACAGCGTTGCAGTGTCCATCATCAGGGCAGATGTGTAATAGTTAGGGGTGATGTTTGTACTTATCTACTTAGGAGTGATACCGTGTCGCCAGCTCCACTCCTCTACGAGCTGGCGCTACAATATACTTCAACATGTTTTTTTGAGGCACATTCGTGAAAAGGAACACAACGTCAAAACTGACCAAAATATCTCCTTTCTCAGTGTTAACCTTCTTAAGCTTACTGATCAGATCTGTGGAATCCTTAATCCAAGATTCAGTTTAACCAGTTTGCATCTGCAGTAATCTTGAGAGGTATTGAGAAAGTTTGTATGTCGGTGCACCAATAGCACTGACGATCGGTCTCATTGGGATATCCTTTTTATGAATTTTTGGAAGACCGTATAGGGCAGGAGTTCTGGAGGCTTTTACAAAAAGCCCAGATCGATCCTTTTTCCTGATACTGGAAGCTTTTACTAACTCCCTTGTCTTCAGGTCAATTTCGTTAGTGGGATTGTTTTAATTTTCTTATAGGTGCCGGCATCGCACAAGAGGTCTTCTATCTTTTTAATGTAGTCCACCATATTAATCACGACAGTGGCGTTTCCATTGTCGGCTGGCAGAACCGAGATATCCTCATTGGCGCGCAATTCTTTTAGGGCCGCAAACTCTCCCTTTGTTATATTTGGGCGGGGTATTTCAGCCCTTTTTAAAATATGACAAGTCTCTTGTCGTATGTTCTCTGCTTGTGACTCTGACATTTTGTGGACTTTCATCATTATATGTAGTGCTGTTTCCACACCACATACGATAGATTCCACAATTATCTTTTTGGGGGCAACTGCGTAGTTCATCCCCTTAGCAAGCACTGAGGTTGCATCTGGGCTCAACGCTAGGCTCAAAATGTTAATAACAACTTTATTTTGATCCAGTTGTTTTTGAACGCCTTTTTCGTTTTGTTTGAGCCTCTCAAACTTTTGTTTTTGTCGCGCATCTGTTGATTGCTTACATCTTTGAGCTTGTTGGTAAGTCATGTTGTCAATTTTGTTCCAATCTTTTTCCACAAGAATTGCACTCTGATGTGTATTGGTACGATTGATTCCTCCTTACATCTCTTGAGGAAAGCCAGGATGCCCAATAAATGGTTTCTTCGCTTCCTCAGATTCTCCAATCGTCGTACCATTGTGTGAACTTCCTCCCCATAGAGGTTCGTCAGATACGGTTTTAGATTTTCACGGTCAAAAATATTTTTGTTATTGGTTTTTGGAGTATTATGCCGTGTTGCGCTACCTCCTTCTTTAGCCAATGTTTCGGACACATCTGCCCTGATGATGGATACTGCAACGCTGTCCGAAACGTTGGCTAAAGAAGGAGGTAGCGCAACACGGCATAATACCCCAAAAACTAATAATAAATAAGTTGACTTGAACCCTTGCCCTTCTGATTGCCGGTCAGCTGCTCTCCCAATTGAGCTATGGCGGCTTATCTTATACCCACCAAATGATTCAATACTAGTATATATTGAATCATTTTGCGTTCAACAATTACTGCTTATTACATTTTTTCCACCTGAAAATAACCAACTTTATTTTTACGAGAGAGACACTGTT
Source organism: Limnephilus rhombicus (assembly GCA_929108145.2). Classification (NCBI taxonomy): domain Eukaryota; kingdom Metazoa; phylum Arthropoda; class Insecta; order Trichoptera; family Limnephilidae; genus Limnephilus; species Limnephilus rhombicus. The sequence goes on along the minus strand of OV815282.1, from coordinate 53,136,062 downwards.
AGTGTTAAATCCGTCGCTAGGTGGCGTCGAGACAAATTATGTCTTCATTTATTGTGGAAATACTTAAACTTGTCAAATATTAATTATTATTTTTAATTGTTAAACTAACGTTTTTAAGACAAGATTTTTATGCATAGCACAAAGGGTAACAATTATTATAAGCAATAATTATCAGCCTGAAACACTCATCCACATTGAAAAATCTTCCTAGAAAAGATACATGACGCCAACGGGACTTGAACCCGTGCCCTTCTTATTGCCGGTCAGCTGCTCTTCTAATTGAGCTATGGCGGCTTATCTTATACCCGCCAAATGATTCAATATATACTAGTATTTCATTCAACAATTACTTTTTTAAATTTTATTTATTTATCTATAATAAAATATATTTACAATGGTTTTATTTGTATGCCTGTCTCACTAGGGTATACCTGTGTCGAGACAGGCGTACAGGTATTTAAATGAATATAGTAGTGACAAGGATATTTCAGGTAAAATACATATTATGAATAGAATTAGAACAGAAGGGTGATTGGAAGGGTGGTAAATCTTTTAAAGACTGTTATTTTATAAATGTTGGAGATGGAGTAATGAAATAAATTCTGCCTAATCTATTTATAGGTTAAATTTGACAGGATTCCATTATTGTCATTTATTTTATATGGGTTAGGTTGTATATGAATAGTTATTTCTTTCTATGCGTGATTTATTTTACAGATATTTGTTATAGTGTATAGTATAGTGTTATAGTGGCGTCCAATACTTATAATCCATTTTTTAATATCTTTTTTGAATTTTGTAAAGGAGTTAGTTTGTCTGATCGTAGTTGGTAGTGTATTGTATAGTTTGCAAGCTATGTATTTAGAGTGTCTTTGCCCGAAGGTGGTTTTGAAAAAAGGAGTTTGGAGAAGTTCGTTGTTTTTGGCTCGGGTATTGTGTATTGTTTGTGTAGCTTTGTATGGTGTTTTGTTGTTTTTTGTGTAAATTAAGTAATATGGATCTTGAGTAGAGCTGTTTTATGTCCATAACGTTGAAGGCGTTTGACGACCTCCGTAGTCCAGTGGGTAAGACTCGTGACTCACAATCCGGAGGTCGCGGGTTCGAACCCGGCATGCGCAAATAAATTTTATTTGATTAATTTGTATTATTTCACAATTAATTCATTTAAAATAATATATAGTATATTTGCGGCATGTTCCAGAGTGGAAGATACTATCAGTATCGCCTTGGTGTAAGACCACCATTCAGAATTGAAACGTTGCTTGAAAATGGCTTTAGCCGTGTTTGGTGACCAGATCTGAATAGCCAGGTACTTCCCAACCTTCCTCTTCCCCACCTCCTTCCCCTCCCCACTACCCTCAGCCTCACAAAATACCCCAATTGGGGATGCCATAGTCTCACTGGCTCCAGACGGGAGCAGTTGAGATTCTTGTGCGGTATTCACTGTAAAAAAAAAAAAAGAAAAGGAATTGAAGATAGTATCAGTGCTGGTAGTAAGCGGCATTTTAAGAATTATTTTTATGATTAGTTTTTGTGCTTTCATGATGGGATCAAGGGAATTGGAATATGCATTACCCCAGACTAGAATTTCGTATTCGATGTGAGATTGGCACAATGAGTAATATACTGTTTTTAAAAGTTTTAGGTTAAGGAAATTGCGTGTTTGTTTGAAAAAGTATATAGATTTTCGGATTTTGTTTGGAGTATTATGTATATGTTGCTTCCAATTCAGGTGTGTATCGAAGGTTACTCCTAAATATTTGATAATGTTTACTTGCTCTAGGCATGGGCAGTCACAGTTCCGGTTTAGAGATGAATTTTTGCATTTGTGTATTTTTAATGGCGGGGCTAGGTTTGACTTTGGGATATTGGTGAGACTAGACAGTAAGTATTTGGTTTTCTGTACATTTAGAGTTAATATGTTCGAGTCAAGCCAATATTTTACCTGTTGAATTCCTTCCTCCGCTTTGGAATATGCGGTAAGCCAATCTTTTGCTTGGAAGAGTAGGACAGTGTTGTTGGCGAAACTGACAATAGTGGCATCGATATCTAGGTTGCATAACTCGTTAATATATATTAGGAAGAGCGTTGGACCTATAACACTGCCTTGAGGGACCCCGTAACTAATGGGCAAATTCTGGCTCTTTGTGGTACTGAGATTAACGCATTGGGATCTGTCAGATAAGAAGCTGGAGAGGAGGCCCAATTCTTTTTTCCTAATACCTATATTAAACATTTTGCGTTTTAATTTGCTGTGTGAGATTGTATCAAATGCTTTACATAGGTCGAGAAATACCGATAGACATTTCAAGCCCTTATCCAGGTGGCCAGAAATATGGTCGGTGACCGTGGCTATAGCATCATTGGTGCTTTTATGTTTTCTGAATCCAAATTGTCGCGGCGATATTAAGTTATTGGTTTCGAGATATTCCATGAGACTATTATTGACGATCTTTTCGAATACTTTTGAGAGGGAATTTAGAAACGTAATAGGACGATAATTACTAATATCAAGTTTGGAGCCAGTTTTAAAAATAGGTATAATGAGACCTTGTTTTAGAATGGTGGGAAATAGCCCTTGGCGGATGCTAATATTACGTAGATGCGTTAATGGTTGAAGTATACCAGGGGCATTTTTTTAAGAACATTGTTAGATATTTCATCAATGCCGGTTGATGAAGAGTTTTTGAGCGAGTTTATTACTATAGAAACTTCTTTCTCTGTAATCGTTTTAAGAACAAAGCGGGTCGGGAAATCATCATTGGTCGCGTGGTCACTTGGACCAAGCGTATCGTTATTTATTTGGATTTTTTGCTAGTTCCGGACCTATGTTTGTAAAGTACTGGTTTATGTAATTGACAATTGTGTTGGGGTTCGATGTAAAGTCTACAGTGATATCTTTGATATTGAGAGAGTTTAAGGTGTCGGTGGCTTTATTTGAATTGGTAGCTTCCTTGAGGACTTTACATATTTTTTTAGGGTCATTGTTCCATTCGGAATTTTTTTTGTTGTAATATAGATTTATGGCTTTCCTAATGAGTTGTGTGCAGATATTAGGTATCTTTTGTAGAAATTATGGAGTGTGATATCATATGGGTTTGTGGCACATTATATTTTTACCGCTTTCTATATTTTTTCCACCTGAAAACAACCAACTTTATTTTTACGAGAGAGACACTGTTAGTGTTAAATCCATCGCTAGGTGGCGTCGAGACAAATTATTTCTTCATTTATTGGGGAAATACTTAAACTTGTCATATATTTATTATTATTTTTAATTGTTAAACTAACGTTTTTTCAATGTGGATGAGTGTTTCAGGCTGATAATTATTGCTTATAATAATTGTAACCCTTTGTGCTATGCATAAAAATCTTGTCTTTAAAACGTTAGTTTAACAATTAAAAATAATAATTAATATTTGACAAGTTTAAGTATTTCCCCAATAAATGAAGACATAATTTGTCTCGACGCCACCGAATTTAACACTAACAGTGTTTTTTTCGTAAAAATAGAGTTGGTTGTTTTCAGGTGGAAAAAATATAATAAGCAGTAATTATTGAATGTAACACTAGTATATATTGAATCATTTGGCGGGTATAAGATAAGCCGCCATAGCTCAATTGGGAGAGCAGCTGACCGGCAATCAGAAGGGCACGGGTTCAAGTCCCGTTGGCGTCATGTATCTTTTCTCGGAAGATTTTTCAATGTGGATGAGTGTTTCAGGCTGATAATTATTGCTTATAATAATTGTATAGAGAACAGGTTATAGTACCTTCCTGGTGTAAAAAACAATAACGTGTATCCGCTTTTTTTAATTATTCAAAAAATTAAATAAATAACGCTTTCAATTTGCAATGGGCAGGAGCCTAGTTGATAATCATTTAACAAAACATTTATATGAACAAAACAAAAAATGCACATCCACAATAAGCGCACAACAAAAACACTTTGAGTATCTCTGACGATGCAGTGGTGCAAAGTGCAACCTGAATTTATTTGGTAACTAGCAAGGACCCGGTATGTGTTGCAAATCCATTCAAAAAATTAAAGTGTTCGGATTTTAATTCTGATAATATACAGCTGAGTGAGAAGCATGGATTTTCCAACTTTACTCCTGCTATTCTCTACCTTTACTATGTCTCCTTTGCAATCCCTTAATCTGCCCCTTCCGCGTCCCCTTCTCCTTCCGCTTCTCCCTTTCATTTCCCCCACATTCTCCCCCCCCTGTGAACCCCGTCCCGCAAACCTTCCATTCCGCGATCCCTTCCACCCAACCCACGTTTTACTTTCCACCTTCCCCTTTCCACCTTCCCCGCCTTATCCCCTCCCTCGTCACACCTCCCGAATTCTCCTCCCTCCTTCCCTCCTTGGCCCTAAACAATTTGAATACATACACTTCTCAGAGCTATTCATGTGAGACACATGGATTATCCATGTCTTTTGTCCCTTGTTTCCCTCCCCCTCCCTCCTTATCTCTATATCTTCCCTTCCCTTCCCGCCAGAGCTCACCAGTAACATTGAAACCTTCACTGGCGTGCGCACAACAATTCGCCAAAGTTTTCGAGCTATCGGGTAAATAGCACAGGAAATAATTTCATACCGCCAGAGCTCACTATTATATACAGAAAACATTGCGAGCGTGTGTTCATAAAATCATCAAAGTTTCATCGCAATCGGATGAATGGTTTAGGTTACGCATAAGGGACAAACAAAGGAACATTCATTTTTATGATGAAACGTTTAAATTGTACTTTTAGACAACGCCTTATCTTCCATACGTCCAAAAATGTGTAAAAAACCCGACGTCAACTCCGATGGGACGCTGTGAAACATTAAATATCAATATTTTTCAAATATTGCTTAAATCCTATTTGGAAAACAGAACACAGCTCGTTCTTATAAATGGGTATGAGTCACCTCCCGTAATTGTAACCTCTGGTGTACCCCAAGGGTCCAATCTTGGCCCTCTGCTTTTCTTAATTTTCATTAATGACCTAGGCCCCATGTTACGCTGTGATTTTGTTTTATTTGCCGATGATTTAAAGATTTACCGTAAAATTTTCAATGATTCTGACCAAGTTATGCTTCAAGAAGACCTTTTCACACTACATAACTGGTGTATTCAGAATGATATGTTTTTGAATATTGAAAAATGTTACATTATGACTTTCAGCCGTAACAGAATGCAAAAATATTATGCATATTCCATAAATAATGCTCGATTAAATGCAGTTACAACCATCAGAGATTTAGGAATCATTCTTGATTCAAAATTTAAATTTGATGTACACGTCAGTGATATCACGACTAAATCCTTGAAAATGATGGGGTTTATACATAGAATATCTAAACCATTTAAAAAACCCCAATCCATTATAACCCTATACAACTCATTGGTCAGAAGCAAATTAGAATATGGTAGTGTTATCTGGAATCCACACTACTTAAAATATTCAAAAACTATTGAATCTGTGCAAAAAAAATTTCTGAGATTGTTATCATTTAAACTTGGACTAAATGCCTTACTCCAATCTTACGAGGAACGACTCCAATATTTTAAGTTTACAACTCTGGAAAAAAGAAGAAAAGTTGCTGACTTAATGAGTCTATACAAAATCATTCATGATAAGCTTGAAACAAATCACTGCCTGAGCAATATTCTTATTAAGGTCCCCAATAGACGTAATTTAAGGAATCAGAATATATTTCATCTTGAATTATTTAAAAACAATATTGCATACTTCAATCCACTGTCTCGGATGTGTCGACTGTATAATTCCATTGAATGTAACCATATAGACATCTATGCAAATAGTCTCGCTTACTTTAAAAAGCAAATTAACAATAGACTAACCTAACATGTAATTGTGAATTGAAAATACTTATCTTAATACTTATCTTGAACTTGAATGTGAATGGCTGTTCTTCACTCTATTTGTACTTTACTTTTTTTGTTTTTCTGTTTTTTTTACATCGTATATCGATCTTTTTTTATCTTTGTCATCTCTATATTGTATCATCACTATTTTTGTTATCTCTTTTTATACCTCCGTTTATATTTTGATATTCCTAATTTCTGTTAACAACTGTTAAACTGTGCATTCTGTGAACATTTTTAAGTGGACTATTAACATGTACGCTTTTTACAATGCTAATCCAATGACTTTTTTCTGTTAATACTCTGTAAATGTTCCAAAACAATAAATAAATAAATAAATAAATAAATAGAATCATTTCTGCGCGCACATTGTATGTATTTGACGGTTCGCGAGTTTTAAATTTGTCATATCATATCTAGGAATACGATTTGTTACAGAACACTAGCTGAATCCGAATTTGAATTTCCCAACTTCTTGGGAAAATGTACAAACATTTTCAAGTATTGAAATTCTTTCATCAGCAGGTCAAGAAATAATTGTAACTTCAGGTGAAGGTAGATATTTTCGTAATTTAAAAATACAATCGCGCTCTTTCCGACGTGAATTCCAACGACAATTTTCCATTGCTTGACATCTATGCGGGTTTCATAATTGGGAGCTCTCTGTAGGGCTACATGACAAGGGGGCCTTCCGTTCGATCGGGTTTATATTAACATTCATAAAACAACTTGAATTATTACAAGAAATCAATCTCTCTGAGGAGACAGTCTAATATTCGTTACAAGAATAATTGATTCCCGGATACAATGATACTAAGAAATATGAATATATTATCGAAGAAAGCGATCAATCACAACAACTTGAATCTGTTGGAGTCAAAGTCCTTTTCATTGCAAGGTATGGCGAACCGTTTTCATGATATTGTCGTTAAAGCAAAATGAATCACACGAAATAAATTTTATTATTTTTAAATGCTCCCTGTAAAACTTAATGAGGAAAACATAAACGCATCTAAGAATGTAAAATACTTGAGACACATTATTACTGAAGACCTCTCGGATGGCGGTGATATTGAACGATAGCGGAGAAGTATCAGTATACTGTCTAATTCTAATATGATTGCCCGAAGATTCTTCAAATGCAGTAACAATGTAAAAAAAAACATTGTTCAATGCATTTTGCACTAGCCTATGTGAAACATGGTGTCACTACCGAACCAGCTCAATAGAACGACTCCGGATCCAATATAATGATGCTTGCAGAATTATATTTGGATACAGAAGATACAGCAGCGCATCATCAATGTTTACGGAGCTAGGACTACACGGATTCGCGGGTCTGATGAGACACCTGGTCACTGGAGCCAGGATGCGGCTAATGGCTTCCGATAACACAGTGGTGATCGCAGCCTTCCAGCACCAAGCGCCACTCCTGAGCGAGCGCTGGACCCGAGCTAACTCCAGACTACGTCCTAAATTATAATTTATTATTTATTTTATTTTTATTATCACTTGTGTTTTTTATATATTTTTTTTAATTTTTTTTTTTTTTATATAGATATATGGTACAGTGGTTTTATATAAATTACATATCGGTACACAAATTATTTAAAATTGCAATCTCACCAAAGAAGAAACTAGTTCTTGTGCTTGATGAGCGAGTTACACTAATTATAACAGAAATAGAATAACATTATGCAATAGGTAAGTATATAATGGGAACAATTGAAACTTCTGGAATATCTATAAGTGTAGGTGTACATACATGGGATACGGTTACATACTAAAATATTATGCACTTAAGTGATATTCGAAAAATCTAAATAAAATAGAGATGAATATAGATTGATAATACATAGAAAAAAGAGAAAAACAGGTAATTATTAAGTTAATTATTCCCGATGAAGTGTAGCTTCAGTTTGAGTTTCAGTTTATTGATGTCTTTGGTTTTTTTTATTTCAATCGGAAGGTTGTTGAAAAACTTTATTTCTAAATAGATATAATTGTTTTGCATTAGTTTGGTATTAAATTTTGGTATTTTGAAGTTGTCTTCATATCTTTTTGATTAATGGGTTTCTAATTTTTTGATGATATTATCTTTGTAAATTTGGATAATTGCATTTTTCTTGAAGATATTCTCTACTCGAGGCACCATTAAATCGGCGAAAAGCGTTTCTGTTGGGTAAGTGGAGGGTTTCTTTAGGATTACTTTAATGATTAGCTTCTGGATCACTTTAGTTAGAATATTGTTGTATTTTATTTTATTTATTTTATTTTTTGCTTTTCTATTTACTTTTTTTACTTTGTCTGTTGTGTATGTACAACTTTATGGGACGTGTGGGATTGCACTATCCTCCCCACATCCCACACATTATTATTATTATTATTATTAAATTTCACTCTTCAAAGTTATTTTCAAACTATGATTAGGCTACGTAAAAGTTCAATTACTTACGTGAATCTGAGTAAATGTATGGTATGGTATATTTTAAATATATTAGGTATATTTTTTTGATTTTAAATTCTTATTATCGGTGAATCTAAGAACCGCAGTACGTATTTTTTTTATGTGGCCTAGAACGCCAATATATGTAGATGTTACGAATCAATATACTAATATATCTGTAAGAAATACAACAATATTGTTCTTTCAAAATCTGTATAATTTTGTGTTATTTTGTTAACTTGTATAATTATTGTTAACCTCAACATAGGCTTGTCCTAGTGAGGTAACAAATTGTATTGTAAACATTTTTACCTGCAGTGTAAAGAAACAATAAATAAATAAATAAAATAAAATATGTAAATGGAGGATAACAATAACGACTTTTATAATTATCACGTAATGTAGATAGGTTCTTGTAATTACTATTAAATTTGTACATTTTCTCTAGATTACACTTACAAACATTTCTCAATCACCTTTACTTGACACTGGCTGAAAGACTCATATGGGAAGAAAGGCCATTAAAAAAAAGGTTAACGAAATGGGCCATTCTCGTACAATCTGTTCTCGGAACTCGAACACATAAGATACCTATTATTATATTCTAAAAACAAATCACAAATATAAAAATGAAGCACCTGTGAACAAGACCGACCGAAAAAGAACCACTTTGAACATTTTGGTGCATATTATGGTTAGATATAAAACAAACACCGACCGTTAGTAAACTAATTTCTAAGTAATGTTAAATAGAGCGGTAACACAATCAACATAGTCTAGGTCTAGGTGGAGAGTATCGATAAAATACGATTAGAAACATGCTCACGTTCTGCTTGTATTGCATCAAGGGTGGTTTAGAATAATGGTAAATATTATCCTAGTGGAGAAGCTTCGAAACAAGCGTCCTTTAAAAACTTGAGAAGGTCGAGAGGTCAGCGATTTATTATAAAAAATAATAATTTAAAATAATTATCTTTACACGCGAAATGTTATAAGCTTACACGTGTGGTTTTTACTGTCCAGAAAACTGACAAGTGTGTTCGTGTGGTTATAATATCAAGTTGCTACCAACGTATTATCTCATCAGTGTTACCAACAAATGGGCTGCGCATCGAATATTGATGCTATCCTTGAAAGTAGTCATTTTAAAAGGTTTCATCCCTCTTCAACATACGAAATAGAAAACGACAATACGTAGAATCAGATCTATGAATTATGTAACTATTCGAGCATTGACCTCTTCACGTCCTGATATTTATTTTCCCCAGGTGAACGCCGAGGGTAACCATGTAACAATTTTTAAGAGTTTTATTTGACAATTTTTTACTTATTTTCTACCGGTTTCGACACATTCCTATCATTCACGATCTTAAAACTAACTTCAAAAATTATACAAGCGCAGAAAGGATTAGATATCATTAGTAGATTATATAAATATATTTAGTTGGGGGTGATGATTTTGTGTGAGGGGGGGGGGGGGGAGGTTGAGGGCGCACAAATAAAGTATGTATTGAAATTTTAATATTTAAATATAACAAATAAAATTAAGTAACGAATGTAAGGTCACCTTCAGAGTGGTCAGGATCCATCAGTCTAACGGTGAAAAATAAAATAAGTGTATTAATATAATGAAAATCTAATATAATTAACAATAACAATGTTATCTTCATCGGGGCAAGACGTTATTTTATAAAAATAAATGATAAACAAGTATAGATAAATTAGAAAAATTACAACAAAGACAAAATATTAAAAATGAGAGATGATTAATTGCTTAAAAATCTCATAAAAATAGTTATATAAAATTAAAAATCAAAATTATCTTAAGATATATAAAATTTCACTTAGATAATAAAAAAAACTTTTAAAACAATCAATAAAAACAGGTAGTCCAAATAATAAAATAAGTCATTATAATTAAAGTAAGTATTAATAAGAAAATAAACTTAAAAGATGACTATTTTAAAAAAATGTTCGGTTATTCATAATATTTAATTTACTACTAATTGTATGCCCGTAATGTTAGTATGTAAAATTTGAACACCTTTATTAATATTATTATTATTGTTCCTTAACTCAAAAGAATGACTTGTTTCCAAAATATGGATTATTTAACCATCTTATATGTTCCTTAACACTAATGTTAAATTTTTTAGAAGTTTTAGCTATATGAAAAAAGTTACAATCATTACAAATTAATTTATAAACCCCTGATTTGTTCAAAAAATCAAATTCATCCTTATTATTTACTATATTATAATTTTTTAATTTGTTATTTGTATAAAAAGCTGGTTGGATATTATCTGGCATGTTTTTAATTATTAAATTTGAAGTGTTATTATTTAAAACTATAATTTTTCTCCAATTATTTTCATTGTCAACAAAATGTGGATATCTAAAAAACCTTTTCTTTTATTTTTTGTTTAACATATATTGTCTATTAATTTTGAAGTAAAACCGTTATTGATTGCAATTGTTTTATAGTATTTAATTCTATTTTAAAATTACTCAAGATAATTAATTAAAAGCAACTGATTGTATTTCATTGGTTTCAACGTGGCTAAAATACAACAAACTCGTTTTAAACTATAGCAAAACATTTTACTTACCTTTTTTATAAAACCATTAAAAATAAACCTAAAGACAACCTTAAAATTAGAATCCATAATACTAGTTGCAATCAAGAAATGTGCTTCATGTGCAACGAACTCACTGATGTCGAAAATATAAAATATTTAGGAGTATCAATAGATATAAATCTTAATTGGAAATCACATATTAATCAAATCACTTCTAAATTAAGATATCTGACCTACATATTTTATAGACTTAAGGAAGTACTAAACATTGAAAAATTTAAAATGATCTACTTTTCCCTGGTGCAATCATCAATCACTTATGGCATTATAGGATGGGGTGGTGCACTTGATACATTTATGAAGCCTCTACAAATAATTCAAAAACGCATAATTAAAGTCATATATAACAAAAATAAAACATTCTCGACCAACTTATTATACAAAGAAAGTAAAATATTTAATATACGTCAATTATTTATATTACAAACTTTGAAATATGTGTTGAAAAACAAAAATAATTTCGAAATAAATGAAAACAGAACGAGCAAAAGAATAAATAATATATTTTATACTCCACAAACCAATACTAAATTATTGCAGACACATAGCAGTTTCATTGATCCTCGTACATTTAACCTTCTACCACTACAAACTCAAATGATAAAATATGTAAAAGAGGTAAAATTATGGTTGAATAATGTAGATATTGAAACGCTTTTTCTATAAATTTATCCATCCTTCTACAACTCATTCGCTGTAACTTCTTAACTGTAGTACAATATGTTTTCTGTTTATTATATTATTTTTATTTTATAATTACTAAAAAAATAAATAAAAATTGTGTGTTTTTCTCCATATTTTTATTTTATTTTTATAATAGCTGAAAAAACCCTTTTCACTTATTCTACCTATGTAATACTTATTTTTTATACTATCTTTATATTTAATATGTTTTTTTAAGTCTAATTTATACTTTGGGTACTTAGAAATATATAGTATTTTGTTTTAATATTACCCACACTCAGGCAGTGCCTTAGTGGGTTTTCATTTCTTCTTCATAACTGTTATTATATATTATGTTATTATACATATAATATTTGCTATTATACATTATATGTACAAAGAAATGGGAATAAATAAAGTAAAAAAAAAAAAAAAAAGTGTATTAAGTTTAAAACTGCCTTAATATAATTTCTAAGTTATGGATGTTCACTTATTGAATATCTCACGTAATTTATTTTAATTGTCTACCAGTTTTAAAGAGCCTTCCCTTTCTTGGGATAATAGTTATTCGAATAAGGAAGTAATTCGAATTAATTTTGATAAAAACAAATCACTCTGTGTCTGGTTAAGATTTTATCCCGACGAAAAAACCATTGGTTTAAAAAAATGTAAATAATTTTGATAAAATAAGAGGTGTACTATTAGGTGTAGGCGGTTTATTTTCATATAACCCTTTTTGTACGATAAGCATACCTTTCTATACCATACGGCAGGCCGTATCGGCCGTACAAATTCGCGCGTTTAGGCGTCCTTCTATAAGTCTTCGTTCTTAGGTTATGACATATTTGAATAATATAAAATAACACATAGAGACATCCAATGGAATGATCGCGAAACATTTTCATATTACAGTTTACTGATTTTACAGTGTACTACCTGTTCGCGCATTATTATATGGGATTGGTTGGGTATTGCATTCGCAGACTTGGTGGGTAGCATATGTCAAAATCCTGAAGTTATCCCACCTACCTAATCTTTCTTTCCTAAATGTCACCATGAAAAGTTGTTGCAAGAAAAAGTACGAAACTTTGGAGAGGTGACAGTGTGCTTTGCTACTCAGTGCAAAATAACATCTCAGACAGAAATTTAAACATTGTGAAGTGTACACCACAAACTGGAGTTCAGCGAGGCCCCATCTGCAATGGTGGGTCCTATTTTCCTTTTTCCAATCTGGGCTTATCTAATTTTCCAAAAGCACAGATCTGAACTATCGCTGACTATCCATCAGTACAGTACAGTCCTGACGTGTACGGTGAAGGAGGAAACCATCTGTTTCCATAGAACGCCGTGGGAAAGTGGTGGGCAACCTCCAGTGACTATCCATCAGGTTTGCGAGTGTATGCTATTTAATCGTCCCGTTTAACTTAGCGATCACGTAGTTTAGGCACTGGTCTTTCGAGGGTTGTATAGGCTTTGCTCTGCAGCACTTAACGCAAATTTACAGTGGAGTCGCAGTTTCGCGACACCACTACCCACAAAATTCGCATGATAGTTAATATGTGTCACACACGCAGGGCATGGCAGGATTGTTACATTTCGCCATTTTATCGTGTTTACCGATCTCGATGTCGTATCTACGATATATTCCAGTCAGTAGGGGATAAAAAAACCTTTACCTTGAAAAAGGACATGTAGTAGCTATTTTGATATTTGTTGTTTTCCGTTTAATCACATGAGACCACATTTGTCCCAACGCACATTGGCCTCATATAAAACGCTGTAACTCCCTTACTATCATAGTTAGAAATATGTTCTAATCGGTGTTAGAAAGGAAAAACACCACGCTTTATATTTCAAAAAATAGCCACCAAAAAAGTAAAATGTACACTTTTATGTACTTGAAACTTCGGGAATTTTTTATTAATTTATTTTTTCAAGGAGCGATAAGAAAGTGAGGTTACTATATGTATTTGTTGTACATTTGTCTAATAAAATATGTATGTGTTTTTATTTTTTGTTATTATCAGTAACTTTAGTAAACATAAAAAAGTTTTCAAAACGGCTCACCTTACGTTTTTTCTATCAGTAACTTTAGTTAGAAAAAACGTAAGGTGAGCCATTTAAAAACTTTTTTATGTTTGCATGCAAAATTTTTAAAATACAAAAAATGTGTTTATTTCGAATTCTATAATTTGAAAGCGTATTTCATCACCTTTCTAAAACAGTTTTTGGTTTTTGAATGTGCTCAGAAATATTCCAAATATTTGAATATTATTGTAATGCATCTTATTGTAAAGCGAAAATATTTTAACCATCTGAAAAAAATGCCAAATTTAGATTGGGACCCTAAAGAAGAAAAAAAAATTCGACCTTGGGGGGGTCGAGTTTGAGCCGCTATCTTGGATTGAAGGTGCCAAATTTGTTTTTTTCGAAATAATTGTAGAATGGTTGATCTTACAACCAAATTAAAATTAAAGAAGATAAAATTACTAATATTTTTTTTCACAATTTTTTCTGTAAGTCTAATTAATAGCTCAGCCTAGGTCTGCCCGCCTTTCGTTTACCTTCCAGGTGTCCTGTTAAAACCTTCTTCGGTATTCGTGTGCTTGGCATTCGGGGCACATGTCCGGCCCTTCTTAGTTTTTGGAGCCTTAAATGGGTAGAGTCTGGGAGCTTGGTAAATATCATAGAGCTCATTATTGTGGCTCATATCCATGCCTCTCCTTCTCACACCGCTCATAAGATTCTTTGAAGTACCTTTCTTTCGAAGGTATCCAACTTCCGCAGATTTTGCTGTCAGTGTTCCCGCTTTACATCCATAGGCCAAGACTAAGGTTATTTTGGTTTTCCTATGGATATTTCTGGATGTGAACACTGGCAACAACGCTAAGTATTGCTGGCGGCTGTGATGCGCTTTCTTACTATTACTCTGTCTTCGTTGTCCTACGTTATGATGGAGCCCAGGTAGGTAAACTCTTCGACCACTTCGAAATTAAAAGTGACTTTAAATTTCACTTTATCTTTTATTCTGTGGAGTAGGGTTCTGGTTTGCATCGTGATTTTAGTTTAATTCTCATTGATTTGCAAACACACCTCTCTTGCCGCAGTTTTCAAAGGGTAAAACACCTCTCTTACAGCCTGTAGGGATCTTCCGACAATGTTAAGGTCAGTGGGTCTATTCCACAGATGTTCCAGCGATGGTAGAATTCGAAATGGCGATTGAGCCACGCAGAGTGCGACTAGTATTCGTAACTATGTTACATATTCGCTATTGCGTAATAATATATATTTTTCGATCCCGGTTGGTTGATATTGACATCTTAATAATAGTCTTCGTCATCAATGTCATGATCTAACTAAGTACAGATATTATGGGCTTCCATTGACAAAATCTCTTCATTTTTATCCTCGGTATCGATGTGAACCTCTGGCGAATTTCCGCATGTTTGACCATTACAGCACCCACACAAAATAGTACTCTTGAATCCAGTTTTTCTGCAGCTGCATCCTTTTTTACAATGACATGAAATAAATTTTAATAAAATCTCGGGTGCTGGTTTCTTTGTAAATCTTACTGGAACAAGCCCATTGGTGCCACGTTTCCAGCTCTAGTTTACAGGATTTTTTTGGATTCCATACCATTTTTGGACTTGATGGTACGTCCTAAATGCATGGTACTATGCAGCGTCACTCGTTGGTGGCAAACAGGCAAGATTGAATTTGCTTTTTGTTGTCGTCTGCGAAACTTAAAAATTATAGTAATTACTTTGTTTTAATTTAAGCTTGGAGAAGACGTGACTTTATTTACACAATTACAATATTTCACACTGACGGCCTCCGTGATCGAGAGGCAAGGCTCTCAAACAGAGATCCAGAGGTTTAATTAGGTAAATTTTATTTTATTGATTTGTGTTTTTACAATTTATTACGTAATTCAAAATAATATAAGATTTACTTTACTTTCCAAAATACGCTGATTAAAGAATAAATTGTATATTAATATAAAAATATTTTTCAGGAATAAATAACATGTGTTTACAATTATGTTCTCTGCGTGCGAACTCTATCTAAATTTCTTTAAATAGACCATAAACAGTGTTAATTTCAAGCGACCTCCCAGGTAAGTATGGTCCTTTATTCATTCATTTTTTGGTAGCATCGTGTTCATTGGTCAAAACATTGTACATATATTTTCGTATCGGTGATCGATGAACCGGTGGATGCAATTTTTAGCCATAAGTTCTTTTTAATTGTTTGTCTAGCTTGTAGTTTTCTAGATCTTATGTTTTGTAAGTTTTTACAGCGCCCTTGAGGTGATTTTTCACAAAAACGGCGCTTTATATATCATTATTAAGATTTTATTTGCGGCATGTACCAGAGCGGTAGATACCCTCAGTATAGCCCTAGTGTAAGACAACAATTCAGACTTGAAATGTTGTTTGAAATTACTTTAGCCGTGTTTGGTGACTAAATCTTGAATAGCCAGGTTCCTTTGCACATTCCTCTCCCTCATCTTCTTCCTTTCCCCAATTCCCATCAGCCTCATACAATACCCCAATTGAAGATGTCATAGTCTGACTGGCTTCAGGCGGTTGGGAGCATTTTTTTTACATTAGCTCCCACAGGAGAAAAATAATTTCCTGAGAAAAATAATTTACCTCAGGGCCTATGTCATCTTTGGAGACGATGTGTAGAGGGTCTTTGTAAGAAAAGGAAGGAAAACCAAAAAATAATATGATTAAAAACACGAAAATATGAATAAAAACAAGAAAATATGAATTAAAACCCCGAACGCATGAATAAAAACCAAAAAATATAAATAAAAACAAGAAAATGTGAAAAAACAAGAATATGAGAAAAAGAAGAAAATATGGAAAAAAAAAGAAAATATGTACCTATACAAACTCGAAAATATTAAGAAAAACAAGAAAATATTAATAAAAACAAGAAACTATTAATTAAAACCAGGAACTATGAATAAAAACCCGAAAATATTAATGAAAACAAGAAAATATTAATAAAAACCCGAAAATATGAATAAAAAAAAAATATATATAAATGAAAACCAGAAAATTTAAATAAATACAAGAAAATATGAATGAAAACCAGAAAATATGCATAAAAACGAAAAAAACATCAATAAAAACCAGAAAATATTAAATAAAACCCGAAAATATGAAAACAATAAAAAAAATATGAATAAAAACCCGAAAGAATGAAGAAAAACAAGAAAATTTGAATGAAAACAAGAAAATATGTATAAAAATCCGAAAATATTAATAAATACAAGAAAATGTGAAAAACAAGAAAATATTAATAAAATCTTAAAGGAAGTTCTGGGAAGAAAAAGGGTAAGAGGGGTGGGTAGGAATCTAGGATTCAGTGTGTCCAGCCAGATCATCCGCCGCCAAATTCAGACATATCACACCCTATGAACCCGGGCACCCCTGCTAAGTCACCGAACATAGCGAACCACTTGGGGTGACCTACGGCATAGGTGTTGGTTATCCAATAAATGGTTCCCGGGCGGCGGTACCAAATCCCGCCTTCTAAATTATACACAGTTTGGACTCTTGGGTGGTATTGACATAAAAAAAAAATAATAATCACTTTCGAGTCTTTGAGTTGTATGGGGAATAACACATGTAGACCAAATAGACTATTTTCCACTCTATTTATTAGATATTATTTTTCCTAGATGCGTTTGACCCTTTTTTAATTTTTCGGTTAAAGATTTTCGCTTGAGAGTCGCTAATATTGTCTTCAATGATTAAATATTATAATTTGAGATTTTACCCAATAAGTTTAATTAATATGAAATATTATTTGTTGTTAATTTACCAGTTTTTTTATCAAAGGAAGATTTCTTCGGGAATGTAAGATTGAATAAAAATCCTCCATTAATTTAAAAAAAAACGATATTTCTTTGATCTCATTTTATATGATGGTGCATATATGTAAAGGGTTGTAAATATAAAAGAAGATTAAAGAAACAATTTTTTTTATTATTACATTAGCTCCACACAGGAGACATTGAGGAAAAAAATCCTCAGGGCCTTTCTCATCTTTATGGATGCTGTATGGAAAGTATTTTTAGGGAAAGGAAGGAAGGAGAGGAAATTCTTGGGAAGGTAAAAGTTGTGAGGGGTATTTTTGTTTTAAAGTTATAAGGAAAACAACGGACTTATTTATTACGTTTCGCGAAGACAAGATAAGTGCTTACTGCAAGAAATAATTAGGGTTATCCTCTACTACATGGGTGGGGAAACTGCGGCCCGCGAACACTTTTGCTTCACCTGCTTAAAGCCCTTCAAAATATTATACTCAGATAGCGAGAACGGTTTTCTTTCACGGTGTTTTTAATAAATTAAAAAATATTTTTAAGTTATTATTACAAAACCCAGAGAAAGTTATAACATAGCTGACAGGTGTGTACTTAGTATGCACCTTACTAGACATCAGTTTGGACAAAACTAAATACATTATCCGACATATAATATTGCAGTCAATAAATTTGCTCTAATTTAAGCTTGTAGATTGGTCGGATCCTACGCAGATACATTCCTACGTTAAAACCACTCTTGTGTTTATAATGCAAATTACAGTTGCGGATTTATCTGCTGACGCGTTTCGAGGAAAACCATCCATGTTACAATTGCAAAATTCGAAGGAAGACCATTTTCGGGTTCAGGGTTTAGAATCAATTAAAGCTGGGATTCGCACGCAGATTAACTTTCCAGTTAAAACCTGTTTCATGTTCCGAATAATCCATCAAAAAACCAGTTGGGGTTTATTTTAAAATTCGTAATTCTTAGACAAATCAATCAATTGACTGATCTACATATTTAATTTTATAGTTCCTTTTTTTTACTTCTTATCAAAAGAAATGTTTTTTGTAATATTTTTATGTATGTAACAAAAAAAAAAAAAAAATAATTAAAAAAAAATCTAATATGTTAACATAAAATTATCCACGGCCATCTTGATACTTCATTGTGTCTTAGCAACATAGATGTAAATGTTCCCGATTCCCATTGCTTAAGACGCCATAATATGTTTCACCTGAATACCTTTAAAACAATACCGCCTATTTTAGCCCTCTTACCCAAATGTGTCGACTGTATAATAAAATAAAGTGTGCTGAAGTAGATATTTTTGTCGATAATAATTTATATGGATTAAAAAAAAATGCTCTGCGATTGTTGAAAAGTATGTGCTAATTTATTATGTATCTATAATTTGGTGTCTCTAAATATGTCTCTTATCTTGCCTCTCTTTAATTGTTATTTCAGTTAACTTTGAATTTTAATAATTTTTAATTTCTAACTGTTTTTTGTTTTATTTTATCTTATTTTTATTTCAACCGTTCCAAAATTAATCATTGCATTATTTGGATATTTGATTGTACATACATTTTTAGTTTGTCTTATTTGTATAATTAATTTAGTTTTTATAACTGGGCTGTTATCACATGTGTGAGAACAACCTGGAAAAACCCGGTAAAAATAAATACGCGTATTATGATCCCAGAACAGCAGAAAGCAGAAAGGTTCCCCACCCCTGTTCTACCACTTACGTAAGGAGTTAAGCGCACGTTATCAGTGATCACAGCTGATCCTACCAAGAATACATTATCCACAAACACTTAGTTTAAAAGTCGTTGTTTTAGTATTTAAAACTTTTTAAAACCATAAAAAATGCATTACCGGTTCTAGGGCCCAGCTAGTCGTGTGGCCATTACCAGTTCTAGGGCCCAGTTAGTCGTGTGGCCATTACCAGTTCTAAGGCCCAGTTAGTCGTGTGGCCATTACCGGTTCTAGGGCCCAGTTAGTCGTGTGGCCATTACCGGTTCTAGGGCCCAGTTAGTCGTGTGGTCATTACCGGTTCTAGGGCCCAGTTAGTCGTGTGGCCATTACCAGTTCTAGGGCCCAGTTAGTCGTGTGGCCATTACCGGTTCTAGGACCCAGTTAGTCGTGTGGCCATTACCGGTTCTAGGGCCCAGTTAGTCGTGTGGCCATTACCAGTTCTAGGGCCCAGTTAGTCGTGTGACCATTACCGGTTCTAGAGCCCAGTTAGTCACGTGGCCATTTAGCACTATTTTATTTTATATATTTTAAAGATCCCCGTTAAATGTCGCCGATTCTATGTGCGTTTTATCTTTCTATCAAATAATAATAAATTAATCATGAAGACAATATTAGCAACTCTCAAACTATTTTTTTTCTGTTTTTTTGGGTTTCAAATTTTAGTTTGAAACAGCAAGTTAGTTGTCCTCTTCTGCTAACCACAATTTGTTCAAGAGCTGAAAAAGACTAAGAATTGGCATTTAATGGGGATCTTTCAACAGCCAAAAAACAAATGGCGCTTTTACTTGTTTAATTTGGGAGGCGGGAATGGGTACCGCCGCCCCGGGAACCTTTATTGGATAACCAACACCTCTGCCATAGATCACCCCAAGTGGTTCGCTACGTTTGGTGATTTTTTTTAGGTCTTGGAGGCGGATGACCAAGACTCACTGAACCCCAGATTCCTACCCACCCCTTAAACCCTTTTCCTTCCCAGAACACTCCTCTCCTCATAGGCCCTGAGGGAAATTATTTTCCTCAAGGCCTCCTGTGTGGAGCTCATGTAAAAAAAAAAAAAATGTAGTCCAGCGGTAAGGCTCTTGACTCTTGACTAGCATTCCGAAGGTCGCGGGATCGAATCCCGGCGTGGCAAATAAATTTTATTTGATTAATTTGTGTTATTTCACAATTTATTCATTAAAAATAATATATAGTATATTTGCGGCATGTTCCAGAGTGGTAGATACTCTCAGTATCGCCCTGGTGTAAGACCACCATTCAGAATTGAAACGTTGCTTGAAATGGCTTCTGCCGTGTTTGGTGACCAGATATGAATAGCCAGGTACTTCCCAACCTTCCTCTACCCTATCTCCTTCCCTTTCCCACCACCTTCAGCCTCACAACATCACCCAATTGGGGATGCCATAGTCTCACTGGCTCCAGACGGGAGCAGCTATGACTATTGTAAGGTATCACTATAAAAAAAAAAAAAAAACTAAAACACTCTAATTAAGAAATTAAAAACGGCATTGAAAGAAGACAAATAAACTATAATTAAACAATGTGAGGAGGACTAAAAAATACAATATCTTTACCTAACATAACCATTATTATTTTGTATACTTTTAATTTTATATAGTTACTTAAATAAAAATAAAAAATTTTAAAAGTTTTTCAAAAAATTTCTGTGAAACATCTCTTTTGAGAACAAAGAGTTTTTGGATGGAAGAGAAAATTTGCTGATTTTATTTTTTATGTGAATACCGAATTTTAAATTGATTGCATTTTGAAATGTCCGGATCCAGTCTGACTGTGGCACCCTGCTAGTAGTGTGTTTTGCTGAACGGAGTGAGCAAGGGAATGAGAAGAGGAGGATGAAGGTTGAGGATGCCATAGTCCCATAGTTGGAAGCATTTGTAACTCTTGTGAGGGTATTCACATAAAAATGTATAAGTTCAATTAAATCCTGAAACTCGTGTAACACATTCCAAGAATTTAATATATTTTTCTTTCACATGTATACTGAATTACGTGCTCAGTAAGGCTCACTGTTATCTTAAGTTGTATAGTGTTATATCTTTTTAGTGAAGTTTTATGTTGTTTTATTTACCTGATTTGTAATAAATACGATTAAAATCTTACTGTGAGTTATTAGTTATGTCTTAATAATAGGTTTTGAGTTTAGATTTATTAAAAAAACTTATTTATCTCCAACGCAACAACAAATGATTGGAACAAAAGAGAAAAAGTCCCCTAAATTTGGTAGTTTTTGATGATTTCTCACAAAAACGGTGCTGCAGAAATTTTACAATTATTTTTTAAATTGCCAAAAAAATTATTAATGATAATCACAATAATTATTTAAAAAAAAACATAGAAGCCAAGTGAGGGATAAGGCAACGAGAGGAGGCTGTTTTAAACCAAGAAACGATCCGAGAAGGATTTCTCTTTAGCATATCTCTTCACTGACGTGAAATATGTCGATATCTGAAGCGATTCTATTCAGAAACAATATATTATATTCTCCCACGGAAGATCCATTGGCAGGTTGGTTCCACGGGCAAGAAGATAAAACGATCTATGCTGACGCTGTCTGCGATAGTCCTCGAAACATGGATTTATGCTCCTCGAAATCCGAGGTTTCGAAACAATCTCGCAGTAGTCTGAGGAAGTAGGTGGTGGTAAACCCCTCTCTCCTCAGCTGCTGGGAGTGAAATTCTAGTTCATGTACGAGTAAATGTGTACTTATATTACGTAAGCTTACGTGCATGTTTCAGAATGGTTGATAGTCACTCACCGTAATCCCGGCACAGCATTCAGAATTGAAACGTCGGCATTGCTTGAATTGGCGGTAGTGGTCAGGTCTGAAGACATATACTTATCAACCTTCCTCGTCAACAATGACAACAGCCCCATAACGCAACGCACCCAAAATTTTGAATGCCGTAGTCTCACTGGCTCCGGACACGTACATTATAAAGCTCTTTCCTTAAAAGAGTACCTCACAATTGTAGGATAGTCTACTTCCAGCCTGTAAGTACAAGAAAGTAGTAGGAGGTCCAATTCTGAAACTAAATGTTCATTAACACAATGTATTAATAAGTGTTTCCAAGTTAACTCATAACCAAAGTATGACTGAAGCCTAGGGGTAAGTGAGAAAAACTAACGAAATCTATTTGATTCTAGGAAACTTTGATTTGTTTGTACATAATTTTCATCAAATGTTTTGGAAGAACCTTCTCGAATATTTCCGTAGACTAACCCTTGCTGCCGGCTATCGCCTTTATAATATATGATTTATTATAATGCTCCTAACTTCTATTTTCTATTCTTCGCTCTTTTACACGCTCATTAGAGCTGTCTGTTAGTCACACAATTCTCATATAGATATCTTTTCAACTTGAAATATGCTTTACTTATTGTAACCCACCCGTATGTATTTATCGTGTACCTCATCTCTATCGTGTGCCTCATCTCTATCATCTGTGATCGTGTGAGAAATGTGGATATCCGCAAAGAATGTAAGGCTGATGTAAGCATAATGAGTAAGATTAAGAAAGGGACCCTCAGATGGTTTGGGCATGTAGAGCGAATGAACGAAGGAAGTAGTGTAAGAAGAATATACGACGCGAATGTGAATGGTAGAAGAAGTCGGGGACGCCCGAGGAAGACATGGCACGATCAAGTGAATCAGATACTTGAGTCGGGTCATGTCAAAAGTCAGAATAATAGAAGAGAATGTATGAGACGATGTATGAATGTGAGTGAGGCAAAGAGTGTGTGCCAAGACCGAGTTGTTTGGCGGTCCGTCCTCTCTGCCTACCCCTGCGGGGAAACGGCGTGATGGTTAGTTAGTTAGTTAGTTAGTCTCATCTCTACATAAAGTTAATTACATAATATATATATTTTGTTAATATATAAGTATTATGTACATATATTTCTTAGGCATTCTAATATTGTATTACTTAAACAAGATCTCATTATGCTTTGTTATTTGAACATGTTCTTAACATATTTCCTTTGCTATTTTACATGCTCAATGCTCATGGTATATTTATTTCTAACGCAATTCTAATTTATCACGTTATAGGTTTATGCCTCATACTCTAAAATATCTTATTAAAAAGCTGACAGGCGTTAAATAGCAAATAAATTAATATATACTACTAGCTGACGGGTAAACAAGCCTAATAAATTATTTCTAGTGAATATTTTAGTTGGTAAATAAAAAATAACGAATGTATTGTAAGTATGTGGGGATGGGATCTATGAGAGAAAGACGAATGGAGCGCTGTGGAAGATGCCCGCCGATAAAAACAAAAAAACATCAACCATTCATTTTCTCAATTCAATGTATTTCAAGTAACGGACATATTCATTGTTTGATCTCTTAAAAGTTAAATATAAAGTGAAAAAAAGTAATATATTTTTTATCCTAAAGTAGGAAAATGAAATAAAGAAAATCAATAGTAATTTCGATTGCAATTGAGTTTAAGATATTTTTCGTCAGTCCGTCTTTAGTCAACTCGATAGTTTGCCCTCGCAAGAACATGATGCCGAATGAAATATCTCACTACAATGTGATACATAACAAATGCCGAATGAAGTGTCAAAATGACGCGACGCTTCTCGTGAATGTCTTGCGCATGTGTGGATGAAAGTTCGATGAGGCGGATCTATCATTCAACGACATAAATAATTTCGTTCTGTTTGAAATACGAACGACAGTTAAATTTGTTCTGCAAAAATACTAAAATCGCGATTAAAAAATGGGAGGGTGGAGGTAGGAGAATGAAAATTTGGGGTATAGGTATTTTTGATTCCAAATAAAAAAAATGTTGTAAAAAAATAGAATTTTTAATCACCTAGCTGTATGAAATATACCTAAAACCTATTCTCATACTTAACAAATATATATACAAAACATCATAAAAATCAGTTTTGGAGGAGTGCGACCACAAACACCGTGACACGAGATTTTTATAATAGAAGATTAAAGACAATGGAACGATTCAAATTAGTTTGATAATATTAAAAAGTTAAAATTTTATCGTTCTCAAAGTTTCTAATTAGATAATCCTCATTACTGCAAAAGTTAAAAACACGCCACCATAAAATTTCGAGCAACTAATTTGCATAGTGTGTAAAGTTTCTGTACTAAACTAACTCGGTGAAATCACTTTCCTGGAGTACCGAAAACGCCGCGGTAATTATAATTAAAAATGCAACTTTGCGGAGATTTTTTTGAGTATTCGAGTCACGTTTGTGAAACACTTGGGAAGTGAATTTATGTGATGGCTTGTCTACGGAGCTCACTCGGTTTCAACAACGGCGTAGCAACATCATTTTATATTATAGACTGTTTGAATGTAATTATGCAGAAAGCAGTCAACCACAAAAACTCAAACTGAAATAAAAGCACCTTTGTCTAAAGATTAAATAATCGAATCTGCACGACACCTAGAAAGGTTGTAACTTCAAAAAGTTATAAATAATATGTAGACACAATTTTCTACAAAGTTAATTTTAAAGTGGATTTAAGTATAGATTTTTTTAGAGGTATTCGTGTTTAAATGTCTGGCTGTTTTAATACATGTTAGTGAATATTAACTTAGACTTGGAATCAACTGTTCGACCTTACCATGTAAAATATGCATTCTGGGGAAAATAGCCCGACCAACCAAAAACACAAATAAAAAAAATAAAAATTACAAGCGCCGCGGCCGTGAACGTTTTCTACTGATTAGGTATAAATTTCATTGTTCGATGTTAGTAATATTTCTAAAATCGACCATTTGCATCTGGTTGTTCTCTAATTATATTTTGAGAAAAAGCCACATTGATGGTGTTTTGAGTGCCGTAGACGTTTTCTGTACATTTTTAAAAGTGTGG
This sequence comes from Limnephilus rhombicus, assembly GCA_929108145.2. Lineage (NCBI taxonomy): Eukaryota > Metazoa > Arthropoda > Insecta > Trichoptera > Limnephilidae > Limnephilus > Limnephilus rhombicus. Next base: position 53,110,978 of record OV815282.1, on the reverse strand, counting down.
TTTTTGTGATCATCAAACATTTCGGAAGGCGATCACTAAGAATTTAGTATGAAAGCGGCCTGGCTGGTTTTAATAGAACATAGAATTGACCTTACTCCATCAGATGATAACAACATCTTATTTTTGACAAAATTGTGGATTGGCTGTTTTCTGCATAACTTCGTTAATTTTAAGTAGTCATTAACCGGAGCGCACCTGGTTCTGAAAAAATAACCTTTTTTGAAAGACGGTTGATTCTAAAAGGAATGCCAGTAATTTATTTACATTCTGGTAAATGTCAGAGATGGGTAGACATGACGTTATTTTTAATTTTATTTATTAAACACCTTAGTGAGCATTTAAATTTTATTTCACAAATTGTTAGTTATTATAAATACTTATGGTAGGTTTCTTCATTCAGCGAAAATGCTAAATGCAATGCTAATTGTAAAAGTAAACGGTCAAATGCATAGAATTTTCGTTTAAATTTTTAATTTCGATCGTTTATTTTTACAATTAGCATTGCATTTAGCATTCTCGGTAAATGAAGAAACCCACCCTTAAAATTGAAAACATTTTAGAAAACGTAAAGACGACTAAAAAAAGAAAACAGCTGAAACTTAAAAAAAAATGCATAAGTAAAAATATGAACTGCAATAAGAATAAACAATAAAACCTAAGAGATCACGCCGATGCGTCGTGCGACGCCTGTCACCCCTCACATAAACAATACCAATTTGATTTACTCTATGACAGATAATCAATATTATACAAATAGTAGAACGTATAAATTATATTCACGTATATCTATTTTAGTAAAAATAGTAATAAATATTTTTGTAAAAATAATGAAAAACATTTAGTGTTGTTTTTTCCAAGTCTGTGAAGTCTCGGGATCGGGAAATTTTGACAAGCCGGTGACCTGGTGTAAATGTGGGCAATATCTTTCAGGAACATGGATTAATTAATTGAAGCAATTCAGGACTGTTAATTGTGTAATGTAGTTTTTAAGAAATTAATATTCAATCTATGTTTATTCTTCTTTCTCAATATTTTGAAAAGAGACATTTTATGCAGGAGGTAGTTTTTAAACAAATTAAATATTCACATAGAAAAACAATATCATTTATAAATTATATAATAATGGTTTTTTAGTTGTTTCTGTAGTCTGTTTGATAGTTTATTCTTTTGCCTTAGACTTAGACGGAAGCCTTGCGGCACTCAACTTGTCGTTCCATTTCGTATGAATTTGTGGCGTTATTCTAAAAACGACTTCCTTTCGGTCAAATAACAGTTACTAATAAACCAATTTAGTAAATTACCATAAACTCTACGTGTCGCTAATTTATTGTTAATAATTTTTAACATACATTGTTAAAGAGCTAAAGACTATGTTTATCTCGACTCCGTTTGCTAAAGATTTAGATATAAAGTTTTCGTATATTATTAAATTGGTTAACACTAGGGTACACGCGCCTCTAAAATGTCCATGAGTAAAAGGTCACACACCTTTATTTGACACTTTGCATAAATCAGTTAAAATCGGTAATGGCACGATAATTAACGTATTGGGCTACGGACAGATGGCGTTACAGGTACAGCGAATCGAAAATAAATGGTTTGATACTACAGTAGACCATGTGTTATTCGTTCCGGATTTAACCCTAGAATACTAATATAACTTTTTTACTGCTTAATACTACTAATCTCTTGGGAGGCTACTTTTTCAAAAATAAGTAGTTTTTAAGTGTCTTTATTGAAATATGAAAAAGAATATTTTTACTTAATAGAGCAACCTCTGCCTTTTTAAATGCAATAACAAAAAACGTATTTTCTAAATCAACACAGTCTTAAATAGTGGTTTAAACTTAACACATCCCTAATTTTTTTTGGCACAACAACGATATATTAAGAGTTTTAAATTGTTTTCTTATTCTTGCAAAAATCTTAAAAACTAAACATTTTTATACAAACATAATGTCAGTCTGTTCAGATTATCATAAAAAACTAATATTTAGCATTACCAGTAATCTGATGGACGATGACGACATCGATAGGCAAAGAAGAGCTCTCAGTGTAAAAGCTAACATGCTCAGTAGAAGATTCCGCCTTTGCAGTACTGCTGTAAAAAGGACGCTCTTCCTTTCCTTCTGCGCAACACTGTATACGTGTGAACTCTGGGCAAACTACAAGAAGAGTAGTATAGAAAGACTTCGGGTTCAGTATAACAACGCCTTCCGCATAATGTTTGGTCTCCCCAGATATTGCAGCGCTTCCCGGATGTTCACGGAGGGGCGAGTTCCTGGCTTTGCAGCCCTTATTAGATCCAGGGTGGCAGGAATTAGGGAAAGGATAACCAGCTCTGGAAACATCCTCGTCATGGAAGCCCGCCTCAGTCCATCATCCAGTATTGATGCACACTGGAGAAAAATACTGGCTCCTTACGTGCTCACAGAATCCTGAAAACTTAATATTATTATTTCATTTGTTTTTCCTTTTACTACTATTAGCTTATTATCTTTTTTTTGTTTCGTGTACATTCATATCCACCTTCTTTTTCTTTTTTTCCTTTCAAATACTTTGTACATGTATGTGTATATTACCCTTATGGAATGTGTGGGATTGCACTCTCCTCCCCACATACTGGAATAAACACTTATTTATTTATTTATTTATTTATTTATTACAATTTTTACATCACATAACTTTAAAGTTAGTCTATTTATTTCTTATCACAAGTAAAGCAATTAGGCGATCGATGTGGTTTGTTGCATTTCGCACATTAGTACACACTTATGCGTCTTTTTTTTTGCTGGGAAAAATTGCAAATGCTTCGTTTTCCTTTTTTAATGACATTTTCTTCAACATTTTGTCCTTCATCGATTGCCGTTCGCTAAAAGTAATTACACCAGCAAAAAGACATGTGAATTAACACTCGCAGATACGTGTGGTCCAATGAAAGAAGTTTCATTAGGAGGATCGAAATATTTTGTTTTGTTTAAAGATGACTTTTCAAATTTTAGATATGTTTATTTTGTTAAAAATAAATACGACATCAAGAATTGCATTGAAGACTTTCTAAATAAATCTGAAAATACAACTGAAAATAAGGTTAAAATCTTTTGGAGTGACAATGGACGGGAATTTATAAACAAAGAAGTGAAAGAAATGTTCTCATAGCGTGGAATTACCCATCAAAAGACTATTCCATACACTCCAGAGCAAAATGGAAATGCTGAAAGGGAAAAAGGACTCTGGTGGAAACTGCGAGGACAATGCCACATGCAAAAAGTTTACCAAAATAATATGGGCAGAAGCTGTAAATACTTCTTAGGACTGAAAGAGCAAAGTAAACGGAAAATCTCCCTTTGAAGTGTGGACTAACAGAAACTCTGACATCGGTCAATTAAAAGTGTTTGGTACACCTGTATACGCTCACATTCCTAAAAAAGAAGAAAATGGGACAAAAAGGATGATGGTTGGTTACAGCGAAGATGTGAAAGAGTACAGGATATATTTTTCACATAAGAATATCATAGCAACAAAGAGGGATTTAATTTTCTTCGAAAATGAAGTAAATAAGGTCCATAAATCAATCTCGAGACAATGTCTGTAGAAGACTATAACCATCATAGGTGACTGAAATAATGATAAATGAAGAAAATAAAACATTGAAAGATGAAGGTGGTATCAAAAGCTGTACTGATACGCTATATGAGACCAAATCGGAAAGTGATTGGAAACCATGTATTGATGAGTGGAGTTAAAATTAGTCAGTGAGTGAAGATAATCCACTAGCACCCTACTGTGAGAGATCAAAAAAAAGAAGAAAACAAACTTCTTTCTACAAATGTAACAATGTACAGCCTGATGTCGATCTTCATCCGATGACATACAAACACGCCGTGAGCAGAGCGGATGCTTCCAAGTGGTAAGATGAAATTGAAAGAGAGCTGCAAACACTGAGAGAAAACAATACGTGGGAAGTGTACAATGAGCCAGTAGATCCAAGTAAGGTTGTTAGTAGAAAATGGGTGTTCAAAAATAAAGTTCCAAACCAAGTATAAAGCCAGGATGGTTGCTAGGGGGTTTGAACAAGATAATTTGCTTAGTTATCATGACATTTATGCTCCAGTACCAAAATTATCTACTTTTAGATTGTCGCTATTGTTACTAAATTAAACTTGCAAATCTATCAAATGGATGTTACCGGGGCATTTTTGTACGGAGAAATCCAAGATGAAGTGTATATTCAATGATTTACCTGAAGGAGCTTATTCTAATGTATTGATATGAGCCTATCGTCAACTAAGTCTGAGTATGTGGCTATGAGTATGGCTGCCGGCGAGGCTTGCTGGTTGATAAACTTGTTGAATGGTTTTTATTTTCAAAATGTTTGCCCAGTAAACATTTTTGTGATATAATCAGTCAGCTATTTTAACTGCAGCTACAGAATCTATAGAACGTTTGAGGCATGTCGATTTTCGTTTCCACTTTGTTAAAGATTTAGTTTAAGATAAAAAGATTTTTATAAAGTTCACAAATACTAGTGAACAACCAGCTGATATTCTTACAAAAGCATTGAGTAAGGAATTGTTTTTACGATGTATCAAGTAATTTAACCTAGTGTAATGTAATCAATCTTGTGTGCATAAGTTAGTGTATTTTTTTCAATTGTTTCTGGGTTGAATGTAATTTTATATATTGGAATGTTATTACATTGAGGGAGGGTGTTATCTTTTATATGGTAATGTAACATACTGTTGGACTGTTGGTATCATTAAAAAATTTACAGGAAGTAAAGTGTTAAAACTGTCAGCATTATTTTTGTATCTATCAGTTCAATAAAGTTGTATTTTGTCAAGACAATACAGAGAGTATTATTTTTTATTATCACTTCAATTATAAAGGCGAAAGTTTGTATGAATGGACTTTCAATTCTTTCAAAAAATTCTTTCACTAATAGAAAGCTACATTATTTGCGAGTAATATAGGCTGTATATGTATATATTGGTAAGCTCTGGCGTTATGAATACGCTCTGGCGTTATTATTATTATTTTTTTTTTACTGTTTTTATTTCTTGCTAGAGCAATCCCGATGAGTTACAGAACTCATTTGCGGACAGGAGGAACATACATTTCATAGGTGGGAGGAAATAGTTACAATTTAACGTAGGAATTTTGATATTAAAAATATAAGCTCTTGAGGCGATTTTTCGCAAATACAGCGCTATATAAGTTGTCCAAATTTATTATTATTATTATTATAAGTTTCATATACAATATAGACGAAAAATAAAAGACAGGTTGAGTAGAACAAATAACAATAGAAAAAAATTAAAGAAAAAAAGGAACAAGGTTATACAAATATGAATGATTACAACTACATGGAAAAGAAAAGAAGAGAAAAAGAAATAAGACAATTGAACACGACAAGATATTACATAGTTTCATCCTTAAACGTACATAAAAATATTCTTTTAAAGCATTACTCTGATTTTTTTAATTTTGCTGGATTGCCTTGTACATATCTGGAAGCGAATTAAATAGTGTATAAGCAACATAGTTCAGAGGTTTTATCCCATATTTTGTGGTGTGTATTTGAGGTATGCGGATTTTATTGCAATTTCGAGTATTGTGAGTGTGGATACTGTGTATGTGTTGATTGTAAAATGGCTTGATGTTAGTGTGAGTTGATTGTTGAGTAATTTGTAGGATGGTGCTTGCAATTTCATGTTTAGGAAGGACTGTTATTGAAAGAACACCGGAAACTGAATAGATGTCTCTGACATGGGTGTCCCATAGAAGTTCAAAAACATTTCTGAGAGCTCGGTTTTGAACCACCTGCAGATCAGCTATCAATTTCTTTGAGGCAAATCCCCAGATACAGCAGAGATAAGAAAGATGTGAATGTACCATGGCGTAATACACTGATGATAGTAAAGGAATGGGTAGTAATCTTTGGAGTCTATATAGTATCTACACCAGTTATGGAGGTAATTTACTCGTTTACATGATTTATGTGGAGATCCCACGATAGTTGGGAATATACGGTCAGGCGCAAATATTTTGTGTTCATTTTTTTTTCGAGGCAGTTATCACCAACTACTTTGTATTGAGGCTGAAATTTTTATTGTTGCCAAAAAGTATATAGTTTGTTTGTTTATTTTTAACCAGCTTGTGAGTTTAGAAATATTTATTTATTTATTTAATACAAACGTCATAAGTATGCCATAAACATTAATTACATGTCACAAATTCTTATTCAAAATATTAGTAGTGGTAAAACAGTGTATGTATAACAGTTAATTGTGACGATACATTGGGAAGTGACACCAGAGATACATTTACATGCAAACATCTACAATACAAATAAAATTAATAGTGATTAAAAAAATGTGATAGCATAGCCGTCTTGTACCTATGCTCCGTGCAGTTAAATAGATCTATCACATCTGCATATCTATTAGTAACTTCATGCAAACTAGGTAAAAGTGAGTGTTTCGTATACTCAGTCCGATTATTGTTACATTTAAAAAGGATTTTAGAACGAGTGGTTCTCGTGGGAATATGAAATTCAATGAGCTTAATTAGATCAGGACTGTCTATTCTACCATTTACAATTTTGAACATTAATATTAAGTCGGATATAATTCTTCGATCTGACAGTCTTAGTAAATTTAATTCTTTCATCAAGTAATTATAATTTATGTTTTTATGTTTTATGGAATAGAACAAATTAATTTTTACAAGTAGAACTCTATCAGATAGATAGCTTGCAAACCAGTCTAAAAGTTTTTCGTCAATACCGAGCTTACGTAGTTAAACCAGTAGAATTTTATGGCACACTTTGTCAAAGGCCTTGATAAAATCTGTGTATATGGAATCGACTTGAGTTTTGTTAGCTAATGCATTTGATATAAAGTTTTCATATTACGAGAGATTTGTCAGAGTTGACCTGCCAGACAAAAATCCATGTTGATTTGGAACAATGAGATGGTTAATATATGGGGAAATTTTATCAAGAAGTAATTTTTCAAAAAGTTTCGGAATTATAGATAGCTTACATATAAGTCTATAGTTAGTGACATCACTTTTATTACCCTTTTTTAGTATAAGCGTTAGATAACAACATTTCCAAATGTCCGGGAAGCAACTTGTGTCAAGCGATTGATTAAACAATAGACAAATCGGCTCAGCCAGTGAAGCAATGCAATTTATGAGAATATTGGGGTGCACGTTATCAGGTCCGGCCTTTTTGTTTTGGTCTAGAGATTTAATTTTAGATTTAACGTCGTTTATATTGATGTGTACAGCAGGGATATGCATGCTCTCAATAAGGGAAGGTGGTGGTATGTAATTTTCTGGGATATCTTCGTCATATACACTTTGAAGTAATCAGCAAAATAGTTAACCTTAACTTTCATATCAGTGCTACTCTTATCTTTGAAGTGCATTGAAATGGGTAAACCTTGGTTGTTTTTTCTAAGAGAGTTTACATGTGTGAAAAAGTTTTGTATATTAGAGGGTATAGATTTTTCGATTCCATTTATATAATTATAACATGATTTTTTTGAGAGTTTTTTACATTGAGTTCTGTAATTGTGAAATAACTTATAGTCATTAAGGGATTTAGATTCTTTAAAGTTTTTGTGTGTAGTTTTTTTGCAAATAATCAGGTTGATTAACTCACTGTTGAACCATTTCGGGAACTTCGCTTCTTTAAAGTGTGAAAGTGATACATAGTTTTCAATGGCCCTGTTGATAATTGTGTAAAAAATTTCAAGATTGTAGTTAAAATTATTGTTGAGGTGAAGAAATGACCAGTCAATCAGCATTCATTTCCGTTTCAAGCTCCGCTAGGTTCAGTTTATTGTAAAAAAATACTGTATCGTCTGCATAAAGTTATAGAGTTCCTAATACCCTACTTTGTTGTCATTCACAAAGATTAGAAATAACAACGGTCCAAGAATTGATCCCTGTGGCACGCCATGTTATTTTACCCAACTCACTCGTTTCTCCTCCCAGTTTTACTACTGAAAAGCGATTTGATAGGTAAGCTAGGAAAAGTTCCAGAGGAGTACCAACAATACCCAAATGTTTCAGTTTTTCGAACAATCCGTCATGATCCACCGTGTCAAACGCCTTGTATAAATATTGCTGATCAATTGATCAATATGTTTCTGTAGATTTGATATAAAATCGAAAGCACATTTAGAGTTAGATTGTCGGCTGAAACCATATTGTTTTGACGGGAGAATTTTGTCTTTCTTTAATGATACATTCAAACATTTTAGAGATAGCTGAAAGTATAGAGATTGGACGATAATTTTGGATTTTTTTTTTGCATTCGTCTTCATGAATACGAATTTTTTTCGCAATTTTTAGTTTTTCTGGAAAGATATCTTTTGATAGAGAGAGATTTATTAAGAATACAACATCATCCGCCAGTTCCTCCTTCCAGTTTTTGAGAAGGAGAGAGGTGAGGTTATCCCATCGGAACCAGCTGCCGCTTTGGACTTAAGGTTAGATATGACGTAGGATTTAATTTTTATTTGTCTTGATCGTGTCAAAAGATTGTTTTGCTTGAAGTTCCATGTAAATCGTGTTTACATCAGTTTTTGAAATTTTTATTACTGATGCTAAACTTTCCCGAACTGAGAGAAAAAATGCGTTAAATGCAGTTAAAACGTTAAATGCAATCTCTTTCGGTACATTACTTCTTCATCATTTATGACTAGAGATTTAGAAGTTATTTTTGGGTTTCGCGAGCTATTTGAGAGAATGGAATTGATCGTTTTCCAGGTTCGTTGTGGCTTATTCATGTTTTCATTAAACAATTTTGTATAATACATATCTTCTGTAATTTGTGACAGTATTACGAGCTTTATTTTTTTCTATTATAGAAAAAAATAAAGCTCGTATTTTTCTATTATAGAAAAAAATAAAGCTCGTAATACTGTCACAAATTACAGAAGATATATATTAAATCAATGTATCATACAAAATTGTTTAATGAAAACATGAATAAGCCACAACGAACCTGGAAAACGTATTGTCAAAGGAATACTTCCTTGAGTTTGTTTCCAAAGTTTAAATATGCTATTTCATTCTTTAATAAGTGAATCAAGTTGGGCTTCAAACCATGGAGTATTGTTCAGTCTTTTGTCTCCTTTATTAGTTTTTACTTTTGTTTTGCATGAATTTACAGCATTTTGAAGAAAGTCAGCGAAATTATTATAATTTTGGTTTACATCGTCAGACGAATGGGTAAATTTACAAGTTTTAAGTGACGTATTTAATTTTTGATAATTTATTTTGTAAGCATTTGAGAGGTTATTTGGTGATCTGTTATTGAAGAGGTTTTTCATGAAGTTATCATAATCCAATATAATTATAAAATGGTCAGTTAGGGGATCATCAATATTTGACATTATCCCAGAAATATTTGCTCTATTTGAAATTATTGAAATACGAAAAATGAAATTATTTATTATACGTTTACTGTCCAGACGAAAAAGAAAGCTTTGCTTGGTGACTATATGTAAGTATTTATTTGACGCGCGTTGTCATTTTGTTACTTGTTTAGATTACTATGTATAGTTAAAATTATACTAATCTATACGAATTTTGTAAATGCGAAACTGCGTTTGTTTGATTTTTTTTTTATCCTTTTTTTTCCCAATTTTACATTTTATGGTTACATATTTTGGAAATAATAAAAATAATGGGACCTTCTAAGGCGCAGCCTGTGCGTGGGTAATATAGTTAAGAATATATTATAGAAAAGTATACCTATTTGTGAAAAGTGTACCTATTTTATATTAGTACCTAGATTGTTGCGCTTTAATAGATGGTACGCGAGCTGTTTGAAAAATGAATGTAACGGGTATGGAGGTGGGGAGGGGGGGGGGGGGGGGGGGGGTTAGGAAAGATGGAAGAGACGGAGTGGGAACCTCCCTAATACCATGCGAGCGAAGCCGGGGGCAAAAGCCAGTTTTGCAATAAAGCTTCATTTTATAAACTCTCAAAACCTCGTTTGATAATTTCTCCAAAAATTCCAACTGTCTACTTAATTGATGGCCTTCCTTATCTGGGATTGGCTTGTATCAAGGCAATTCACCGCAAAGTGACATGCAAAACATCGCGGCAAAACTGCAATCACAACAAGCTGCGCAAGCTTTCAACGCTACGATATTCGATGTCGTATCTAGGCATCTACCTACTTACTATCCTATCATCTATACACGATATTTCTTACGAATATTACTTGGTAGACACTGTAACATCAGATAATTTTTTTTTTTTTTTTTTACATGAACTCCACACAGGAGGCCCTGAGGAAAATAATTTCCCTCAGGGCCTATGTCATCTTTGAGGATGCTGTGTGGAGGGTTTTTTTTAAGGAAAGGGAGGAGAGGAGAGTTCTGGGAAGGAAAAGGGTTTAAGGGGTGGGTAGGAATCTGGGGTTCAGTATGTCCTGGTCATCCGCCTCCAAGACCTAGACAAACCTCACCCCATGAACCCGGGCACCCCTGCTAAATCACCAAACGTAGCGAACCACTTGAGGTGACCTATGACAGAGGTGTTGGTTATCCAATAAAGGTTCCCGGGGCGGCGGTACCCATTCCCGCCTCCCAATAATACTGAAAAGGTGTAAAAGACATTACGCTTTGCGTTCTTAATATTTTATTAAATATACTTTTGAAGGTTGCTATAACTTTGTGGTTATCCATTATAGATAAATAAAACAATTTAACTTTGTTTGAACCACTTTTATATTTGAGTAAATCCGACCGGTTTCAGAACCACCGTTTCTTCTTCAGGGCAAATGTGTACTGATTTGACTGTTTTGAATATGGATGGGAACAATGTATTATTATGGTAGGGGTGGAGCCGTTGATAGGTATTAATTAAGAATGGGTGGGTAGGGGAACATATCCATGATTGGTCTATGATTGTTTGCGAATGGATTTTTGCCAACCGAAGCCCTTTCTTCTTCAATCTTTTTTTCAACCCTAATAGACCGCAGGTGATCCGCGTTTTGAATTTGCACAGTTGATCCGGTATTTTTGAACATCCGAATCGATTTTCTAATGCTCTCGTCACTTGGTGCATTGCGAGAATGATATTCCGCTCGATAAAAACGCTCATCGCTGACTATAGAATCACCGTTTCGGTAATAAGCTCACAATAAGTTCGGTAATAAGTTTCTTCGACTCGTTCTTGTGTTCAACAGCTCGGCTGTGGAATTCAAATTCAAATTCAAATTATTTATTTATTCTTTCAAAAACATTACAAAATTAAAAATTTTAATGTGTTTTTAAAATACAATTGTAACATTATTACATTAAACATAAATGGTAGAATGGTAGGCTAAAAACTATACAAGCATTAATAGAGCTTGCCTTTTAAAAGCAGCTTCACTAACGCTAAATATGTCGATATCCGAATTGATTCTATTCAACAGCAAGATTGCTCTCCCGACCGGCATGACCATTGGCAAGTTAGTCCTGCAGGCCGGAAGATAGAACAGCCTATGCTGTCGGTGGCGAAGATAACCATCGGGAACATAGAAATGAATGCTCTCCAAGATAGCTGAGTTTTCAAACCATCCGCGAATCAATTTGAAGAAATGCGTAGCAATGTGTACATCCCTTCTGACTCGTAGATGGTTCATTCCGAGCATACCCAAAAGAAAGTCAGTAGGATAGAGCCACGGGTAATAGCCGTACTCCCTCATGTACAGAAATCTCAGAAACTTTTTCTGAACTCTCTCCAACATGAGGGAATATTTTACTTGGTGCGGACTCCAAATTACTGACCCACTTTCAAGTCTACTCCTTACTAGGGAATTGAATAGGATTATGAGAACCCGGGAATGATTTGCCGGCCTCTGTGTTTCCTCCTTCCTACAACATGGGTCTCTTCAAGACCAATATTCATTCCTTCCTCTCCTCAAAAAGACCCTCCCAGCATCCCAGATGACATAGGCCCGAGGGAAATTATTTTCCTCAGGGCCTCCTGTGTGGAGTTAATGTAAAAAAAAACACGCAAAAAGCACCGTGCGTCCCCGGGTATAACCTCATTGCTACCTAATTTCCACGAAATAGTGCTCGATGCTGTCCACATCCGCGCACCGCTCCTTTATGATGTCACAAATAAAACAAAACCCCTGTACCGCTCTTGGACACCCAGCATAATAAGTTATGTGTTAAGGGTATGTTTTATTATTTTATGTTATGAAATTTTGGTAATATTGTCCTTTTTGTTCTTTAATCCATTTTTTTAATTGATGTCTGAATTTTTTTTGTTTTCCTCAATTTCGTTTTTAATTGTTAGACTGTTGAATGCTTTTATAGCATGATATTTATGGTGTCTTTGTCCTAAGCTTGTTTTTACCGTCGGAGTTTTTATGTTTTCTTTGTACGCTTGTCTAACTGGTCTGTTAGTGATTTTTTAGTCAAAAATGTAGTTTAGTAGTGTATTAAAGTGAAAAACTGTTACATAAAAAATAATGTAACAAGTGAATTATCTGTGTATGGGTAGGTACTTTTAGTGTGAAGTTTGTTAACATTCAACATCTTTATATTGGTAGCATTGAAATGTTTACCTTTGCTCAGTTGGTGATACTGAGGATTTGCACAGAGGGGGTCACTAGGCAGGACTGGCCTTGAGCTCTTCATTCTTTGAACAGCCACAGGTGACCTTGGCCACCGTCCCTGTGGCAGGTCGACGTAATCAAATAGTCGTAGTTCACTATTATTTTAACAACATGTGAAGATTGTTAAATCCACGCCCAACAGCGGCATCCACTATTGAAGACCATCAGGGCAATCATTAAAATCCTGGATCAGCAGCGGAGTACCATGGGAGCACATTATTTCTGCTGGATTAAAACCACATCCAGCATCTGCAGACGCAGTCATCACAAGACCGTCCGACTATACCTGGAGCCAGAGGTGCTCGCAGAGATGCGGCCGAAGATCGCCCACCTTGGCCGTCATCAACATAGTCGGCTGGCTGGCAACCGCCCTGGAACGGAACGTCGCTGGGAAACCGCGGGACTGGAGGCCTGTTCGTCGCTCCAGCCTGCCGTTCAGCTCATGTCAGCAGCGGAGGGAGCTGACTGCACATCTCCGAAGGCAGCAAGCAGTATCATGGATCGCCTACATATGGCATTCACCCATTCATCAACTCCTCAAGATTAAACGGTACAAACGCTCCATAATATGGCCCATTCAGAATTTAGTCTAGCCCTGATTATTATTTGTACTTAATTAATAAATTAATTTAACTGTGTCAAAGCACTATACTATTTCATTTAAATAACCTATCCTCATACAAAGTATTTTATAGCCGCCTGCTTAAGGTCCACGCCTGAGATACAAATTCTCCAGTAATAATTACACTTGTCTCTTGCTCTCCATGTATTATATTCCTAACATTTTAGCTTCCAATGTGAAGGCTAAATATTTTTATAACATTTTGGCGCTCCAACGTAAATATTTTCATAACATTTTGGCGTCCAACGTAAATATCTTCATAACATTTGGGCGCTCCAACGTTTGTTGTGCACGATTGGCTTATACTTTGTGTGAGAGGGTTATTTTTTTATAATCTCTGAAAAAAATAACTTTGATAGATGAGTTAATCATTTAAAAATATCTTATATTATCTTCACAGTTAATCGCAGTTTATAATAATTGTTACCCTATGTGCTATGCATAAAAATCTTGTCTTAAACGTTAGTTTAAAAATTAAAAATAAAAATTAATCTCAGTTTATTGTAACATTTTTTTGCAAATCTACAATGCTAATTTCTGCTAAATCTACCTACCTTGTCATCTAATTAAAGTTCAAATTCTGATAGAGTATTATTCAAATTCAACTTCTTACAAATGATAATGTTACATATTTGCTACCTGCTATTCTTTATTATTTTACAATTTATTTTTCTGTTCATTATCAATTCTGTCGTATTTTCAATAATAAAGCATCATGTATTTTACGCAGTCAATATTAAGAATTATTTTCGACAATAATTTCTTTCGTTGTAGGTACTCAGTAACATTTGGCGCTCAACATAATTTGATATATTCTATTGAGATAATATAGTCAAAGATTTTTATATTTTATTGCTTGATGGTAAATTTCTTATTCGACACTATGTCACATTTCAATTGTTCCTAAAGATTCCCGCATGGTTTCTTTTTTATAGATGGATTTTCAATTCATATGTAACAATCATATTGTTCTTTACGATTATGGCGATTTTATTTCATACATACTATTGGAAAATTTTACAGTTGTGTAAATGCTTTACTATGTATATTAAATATTGTTTATCTGTATATCTACAGATACGCGTTATACCTATTGAGTTTTTTTTTTAAATTTACGTGTGCGTCGCTTTATTATCAATTGTCAATTCGCGTACGTTATTTTTAACCTCAAAGAATTTGATATCAAAGTCATTGCATGCATTATAAAATGTTTTAATTTTACACAGATGTTTCAAAGTGATTTAATGTCATTCATAACTATCGCGACGTACATAGCTTATCAAAAGGTCTTACATTATATTATAAGTATTCAGTTTATATTATGCAGTGAAATTAACTTCAAAGAATACCAATTTAAAAATATAAAAAATTTTGTAATTCTTTTTTTTTCATCGGGTTAATGAAATTGTGAAACTTGTCAATATCGTGCAAAAGTTTTAAAAAAACTATTCTAGTATATTCAAATATCTTTTATGGTATTATTATTACGATTCTATATTATTACCTATTCGTTTTAAATATTTTCGGGACTTGATTTCAAAGCAACAGCTGTTACCTGTCAAAATAATACACTGTTGACATTTTCAAATTTCAATCTGACATTTCATAGATAATGTTGTTTACAATCTCAAAATGACAGGTTTGTCATAATATGCTTTGTGAATTATTTTGTTTACTTTTCACTTTCATTCTAAATAATTATTCTTTGCTAAATAGAAAACGGTCTTACATTCTATTTCATTAGCTACGAAATATTATGTGACAATTGTTACTTTATCTCATCACAGCAACAAATTTACAAACATTTTTTTTTTAAATAGTCAACTCGAAGAGGATACATTCATTTATAAATAACGTAAGAATGCAGGAATTTTTAAACCGTCATAACATTATTCAAATAATTTTAAATCCAGGTTTGGCACAAATTAATACATTTTCTTCAACGTCATTTAACATTCGGTTTCTGTCAATCGTGAATTTTCATAAATTTGATAATTATTTAAAAATTTTCAATCGTGAGTTTTCATAAATTTGATAATTATTTAATTTTTTTCAATTACGGGCATAATGTTTTAGTAATTTTGTGGACTTAGAGAATTCAAAAAAAAAAAAAATAATATTTTTTTTTATGGACGTCGATGTTATTTACCCAGGGTTTTTGTTTTCCTGCCGTGCTTGAAGTACAGCGAGAAACATGTTTACACTCAGTTAACACATCATTATAAAATTATGGGAGTACAATTGGAGATTGATACTTTCCCATATTTTGTCCACATATTCCGAAGATGAGAGTAGTGTATGCCGCTACCTATTCGTAACGCTTCCAATTCATCGATCGTTCATCTTAATTCCGGGATGCGGAGAAACTATGGACATGACAGAATCTGTTCATAGTAGGACCGTGGCCCGACGTTTCGGAATTAGTATGCTCCAGCATCAGAGTGAAGACGGAGGATCTATTGTCTGTCGATGTTTTCCCTGCAGAAGGTAGAAGGGCCGTTGTCACACTGATCATTAATGGACATACCAAAGTAACAGCGTGTAATGTCTCGAGTTTGTTCGTTTTTTTTTCGATTTACAGTATTGTCAATCCTAACAACTCGCTCTTATCATATTACTCTATTGAAAAATCGAGTTTTGTAGGCATAGAACGTTACTACTAAAAGTGATAAATAAATCACTTCACAATTCTCACATCAAGTCACAATATACAAAATAAATCCTTTTACATTATTTTATATTGAGCTCTTGGAAAGAGACAAAATTTGTCTCTTATTTGTCCTATTTATTTGTCAATAATTTTTTGAGCCCCAAATATTCAGCAAACATGCTTTTACCAAATACTTAATAAAAAAAGAAACAATAATAGTCATAAACTCAACATTTATTGTCTAACTAATCATTCGTAACCAAGTTTCATAATATTCTAGTTTCAAAACTTTGTTCGCATTAATTTACACTTGCTTCTCATCCGTAAGATTTTACAATAGTGTGTCTAGTATATTTTATAATAGTATATATTTTACAACAATATATTTACAAGTATTTTTTGTATGTTTACAATAATATTTTTACAAAAGAATGTTTATTTTATGATTAATTCATACTTTTATTTTTTTGTTCTCAAATTTAGAATACATTTATGATCATGTAAAAATACAATCTTGCCTTTTGGATTACTTGATTCTGTTTTGAGTTTTGTCTTTTTTAAAATTTTTCTTTTGCAAATACCTACAGAATTGTTTTGGTGTTTTTCAGGGGTCGCTGTGACAGAGTTGGGTGCTTCAATTCCATTGAAGACGTTCGCCTCTAGCTTCGCGAAAACCTCGAGAGATCGTCCAGATGGCATTGAATCGTCCATTTCTTCACATGCGGGCACCCATCTACTATGGTTTATAATCATCTGTTATTGTATAGTTTTTACATATGCTTATTTTTGCTTTGAGTTTAGTTTAGATTTCTAGTGGGCTTGTGTTTTTTAGGGAGTGTTTTAAAAAAAAAAAACTATGGATATTTTTTTTTTGTGTTATTCAGTGAACTGAAAAAAAAATTCGCTTGTAGTCCCGCTAGAAAGATATGAATTTGAATACAAAAGTTGATAACATTGTGTATTATGATCTATCAATTACATCTACATTGTCACATATTATATCATTGAGAATCTCATTTTTATATATATATGTTTAAGAATTTCAATTATAATTTTATCTTTTTTGATAGCATTTTTTAATAAAACCAAATCTTTTTTTTCTCTTATGTGTTTGAATCTAGTCATGGTCATTTAGATCCGGATATCGTGACAAGAGACAATTGTGCTTATTGCTATAAAATGAATAGTTAAAGTATTGTTATAAAGATGGCATATAAAAAAGTTAGTAATGTGAAACTTGGTCTAACATTTTTAATCTTAGTGTTTTTTTCTAATTGCAAAGGAAAAAATCACAGTGCGAATTGGTACGAGGACTTCAAAGGCATCGTTCAGAATGGACTTTTGAAACAAATTGCGAAAGGAATCATCGTTGAAGACAGTGGAAATAAAGTGGAATGCGTTCTGGATCTGAAAAAGTGGAGCGAGGATATCCCCTCTTTCAAAAGATGGGCCTTGGAAAGTAAGTAATTTATGCTAGAACACCAAGATTAAAAAATAATTGCTTACCTAACTTAAATTCGTGAAAAAAAGCTTTATAATATATAAAAGCTTGCACGTTGGCTGGTTTGAACCACGTGTGCTCTGGAACCAAATAATTTAATATCGTTACCTTTTACGTTGTATAAAATGGTGTGTGTGTGTAGTTACTAAGCATAATATTTACACATTATTTAGACCAGTGGTGCTCAAACGGTCGATCGCGATCGACCGGTCGATCGCGAGAGCTTTTTGAGTCGATCTCGAGAAAAACTTGCCGATGTAAATAGATCTATTCACAGTTTTTGTTGTAGTTGATCCTCAATTAGGCCTCAACAAGACCCCCCCATTTTAATGCCTCTATGTATATCATTTATTTGTACCTTATATTGTCAATGGATGCGCATTTTTTTGTTTACTCTATCCTCATCTTTGGTAGGTGACGTCATAAGCCCACATAGAAAAATAAATCGTCTAATTATTGCATATTCATGGTGAAATCTTGTCAAAAATTGCCCCCTTCAAAAGCCCGAAGTTATCTAGTTTTTAGTGTGTGGTTCGGTTTATTTATGAGTCAGTCAGTCCAAGTTGTAACTCGAAGGCGATACGAAGTTTATTAACAAATAATACAAAATGAGTGCGGTAAATAGAAGTAAAATGTATCATTTTAATAACGATTGTTAGGAAGAATTCTTATTTTGTATGGTGAAGGATAAGTGCATTCGTCTCATTTGCCGTGTGTCAGTTGCAATACCTAAGCATGGGAACTTAGAGAGGCATTATAAAACCATTCATAAAAACTATGAAAAGGATTTCCCGCGACAGAGTGCATTAAGAAAACGAAAAGTATGTTATTTGATAATTTGTTTTAAAAAAGAACAAACCTTGTGTACAAGACAAGCCAAATAATCAAAAGCTGCAACGATTGCGTCATTTAAAATATCTCATATATTGGCGAAACACAAGAAACTATTTGAAGATGGAATGGTTGTGAAGGAAGTGAATTTATTGAAGCGGGTGAAACTTTATTTGGAAATTTCCATGTGTTAAACCGTCCATGAGTTCCAAGTAGTAAAATAGCAGGAAAATCATTTTCGTGTTTTAAGGGCAGTATCAATTAAATATCAATAAAGTGTCATGAGAGTAATGCTAATTTAAACCAGTTTTGTATTCAGCATGTAAAATTACAGTTATAGACTCATCTGCTGACACATTTCGAAAGAAAATCATTCTCTTATTCGAAGGGCAGTTATAAAATTCAAGTTGCAGACTATTCGTGTACTGCCAGAATCAAAGAACAACCATTTTCATGTTCTGAGTGTAGTTTTTATTCACCGCATACAGATTTAATTTAAACCAGTTTTTTGAGAATACTCGTCACATGTGGCATAAAAACTAAGATTTCTCCCCCCCCCCACTCCGGCGCTTGAAAATCTGCGGAGAGTCGATCGATCGGAGTCTAATAATATTGAGGTAGATCGCCAGCAGTTCAAGTTTGAGCACCCCTGATTTAGACAGATACTAGAATCCTGTATGATGTTTTTTAATGGATAATTTTTATATTCACAGAAGAGTTGTTTAACATGAGTAGACAAAATTTTAATGCTTATAATGATTATTAGTCTTTATATTTCAATCAGGGTTCGAGTTTGTGTTACAAAACTGGTAAAATAAACCTTAAGAATGTTTAAAACGCTGGTATAAAATAAAAGAAAATAATGTTTGATTTGGTGTTATAAAATGTTTGATAGTATGTGGGTTGTTTAAGACAGCTAATGTCACTTATCATTAAGATATTCCATAAAATACTGCAATGTTATATTTAAAAAAAAATTTAAAGTGAAAACTTCTTTAGTGAAAACTTCTTTAGTTTAGACAAACACACACATTTATGCCTACAAGAGAGTGAGAGAGCAATAGAATATTTATTTAATTCACGGGTAATCGGTTCCAATATAATACGATAGATCCACAGTCCCACGCAAGTCTCCTTTGGTGTAGTGATATAAAGCGCCTGACGAACCTTTGCAAACATTTAGCCGACCAATGATATTATTTTATTTTATCCAAAAATAAAAATATTTTTATTTTTGTAAAATCAGCATCCAACCATCAGGCAAAAGATAGCAAAAAAGAAAGCGATATCCAGCGACTCCGTAGAACAAAACACAAATACAAGATGACCAAATGTATTTTTGTAAAATCAGCATCCAACCATCAGGCAAAAGATAGCAAAAAAGAAAGCGATATCCAGCGACTCCGTAGAACAAAACACAAATACAAGATGACCAAATGTATAGGAAAAGATGCACTGGAATTCGACGACAAAAATATGGAAAAAAATACTTCGTAGTCTCCCCACTCTTGTCCACTTTCTTAAATCTTAAATCTCCTGCTACCACCACAGTTAGCGGAAAATGTTACTTGTGTTGTGACGGGGGACGACAGTCGAGGAATTGAACACACGACGCCAATATTGAATACAAACGCGACGCCAACTCAGCCACTGACCGGTCATAATGATATTTATAATTTTCTTAATTAATATTTCATATTTTTCACAGTGCTTGATGCAGGGGGACGTCTACCTTACGGCCTATTGAAAGGAAACATCAACAGCCTCGGTCAGTATGACGAGTGTGTTGCCATCAGTCACAAGAGAGAAGACTCCTCCCGAACCATTAAGGGAAAGTACTGCCTTGCCAGAATCCCCGTGCCTTCGGGGATTATTAGCACCGAAGGCTTCTCTGTCAAACCCAATATAGTTGGAGTTCCCAATCAACGGTAATCTATTAAGCTACTAATTAATATGAATTACTTCCCGACTGGTTCACTTTGCGTCGGAATGTTGGACACTCTCTTTATACAAGTACTTATTAGTTTTCTTAGAAAGTTTTTAGGGCTCTTGGTTTAATGTTGATGATAATATTATGAGATACCAATTAATAATTATTAGATTACTAATTAGGTAACTAATTATAAGTGTTTGCCATATTAGTTCTAAATTTATGTTACATCTTGTGTACGGCAGACGATAGTCCTTTTCAAGTGTTTAAATTAGAAAGTATAATAATAAAATTGCTGTAAATGTTTAAATTGTCAAGTATTTATTTTATGGCCGAAAAAACAGTTGGCCCTTTTTACTCACAATAATTGAAACAAGGCTTCACTCTACCTCTTAACACAAGCGATGGCGTTATAAAGATATATTCGTAGTTACTCGGCAGCAAAAAACTTATTTAATTATTTATTATTAAATAACGCACTTAATACACAAACTGATACAAGAAGTCGATAGTTGCACTTCCTCACGTCTGTCGTTGTGTTGTTCGGCCGTGTAACCTCTCTAAATACTCTTTCGGCGACCAGGGTCCCATGACTATTGTATTGGGAAAATACGTTATACATAATTACACAAAATGCAGGGTGTCCGGGGGTAAAGTGCATTAACTTCGGGAGGTGATTCTACATGATAGTACAAGTAAAAAAGTTACATAACTTTTTTCGAAATTACAACTTTTAGGGGTTTTGATGTCAAAAGATAAAATTAGGTAGATATTACGATACGGGCCAATCACAATCGGGTCGGGTACCCGGCAGGCAAGTAAGATCGTACCTCACACTAAGGTACGTCTTTTTGTATGGGAAAAAATGATGGAATTTCGGAAAAAGTTATTAATCTTGTTTACTCCTACCATCATGTAGAATCACCTCCCTTAGTTAATGCACTTTAGCCCCGGACACCCTTTATAACTAAATGACCCGTAAGGATGTACAGAGAGGAACAAAAGAATGAAACATATTTTCATTCAAATGTATCAAGGAAAAATTTGCTCTTTTACTGTATGTACCAGCGTATAAGTACAAAAGATGGTAAATATTATTTTGGGGAATCAATTATCGGGGATAGACTATCGGGTCACCGGCGATAAGGTATTATTGTTACGAAAATTATTTTATATCGAATTTCCACTCAAGACGCCTATATATATTTATAAGTTCCTATATCGGTTTTTGTTGTGCTGTGGCGTATATCCTCTGTAAACATCACCACGGAGGAAGTACAACAGAACTAATCTTTTGTGGGTTCAAAAGTGCGCCAGGGATCGATTGTCGGGTATCAACTGTCGGGGGATCAAAAGTCGAATCACCGAAAAGTCAACCGAAGATCGCTATGTAGTCACTGCTTGAAACTGTCTATGTCAGCTACTCAACAAGTAACAAGTCCACGAATGTATTCGTTTATTTTATTGCAGTCCATGAATTCTTTGTCTCTTAAATCAGCTTCTCATGGAGAGTAATCTAGTTTACTTTTACTTTCGAGGTTCTTGCTTACCCTAATATCAATTCATGTTACTATCTTTTGTAGGTTCATGAACATGGACGATGGTGGAGATATTGTCTTCAGTCTGGCGATTTGCATGCCAGCTTCTTGCAAGTCATCGGACGTTGATTTAGTGTTGAAATCCATATTTAATCATTACAATATATCCGTTTCCTTGCCTTGGGAGTATTGTAATACAAACGACATAATACCATGGTCAGCTGGGGATATAACTGCACTGTAAGTTTTATTTTTATTAATATATCAATTATATCCTGTACTATATAATCTGATAAAGAGTATAAAGCATTAAAAACCTTAATTAAAACATTACTTAATTCTGAGTGTGAATTCAAATCTGTATTATGTGGAAGAGTGTCTTTCTTTCTTTTGTCTTCGTTTTTCTTTTATAAAAATCTGCATTTTGTTTTCATTTTTTTATACATCTACTTCACACAGGAGTCCTTGGGGAAAAAAATCTTCAGGGCCTGTGTCATTTTTGGAGGTGATCCGTGGAGCTTATTTTTAAGGAAATGAAAGAGGGGAAGTTCTGGAAAGGAAAAAGGTATGATGGGTGGGTAGGAATCTGAGACAATGTATCCAGGAGTGACAGATGTATGAATTCATCCCTCCAACCGCGGTGCAAGGAGATGAATCAAGAGAGTTCGGCTAGAGAGGTCTAGGTTAGGTCTCGCTCAACCAATCTCTCCCGATCCGGCCCGCCACACAGTAGGTGAATAAACGCATTCACCGCTCTCACATAGACAAACCTCACCCCGTGAACCCGGCCACCCCTGCTAAATCACCAAACATAGCGAACCACTTTCGAAAAACCCGTCGTAAAGCCGGGGACTTCAGCTAATATTAATATGACTGAAGAAAGAAAATGTGTTTTAATATTTATTATTTATTTTAGGGTCATCATGATATTTTTTGTATGTTTGCTGCTTGCGAGTACAGCTTATGATCTGTGGTTCAAGACATTTAATGAAGGTATGAACAAAATACAAAATAAAAATATGGGATACTCTTTTTTATTTTTATGGTGCATAATGAAAGTATTTTTTTTAGATGAAGCCAAAACTCAGAGCGTTTTACTGACTTCTTTTTCAATGTACACAAATTCCAAAAGACTAATAACGCTAAGTAAAGACCCTGGGCCCCTGGCGTGTATACACGGGATCAGGATATTGTCTCTGCTGTGGATTATTTGGGGACACAGGAATGGCGTCAGTCTGATCTTTCCCATGGACAACCATATAGAGCTCATAGAAGTGAGTTTAAACCATTTCAAAAAAAAAATCATGGTTCTAAAAATACATGTTTTCGCTATTTGGCTCTTTCTTTCGACAAAAAATTATGATTGAAAATAAAATACAAAATGCGAATAAATCTATTTATATGGCGGTTGGCGTGGATTGGATTTTTCTACAAATATACAGGTTTATCGTCATTTATAGATATCTGCCCTGATGATGGACACTGTAAGGCTTTCCGGGGTCTAGAGTCATTTTAAATAAAAAGTAGCTTCTTTATAAACAAAAATTAGAGTCCTGGATGTACGGTGAAAACATCCGTTTCCTTGTGGGCTCTACACACGACACTGCATGCTGGCCTGCACGGACTCTCTGCGGCAAAAGTCCCATGCGTCTCGTTCTGGCGGCCTTTTAACAAACGAGATAGCGCTAGTTCGCTCAAACCCACGCTCTCTGCACTCTCTGCAGGCACTGCTTTAAGGCCAGCATGCAGTGTCGTGTGTAGGCCGCCTTAGAACACCATGAGAAAGTGGTGGGCAACCTCCAATGTCCGATGCGTTGGCTAAAGAAGGAGGTAACACAGCATAATAATCTAAAAATGTATATCACGGTAAAACTTTTGGTCGTGAAAATCTCAAAACAAAAATACAGTTTAATTCGAAAAACTTCCCTTTTTCCCGCCCCCTAAAGCATAATTTTGATTCGTGAAATTTTGCACACTTGGTTTTCAAATTAAGTGGAAAATTATTGTCTGTGTTTAATTTTGACAAACCATGCGCAAAAAGGCCGGGAAATGCCGGGGATTTGAGCTAGTTATCTATAAGGAAGTACACCTATGAGTATTTAGACCATGTTCCAAATCATAATATTTTAAGAAACGCTCAGGAGAGATAATGGAATCTATATGCAACAATTCTGTTAACGTCTTCAAAAATAGGGATGTCTTTATTTTGCTGGTGGCTGAGGAAGCTTTGATTCTTGTGCGGTTTCAAGTTATAAAATACACATGTCTATTTTAACATTGACTCGCAGATAGATTTTACAACGCTATGTTATTTCAAGACGAAATTCTTTGATAGGTGTGTCATCTCAATATTCATATATCTAGTAGTATTTAAACATACATTGACAATGTTTATATTTCGATTTCTAGTGGACGAAAACATATGGAAGCACAAGCTTAATGTCTGCAAGCTTAGCTGTTGATACATTTTTTCTACTGAGTGGACTACTAATCTCTTATATCTTCTTCCGAAATCCAGAAAACAGTAAGTTATTTTTCTTCTAAAATGTCTAAAATTACATCTGCTTCGTATTTTTTAACGTACCTCGGTAAGTTTGTGATCGAGAAGCCAGTAAAAGTAAAACATATGTATTAATGAAAATATTATTGCAATATGTATGACAAGTTACTTGTAAGGGATATAAAATGTCCTTCAGAGGCAGAGTTACTTGCAAGAGAAGTAATGTCCTTGAGTGACGGAGCAGGGCAGAGTTACTTGCAAGAAAATTAATGTATTTAAGAGCAGAAAGTTAGTTCCAAAGTAACTTGCAAGAGAAGTAATGTCTTTGAGTGGCAGAGCAGTAAGTGGATGACCTACTTACAAGAGAAGTTAGTACTTGAGTTGCAGAGCATAAGTAGCAAATACTTGTAAGAGAAGTGATGTCCTTGGGTGCAGAGCGGTAAGTTCCTTCACCCCGGTGAGACATTCGGAACTAACGCGTTTCGTTGCTTGATTTGGCTTAAGCCATCTATCTGAATTGCCTAACCCATCTCAACATTCTTTCATCCCAACTCATTCCTTTCCCCACAACCTTCGGCTATATAATACCCCCATACCCTAAATTGGAGATGCAATAGTATCGTGCAAATTTCATGTAGTTGGAACAATTTTGCGGTCCTTCAATTAACAACTTTTTTTTTTTAGAATCCTTTCGAGATATTCCTATGTTCTATCTCCATCGCATCTTACGTCTGACGCCTGCCCTCATGATGGTAGCACTTCTACAAGCCACGCTAATGGCTAGGATAGGAAGTGGACCATTGTGGAAACAGTTCAACTGGGACATGATTGACCCTTGTAGAGAATATTGGTGGTCCACACTCCTTTATATTCAGAACTACGTCAACCCCGATTTCATGGCAAGTGAAGCATTTCTATGTACCAAACGATCTACACATATTCATTGTTTTGTATTTCTCCTTTTATACTGGTGTTGCCATTTAACGTCCAATACAAAAATTGGACGTTTTTGGCGAACCGAAACAATAATGTATCGTTTTACATTATTTGTGAAACTTTCAGAAAACTATAGTAAATAAGAGTGGGGAGGCTACGGAGCACCACCAAAGAAGAGTTCGATTATATAATAAATCTCATTCTCTCGCAGGCATGTGTCATTTTCCTATAGATGTGCCTGCGTGTTTGTCTCTTATTAGTGTCGGTTTTTTGTTTCATCGAGTTTCAAATCACAACGGTGCTTAAGACGTTTTCACTTAAAAAAGATGAATATCTATGTAAAACCATGCTACTCATTTCCATTCGAAGTCATCCATGGAAATAGATAAAAAATATAGTTTTGTAGAAACAGTTTTCACCCGCCAAATACGGGAAAATATTGTTAGACTTAGTATTTTTTTTTTCAAATATTCCTGTTTGAAATGGTAGGAAAGTGAGGAGATAATTGTTTAATATACATATGTATGAAAAAATTTGTGTTTTTTTACGTTATCCGTGATCTTAGTACCGTTTTCACGTAAAAAAATCACTGGTGAGTCATTTTTCGATTTTTATATTTGCATTCTAAATTTTTATATTTAAAATTTTTAATATATATTTGTAATAATACAATTTGAAAGCGTATTTTATCACCGTTCAAAAACAGTTTTTAGTATTCGACTTCGTTCAGAAATATTTCATTTACAGAGCTTTAAAGCAAAGCGAAAATTTTTGTCAATCTGAGCTCATTGGGACCAAAATCCAACACAAAGGTGACAGGACTGATTTGTTAATTTCGAGATTTTATTGTTGAAGTTTCGAGTGACAAATTTAAGTTATATTCACATTATACATTTCTGTTTTTTGGAAAGCGCGCACAAAAGACCAAGGGGATTAGGGATCACGAGGGTAGATGGTGAGCGATGGTCTCGGTAGAAGGGGACAGGCGGAAAGTTTTTGATTCGATAGTTTTCATTCGCAAAATAAAGAGAACGATCGTGTCGTAACCGTGAAATTTGACTTCCAGGATTTTTTAAAGTCAGCTTTCTAAGTAAGAGAATGTGTGGTTCTAATGAAATGGGGCCACAGCCCACATAGTGAGGCTTCCCACACAGCGAGGGTTTCAACGGATTTTTTGTCAGAAACCTTGAGGGCACCTTAGCTGGCCTCGCGCTTCCTGATATAGCAGCTCCCTGTGTTATTAATCCAACGGGGTTATCTGAAGACCCGTTTGACTACCGTCCACGGACTCTAGATAACCCACTGAAAATTGTGGTTCAAATTGCCAATACACCCGTCGCCATACTTAAGAGAGTGCACGAAAATTCTTTTGGGCTTTGTAATATACGTGAGAGAGTGCACGAAAAAGGCTTCTGTAGTGAGGGGACCAGGCATAATATCCTTTTCAAAAACCGTATTATATCAAATTTCCCAAGTGTAAAATGTCGAAAAATTAGGTTTTGAAACGTACGAGTAAGCCATGTTTTATTTCAAATCAAAAATATGAACATCTCAATCATAATACGCATTAAAATGTAAAGTTCCAATTTTTCATTTTATTTCAGTGCTTACTCCACACCTGGTACCTGTCTATTGACATGCAGCTTTACATACTGTCTCCAATTCTTCTCTTTCCTCTCCTAAAACACAAAAAGTTCGGTCTGGCTTGGGCCGTAGCGTGGACTCTTGCTTCCCAAATAACAATATTCGTTCTTTGTTATCAAAACGCCTGGTATGCCGCGTTTATGACATCCAAGTAAGAAATATACTATATTTTTTGGTCTATTCATCTTCCTGAAGTTATAAATAATTCAATTTCTGTTTTTCGTTTGATTTCTCATTAATGTTTAGAGATCCGAATGGAGGGACTCGTGGAGACTTTTATCACGGGACTTTTACGAGAGCAACCCCATGGCTAATAGGAATAATCGCTGGATATCTCTTACGAGTGTGCGACCTAAAGAAGATAAAAATTAATAAGGTGATAATTTTCTAAATACTAATTTCGGTTGTGGGTCTGTCTGTGAGTGATAATAATTTTGGCTGAATGAGCTCGGATTTGTTTTGATTTTAAGTTTATTTTCAAAATTGTAATTGATTGTGTTAAGAATTCAAACAGATGATAAAGTTCGTGCCTTTTATATAATATTTGTTAACCCGAAAATTATTTTCTTTCTATAATATTGAAAATGTGTATTTCTTATGTTTATATTTCTTGTGGTAACTACTCATTAATATAGAATTACTCATTAGATGTCCTAATTATTCTCGGATCTGCGCTAGTAAAGTAACCTAAAAACAACAAGTATTTGAAAGTAACCCCCCAAAAGACTATCACCCAGGCCTTAAAATAAAGTATTCAATATGAGGTGGCCGCAATACCGCTAAAAATGCTGCGCAATGTTATGGGCAGCTTTGCAGCCTCGCTGAAGAATGTGTGCGACCAAATGGAGGCCTCCTTTCGAACATTATTTAAGGACAATATCTGAGGTTTCGAAATCGTTACGTTTCATTGGTTCACCAGTTATAACGATAAACGAAAAATAAGCAATGATATAAGCAATGATTTCGTGTATTAATGGAGTATCAGTTATAAATATCCGTCAGGGTCTAATCCATAAAAATTCAACCTCTTGTCATTTGTTGTACCTAACTAAAAGTTTTTGTTACAAACATACCCACATTTAATTGTTTTCTTTTTGGTCCCTGTTACAATTTTCTATTCTTTTATTTTCTCTTGGAAGATTATCTCAGAAGTCTAGCCGATTCATAGCAACCGAAATTTGTAAATGAGTTATTACAAAACTTCCTTTAACTAATCCAATGTTAAAGTATCTTGAAATTAACTCGAATTATTCGCAAATGAAACGTTGTGTAAAGTGCTACTGCGATGAAATTCCTTTTTTTAAATCCATCTTAAACCTCTTTATTAATTAAACACAACCGATCGCTTTCTATTTTAAAACTTTAATTTTTCAATTGCAGATACTTGTTGCTATTGGTTGGATAGTTAGTTTGGCTGCGATGCTTGGGATGGTTGTGGTAATGAAGCCTCTGCAAGACAGTTCTCACGAGTTTAGCTACTGGGAAGACACCATGTACATGGCCTTCAGTAAGACTGTCTGGATTTTGGGAATTCTTTGGGTGATCTGTGCCTGTGCTTTTGGATATGGAGGTATGTTGTATTCTATACATATTATATATTATACTCCATTGAGTTACTACTAATATGGGTATAAACTAACTTGGCTTGGTTTTTCAACAAGTTGAGGAAAGCGCAAGTCAGATAAATTAATTGAATAAGTGAAAAGTCAGTCAAAAAGGAATATTTTCAAGACTCTAAGGAAAATAATTTGACCGTGGAAGATTTTTACAAGGAAGAGAAAAGTCAACCTGATCTTCAAAATGCCCACATTGTAAAAAGGACGAAATGAGTCTGCCAACCTTCGGCGTAACGGGAAGGATTGAGATATTGATGGAGGGCTTTTACATCTTACTCTTTCAACCCATCGCCTTGCTTTGAGAGTTGGATTCACATGTCCGACACTCCTCGACTCATTTTCACCAAGATTACTTCCCAGAATTTCTTCTACTTCCTTTCCTTAAAAAGATCCTCCACACAACATCTCCAACGATGACGCAGGCCTTGAGTGAAATTATTTTTCTTGGGGCCTCTTGTGTGGAGTTAACAAAAAAAATCTCCACGGTTTGCGATTATTTTGAACACACTATATTCAAGGGTGTAAAAAATAAAAAGGGCAGAGAATACAAAAACTTTATTTATTTAGTGTAAACTGTTCTCAAACGTCCGAAGCCAGTGAGGCTACGGCATCCCCAATTGGGGTATATTGGGAGGCTGAATTGATAAATAGTGAACACAACATTTTATTAATTGTTTTCAAACCTTACTCAAGCCCCGCCGGGATTTGAACCCGTGATCTCCGGATCGCTCGTCAAGAGCCTTACCCCTTGACCAAGGAGGGCGTTGTATATCAATTTTTAGCATTGTTAATTATTTTTTGTATGTTTTTCAGGACCTGTGAACTGGTTTCTTAGTCTGAGGCTATGGGAATTCTTGGCTCGTCTGTCGTATTCCATGTATCTGATTCACATCTGTCTCCAGAGTCTTATGGTTGCATGTGAGAACACCGTTGGTTCTTTTAGTTTGACAAGAACCGTAAGTTAAAGATTTCATAAATGAAAATAGTAGATATATTCTGATCAACGGGGCTGTAAAAGTGCCTTGAATTTTGTGAATCGCTCAGGATTGAATATTTTTTATATATGACTTCTACATTACAATCATGCACCAATTCATTAAACCAGAGCACCAGGTACCCAAATAACAGGCATTTTAGAGATGTATCTGGTATCCAATTCGTATTACCAAATCTGACATACGCACATTTGAGTGATCTGAGAGTATGCTGATGGAAGATCTATAGTCTCTCGTTCTAGGATGAACGAAGTGTGTATGAAGAATGAGTTAATGATTAATGTAAGTAAGTCTAAAGTCATGGCGTTTGAAAGAGAGAATACGAAAACACTGTGTAATATAGTTGTGAATGATGAATACCTGGAGCTGGTGGATGGGTTTGTGTACCTGGGTAGTATGTTTACTAGAGATGGGAAGGCTGATAAAGATATTGGAAGAAGGGTAAATGCAGGTAACTCCATAAATGGAGGACTGAATGCCGTTGGCGCTAATAAAAAACTGTCAAAAGAAGCGAAGTTAGCAGTCCACAACGGAGTCCTGGTACCTACCCTGATATATGGCAGTGAGGCATGGAACTGGGAAAGGAAGAATGAAAGTAAACTGAATGCTGTTGAAATGAGATCCCTGAGGAATGTGTGGTAAAACCATGAATGATCGTGTGAGAAATGAGGATATCCGCAAAGAATGTAAGGCTGATGTAAGCATAATGAGTAAGATTAAGAAAGGGGCCCTCATATGGTTTGGGCATGTAGAGCGAATGAAAGAAGAAAATAGTGAGGTAAGAATATATGACGCAAATGTAAATGGAAGAAGAAGTCGGGGACGCCCGAGGAAGACCTGGCACGATCAATCAGATACTTGAGTCGGGACATGTCAAAAGTCATAATAATAGAAGAGTATGTATGAGACGATGTATGAATGCGAGTGAGGCAAAGAGTGTATGCCAAGACCGAGTTGTTTGGCGGTTCGTCCTCTGTGCCCACCCCTGCTTAGTTAGTTAATACGCACATTACCGTTAACCCCTAGAATTGTACAAAACACGTAAAATGTTATAAAATTGTGTTTTATTTTTTTTTAGTTTCATCTTTTCTTGGGAGATGTAGTGATGACAATAGTCATCTCGTATTTTATGGTGTTGGCCTTTGAATCACCCGTGACCGTATTGGAGAAACTCATTTTTAAAACGGGTTAATACTTCAGTTTGACTATTCAATTATTAAACTTATTTATTATAACATTAACTTATGAGGAAACTTTACCGGTTCATGCGACCAAGTAATACGTAATTTTATTTGTAAAATATGTACGACTGTTTGTTTCCCTTATAAAGCAAAATAAAAAAATAAAAATCCTTACCGTACCAAGAATATATGTGTATGTATGCACTTGTTTTTTAAGTTAAATCATTTAAAAAGCAGAAAAACCAGATTTTCCAGAAAAAATCAAAGTGAAATTGACGTAAAAAACACATTTTTGCACCAGTAGTAGTTATTCTACCGTGGTCAAGTGAATTATTATTTTTTTTTTTCGAAGAAAACTTCTTCGGAAAGGTTTTCACTTTGTGATGACATTATTTATTTTAAGAAAAGACAAACAACTTTGTTAAACAAGAAAAGACAAACAAATGTATACATTTGATCCTGATGATGTGAACATCGTTCACGAAACATGTAGATTGTGTACAAATAAAAGTGATGTAAACAATACTTAATGAATGCTATTTGGGAAAGGAATTGGAGGTCTTAATGAATAAAATTCATCGACGGAATTCAATTAATGTATTTTGTTTTTTATGATTATTATATTCACATATTCATAAAAAAATACACAGCTTTGCCATAACGTTTTATCTTCTATTTTCAGATAAAAAGAAACCAGTGCCACAAGAAAATTTAGGTTTTGAGAGCGAACAAAATAAAACGATACCAATGGAACAGAATATACCTTAAACGAAATTATTTAAATAATTGACTTTATAATAATGTTTGCCCTTTTTTGGTACCAGTTTTTTTCGATTAAAATGCTACGCTTTCTTTATTTCACCTGTTTATTCTTCTCAAATAAGAATTTTACCTTACTTCCTTGGCGCTTCCTTTAGCCCACAAATTACTAAGCACAGTTTTCTTTCTTCCCGCTGACTAATATTTCTCTGGCTGGCTTCTGAAAGGGCCAATGTCAGTTTTCTAAATTGGATTACCTTCGGAATTCTAAAATAATCTTTCGGTATCGAGAAATCGTTTATTCTATTTTTGAGGGCCAATGTTACACTAGAAAATCGATTTATTAAAATTAAAACTAACTAAAAAGAATGAAATAAAAAATATAACTAAAAAGAGAAAAAATTTACGTAGGCTTCGTAAAATTTGAAAATCAGACTCGACCCTTCTAGAAACACGCAATAGAATTTTTTATGATATGTATTTTATATTTACTAAGAAAGAATATACGTACATTCCACGCACCCACTCTATGTCACACTGGACACACTGAACCCCAGATTCCTACCCACCCCTTTAACCCTTTTCTTTCTCAGAACTCTCCTCTCCTCCCTTTCCTTAAAAAAAACCCTCCACCGGCATCCCCAAAGATGATATAGGCCCTGAGAAAATTAATTTTCCTCAGAGCCTCCTGTGTGGCCTAAAAAAATATATGTATATGTCTACATGGAGTCGGTGCGTGGATTATAGGAACAAAACATAATTAAATATATGACGATTTAAAAGTAATATTCGTTCGTTAGTTCTCACAGTCGGCACATCAAATATATCCATGTTGTTTTACTCACTTGGTGAGTTTTTCATTCCCGGGTAGGTTCAAGAAAGGCCAAAAATTCGGACTAAATTAATGTATGAAAAATTCATAAGACAACGAAAGAGCCTTTCTGTGTTTCTTTTGCTGTCGTTAAATAAATATGATGGTAGAGCATGAAGAGTTTGGGCATTCCTTTTAGGCTCAATTATATTATCATAGGTTAGGTAAGTATCTTATAAAATAACTCATAAAATAAGAATAATGTGCCTGAGAAATTTCTTAGAGATTTACACGATAAAAAGAAAAATATTTTTCATGTTTTTATTTCTTAACAAAATAAAACCACTGAAAAATGCATATTTGAAACGGTTGATTGCTTGTAAAACAAGCAGTATGAAACACTAGCATACCTAATACAATATATTGAGTGTATTTGACGTAAGGAATAAAAAATTTTTCATTGAAGAATAAATAACCTTTAAAAGTTATGAAAAGTGAGTTTTTCTTATAAAATTGAATATACATTTTTTTACTTCTTCAAACTTCGCAAAATTACTTTGTGGCATCATTAATTATATAATGAATAACAGATCACTTTGTTTAAACCACTATATTATAAACAATATCTACATGTTTCGATAACAATGTTATCTTCATCAGGATATGTTAATATAAAGAAAAATAAATGACAAACAAGTATAGACAAATTACAATAAACTATAACATAGACAAAATATTAAAAAGTAGAGGTGATTTATTACTTACAAATCATAAAAATAGTTATACAAAATAAAATATAAAAATTATTTAAGGAAAAATAAAATTGCATTTTGATAATAAAAAAACTTTTAAGAACAAATAATTAAAATAATTAGTCTAAATCAAAAAATCAATAATTATAATTAATTGTAAGTATTAATAAGAAAATAAATTTAAAAGATGGCTATTTTTAAAAAATGTTTGGTTATTTATAATATTTAATTTACTATTAATGCTTTTTCAAATTTCTAAAATTTCTAAATTATCCAATTGTACGCCCGTAGTGTTAGTATGTAAAATTTTAAGACCTGTATTAATATCAAAAGAATGACTTGTTTGCAAAATATGGTTGGCAAATTCATTTTTCCTTAAATAATTTTTACATTTAATTTTTTATAACTATTTTTATGATTTGTAAGTAATTAATCACCTCTACTTTTTAATATTTTGTCTATGTTATAGTTTATTCTAATTTGCCTATACTTGTTTGTCATTTATTTTTCTTTATATTAACATATCCTGATGAAGATAACATTGTTATCGAAACATGTAGATATTGTTTATAATATAGTGGTAGCTGCTCCAAAAACATTTATTTGTACACACGGCAGATAGAACTAAATTGACCGTAAATTGTTTGAATTTGTGGAACCTTGGCCTTCTAAAAATAAAAAAGATATATTTTTTAATGATAACTAAATTGTTAAATTGTAAAAGGAACTTTTTTGTTAAAAAAATAAATGTATTCTAAACAGAACTTTCTTGCGTAATAATACATACAAAGACTAGCTGACCCGACAAACGTCGTTCTGCCAAATGAATTAATTCTAGTGAATTCTAGTGATTGTTAAATAAAAAGTAACGAATGTATTGTAAGTGTGTATGGATGCGATCTAACACAGAAAGAGGAATTGAGCGCTGTAGATAATGACCGCCGGTAAAAACAAAAAAAAACACAAACTAAAGAAGAATAATGAAATGAAGAAAATCAATAGGAATTTCGAAGAGCAATTGAGTGTACGATATTTTTTGTCAGTCCGTCTTTGGCCTACACAAATAAGCTCAATTGTTTGCCCACGCGAGAACATTATGCCGAAGGAAATATCAAAGTGACGCGACGCTTCTGAATGTCTTGTGCATGTGTGGACGAAAGTTCGATGAGGTCGACGTAGCGCCATCTGTTATTCAACAACATAAATAATTTCATTCGATTTGAAATACGAAAGACGGTTAAATATGTTCATACAAAAATACCAAAATCGCATTTAAAAAATGGAAGGGCGGGGGTAGGAGGGTTATAGGTATTTTTACTCCAAATAAAAATTAAAAAAAAAAAAAATGTCAAAAAATAGAATTTTTATTTCTGTATGGGGATACGCTATTCACTTAGCGGTATAAAATATACTTTAAAACCTGTTCTCATACCTACCAAATAAACATAAAAAAATTCTTAAAAATCGGTCAAGCCGTTTCGGAGGAGTGCGACCACAAACACCGTGACACGAGATATTTATACACAAGATGTTGGACATATTTTTTTATAGAGTTGGGACAAAAATCTAAGAAACCTTTTGTCAAATATCACTTTTGTCAAAAATTTCAAATATTTGTTTGATTGTTGTTCTAAGGGCACGACCTAGATAATTGAATTGAGGAAAATTGTTTTTTTATAAATTGTGAAATATGTTTTTGGTAAATTTATGTATAGCATAGGGACAATTTCAACGATAAAAGAATGACATAAATTTATTTAATTTCACTATCATTTTTATCAATCGCGTCCCATCAAGGTGAGAACATATCTTTATATCATTTATTGTTCTCATTTTTGAGGTGGATTTTCTTTGATTGGTCAGAAGATAAATATAATTTAGGTTGACGTGTTGGTTTCTTTATCTTTCGTGTATTGCTTTGTTCATTGTTCGATACGCATCACATAACCCAATAAAATATAGAAATGAAAGACTGTTTCAATAAAAATTCCATTTGGGTAATTTTCACATGAGACAATCTCAAGTAATGAAGGGTTATGTTTCATGTTAAGGAGGAAAGGGAGATTTCAAACCACTAATTATGTTTAATTGTTAATGCCAACAAATGTGTAATTAATGACTTATATGGATAATGGTTATCAATGAAAAATGTGGATAAATACCTCAAACTAGAGAGAGGAGGAAAAAGAGAGAGAGAGACCTACGAAAGAAAGTTCGGCTAATACTACGAGGACAACGTCGCCGTCCGGATTCAACTCCTCATCAGTCCCCCACAAAGCATCACCACCCAACAGCATCTTCCCTCCGACTGGGAATATCGAGATACAGCTATCGCCGAATGGGCCTTCTTATGAGTCCATGCAGCAAGACAACGGAAAATATGGCAGATCTGGGGTCCTAGCATGGTCGGTCGATATAGGATTTATCGAAAATGTCGGTAACTTGACATCGCTCTCGAGCACGACTACAGGCCGCTAACGAACAAACAACAGTTCACATCGACTGAGGGTTCCTAATTTATCTGACGTAAACTGTTATTTCTTCGTTAGCATCCTGCAGTCGTGCTCGGGAGCGATTTTAAGTTACCGACATTTTCGATAAAACCTATATCGATCGACCATGCTAAGGGGCCTGGTGTAGGTAGAAAATCCGCAATCCCAAAACATCGCACGCGTGCCTCGATCCACAGCTCGATGAGCTTTTGTATATGAATCTCAGTCTAGCCCGAGCATTTCTGGTTCTTTCTATTTAACCGAGACTCCATAACATATTCCACCCGACGACAGGGATATGGGACATCAAAAATAAACTAACAACATGGCCGTTTTTTCCACAAGTCCCTCGGTAAGCAGGATTCGCACGATTCACAAGAAAACAGGCGACGAGCCGAAACAAAAATACAAAACTCCTTTTTGCCCCCCCATAAATTCACGTCTTCTGCCATCTTGCCCGTTTTCTGTTTTCCGCTGTCAAAACCCCAGCGCCGCCAAATCTCACGTTAATTTTTGAAGTTGCAACATCTTGCAAAATAATAAATACTCTATAATACTTAGGTATTTGTATGAAAAAAAAATATATTATACATTACAAAAGCGAAAGTACACAACGATTAAAAATATGTAAAAAGTATTACATCGAAAACAGTAGCTTTTCGTAAATTGAAACATTTTGATGGACTTTTTTTTCGTTAATTGTTTTTGGAATGTTATGCCGTATTGCGTTACCTAATTTTTTAGCCAACGTTTCGGACAGCGTTAAAGTGTCCATCATCAGGACAGATGTGTCACACATCTGCCCTGATGGCGGACACTGTAACGAACGAAAATACTTTTGGCCGTGAAAAACTATATATTTTTGATAAACCTTTCGAAACACGTCTTAAAAAGAATGGATGTACAAAAATTATAAATATAAAAAGGTATAAAAAGTAAAAAGTAAGAAATCTTTTTAAAATAAAAAGCCAAAAATTAAAGATAAAATACATTTTTTTAAATTTTGTATATATAATAGTAGGTATTACAGATATGATAAATTTTAAAGTACGTATGATGTAGATACGTTTTTAGATTTTCATGGCCAAAAGTATTTTCGTTAGTTGTTTTTTTTCGTTAGATATATAGTACGTACTGGTAGGACATATTATGGTTCTCGTTATTATATTATAACCAGAAGATTATATTATGACTAGAAGAGAAAATTTGTTTAACGCATCTTTTATACGTTGACAGACTTCCGGCGTGATCAATATCAGCAAATTAATTAGTTAAAGTATGAAGGTGATGTCTGCAATGGCGCCAGTATTGTTGCAGTGGTAACGTGTTTTCAATGATTTTCATCAGACTTATCAATAAAAACTAGCTTGTTCTGAATTCTCTTATTTGTTCCAAATGAGGAGATATAATTTAAGATTTTCACGGCCAGATTTTATTGCAATGGATAATTTTTCGCGCGATATGTATGACTACACCGCATATGACTAGCTTAATATCTAAAAACTAGCTAAATAATATCTAAAAACCGTCAAATTATTCTCTCATAAAAACCGTTAAAATCAAAAAGATATTTTTCTGATGTGTTAACAAGCATATGCTCTATTATTTGTGAAAACTATAATTCAGTTTTCAAAGACTTGAATTGAAGATGTTAAATGTTTAACAAAATGTAGCAAAAAATCTTATCATTAGTCAGATCCGTTTTCAGAGGGATGGATGAGAATCCAAAACATGATATTAATAAATAAATTGGTAGCACGCAAATCAAATATGTTATCACTTGATGCAATATGATAATAATAAACTTTAACCGCACCAAAATGAAATCAATAAACAAATCACAATTATAAACACTTGTAAGAAAAAAGATTATTTTTATCAGTTATCGTTAACACGTCACTGATATTTGATAATTTGGAGTTATATTAATATGTAGGTACATATAATAATATTATTTAGCATTGTGGAATTTAGATCATCGCTGACGTAGATCTGGGAAATGTCTCAAATCGTCTCTAATCTGATTAGTGTTTTAGTAATGAGATGCTTATCTACTTATGTCATTATTGTGTTATGACTGTTTATTAATGACTCACATTAAAACCCTTTGAGGAGTATCGCCGCGCGTATGCGGCGGCACTCGGACGATCGAAATAGAGTATCACCGCATACATTGTTGTAGGAAGGAGGAAACACAGAGGCCGGCAAATCATTCCACAGCCGAGCTGTTGAACACAGGAACGAGACGAAGAAACGACCCGTTCTCATGTGACAAATGTCAACCGTGTACAAATGTTGGGCACGCGTTTGGCGTGTTTCCCGGCTATGCACCGGTGCCGAAGGGATCAATGATGCTAGTTCCTCGGAGCATCTTCCATTGTAATACCGGTAGAACAAGCATTCCCACCCGACGCCTGTGCTCTAAAGATTGCAATCCGTCTGTTAAGATCTATTAAACGGACCGCCCGTTTCTGCACAGAGTCGAGGGTATTTTTCAGGTATTTTGGAGCTCCAGACCAGAGGTGGCTGCCACATTCAACCGTGGGGCGCACTTGTGATTAGTACAGGGTTAGCAGTTTTGTACTATTAAAGTATCTGCGGGCCCTGTACAGTACCAGTACAGGCCGTACGACTTTATTCAGTTTTTTCTATGCCATGTTTGTAATTTCGATTAAATTATGATTTACGGATAATAAATATATATTTGTCAAACATTTTTACAAAAATTGTTACGTTGTTATATACATAAATATAAATACATATTAATATTTATTCTTACAATAATTGTTACGTTTATACATAAATAAAAATACATATTAATATTTATTCTTACAAAAATTGTTACGTATATGCATAAATATAAATACATATTAATAATTCAGTGGCTCTCAACATTACTAACAAATAAAAAGTATTAATTTATTTTTATTTTTATTTAATATTATTTTTTATTTATAAAAAAGAAATGTAAAATAATAAAAAGATAATACTAAAAATAAAAACAAAACTATTAGTAAGATCTTATAAGTTGGACGAATCCAGTGGCTCTCAACATTTTAAATATATATGTACAAATTTCGGCTCAGTATGTTTGTGTCCGTAAATCACGGAAACTAATTGATGGATTGAGTCAAATTTTTTACAGATAATTGCATTTTAGGATAAGAGTGTTTCTACATAAAATGGTAAGCTCTGGCTATATGAACTTTGCATAAAAAAATTACTACAGATGGTGTGCGAGTGGTTTGAAAATGTCTTATAATATTTTTATTTGAAGGCAGGAGGGCAGTGGCGTAGTGAGGGGAGACTGCGGTATGCCCCGGGTACCACCCGAGGGTGACACACTAAGAGGGGTGACACCCGACTCTGATGAGGGGTGACACCCGACCGTGGAAAAAATAACAGGCTGCAGTAGAGCCCGATATCTGCACCGGCTAATCAAAGACGGTACACCATTTCACCCCACCCTATCCCACCCCACACCATACCCCATTCCGCCCCCCCCCCCCGTTGTATGTGTAGGCCTGGGCAATATGATGGAAACCGTCCCGCCCCCCCGTTGTGGTATCCGGCCCGGGTGCTACGCCACTGCAGGAAGGAGAGGGTAACGATAGAGGTAGGGATCGCGGTAGGGACATGTAGGGATAAACAATTTATTACTTTTAATGGCATTGCTACGCATGCCGGGTACCAGGTAGCAGGTAGCATTATATTACGTAAATATTTTTACGTATTATAACAAACAAGGA
Source organism: Limnephilus rhombicus (assembly GCA_929108145.2). Lineage (NCBI taxonomy): Eukaryota > Metazoa > Arthropoda > Insecta > Trichoptera > Limnephilidae > Limnephilus > Limnephilus rhombicus. The sequence continues at coordinate 53,071,828 of OV815282.1, read as the reverse complement.
AAGACACAAACTTTATGTATGTTGGATGTAAAGTTCCATTATGCACTTATCGTATTTTGAGGAATACCTCACGAAAATAATATTGTAGCTAGTAAAAGTTTGACAAAATAAATACGAAATCTAAATCTAACGTTATTCGCGTATTGAGAACCACTGAATTTATATTTTCGTTTTTAGTATTTTCGTTTTATTATCTTTCTATTTGTAAAATGTTGAGGGCCACTGAATTTGTCCAACTTATTATAAGACTTATACTTATACTTTTTTAATTATTTTTAGTGTTATCTTTTTATCATTGTGCGTTTCTTTTTTTATAAATAAAAATAATCATTTTTTAAATCTCTGTTTGTAAAATGTTGATAGCCACTGTATTTTTCCAACTTATTATAGATGAGACCTTACTTTTACTTTTATTTTTTTTTAATTTTTAGTATTATCTTTTTGTTATTGCACATTTCTTTTTTTATAAATAAAAATAATAATTTTAGAAATCACTATTTGTAAAATGTTGAGAGCCACTGGTAATCCAAAAAAGTGGACCAATGTTCAAAAAAGTGGACTAATGTCCCCTTTTCGGATTACCAGTGGCTCTCAACATTGTGTGGCTCGCAACATAAAAAAGCGGACTAATATCCACTTTTTTTATTTTCAGTATTATCCTTTTATTATTGTAAATTTCTTTTAACACAAATAAAAAAAAAATTGAAAAATTTTTATTTGTAAAATGTTGAGAACTACTGAATTTGTCTAATTAAATTTACAATGCAATGATAAAAGGTTATTATTATAGTAATAAAAAATCTCCGAAATTAACTTGCGTAATAAAAAAAGTAACCAAATAATTAATTAAATCGATTACAATATTAAGAAAAACTTGAAAAATAACTCACTCCCACGATGTAGATGACATAAAAATAACTCACTAGTCAATTTGTTTATGTTATCGTATTATTATAATAGTTTTACTTTGGAGTAATCTTGGTAGCTGTGATTACTTTCATAATTTGAGTAATTCAATTAATATTTATATATTAATAATTTTAATGAACAATTGGCTTAACTTTTCTAAAAAAATACATGATTGCTACAGAAGCTTATAATATCTATTTTATGGGAATTTTAGGAAACTCCTGTATATAAAAGCAAGCCAATAGTTTAAAGTTTAAAACATCATGTTGTTCATTGTTCTCTAAACCAGGAGAGCATTTAAGATAGCGCTACCTATTTTAAATGAATTTTAGGAAATTCTTTAGGTAGAAAAATAAAAGCTCAACTTGTGTTTTGAGACTTTATTTATCATTTCATTATACTCATTTTACTTTGTAAAATAAGTTTTTGGGATCAGCTTGATATTGCTGGATCATTATTTTAACTTTGAAGGATTTTCAAGTTAATATTATTTTTATTTTTTTTATTTTTTTTTTGCTTGAATCTTGTTGGAAAATGGGAAGGGCAAACCTACATTGTTTACTCTATAACAATATTTTTTATTTTATTTTTCAATTTAACCATCAAATTGAATTTTATGTTATTGGTATGGTGAACCTTTTGATTTTCTCAGGAGCTCGGGGAATCTCTCAACGTTCCGGAATAACAATAATTTTTTTTCTTCTTTCTTAATATAGCGCCCTTGAGGTGATTTTTCGCGAAAACGGCGCTATATAAATTAGCCAAATATTATAATATGTAAATTTAATTATGTTTATGGCACATTTTGTCGTGCCATGTGTGTTGAAATAAACAAATAAGTAAATAAAATGAAATTTTTAAAGAGCAAACAGCCGTTCAAAACTAAAAAGTTACTTACACGTCATAATATTGTAATTTTTGTGAAATAAAATTTTGAAACACAACATTAGAAAATAAATCATATGAAAGGTCCGTATAGAACAAGATTAGGTTTCTGAAACAAAAGGTTTTCATAATGGTAATTTATTTGAAGCAAACTGCTTTTGCAATAATTATTCTACGTTTCCGGGATGACGGAGGTTACAGCCTCGATGCTCGTATTCGAGGACAAAACACGGCCGAACTCATTATTTAGGGCAGGGGTGGGGAACCTTTTTAGCGTCGCGGGCCATTTGGATGCTCATACTTTAACCCGCGGGCCGCACTCCGATTTCCGTCTCGGGGGGAGGGGGGGACCCACATCGAACCAAATACCTGGTTTTACTAAACCTAATAAAAAACAGTTACATAACTGTCTACACTCTTTAATTATAGCTACACTCAGAACGTGCAAATGGTTTTACTAAAATTCTGACTGCACATAGTCTGCAATCAGAATTTTATAACTGCACTTTGAACACGAGAATGGTTTCCGTCAAAATGCATCAGCAGATGAAATCACAACTGAACTTTTTCGTTGCATTCTGAACACAGACCTAGCTTTAATTTAGATTGAATTTGCATTCGGTGAATTAAAACTACACTCAGAACATGAAAATGGCTTTCCTCTTATTCTGTTTAAAAATGCCCTTCGAACACCAGAAATGCGTCAGCAAATGAAATCGCACCAGACGTGTTTTCGATGAATTTTTAACACAGATCTGGTTTTAATTACATGGTGAATCTGTACGCGGTGAATGAAACCTACAATCAGAACGTGAAATTGCTTTCCTCCAATACTGGCAGCACAAATGCAAATACAAATTTAAAACTGCACTCCAAACACGAGAATGGTTTCTTACTAAACGCGTTAGCAAGATTAAACCCCACCTGGAATTTTTCCTTGCATTCTAAGCACAGAACTGGTTTAAATTATAAAGTTAATTTGTACGTGGGGAATTAAAACTGCACTCAAAAAATTAAAATGGCCTTCCTCCAATTCTGGCAGCACAAAGTACGCAACTAGAATTTTATAAATCCACTTTTAACATGAGGAATGCGTCAAAAAATGAAACCCCACCTGGAATTTTTTCATTGCATTCTAAGCCCAGAACTGGTTTTAGTTATAAGGTGAATCTGAATCTCCAATACTGGCAGCACAAAAGCAACTAGAATTTTAAAATGCACTGCAAAAACGAAAACGGGTTTCTACGATATTCGTAAGCAGACGAAACCACACTAGGAAGTTTTTCATTGCATTTTGAACACAAAACTGGTTTTACCGTTAGAGCGAATTGGATTGTGAGTCCCCAGCTTTAATTAATACTGCCCATAAAACAAAACATCGAAATGGTTTTCCTCCGATTTTTTGCTGTCGGAACGCAAGAACAGTTTCCTTCGAAATGCGTTAGCAGATGAATCCGCAACAGGAATTTGCATTGTGAACACAAGATTGGCTTTACCTTGAGAATAGATCTAGATAGGAGTCCACTAGTCCACCGGCTTAAATTAAATTGTACTCAGATTACGTGAATGGTTTTCTGCATTTTGTAGCATATTTATCGTATGCCATTAGATTAGATCAGAACAAAAATATGATTTTAATATGATTTTAACTACTTAAATGGCAGAATGTTGGCAATATATTAAAAACTTAGATAACACAGCCACTTTTCCTTTGTGTTTATCGTGGAATGAGTTTTTACAAACCTACACAAATCAGAGTAATAACAGAAAAATACTCAAACGGTAAAATAATATCGGATGGACAATATAGTATGTAGGTCACCCCTAATGTGATTGCTGGAACAGCTTCTCTTTGGCAAGGCGTGCGATATTAGCTGGCATTGATGATGTTACTACTCGCAACTGATTGTCCAGATTTGCATCGGTTAGTCTGGAGCGCAGATGATTTTTTGCGATGGATAATTTTCAATAGAATTGATTACAGCAGTAAGTTGTTCCGAAAATAGATGCATTTTTAAGGGCATGCCTCCTTAAATTGAGAAATTCATTATTTCTTATGCAGCGTTTCTGAAACTCAAGCAGCGGGAGATTGTTATATCTAGCTTTTAGTTCATCATCACTTTGTAATTGAAGAATTTCGTGCTGCACATTCGATGGTTCCACGTTGTACGGTGTAGCAAATATGTTCGAATCCGTTTGTTTGCTTTTCACGTCCTTAAATAGTTCATTCAATGTCTCACTTAATTTCGCGCACTCACCAGCATATTCAAACGATGTAGAAAGCTTTTGTTCTTGCAGTGTTTAAAAATGCATAGTGTTATTCATTTCGATTTGCACTTTCCGCCACCTTAATTTAGTTTCAAATGATTTCACGTTTCACTCAGCTTCAACTTTTCTTTTCTTCGTAGTTGCCATTATAGGATTTTATTGATTTACTTTCCGCTTTACATCCGCAACATGACCAGAAAATAATGTCTATGAGAGACTGCCTAAGATTCTCCAAATAGAGTTGCCATTTGCCATCAATTCTGAAATGGGGGTGGGGGGGTCCTATTAAACTTCTACTAATAATTATGATATGATGCAGGACCTAATTCACCATAACCATAATACAGAATATTTCTATAAACGTCTCCTGTCAACGAGATAAAAATATAAATATTTTATTTGTTATATAGATGTATAAATCTATACAACAAGACATCCCTTGGAAATCAAATGAAGTTTGATTTCCAGTCCTGGGTCAGGATAAAAAATAACTTCCCGTAAGTTGTTTTTTTCAACTACTTACCAAAAAGAAGGTTTTTGGACGTCGCCCTCTATCAAATCTTTGTATCTTTATTGTTTGTTTTTTTTTTGTACATAAATATTTTCAATCATAATAAATATTTTTGTTTTCGTTCTTCGGTTCAATGTTTTTTTCTTTATATTTATTTTTAAAATATCTTACTTAAGATTGAAAGACATTCCCGTTGTTTAACAACACTACGTAATTAACTTTAATCCAACTTCCAATCGTCTATCAAGGCTTTATGGAGGGTTTATAATTAACCATTTATTTTAGGAATTTCCCCGTCAGTTTTCCGTTTAAATCTTCTAATATATAAACCGTACTAGAAATTTTTTCTCTTATTCTATTGCATACGAAGCGAGGTGCCAATTTAGCAGAAAAATATTCACCTGCTTTTGACTGGACGAAGTTCCTTCTCCACACTAAATTTCCCGATTCATCACTTATAAATCTTCGTCCTGAGTTATAACGTTTCGCGCTTGTTTTATAAGCCTCCATCAGTGAGTCTGTGACTTTATCATATATGGCTATTAGTTCTTGTAATTTTGTAGCGTACTCACTGACTGTGTTTGTTTCCTGCGTGTCAACATTACTAACTACCGGTATTATACGACAATGTGCTGACCCATGGACTATCTGTTCGAAACCGTGAAATAAGAAAAAGGGCGTATAGCCTGTTGCTAAATTAACTGTATTATTCATTGCTGCTTGGACTATTTTTAAGTTTGCCGACCATAGTCTGTGATCATCTTTCACCAAGATCGCGAGAGTGGTACCTATCGTTTGGTTGTAACGTTCTACTACATTATTCATAGGTGTGTAAAAACTATTATAATAAACATCAGGTACACCATATTTTTTTAAGAAGGATTTGAATTCTTTGGAAATAAACTGTTTCCCATTATCACATATTATCGTTCTAGGGACTGAAACGGTTAAAAAAATATTATCTTCAAGCGCTTGTATTATTGATTTCGAATTCGCGTGCCGTAAGGGAAATAACCAGCAATATTTTGTAAATACGTCAACCACACTCAAGATAAAAAATTTACCATCGTTACCTTTAGGGAACGGACCGATTATATCAATACTTAGACTTTGTAAGCTTTGTAAGGGGCGATCTGCACTTTTTGGACGTGACATTAGTCCTGCTGGGGGTTTTGTAGAGTGTTTATATGCCTTGCAAACAGAGCAATTTGAAACAAATTTCCTTACATCACGGTACATACCGTTCCAAAAATTTTTTAGTGTAAGTTTTTTAAATGTTTTAAAGGTTCCGGGGTGAACTGTTGTTACGGCTTCGTGACATTCAGCTATTATTTTTTCTCTATCCTCTAATGGAGAAACGAGTTTCCAATCGTAATCTTCCAACAATGAAAAATCGGCTTTACAATGTTTATATAATCTATTCTCTATTATAATATAGTTCGGGAATTTACCTGGATTTTCAATACAGTTTTTAAATAAATTCACGTACCAACTATCTTTTGAGTTCAAAATCGATGTTTTGACGTCTATTGGGGAAATTATTATGCGAGATAATGCATCTGGGACTACGTGTAGTGAACCTTTTCGATGAACAATATCAAAATCGAACTGCGATAAGCGTGTTGCCCAGCGTGCAAGGCGTCCATTTGGATTTTCTAAAGATAGAAGCCATTTTAAACTGGAGTGATCTGTAATAACTGTGAACCTGGATCCTTCTACATATGAACGAAAATTGTATACTGCGTCGAGAATTGCTAATAGTTCCCGCTCTGTCACACTATAGTTCCTTTCTGCCTTTGACAGTACTCTCGAGTAATAAGCTACTGGGTGTTCTACGTCTGGAAAGTTTTGAGAGAGACACGCCCCGATGGCGAAATTAGAGCTATCACATTGTATTATGAACGGTAATTTAAAATCTGGACAACTATGGACTGGTGCCGTTATTAATGCCTGTTTTAATGCGGAAAATGCCTTTTCTGTTTCTTCGTTCCACGTATAATTAGATTTCCCTTTCGTACCTCCCGTTATGTGTGTTAGAGGAGCTGCTATATCCGAAAAATTATTTATAAAGCGTCTATAGTAACTACATAAACCTAGAAATGATTTTACCTGTTTTGTGTTCTGGGGTGGGGGAAATTTTTTTATCGCTTCTACTTTTCCAGGGTCGGTACGGAGACCATATTTATCTATTATAAATCCTAGATACCTCAGGCGTGATTTACAAAATTCCGATTTTTTAATATTCAACGTTAATCCTGCATTTTTTAATATATCAAGTACCTTCCTGAGTAATATTATGTGTTCTTCGAAAGTTTTGGATATTATAATTAGGTCGTCTAAATATGCGAATAGGTTCGGCTCGAATTCTGGACCGAAAAGAGTGTCAACCAAGCGTTGTAACTCGCTAGGCGCGTTACGTAAACCGAACGGTAACCTGACAAACATGAAGATTCCTCTCCCGGGTACTACGAAACTGGTTTTTTCACACGAACTTTCTTCTAGGGGTATTTGCCAGAATGATTTCACAAAATCGAGAGAGGTAATATAGTTTGCATTACCCAAATTATCTAGAATTCGGTGTACATTCGGTATGGGGTAAATTTGTGCTTTCGTGACTGAGTTTAATTTTCTACTATCTAAACAGAACCTTGCCGTTCCGTCCTTTTTTGGTACCAGCAAAACGGGGTTTGACCAAGCCGACCGACTCTTCACAATTACGCCCAGGGATAACATTTCGTCTACTTCCTTTTCCAATTGTTTTAATCTGACGGGTGATAATGGATAATATCTTTGTTTTATTGGAGGGCCCTCGGTTTCGATTTTATGTGTAGCAAGATTTGTTTTTCCTAAGCCGCGCTTTTCAAAAGATATCGACTGATAATCGTTTACAACTTCGTTTAACTCTTGTAATTGAGCAGGTGAAAGGTCGTTTTTTGATTTTAACACTTTAATTTCTGAGATTGATGTTATTTTACTATTCGCATCTTTTGAAAATAAATTAGGAGCAACCTTAAATTTTCTCCAAAAATCAATACCTAAGATAAATCTGGGTCCTATTGCCGGGATTATTACAAAGTCTATTATTTCTGTCGTCTCATTGCATTTTACGGGAAGCGAAATTTTACCTAAAACTTTTTGTAATTTATCGTCTGCCGTGCTAATTGTCATGTCACAAGGAATCAATTCGTAACTTAATGGTAGGAAATGTTTATACATATTTCCACCCAAGCAAGAAATTGCTGCTCCTGTATCTAAGAGACCCGTGAAATATTTATTTTTAATTTTAAAGTTAGCGTGTGGTCGACCGTCTAGACCATAATTTATATTTATTGTTTCAAGAGGTTTTGTTTCAAAAAAGTATTTGACATATTTTAACCAGTCATTCCATTCTTTCTTCGCTACTACTTCTGACGGTTTAAAATTGGAATGACCGTCTACATGTTTTTTTGGTTTTTATTAAAATAAAACGGAGGTGGTTTTAAAAGGTCTGGAATCGAATTATCATTTCTCCTAAACTCCTGTTTTTTCCATCTGGGACTTCTCCGCGGTATTATTACATTATTATTTTGATTGCAATTCCTTGCAAAGTGTCCGGCTTGTTTACATCTAAAACATAATCGTAATTTCGTACTTTTACCTATATCCTGACAAGGAGATAATGAAGACACTTGTGTGGATCTAATATTATTCTTATTAAATATTTTATATTTTGAGTTTGCAAATTGGTTAGCATTTTGTGTATTGTCTGATTCGGAACATTTTTTCTCTAGCTCCGCGCAGGTGTTTGGTAAATCATACAAGAATAGTTTATTGTATCTGTGAAGTAACCCGTTTTTGACAATAAAAACTATTTCTGTTTCAGGTAATGGAATTTTTAATTTGTTATTTAAGGACGAAATCAAGTTTATGTACTGACCTACTGAGACGTTATGTAACTGTCTATATTGGTAAATTTTCGATCTAATTTTTATTTGATCATCTTCCGTACTAACGTTACTATTTTGAGATGAACTCTTCTGTGTATTATTTATCGTATTAAATTTAATTCTGTCTAATTCATCACACAATTTTTGTAGCTGCACTACATTGCTAATGTCTTTACCAATTCTTAATTGTGCGTAATCTGGTAGTAATCCTTTTGTAATCAAGGAGAGAAGTTCCTGTTCTGCTAATGGAATGTTTAACTTTGCATTAATTGATAGTGCTTCTAGAATAAAATCCGCTGCCATTTCGTCTTTCCCTTGAAATAAATTGAAAAGTCTAGATTTTTCTGTCATTTGGAACGCAGGATTCTCAAATCTTTTAATAAAAGCAGATTTAATTTCTGTCCAAGTAATATCCTTTCTAAAGATTTTCCGGTAAAACATTAGTGACGTGCCTGTAATAAGATCTATGAATCCTTTAGCTACATCTATATTGTCAATACCTCTCGCGTATTGCAATTCTGCAATTCTATCAAAAAAAGCGTGAACGTCTGTCGTGCCATCGAAGGTAATTTTCCAATTACTAAGGTTGATTAATTTCCTTTCGACATAACGTATACCTTGGTTCCTATTAACGTGAGTTATTTCTTTTTCTATATTCTGTTTGATTGTTAAATCTGCGTCTTCACTTTGAATAATTGTTTCTGAAATTACCGGTGAAGTTATTGATTCTCTGGTTTCTGAATTATTCAAATTTTCATTAAATAATCTACATTGTTCTCTTAGAGATTTCCAATTTCTTTTTGGGGTAATTCCTCTATCTAATAATATTTTCTTTAGTCTCACTACTGTATCTTTTTCAAAACCCACAATTCTATCTAAACTTATTAGATTAGATGCCATCTTTAATTTTTCAAAGGAAGAGAGAAAGAAAAGAGAGAAAAAAAAATAAAAACAGTCCGATTTAATGACAAGATATCAATTAATTTATCCTTCTATTAATTCAATAACTTTTGGTTTGTTTTTTTTTTTTTCATTGAACGAATTTATCTTTTAATTTGTAATTAATTAAAACTTTAACCTTTTCCTATTTCTTTTTATTACTTCCGTTATATTTAAATTCTCTAGCATTTATTTACTTTTTCATTATTTTAAATCTTTTAAGTATTTTGTTTTAAACTTTTTCCTCTTTTTATAAATAAAAATTCGTGGAAATACATATATATTTTCATATATGTGTTTTGCAATATTGTTCAACTTGTTTTGGGGTCAATTACGGCACTTGATTGATGTACAATCTCAGATTACTTTTCAATTAATTACACCCGGGCTTGTCTTATATATTGAATCGTGACAGTAAATTTCGCATCCGCCTTACTTACCATCATTATCTTTTTTCATGATATATAAGATTAGCCTTCAAAATGATAATGATTTTACAACTTGTGTATTTTCAACTACAATTTTCTTTGTGGTTTCTGATTTATTCCACCAAAAAAAAACATTGCAATTAAAAAAACCAGTTCGATTTGATTTTTTTTTCTACCACATGATATTCATCTTTTTTCCAGTATTATTTTATTTTCTATAGGAAAATTAGTTTCTAAATAATAACGTTTGGTTTACGTAACGCGCCTAGCGAGTTACAACGCTTGGTTGACACTCTTTTCGGTCCAGAATTCGAGCCGAACCTATTCGCATATTTAGACGACCTAATTATAATATCCAAAACTTTCGAAGAACACATAATATTACTCAGGAAGGTACTTGATATATTAAAAAATGCAGGATTAACGTTGAATATTAAAAAATTGGAATTTTGTAAATCAAGCCTGAGGTATCTAGGATTTATAATAGATAAAGATGGTCTCCGTACCGACCCTGGAAAAGTAGAAGCGATAAAAAAATTTCCCCGACCCCAGAACACAAAACAGGTAAAATCATTTCTAGGTTTATGTAGTTACTATAGACGCTTTATAAATAATTTTTCGGATATAGCAGCTCCTCTAACACACATAACGGGAGGTACGAAAGGGAAATCTAATTATACGTGGAACGAAGAAACAGAAAAGGCATTTTCCGCATTAAAACAGGCATTAATAACGGCACCAGTCCTGAGTTGTCCAGATTTTAAATTACCGTTCATAATACAATGTGATAGCTCTAATTTCGCCATCGGGGCGTGTCTCTCTCAAAAATTTCCAGACGCAGAACACCCAGTAGCTTATTACTCGAGAGTACTGTCAAAGGCAGAAAGGAACTATAGTGTGACAGAGCGGGAACTATTAGCAATTCTCGACGCAGTATACAATTTTCGTTCATATGTAGAAGGATCCAGGTTCACAGTTATTACAGATCACTCCAGTTTAAAATGGCTTCTATCTTTAGAAAATCCAAATGGACGCCTTGCACGCTGGGCAACACGCTTATCGCAGTTCGATTTTGATATTGTTCATCGAAAAGGTTCACTACACGTAGTCCCACATGCATTATATCGCATAATAATTTCCCCAATAGATAAACATCGATTCCGAACTCAAAAGATAGTTGGTACGTGAATTTATTTAAAAACTGTATTGAAAATCCAGGTAAATTCCCGAACTATATTATAATAGAGAATAGATTATATAAACATTGTAAAGCCGATTTTTCATTGTTGGAAGATTACGATTGGAAACTCGTTTCTCCATTAGAGGATAGAGAAAAAATAATAGCTGAATGTCACGAAGCCGTAACAACAGTTCACCCCGGAACCTTTAAAACATTTAAAAAACTTACACTAAAAAATTTTTGGAACGGTATGTACCGTGATGTAAGGAAATTTGTTTCAAATTGCTCTGTTTGCAAGGCATATAAACACTCTACGAAACCCCCAGCAGGACTAATGTCACGTCCAAAAAGTGCAGATCGCCCCTTACAAAGCTTACAAAGTCTAAGTATTGATATAATCGGTCCGTTCCCTAAAGGTAACGATGGTAAATTTTTTATCTTGAGTGTGGTTGACGTATTTACAAAATATTGCTGGTTATTTCCCTTACGGCACGCGAATTCGAAATCAATAATACAAGCGCTTGAAGATAATATTTTTTTAACCGTTTCAGTCCCTAGAACGATAATATGTGATAATGGGAAACAGTTTATTTCCAAAGAATTCAAATCCTTCTTAAAAAAATATGGTGTACCTGATGTTTATTATAATAGTTTTTACACACCTATGAATAATGTAGTAGAACGTTACAACCAAACGATAGGTACCACTCTCGCGATCTTGGTGAAAGATGATCACAGACTATGGTCGGCAAACTTAAAAATAGTCCAAGCAGCAATGAATAATACAGTTAATTTAGCAACAGGCTATACGCCCTTTTTCTTATTTCACGGTTTCGAACAGATAGTCCATGGGTCAGCACATTGTCGTATAATACCGGTAGTTAGTAATGTTGACACGCAGGAAACAAACACAGTCAGTGAGTACGCTACAAAATTACAAGAACTAATAGCCATATATGATAAAGTCACAGACTCATTGATGGAGGCTTATAAAACAAGCGCGAAACGTTATAACTCAGGACGAAGATTTATAAGTTATGAATCGGGAAATTTAGTGTGGAGAAGGAACTTCGTCCAGTCAAAAGCAGGTGAATATTTTTCTGCTAAATTGGCACCTCGCTTCGTATGCAATAGAATAAGAGAAAAAATTTCTAGTACGGTTTATATATTAGAAGATTTAAACGGAAAACTGACGGGGAAATTCCATGTGAAGGACCTATTGAAATCGGAAAATTAATCTAAAAAAAATAAAAGAAAAGAAAAACCTTATTCCGGTTATGTTTATCTCCATAATTGAAATTCCTTCCTACCCCCCCCCCAATTTACATACACGCGAGAAACGAAAACACCAAGTTATGTTATTTACAAAAGTTTAATTATTAATTTAAATATTCTTGTTAACAATGTTTAATAATGAAAAGTTATCTCATAAATCTTTTGAAAGATAAATAACGATTAATTGATTGGAGGATTAGGAAGATTTAACAGTGAGGTTGTAATTGGAATGAAAAATTAGTTTTTTTTTCTTCACCGCATTACCTTTTAACCTTCCAATTGCAATTCTCTTCCTCCTTCTCTCTCTCTTTCATTCTCCTCTTCGTTCTCATAAGGGAAGACTCATCTCTTATCTATATTTCTCTATCTTCTTTCTTCTCTCTCTCTTCCACTCTCTCCTTCTTTCTCTTCCCAAACGTGAAATATGTCTGGGTAAGTTAATAGAACATACCGCATAATACTGTTTTCAGAATAAATAGACTATGGTATAAAAAAAAGAAAGATTACGGGAAACAGTTGCATTAAAGTATGGTTTTAAAATAAAAATATACCCTTTGTGAATAGGCTTTCATCTGAATGAAAGAAGAGCTGCTCATATTCAATTGTATTCATTGAGTCCCGTTTTTTTTGTCAAGTTCAACATTGCCTGAAATTGAATTCAAACGCGCATTGTACGATGTGACATAAGTCGTGGAAGACAGCGTTTTTCTTTTTCTTGTGAATATCTCTTTAGGTTTTCTAAAATAAATGGTTAATTATAAACCCTCCATAAAGCCTTGATAGACGATTGGAAGTTGGATTAAAGTTAATTACGTAGTGTTGTTAAACAACGGGAATGTCTTTCAATCTTGAGTAAGATATTTTAAAAATAAATATAAAGGAATAAACATTGAACCGAAGAACGAAAACAAAAATATTTATTATGATTGAAAATATTTATGTACAAAAAAAAAAACAAAGAATAAATATACAAAGATTTGATAGAGGGCGACGTCCAAAAACCTTCTTTTTGGTAAGTAGTTGAAAAAAACAACTTACGGGAAGTTATTTTTTATCCTGACCCAGGACTGGAAATCAAACTTCATTTGATTTCCAAGGGATGTCTTGTTGTATAGATTTATAAATCTATATAACAAATAAAATATTTATATTTTTATCTCGTTGACAGGAGACGTTTACAGAAATATTCTGTATTATGGTTATGGTGAATTAGGTCCTTCATCATATCATAATTATTAGTAGAAGTTTAATAGGACCCCCCCACCCTAATTATAATTGTTAAAGAATATTTTGGTAACAGTTCGGAACGTTAAAGAAAGTCAATCTGTTGTAATTTAATATGTTTTGAAACCTTCGGGCAAATTTCTTTGTAAATGTTGGAGCCAGTTAATTATGAATTAACGATACCAGGAATAGGGTAAATACATATTCAAGAACGTGATCTTTTTTGTGAAGTGTTTTTTTTTCATAAAGTTGATGGCTTTATTTGTCCATCCTCAGAGTGAGGATGAACATAAATTATTAGTTTTCATCATAGACAAATTTTACGACATGGGAGTCATGAACCTATGTTGTGAAAATAGCTATTGATTACCTTTTATTGTGATGTGGAGGCTATCTGAGTGCACCAGCTAACTCCTTCTATTCATAATGAATTATAAATATCTTTGAATAATATCTAAAAAAAATTTATTATGTTAAAGTATTGTTAATTAGGACTTCCTGAGAACTGATACAAAATAACAAATTACGCGCCCAAATTATCCGCATTTGGGATAATCACAAAGAAAAATTGATTTAAAGACAAACGAATCACCCTCACAAATAATATCACGATTTAAAAAAAAAAAAATTTTAAAAGGCTCAAAGCTTACAAATCGTAAGATAATACTTAAAGAAATAATTGAGAGTGTCCTTTTTATGAAAGTAAACATAAATTAAAACAATTGAAAAAGAAATAAATGAAGTACATAGTTTTGGTCTACCTATAAAAAAAAGACCATGGCGCCTTAAGTAAATAAATGTTTTTTACAGTATAAGAAATAATTAAACAATAAATATCGATTGAAGAAGTATTGTAAAGCCAAACGGTCCTTGACTTTACAATATCTAAGAAAATTAATTGGACTAAATACAGTATCTTAATAACATTGTGAGAAATAACCTTTAAATTTTTAATAATATTAAATTAAGATAGAAAAATTAAAGAAAAATTAAGTAATCATAAAGAAGGAAGACTGATTAAAAAAAAAAAAAAATTGCGCATAGAAAAAGTTCTTAATAGAAAAATTTAATTATGGTATAGAAATAAAATGTATATAAATTGTATTTGAAAATTGCAAATAATAGAATAATAAAATGTAAATTATAAACACGTAAATAGTTCAATTGTGAATTTATTTGACAAAGGTCAGCGTGAAGATTCCGAAATAAAACGGAAGTAAAATAATCTGTGTTATGAGACTTGTACCGCACCTCGTGAGAGAATAACCCCTTAGAGATAAATATAATCTTTTAATATAATATCTTGAATCTTAATGAAGAATCTGTAGAAATTCTGTTGGTTGGAATAGAGGACGCAATAGGTGTCACCTAATAATCAAAATAAGGAAACCAATCTGTGTGAAGGTGTTCCTTATTGTTTTTTGAAACGTCGAGCGCAATCATTTGGAAATATAGTGAATACAGAAGTGGTAACTGAGTTTTCAAATGGATTGGTCAGTGAGGCAAGATCACTGTTTTTTAACGTGATGATGTATGCGCATACAGGAAGATGACGTTTCGGACGTATCTTTTTTTTAAATTATAGGATGTGTATAGCCTCATAATTATACCGTCACGAGAGGTTCTGGTATGCCTAATAATTATACTTAAAGAAAACCATAAAAAACAGAATCAAAGATTAAGTAAGATAAATAGAAAAGGGTTAAGAGGTAAAAAGTCAAAAATTTTAATAACACAAGAAAAATATAAAAAAAGTACATGTATTGTATTATCGTTTAATGGAAGGAAATTATAAAATACGAATATGTATCAAGTTATAAAATAAATATATATATGATAATGAATTGAATTGGCATAAAATGTTATGTAAAATGCGGAAGAATTGACCTCGGTTGTTCAGAAAAAATAAAAACGCATTAAGATATCCTTGGAATGGATAATAAAAAAAAAAAAAAAAATGTATATAATCAATAAAAGATTGGTATAGATATAAAAAGTTATGTAAAATGCGGAAGAATTGACCTCGGTTGTTCAGAAAAAATAAAAACGCATTAAAATATCCATAAAATGGATAAGAAAGAAAAGAAAATGTATATAATTAGTACGTGTAAAATGTGAATAAGTAATTTACTTTTTGTTAAATGAAAAAATGATAATATGAGATGTTCAGAAAGAAAAAATAATATTCTACTGAAATTACATTGCTTTTGCTATCTTAGTCTTCTATTGTTCCGAGAAGGAAGGTGATGGTTTGTTAACACAGTAAATAATTTCACAAATTATGTTAACAAACGAAGCGTGTTTTGTATCGCAATAGTAGCGTGTTTTGTATCGCAATAGTAGCGTGTTTTGTATCGCAATAGTAGCGTGTTTTGTATCGCAATAATAGCGTGTTTTGTATCGCAATAATAGCGTGTTTTGTATCGCAAGAATAGCATGTTTTGTATCGAGAGGAAAAGGACCGGTACAATTTCTTTAGCAATAGGGTTGTTTAGCTTGGCTCACAGGTAGATAAATTCGTTCTTGGCTCAGTAGGTAGGGAGTGCTAAATTAATTGCGGTAGTGACAACCCCTTGTCATAAATGGCCTGCAGGACATCCAGAAACGCATGCAAAGAACGAGGAAACTCTTCAAGGACACAAGGAGCAATTTTTTAAATTGGAACGCATATTGAAACAGTATGAACACCTATACACGGTAAATACCGTTACTCCGTCAAAGTTCTTCAAAGAGGAAGACACACTCTCCACAAACCTACAAATGCAAGAATGCTGAATTTACAACTTACCCCACATTTCCTTCATAATGGCACGAGTCAAGCAAGAACAGTCCTGACAATCTTCTTACATTATATTGGACAGAGAAGGCAGTGTTATATTAACACATAATATTGCAAGCAAAACGTATGAAGCTTCACAGTTGACAAATAAATAAGTCGCGCATGTGCAGACAGACCTGCAACAAAGCGGGAGTAGGTATAAAAGCAACAGAGCTCGAGCACCCAGCCTTCTTGTTCCCCTCTCGCCCGGCAGTCTGGTCCAACACCTCGTCACGCACGGCTGTCATTCACGAGACGCCGTGGCTCGTAACTTCGCGACGCGTGCCTTCAAACGAAATGGCTAAGTTCCGCTGCAGAAGTTGATATTGTGTAACGATCCATAAATATTGTCGTGAGTAGCATTCCGCCGTGAATATTGCAAAATATCCAGATAAAACGTGTTATGGCGCATTAAATAGCACCCACGCCGCCGCTAAGTCCCGTCGTGATAATTCATATACCCGACCCGAGTGACGATAGGCCTCCAATAGACAGAGAAGTGAGCACGGAATCCCCAGTCGAGCCAGCCTGCCTTGTCGGGCCTCCGCCGCCGGCTGACCCTCCTGAAAAAGCAAGCTGCCACCGATCCCGCCCGCCCTACAATACAGGTTTACTTATTCTCTCTCCCTGAGCCATTCGAGTCAAGCTTCATGATCCGGTTCTTTAAGCCGATCCTTTTAGGTCTTAAACCGTATTCTTTGTTGTGTATTAAACCATAAGAAATGTACAATAAACTCTTGTTATCTATTCCCCGAGTTTCATTGCATGTAGCAACCTGTTTACCCGAGTATAATAGAATTATAGCAGCATGCCTCCTTAAATTGAGAAATTCATTATTTCTTATGCAGCGTTTCTGAAACTCAAGCAGCGGGAGATTGTTATATCTAGCTTTTAGTTCATCATCACTTTGTAATTGAAGAATTTCGTGCTGCACATTCGATGGTTCCACGTTGTACGGTGTAGCAAATATGTTCGAATCCGTTTGCTTGCTTTTCACGTCCTTAAATAGTTCATTCAATGTCTCACTTAATTTCGCGCACTCACCAGCATATTCAAACGATGTAGAAAGCTTTTGTTCTTGCAGTGTTTAAAAATGCATAGTGTTATTCATTTCGATTTGCACTTTCCGCCACCTTAATTTAGTTTCAAATGATTTCACGTTTCACTCGGCTTCAACTTTTCTTTTCTTCGTAGTTGCCATTATAGGATTTTATTGATTTACTTTCCGCTTTTCATCCGCAACATGACCAGAAAATAATGTCTATGAGAGACTGCCTAAGATTCTCCAAATAGAGTTGCCATTTGCCATCAATTCTGAAATATCAGGACTGTCTCGTACAAGAAAGTTAAAAGCACCGAAAGAATTTAACTATGTTTTCAAAATAACAAATTAAAATATTAGTAAAGGAGATGTTGTATCACATTTTTATTGTATCTAAACTACTAGTAACGCTAGTAACGATTTTGTAATAACGTCTTAAAAATGTACATAAAACACCGTGAAAAAAAAGATCCCGTTCTGTGTAATTTTTGTGGTTCTTTCAGCAGGCCGCACCAAAAGCGCCCGCGGGCCGCACCAAAAGGCCTCGCGGGCCGCAGGTTCCCCACCCCTGATTTAGGGAGACGATATGACATAAGGTTCAGTAGTAAATTTGTTTCATGGGGTGTCCTCAATCCTTGTGAATATTATTTCCTTTTGCCTGATTATAATAACCTTTGTTATAAGTTATAATTGCGTACCCACTCGAGCGATATTTGACATATTATGGCACTTTTGCAAACCGCCTTGAATGATTCGTTGCCATAATAAGCCAAATTTACCTATCTATCGTAAAACATTTTGTTTTTCAAATCTTCCCGCGTTCCTTCGTCTGCGGTAAAGCAGCTGATATAATATTTTCCCATTTTATAAATAATTGTCTCAAATCGGTTTACTATAGGCGCTTCTCGAAGCGCCTATCAATATTATTTTTGTTCAGACGCGGGCTTGTTAAAACGTCGAAGGTGTTTTTTTTATTTAATTTTTATAACATATTTATAAATCAGTGTATTTGTAATTAAATTATCTATCTGCTTAACGTTTTTAAACTCTTGTGAATTAAAAATTGTGTAATTTTTCTAAAGAAAGTGTGAATTATCTGCATGTCTACACTGTGAAATTGGCTTACCGTGAAAAACGATTTTATGAAGGAAATAATGCAAATTATGCTTTGTGATAATTTAAGACAGTAAATGCAACACTTTAATGTGTATTAAATATATTAATTTAGTTCATCGAAATTTGACAGATCGCGAACCCAAATTCTATAAAATATTTTTCGATACAAAACTGTCAACGGTTAAAACTTGAGTTTCTAATATATATTTGATAATCAATGAGGCCATAAAGAACATACAAAACTAGAAAAGATGCAATGTACACCGGACTCAGAATGTGTTGAAATAAAATAGCTCTCATGGCAATTTCAAAGAGATAACACTCGCGCGTTTATTAAGCTGACGATTCTTTAAGACGACAATATACCCTAAAATATATTCAGAATCTTAACAACGTAAGTAAAGAAGCCGTGTATACAAATTGCGACTCGCGACCCGTGTATTGGACAGAACTACTGTCCAATTTGCCATATCAAAGGAAAGAAGAAGAAGAAGAAGAAGAAGAAAAATAATTTGGGAATCGTAACGACGTGTGAAGAAAGCGTGTAAACAAATATACGCCGCGGCACGGCTACGGTATTGTACGAACGTACGGTGGAATTCACGCTAGCAGGCCAGTAGATTCGACCTTTCTGCCGCATTCATTTTAACTAATTCTGAAGAATGTGTTACAAATATTTAAAATGTGTCTACATGTTGTCCTCTCGAAGTTATTCATCGTCTAGAAAAATAAAATTTGATGCTTAAAGCTAACTTTATATTTGAAAAAAACGGGTTATAAAGTTTTAAAATATAAATACCTCGCATTCCTTATGCGGCATGGAAATAAAAAAAAAATTTATAGTTACGAATTCGCCGGAAATGATAAAATGTGAGTTTTGCGCAAAAAAAAAGTATTAGGGTTGTGTACCGCCTTAATGTTTATAATTTTTTAATTCTAAAAATATATGATAATCGGCAAAATATAGATCAAATAATTTTCTATATAGCACTATAATCAGTTTGCATGTCTCCGTATTCTAATTGGAGATACATATATTTGACTGGTCAGTGGTTGAGTGGGCATAGCGCTTGGGTCCCACCTGGGCGTGGCGTGTTCGATTCCTCGGCTGGCGAAGTCCTTCATCACAACACAAGCAACATTTTCGGCTGTCTGTGGTGGTAGTAGGATATTTTCAAAGATTGTTGGGTTATTCGTAACCCAGGAATGTTTGTCTTTCTTTAAAAAAAAAAAAATTCTGTTGGTGGTAAATTTCAACTTCGAACGTCCAGGAATCTCTTCAACACTCGATCGATTGACGCCTAATTTTTTATGCAATCGCTCGAGTCGATGTGGAATAAAGCAAAATATTAAAGTAACCCGCCTAATTAAAATTATACTCAAATGATGCCGTTGTCCGTAACAAAACAAAAACCACTTGGATTAGTAAAACACGGTTCACAGGTTGGCACGTGTTTTTTTGAATTAAAGATTTAACATAAATTCTATTAAATAACTAGCGAGTTCCCGGCGTGCGTTACAATTTACAATGCCACTTAAATAAAGAAATTGTTTCTCCCTGCATATCCTTTCCTTTTCTTCCCCGTTCCTCTTATTCCTCCCTTTCACCCCTCGCACCCCTTCCCCTCCCGCGTTTCCCACCAAAATCCCAGCCTTTCTCCTTTCCTCTTCCCTCTCCGGAGTTTCTCTTTCACCTTTCCCGCCTTCCCCCCTTCCACGCCCCTCTCGCGCGAACCCCTCCTTATTCATTCCTCTCCCCCCTCCCGGATTCCCCTCCACATCCGCTAAACCACACGAAATAAACAAATTCTTCAAACTACTCGCGCGCCACCTAATGCAATTCTTAAATACAAATTTTATAAGGCTAGAGCTCATATATAGAAACCATCGCGGGCGTGCCCACAACCCACCACGGTTTCCTCCCAATCGGATGAGTAGTATAGAAAATGATTTCCAAACGATAATTTCAAATTTTCACTTTCTTATATAGAAACCATCCCGGGCATGCGCACATCAAATCACCAAGTCACCAAATCATCGCAATCGGATGAATGGTTTAAGAACGCAAAATGACATACAAAGAAACATTCATTTTTATATATTCAGATAATATTATGTATTTTAGTTTGACAATTAGATGGCCATTACATAATATCGATGCCTTAAAATATCACGATATTGGTTTCAATTATAATCCAGGATTTTCGTGTAAATCTTTTCGTAACTAAAAAAGGCGTGGCAGGTCTATAAAAATGTTTTGAAGTGGAAAATATCCTATTTATAATCCCCTTTTCAGGTATGGTTTTACCGCATAATTTGTAAAACTAAGTTCTTTAGATGGTCGGAAAAAATTGTACCTCATATTTTTTTAGTCTAAACCATGCACATTTTTTTACATGATGCTATATAGCCATTGCTATTCTCTTTTCTCGGGTAAACAGGTTGCGACATACAATGAAACTCGGGGAATAGATAACAAGTGTTTATTGTACATTTCTTATGGGGTTAATACACAACAAGGAATACGGTTTAAGACCTAAGGATCGGCTTAAGGAACCGGATCTTGAAGCTTGACTCGAATGGCTCAGGGAGAAAGAATAAGTAAACCTGTATCGTAGGGCGGGCGGGATCAGGAGGCAGCGGAGGCCTAACAAGGCAGGCTGGCTCGACCGGGGGGTCCGTGCTCTTCAGGAGGGTCAGGAGGCAGCGGAGGCCTAACAAGGCAGTCTGGCTCGACCGGGGGGTCCGTGCTCACAGCTACGCTTCTTCCGAAGGCCTATCTTCACTCGGGTCGGGTATATGAATTATCACGACGGAACTTAGCGGCGGCGTGGGTGCTATTTAATGCGCCATAACACGTTTCATCTGGATATCTTGCGATATTCACGGCGGGAGGCTACTCACGACAATAGTTATAGATCGTTACACAATATCAACTTCTGTAGCGGAACTTAGCCATTTTGTTTGCGGCACGCGTCGCGAAGTTATGAGCTACGGCGTCTCGTGAATGACAGCCGTGCGTGACTAGGTGTGGGACTCAACTGCCGGACGAGGGGAAACCAAGAGGGCTGGGTGCTCCCGCGCTGTTGTTTTTATACCTATTCCCGCTTTGTTGCAGCTCTGTCTGCGCATGCGCGACTTATTTATTTATTAACTGTATAGCTCCATACGTTTTGTTTGCAATCTTTGTGCTAACATAACACTGCCTTCTCTGTCCAATATAGTGTGAGAAGGTTGTCAGGACTGTTCTTGCTTGACTCGTGCCATTATGAAGGAAATGTGGGGGTAAGTTGTAAATTCAGCATTCTTGCATTTGTAGGTTTGTGGAGAGTGTGCCTTCCTCTTTGAAGAACCTTGACGGAGTAATGGTGTTTCCCGTGTATAGGTGTTCATACTGTTTCAATATGCGTTCCGATTTAAAAAATTGCTCCTTGTGTCCTTGAAGAGTTTCCTTGTTCTTTGCATGTGTTTCTGGATGTCCTGCAGGCCATTTATGACAAGGGGTTGTCACTACCGTAATTAATTTAGCACTCCCTACCTACTGAGCCAAGAACGAATTTATCTACCTGTGAGCCAAGCTATACAACCCTATTGCTAAAGAAATTGTACCGGTCCTTTCTCTCGATACAAAACATGCTATTCTTGCGATACAAAACACGCTATTCTTGCGATACAAAACACGCTATTCTTGCGATACAAAACACGCTATTCTTGCGATACAAAACACGCTTTTCTGGCGATACAAAACACGCTTCGTTTGTTAACATAATTTGTGAAATTATTTACTCTGTTAACAACGATCACCTTCCTTCTCGGAACAACAGAAGACTAAGATAGCAAAGCAATGTAATTTCAGTAGGGTATTATTTCTTCTTTCTGTATTAAAATTTGATAATCAATTCTCTCCTGATTTCTTAACTATATTCAGTTTTAGTTATAAGAGAGAGAAAAAAAAATAAAAATAAAAAGGGAGAGAAAAAAAAATTATTCACTAAACCAATCATTAATGCTGACTGAATGTCAAGCAATTTGTCTTGAACATCTCATTTTATCATTTTTCATTTAACAAAAGGTAAATTACTTATTCATATTTTACACGTACTAATTATACACATTTTCTTTTTTTTTTTCTTATCCATTTTATGGATATTTTTAATGCGTTTTTATTTTTTCTGAACAACCGAGGTCAATTCTTCCGCATTTTACATAACATTTTTGTATTTATACCAATTTTTATTGATTATATACATTTTTTTTTTCTCTTATCCATTCTATGGATATTTTAATGCGTTTTTATTTTTTCTGAACAACCGAGGTCAATTCTTCCGCATTTTACATAACATTTTATGCCAATTCAATTCATTATCATATATATTTATTTCATAACTTTGAATTAATAAAAAAAAATTTAAATTAATATTTTAAGAAAAAGAAAGAAAAAATTAACTGACAATTGTCATGTAATCAATTGGATTGATACATATTCGTATTTTATAATTTCTTTCCATTAAACGATAATACAATACATGTACTTTTTTTTTCATCTTTTTCTTGTGTTATTAAAATTTTTTGACTTTTTACCTCATAACCCTTTTCTATTTATCTTACTTAATCTTTGATTCTGTTTTTTATGGTTTTCTTTAAGTATAATTATTAGGCATACCAGAACCTCTCGTGACAGTATAATTATGAGGCTATACACATCCTGTAATTTTTAAAAAAAAAGATACGTCCGAAACGTCATCTTCCTGTATGCGCATACATCATCACGTTAAAAAACAGTGATCTTGCCTCACTGACCAATCCATTTGAAAACCAGTTAACACTTCTGTATACACTACATTTCCAAATGATTGCGCTCGACGTTTCAAAAAACAATAAGGAACACCTTCACACAGATTGGTTTCCTTATTTTGATTATTAGGTGACACCTATTGCGTCCTCTATTCCAACCAACAGAATTTCTACAGATTCTTCATCAAGATTCAAGATATTATAGTAAAAGATTATATTTATCTCTAAGGGGTTATTCTCTCACGAGGTGCGGTACAAGTTTCATAACACAGATTATTTTACTTCCGTTTTATTTCGGAATTTTCACGCTGACTTTGTCAAGTAAATTCACAATTGAACTATTTACGTGTTTATAATTTACATTTTATTATTCTATTATTTGCAATTTTCAAATACAATTTATATACATTTTATTTCTATATCATAATTCAATTTTCTATTTTAATTTAATATTGTTAAAATTTAAAGGTTATTTCTCACAATTTTATCAATATGCTGTATTTAGTCCAATTAATTTTCTTACCTATTGTAAAGTCAAGGACCGTTTGGCTTTACAATACTTCTTCAATCGATATTTATTGTTTAATTATTTCTTATACTGTAAAAAAAACATTTATTTACTTAAGGCGCCATGGTCTTTTTTTTTTTTTTTATAGGTAGACCAAAACTATGTACTTCATTTATTTCTTTTTCAATTGTTTTAATTTATGTTTACTTTCATAAAAAGGACACTCTCAATTATTTCTTTAAGTATTATTTTATGATTTGTAAGCTTTGAGCCTTTTTTTTTTATCGTGATATCATTTTTGAGGGTAATTTGTTTGTTTTTAAATCAGCTTTTCTTTGTGATTATCCCAAATGCGGATAATTTGGGCGCGTAATTTGTTATTTTGCATCTGTTATCAGGTAGTCCTAATTAATAACATTTTAATATAATAATTTTTTTTTTTTATTATTCAAGGATATTTATAATTCATTATGAATAGAAGGAGTTAGCTGGTGCACTCAGATAGCCTCCACATCACAATAAAAGGTAATCAATAGCTTATTTTTACAACATAGGTTCATGACTCCCACGTCGTAAAATTTGTCTATGATGAAAATCAATAATTTATGTTCATTATCGCTCTGAGGATGGACAAATAAAGCCATTAACTATATGAAAAAAAAACACTACATAAAAAAGATCACGTTTTTTGAATATGTTTTTACCCTATTCCTGGTATCGTTAATTCATAATTAACTGGCTCCAACATTTACTAAGAAATATGCCCGAAGGTTTCAAAACATATTAAATTACAACAGATTGACTTCCTTTAACGTTCCGAACTGTTACCAAAATATTTTTTAACAATTATAATTAAGGTTGGGGGGGTCCTATTAAACTTCTACTAATAATTATGATATGATGAAGGACCTAATTCACCATAATCATAATACAGAATATTTCTATAAACGTCTCCTGTCAACGAGATAAAAATATAAATATTTTATTTGTTATATAGATGCATAAATCTATACAACAAGACATCCCTTGGAAATCAAATGAAGTTTGATTTCCAGTCCTGGGTCAGGATAAAAAATAACTTCCCGTAAGTTGTTTTTTTTTTTTAACTACTTACCAAAAAGAAGGTTTTTGGACGTCGCCCTCTAACGAATCTTTGTATCTTTATTCTTTGTTTTTTTTTTTTTTTGTACATAAATATTTTCAATCATAATAAATATTTTTGTTTTCGTTCTTCGGTTCAATGTTTTTTTTCTTTATATTTATTTTTTTAAAAATGGCGTTGCATTGGCCTTAGATTCGGTATATTAAGTGACTGTGATCCTGGAGTCCTGATCCTGGAAGTGGAGTAGCATGTCCACATCGTACAACCTGCGTTTGAATTCAATTTCAGGCAATGTTGAACTTGACAAAAAAAACGCGATTCAATGAATACAATTGAATATGAGCTGCTCTTCTTTCATTCAGATGAAAGCCTATTCACAAAGGGTATATTTTTATTTTAAAATCATACTTTAATGTAACTGTTTCCCGTAATCTTTCTTCTTTTTTTTTTTTTATACCATAATCTATTTATTCTGAAAACAGTAAATGCGGTATGTTCTATTAACTTACCCAGACATATTTCACGTTTGGGAAGAGAAGGAAGGAGAGAGTGGAAGAGAGAGAGAAGAAAGAAGATAGAGAAATATAGATAAGAGATGAGTCTTCCCTTATGAAAACGAAGAGGAGAATGAAAGAGAGAGAGAAGGAGGAAGAGAATTGCAATTGGAAGGTTAAAAGGTAATGCGGTGAAGAAAAAAAACTAATTTTTCATTCCAATTACAATCTCACTGTTAATCTTTCCTAATTCTTCAATCAATTAATCGTTATTTATCTTTCAAAAGATTGATGAGATAACTTTTCGTTTTTTTTTTTTTTTTTAAACATTGTTAACAAGAATATTTAAATTAATAATTAAACTTTTGTAAATAACATAACTTGGTGTTTTCGTTTCTCGCGTGTATGTAAAGTGTGGGCGGTAGGAAGGAATTTCAATTATGGAGATAAACATAACCGGAATAAGGTTTTTCTTTCTTTTATTTTATTTTTTCTTGGATTAATTCTCTGACTTCAAAAGGTCCTTCACATGGAATTTCCCCGTCAGTTTTCCGTTTAAATCTTCTAATATATAAACCGTACTAGAAATTTTTTCTCTTATTCTATTGCATACGAAGCGAGGTGCCAATTTAGCAGAAAAATATTCACCTGCTTTTGACTGGACGAAGTTCCGTCTCCACACTAAATTTCCCGATTCATAACTTATAAATCTTCGTCCTGAGTTATAACGTTTCGCGCTTGTTTTATAAGCCTCCATCAGTGAGTCTGTGACTTTATCATATATGGCTATTAGTTCTTGTAATTTTGTAGCGTACTCACTGACTGTGTTTGTTTCTTGCGTGTCAACATTACTAACTACCGGTATTATACGACAATGTGCTGACCCATGGACTATCTGTTCGAAACCGTGAAATAAGAAAAATGGCGTATAGCCTGTTGCTAAATTGACTGTGTTATTCATTGCTGCTTGGACTATTTTTAAGTTTGCCGACCATAGTCTGTGATCATCTTTCACCAAGATCGCGAGAGTGGTACCTATCGTTTGGTTGTAACGTTCTACTACATTATTCATAGGTGTGTAAAAACTATTATAATAAACATCGGGTACACCATATTTCTTTAAGAAGGATTTGAATTCTTTGGAAATAAACTGTTTCCCATTATCACATATTATCGTTCTAGGGACTGAAACGGTTAAAAAAATATTATCTTCAAGCGCTTGTATTATTGATTTCGAATTCGCGTGCCGTAAGGGAAATAACCAGCAATATTTTGTAAATACGTCAACCACACTCAAGATAAAAAATTTACCATCGTAACCTTTAGGGAACGGACCGATTATATCAATACTTAGACTTTGAAGGGGGCGATCTGCATTTTTTGGACGTGACATTAGTCCTGCTGGGGGTTTCGTAGAGTGTTTATATGCCTTGCAAACAGAGCAATTTGAAACAAATTTCCTTACATCACGGTACATACCGTTCCAAAAATTTTTTAGAGTAAGTTTTTTAAATGTTTTAAAGGTTCCGGGGTGAACTGTTGTTATGGCTTCGTGACATTCAGCTATTATTTTTTCTCTATCCTCTAATGGAGAAACCAGTTTCCAATCGTAATCTTCCAACAATGAAAAATCGGCTTTACAATGTTTATATAATCTATTCTCTATTATAATATAGTTCGGGAATTTACCTGGATTTTCAATACAGTTTTTAAATAAATTCACGTACCAACTATCTTTTGAGTTCGGAATCGATGTTTTGACGTCTATTGGGGAAATTATTATGCGGGATAATGCATCTGGGACTACGTGTAGTGAACCTTTTCGATGAACAATATCAAAATCGAACTGCGATAAGCGTGTGGCCCAGCGTGCAAGGCGTCCATTTGGATTTTCTAAAGATAGAAGCCATTTTAAACTGGAGTGATCTGTAATAACTGTGAACCTGGATCCTTCTACATATGAACGAAAATTGTATACTGCGTCTAGAATTGCTAATAGTTCCCGCTCTGTCACACTATAGTTCCTTTCTGCCTTTGACAGTACTCTCGAGTAATAAGCTACTGGGTGTTCTGCGTCTGGAAATTTTTGAGAGAGACACGCCCCGATGGCGAAATTAGAGCTATCACATTGTATTATGAACGGTAATTTAAAATCTGGGCAACTCAAGACTGGTGCCGTTATTAATGCCTGTTTTAATGCGGAAAATGCCTTTTCTGTTTCTTCGTTCCACGTATAATTAGATTTCCCTTTCGTACCTCCTGTTATGTGTGTTAGAGGAGCTGCTATATCCGAAAAATTATTTATAAAGCGTCTATAGTAACTACATAAACCTAGAAATGATTTTACCTGTTTTGTGTTCTGGGGTCGGGGAAATTTTTTTATCGCTTCTACTTTTCCAGGGTCGGTACGGAGACCATCTTTATCTATTACAAATCCTAGATACCTCAGGCGTGATTTACAAAATTCCGATTTTTTAATATTCAACGTTAATCCTGCATTTTTTAATATATCAAGTACCTTCCTGAGTAATATTATGTGTTCTTCGAATGTTTTGGATATTATAATTAGGTCGTCTAAATATGCGAATAGGTTCGGCTCGAATTCTGGACCGAAAAGAGTGTCAACCAAGCGTTGTAACTCGCTAGGCGCGTTACGTAAACCGAACGGTAACCTGACAAACATGAAGGTTCCTCTCCCGGGTACTACGAAACTGGTTTTTTCACACGAACTTTCTTCTAGGGGTATTTGCCAGAATGATTTCACAAAATCGAGAGAGGTTATATAGTTTGCATTACCCAAATTATCTAGAATTCGGTGTACATTCGGAATGGGGTAAATTTGTGCTTTTGTGACTGAGTTTAATTTTCTACTGTCCAAACAGAACCTTGCCGTTCCGTCCTTTTTTGGTACCAGCAACACGGGGTTTGACCAAGCCGACCGGCTCTTCACAATTACGCCCAGGGATAACATTTCGTCTACTTCCTTTTCCAATTGTTTTAATCTGACGGGTGATAATGGATAATATCTTTGTTTTATGGGAGGGCCCTCGGTTTCGATTTTATGTGTAGCAAGATTTGTTTTTCCTAAGCCGCGCTTTTCAAAAGATATCGACTGATAATCGTTTACAACTTCGTTTAACTCTTGTAATTGAGCAGGTGAAAGGTCGTTTTTTGATTTTAACATTTTAATTTCTGAGATTGATGTTATTTTACTATTCGCATCTTTTGAAAATAAATTAGGAGCAACCTTAAATTTTCTCCAAAAATCAATACCTAAGATAAATCTGGGTCCTATTGCCGGGATTATTACAAAGTCTATTATTTCTGTCGTCTCATTGCATTTCACGGGAAGCGAAATTTTACCTAAAACTTTTTGTAACTTATCGTCTGCCGTGCTAATTGTCATGTCACAAGGAATCAATTCGTAACCTAATGGTAGGAAATGTTTATACATATTTCCACCCAAGCAAGAAATCGCTGCTCCTGTATCTAAGAGTCCAGTGAAATATTTATTTTTAATTTTAAAGTTAGCGTGTGGTCGACCGTCTAGACCATAATTTATATTTATTGTTTCAAGAGGTTTTGTTTCAAAAAAGTATTTGACATATTTTAACCAGTCATTCCATTCTTTCTTCGCTACTACTTCTGACGGTTTAAAATTGGAATGACCGTCTACATGTTTTTTTGGTTTTTATTAAAATAAAACGGAGGTGGTTTTGAAAGGTCTGGAATCGAATTATTATTTCTCAACTCCTGTTTTTTCCATCTGGGACTTCTCCGCGGTATTATTACATTATTATTTTGATTGCAATTCCTTGCAAAGTGTCCGGCTTGTTTACATCTAAAACATAATCGTAATTTCGTACTTTTGCCTATATCCTGACAAGGAGATAATGAAGACACTTGTGTGGATCTAATATTATTCTTATTAAAAGTTTTATATTTTGAGTTTGCAAACTGGTTAGCATTATGTGTATTGTCTGATTCGGAACATTTTTTCTCTAGCTCTGCGCAGGTGTTTGGTAAATCATACAAGAATAGTTTATTGTATCTGTGAAGCAACCCGTTTTTGACAATAATTACTATCTCTGTTTCAGGTATTGGTATTTTTAATTTGTTATTCAAGGACGAAATCAAGTTTATGTACTGACCTACTGAGACGTTATGTAACTGTCTATATTGGTAAATTTTCGATCTAATTTTTATTTGATCATCTTCCGTACTAACGTTACTATTTTGAGATGAACTCCTCTGTGTATTATTTATCGTATTAAATTTAATTCTGTCTAATTCATCACACAATTTTTGTAACTGAGCTACATTTGTAATTTCTTTACCAATTCTTAATTGTGCGTAATCTGGTAGTAATCCTTTTGTAATCAAGGAGAGAAGTTCCTGTTCTGCTAATGGAATGTTTAACTTTGCATTAATTGATAGTGCTTCTAGGATAAAATCCGCTGCCATTTCGTTTTTCCCTTGAAATAAATTGAAAAGTCTAGATTTTTCTGTCATTTGGAACGCAGGATTCTCAAATCTTTTAATAAAAGCAGATTTAATTTCTGTCCAAGTAATATCCTTTCTAAAGATTTTCCGGTAAAACATTAGTGACGTGCCTGTAATAAGATCTATGAATCCTTTAGCTACATCTATATTGTCAATACCTCTCGCGTATTGCAATTCTGCAATTCTATCAAAAAAAGCGTGAACGTCTGTCGTGCCATCGAAGGTAATTTTCCAATTACTAAGGTTGATTAATTTTCTTTCGACATAACGTATACCTTGGTTCCTATTAACGTGAGTTATTTCTTTTTCCATATTCTGATTGATTGTTAAATCTGCGTCTTCACTTTGAATCATTATTTCTGAATTTACCGGTGAAGTTATTGATTCTCTGGTTTCTGAATTATTCAAATTTTCATTAAATAATCTACATTGTTCTCTTAGAGATTTCAAATTTCTTTTTGGGGTAATTCCTCTATCTATTAATATTTTCTTCAGTCTCACTACTGTATCTTTTTCAAAACCCACAATTCTCTCTAAATTTATTAGATTAGATGCCATCTTTAATTTTTGAAGGGAAGAGAGAAGAAAGGAGAGAAAGAAAAAAAAATTAAATTAAATAAAAACCGTCCGATTTAATGTCAAGATATCAATTAATTTATCCCACCATTAATTCAATAACTCTTATTATTTTTTTTGATCTAATTTATCTTTAAAAATTTTTTTTTTTTAATTAATTAAAACTTTAACCTTTTCCTATTTCTTTTTATTACTTCCGTTATATTTAAATTCTCTTGCATTTATTTACTTTTTCATCGTTTTAATTCTTTTAAGCATTTTGTTTTAACTTTTTCCTCTTTTTAAAATAAAAATTCGTGGGAATACATATATATTTTCATATATGTGTTTTGCAATTGTTCAACTTGTTTTAGGGTCTATTACGGCACTTGATTGATGTACAATCTCAGATTACTCTTCAATTAATTACACCCGGGCTTGTCTTATATATTGAATTGTGACAGTAAATTTCGCATCCGCCTTACTTACCATCACTATCTTTTTTCATGATATATAAGATTAGCTTTCAAAATGACAATGATTTTACAACTTGTGTATTTTCAACTACAATCCTCTTTGTGGTTTCTGATTTATTCCACCAAAAAAAACATTGCAATTAAAAAACCAGTTTGATTTGATTTTTTTTTTTTTCTCTACCACATGATCTTACTAGTTGAAATCTGTTCTTAACTTTTTTTTTTTTTTTTCCACTATTATTTTATTTTTATAGGAAAATTAGTTTCTAAATAATAACGTCAAGCAATATTTTGGAAATATACATATGTTTATATATGTTTTTCTCTTTAACTTGTATTAGGGAGGGGTTTTTACGTTCGCAATCTTCCTTGTCCTGGCTAAGCGGTTTCTGAGATTAAAATCGTCTCCACAACAGAGTTTGGATTCCAGAGATATACGACTGCGCGAGCATACTTAATCACTTAGAGGTTAAACTATGGGTCGCATTTGCCTTCCATAGTCTAATAGATCTTTAAGTAAAAAAGTCGCTGTTAAAGGATCATGATTTTATATAACTTGCCGTAGGTATGCTTGTTAGACTGTATTCTTTTTTTTTTTTTGGACTACATCTAATTCCAAGATACTTTAGTCAGGTGATACCGTCAAGTTATTAACTTTTATCATATACACGATTTTATACAAGTCAGTATTATAATTTATTTCCAATTTTAGCTTGAATTTGAATTCCTTTTATTAATGAATTTTATTTTATTTTTTTTTTTTTTTCAGAATATTAATTTCTTTAAATATTTCTATTTCTTTTAATCGTATTTCTTAATAATTTTATTAATTTCAAATTGTAGCTTTAAAATCCTATTAATTTCAATAATTTCCTCTGAAAAAATTTACCGCCTCGTCTATCTCGCGCTTAAATTCGTTTAAAAATCTTGAGAATTTCGGGTTTTGTTTATGCGGGGATAATTTTACGATGATACTACGCTTTTAAATGTAACAAGCTATCTCTCTTCGCATTATTTAATTTAAATCACATAAATAACGATGTAATTTCAAAAATTTTGCATTATTTACCCATTCGTTTGGCTTATTTCCTTGAAAAAATAACCGCTCCGTCGGGAACGCTCTTAAATTTATTACGACTTTCTCGAATGTTCCTTACTACGCGTGAAGTAATTTGTATTTAGTTCAACATTTATCCACTTTCAATTAGGTTTAAATGATTTTACTTTTCTTTTCACTTGCAATTACTCTATTTTCAAACAATTTTATAATACGACAAGAAGTGATTCTAACTTCTATGATTTAAAATCTTTCTATAAAACACAAGCTGTTCACTGTATAACATAAGACATTTTTATTAATAATTTCATTGCGTATCACAATTGTTTAACCGAGTGTTTTGCGCCAGTGCTATATAGCCATTGCTATTCTCTTTTCTCGGGTAAACAGGTTGCGACATACAATGAAACTCGGGGAATAGATAACAAGTGTTTATTGTACATTTCTTATGGGGTTAATACACAACAAGGAATACGGTTTAAGACCTAAGGATCGGCTTAAGGAACCGGATCTTGAAGCTTGACTCGAATGGCTCAGGGAGAAAGAATAAGTAAACCTGTATCGTAGGGCGGGCGGGATCAGGAGGCAGCGGAGGCCTAACAAGGCAGGCTGGCTCGACCGGGGGGTCCGTGCTCTTCAGGAGGGTCAGGAGGCAGCGGAGGCCTAACAAGGCAGGCTGGCTCGACCGGGGGGTCCGTGCTCACAGCTACGCTTCTTCCGAAGGCCTATCTTCACTCGGGTCGGGTATATGAATTATCACGACGGAACTTAGCGGCGGCGTGGGTGCTATTTAATGCGCCATAACACGTTTCATCTGGATATCTTGCGATATTCACGGCGGGAGGCTACTCACGACAATAGTTATAGATCGTTACACAATATCAACTTCTGTAGCGGAACTTAGCCATTTTGTTTGCGGCACGCGTCGCGAAGTTATGAGCTACGGCGTCTCGTGAATGACAGCCGTGCGTGACTAGGTGTGGGACTCAACTGCCGGACGAGGGGAAACCAAGAGGGCTGGGTGCTCCCGCGCTGTTGTTTTTATACCTATTCCCGCTTTGTTGCAGCTCTGTCTGCGCATGCGCGACTTATTTATTTATTAACTGTATAGCTCCATACGTTTTGTTTGCAATCTTTGTGCTAACATAACAATGAATACTGCACAACAGTCCCAACTGCTCCCAACCGCCTGGATCCAATGTTGTGATGCTGAAGGTGGTGCGAAGAGGAAGAAGATGGGGAAGAGGAAGGTGGGGAAGGCTATTCATATCTAACCAAAACCTCTGTCATAGGTCACCCCAAGTGGTTCGCTACGTTTGATGATTTAGCAAAGGTGCCCGGGTTCATGGGGTGAGGTTTGTCTAGGTCTTGGAGGCGGATGACCAGGATACACCGAATCCCAGATTCCTACCCACCCCTTATACCCTTTTCCTCCCCAGAACTCTCCTCTCCTTACTTTCCCCAAAAAAACCCTCCACATAGCATGCTTAAAGATGACTTAGGCCCTGAGGGAAATTATTTTCCTCAGGGCCTTATGTGTGGAGCTTATAAAAAAAATCACCAAACACGGCAAACGCCATTTCAAACAACGCTTCAATTCTGAATGGTGGTCACACACCAGGGCGATACATTTTATTATTTTTAAATAATTAATTTATGAAATAACACAAACCTCCGGATGGCTAGTTGAGAGCCGTACCCCTCGACCCAGAGCCGTCAAATGGCCGCATGTTGGCGTTTAAGAGAAAAGATGAAATAGCAATGTTTTGGAAGATGATCATTAAATATTATTTTGGATGATCATTTCTTAAATCGTTTCATAGTTTTTTTCTGCACCGGCCGCGGCGCATTTCGAGGAAAAATGGACCAAACGATGTAGCTACAAGAACAGAGTAGAGGAAATTCTCAATAAAATGTTATTTTGTCTCGAGCGACAAGTGACGTTATTGAAAAAAACGGATTGGATCCAAAAAATGATTGTTGTCAACAAATGTTTTTTTTTACTAAGTAATCTTTAATGATGGAATGGTGTGTAAATAAAAAGCAATTATATAATCTCGAGTAGCGTGCCGTGGTATATTTTTTTCAACCATTTTTTTCTTCAAAACTTCTGATCACGTCCCGCTTGACAATAACGAGCATGAACCTTAATAGTTAAAAATAAAGGGCCAGAGATAATATTAACTGGAACAATATAAGAGATTTAAACAAAATGACAATAATCCAAATACATATTTTCAAATGGTTAAACTCATTATTATAACCGTGTAGTTACTAATGGCTACTGCCTGACTAGAATCACCCATTGCGCCAATCGCGTCCAACTTGCAAATAAATAATTAAATTAAACATTCAACAGGGAAAGGAAGGAAACAAGGCAACAACAAAAATATAAACATAGGTATCTAAATAAGTATTAATATTAATTAAAATTAATATTGTAATTAATTATTTTTTATTAAACAAGGCAGGGGGAGGGGAATCTGGAAGGGAGGAAGGGAACGATGGAGAGCGGGAGGGTAAGGGGACGCGGGAGGAGAACGGGGGCGGGAACGGATACGCATGGGAAAGGACACGCAGGGGTGACGGAGGGATGGGGACGATGGACGGACAGAGGGACGAATTGCAAGGAGACATAGTAGCGGTAGTGGATAGCAGGGGATAAACATGGAAAATCCAAGCTCCTCATACGGACAGCTGTATGTGGCCTGCGCACGCATCGGAAAACCTTCTGACTTATTCACTCACCAGCCGGAAAAAACAAAAAAAATACTGGGTATCCACAAGCACTTCAGTAAACAGAATTTTAACAAAATCACTTTATTTCTTTAAGTGGCATTGCAATGCATGCCGGGAACCCGCTAGTAAAAAATATAAACATATTAATTCTTTTTGCTGTTGCTCTTTTGTCTGCTTAATTATTTATTTGATAGTTGGGAGCGGCTCAAGGTATTGTGGGCTAATACGTACGAAGCTGGATAATAAATTTAATAAAGCAACTAAGGCTAATTTGCAAAACAGAGATTTTAACGGTAAATGTCACCCACAATTATTGATATTCTAATTTAATAAGTTTTTACAGAAAGTGTTAATACTTCACATTAAACATAATTCAAAAAAAGGTGGTGGTAAATAAAATCATATTATAAATAAGTCAACTCAACACGGCACACCACAGTTTGGTAGTGGCCCTGAAAGTCGAAAAAACTGTCACTAAAATAAAATCTAAAATTCTTGCATAACTTTTAAATAACATCATTAAATGTGATTTGATTGAAAAAAATGAGTTTTACGACATTTTACAATAAAAGAAGAAACTAAATACGTATTACAACTTTTAAGCGATTTCTTTGTACATTTTATTCCAGCCATAAAGATAAATTTTAAAGAAACCAATATAAAAGGTTTAAGAAACACGTGAAGGTATAGCCACGGCACGTCCCTGTAACTTGCATAACCGAAGATTGCCACAAATTAGACAATGAAATTCTCAGATAAGTGAGTGTATCACCATAATTTATCTACTTTATTGATGCAAACATAATCAAAAGATACCAATACAATAATCATTGTAACCATGATAATTTCACATCAGTGTTAAATAAAACATTACAAACGTCAATTTAATTCATGTGAAAAATGCAAAATTATAAGTTTGGATGTGAATTCACGGTCATTTCGTTGATTTTTGTAATATTATTCGTTTCACAATGTGATGGGGAAAATGAACTATTTGGAATTTCTTACGAAAAGTTCAGAGAAGTAATCGAGGATGGACTCTTGAAGCCTATTGCCAGAGGTATCAACGCCGAAGACAGTGGAAATGTGGAAGATTGCAAGCAGGACTTGGTGCAGTGGATGAATGAGTTAACAACCGAAAGATGGGCCATGGAAAGTAAGTAAAGCCAACATAAAGTTGTAGAACAAATTTTGGTATCGACACGACTTGTTTTATTTTATAACTCTTAGATCATTTGACTGTTGTTTGAAATATTTTTTCTTACTTAAAAATTAAAAAAAAAAAACTATGTGGCGCCTTGTCCTGCTTTACATATTATCGGGTTATTTTTCATCTTAAAGATCTCGATTGCGTTAAATTTTATGTAGGTAGTCGGCTAAAGTAAGTTATAAATTACAACTAAAAATCGACTTTAGCAAAATTATTGTGCTTTCTCTCCTGTTACTCGGAGACACTCATATATTCGTAACTAATCAGTTTGTGTTTTGAACAGTGCTCGATGCGGGAGGAAGTCCGCCATACGGCTTTCTGAAAGGAAACATTAATAGTCTTGGGCAATACGACGAATGTGTTGAGATAAGCCATAAGAAAAACGAATCCTCAAGGACTATTACAGGGAAGTACTGCATCGCAAAGATATCTGTTCTATCGGACTTGACTGGAGCAAGTATAGAACATTCTCCCAAAAAAACCATCATAGGATCACGGTAAAATATACATCACTCTAGCGCAGATTCGTGAAAATCACGGGATATTATAATTATTGCTTTGTGTGCAAAATTTTACCAATCTCGCAATAAAACTGTAGATTTCTTGTTTAATTGAATGTTTCAAAGATCCAATCATATCTGATTATGTCTAAAAGGAATAGAAATGAAAATCTAGTCTCCTTCAACGGAAGCAAATTTACGAACAGGCCCTCCATCGATATGCTTGGTCGAAGTGACCAGCTGAGGTACGGCGGCTCCATCGAAGCCAGAGTAAAGTTACCCTCCCAAAAACTGGGCGTACTGTACAGGGCCTGCAGATACTTTAATAGTACACAACTGCTAACCCTGTAAAAATCACAAGTGCGCCTCACGGTTAAATTTGGCAGCCACTCTGCCTGGTCTGAAGCCCTAAAATACCTGAAAAAAACCCTCGACTGTGCAGAAACGGGCGATTCGTTTGATAGATTCTCCTAACTTAACAAACGGATTGCAATCTTTAGGGCACAGACCTCGGGTGGGAAAGCTGTCCTCGATCTACCGGTATTTCAATGGATCCCTTCGGCACCGGTGCATAGTCGGGAAACACGCTAAATGCGTGCAAAATATAATGTACACGGTTGACATTGTCACACGAGAATGGCCCCCTTCTTCGGCTCGTTCTTGTGTTCAACAGCTTGGCTGTGTTTCCTCCTTCGGTATCTTTAAGACCAATGTTTATCCTCTTTTTTTATATTTTTAAGACTGACGATTCATGGTGGAATTCCATATATATGGAATTCCGTATAATAAATCGAATATAAAACTTTTTATAGTTTCAGCCTGTCAAGGCCATCTTCAGACTGGTACAAATTATTCATAATTCACGGTTTATATATACAAATATGGGGGAGGGGGAGAGGGATGGTCTACGAGGGTTTTATTCGTATATTTGGGTTTTCTTACAATTGTTACTAAGTGGTCTTTGGATGTCTAATTTCTAATTATTTTGGTTTTTCAAGTAGGCTTAATTATCTCTGGCTTATAGCCTTACTTCAATATTATTTATTCCTTCCTATCCTCAAAAAGACCCAAAAAGATTTGCAACAAAAACAAACCCAGAGACTTATTTATATGGGTGTATAATATTCATATATTATATTATATCTGGATCGATTTTTACATGAAATGTTAAATAATAATATTATTGCTTTACCCCTATTCCACGGCGATCGCCGACACGTTTTTATGATTAATCGAACATTTTGAGTTGCACAAATTACCTTTTTATACTTTTTCGCCGAGTCACATCAACCAACATGAAATAATGTACATACAAGTAAATATGAAAAACTTTCTATACCTAATACCATGTGGAAAGATGAGTGTGCGAAATAAATGGGCTAATATTTTTTTATTTCAACAGTATGTTATATTATTTGTTTTCTAGAATTTCAAGCATAGATTTACAAGGCGTGGCTCTTAGCCTAGCGGTGTGCATGCCCGCTTCCTGTAAATCATCATATATAGAAGGTGTCTTGGAGTCCATTTCAAAGCCTCACGGCATATCAATTAAACTACCTTGGGAGTACTGTAATACAAACGAATTTATACCATGGACAGCAGGCGAAATAGTTGCACTGTAAGTACCTTTCTACCACAAGGCTGATTACTCATATTAATTTACAACTTGAAATCAGTTTTGAATTATTTATTTATTATTTGTGTGTTTTTACAATAAGTATATATTTGTTATATGTAATACAGTGTAGAAAATGAATATAAAATAACCTTTACCATATAGAGATAAGGCTCTTCTGTTTGATGAGAGAATTCAAATTCAATTATATGAAATCATGTAAGTAAGTAAATAATAAAATATTGCAAATAATAACAAAAAGGTAACTAAGAAAACTCAGGATTTATGATTAATAGATTTCAAGCTTTAAAAGAAATAATAATAATAGATATGAACTCTTACAATACTTTTAGGTAATTTTTCAATTTAAGCTGAAATTCGTGATTGTTTTGGATAATTTCTAGATTTAATGGGAGGTTGTTGAAATAAGTTGTACCTAGATAGAGATAGGTATTTTTAGTGCGCCTGGTATTACATTTTGGGATCTTAATATTATTGTAACATCTTGCTGTTATTTAGTTGTATTGAAAATTTGTAGTGTTGAATACTTTTTACAAATTTTGTCCATTGTAGGTTAATATTCTCCACATCCGGACAAACCTCACCTCATGAACCCGGGCACCCCTGCTAGGTGACCAAACGTAGCGAATCCCTAGGGGTGACCTAGAGGTGTTGGTAATCCAATAAATGATTACCGGGGAGTACCTATCCATATCCGTCTCCCAAATTTTAATGAAACAATTATGTTATGGTAATTTTATTCATACGATATAATTAATCTTTTTATAAAACTAATTAATCGCCGCTTGTTGTCATATTTTTGTTCATAGGTAGATACTTATTTTTGTAATATTATACGCACTTATTTTTAGTAATATTTGCATCCCGATTAAAAAACCATTTCTTTTGAATCATGTTGATATTTTTTTTATTTAATAGTGGAGTAAACAAATTAATTTTTTGATGGGCCAGTTGATTCAAAATATTTGTTATTCAATTTGGGAGGCGGGAATGGGTACCGCCGCCCCGGTAACCTTTATTGGACACCCAACACCTCTGCCATAGGTCACCCCAAGTGGTTCGCTACGTTTGGTGATTTAGCAGGGGTGCCCGGGTTCATGAGGTGAGGTTTGTCTAGCCAGGACACGCTGAACCCCAGATTCCTACCCCCCTTAAACTATTTTCCTTCCCAAAACTCTCCTCTCCTTCTTTCCTTAAAAATACCCTCCACACAGCATCCACAAAGATAACAAAGGCCCTGAGGAAAATTATTTTCTTCAAGGCCCCCTGTGTGGAGCTCATGTAAAAAAAGTACAATATCAGAGCTTGAATTGAAATTTTACAGACCTAGAATATTCTTTGAAGTTGGTTGAATTGTTCAAATTCAGTGAAATAATTGGCCTTAAAGTATATGCCATTCTGTAACATGGCGCAAATGTAGATACGTTTAAAGACCGCAATACATTTGGACTTTGACATTTATTTTTCTTCTGCTGAATATTTATTATACTGTCAAATGTTTAACTTTGGAAAAACAAATTTGTTAAAAATATTTTAATATATCATTGAAGAAGATAACAATAATAATCTAAACAAAAATATGAAAGAAAACAAGACACAGAAAAATATAATGGTCGCGACTGTGACTCGAACCCAGAACCTCTCATCTAATATATATGTAATATGGTAATTTATTAAATATCACCCGTCTCTTTCACTGTGCCTTTGTATTATGTTTTGTCTCTTTCTTTATCTACGTAAGCTTATACACTGTGTGTATTTTTGATCAGTTTAATTTTATATCCTGAAGATGCTTGAGTAAAGCGAAACCGGTCGGTATTATAAAAATTAAATAAATCGTGGTGAAAAAAAAAGTTTTTGTTTTATTTTATTCAATATGTCAATCCAAAAAGTGACTTGCTGTCTATCAAAAAATAAAAAATCTTTTAATTTAAAGTTTTTTGAATGTAAGGATTTTGTTTGTTTCCAGGACCTTCTTTGCAGTCATAATTGTTTTATTGATCGGGAGTACCTTCTACGATCTTTGGTTTCAGATGGTCAAGAAGGGTAAGAAAACATGTCATTATCCATTTTCAATTATTATTATTTTATTCAAACCGTCAGGGTTTTTTTTAATAATATATTTGCACCTTTTCAAGGTTTACCAAAAAAAAAAAATTAAGACATAAAGATAACCCTGATATTGTTTTGCATAATGGCAGGGAAATATTTATTAATTAACGTAATGTAACTTCATAAAACAAAATGCAAAAAGGTAGATAGATACTCATACTCATAATGAAAACTGTTGACTTTTTAGGTGATATAAAAACACAGAACCAGTTGCTAACGTCCTTCTCTGTGTACACCA
The DNA here is from genome assembly GCA_929108145.2 of Limnephilus rhombicus. Taxonomy (NCBI): domain Eukaryota; kingdom Metazoa; phylum Arthropoda; class Insecta; order Trichoptera; family Limnephilidae; genus Limnephilus; species Limnephilus rhombicus. The sequence goes on along the minus strand of OV815282.1, from coordinate 53,031,383 downwards.
ACTCCTCGAGACTGACCACCCTCAGTAAGGACCCGGGGCCGCTGGCTTGCATCCATGGAATAAGGGTCATATCTTTATTGTGGGTCATTTTAGGACATAGATATGGAGCAAGTCTCAGCCTTCCATTGCATAATGCCATCGACATTTTTGAGGTAAGAAATAATTGTTATTCCCGCCTTGAGAATTGAATGAATTGTATTGTTTATTACAGTTGTTGAGAACTTTTCGACTATCGTGCTAGGCACACGCCCGTGTTGCGGTGTTCGATTAATCAAATATCAATAAATAATTTTAAAATCAGAATTCATGGCAATGACGCAAGGTGTATGTATTCTTGGGCAACATGCTTACTTTATGTACTAAATTAAAAATTCTTAAGAGTAGGTTTTAAAGAGTAGGTATGAAGGAACCCCTTGACATTAATAGTATCTGCTTATGTCATGCAGTTTTTTTATTATTTAATCATATTTTGTACGAAACTAGATGACTCATAAAATAATACAGTATATTGAATTCTGCAAAGATGATCCCATTCTGAATGACATTAAATATCAAATCCGAATCAAAACTACTATTTCAACATGCAAATCAAAGTATTTTTTTTAATAAAAATTCCTTAAAAAATATTTCAGGCATGTCTTTCGAAAATTCAACCACCGATATAGATTTTGGTTGAAAGGTTAATCATTGACGAGCAGTTAAAAACCCGCTCCGCGGGTTTTTGCTGCTTGACCCTGCGGGCGGCTTTTGTTTCGGCTTCGCACAGTTTAAGTGTTGGTGATCATTATAAAAATTCGACAGGAACTGGTTCCAAAAATAGCCGGTTCCTCTTATCCAATGACAGCTAGTCACCGGGAAAAGTAACAGGCAATGACGTCAAATTTATATAATACATAAACGCGTGGAATTATTATTCACAACTGCCAGTTACAATAATAATCATATTGTCGCCAATCTCTGCATATCTGGAGAGTTTCACGAAGTTACAAATCGAGTAGTACCTACTTATGCCTGCCAGGGGATGATCCTCATGCGAGCTGCTGTTAACGTAGGCGCCAACTCTTAGCGTTGCTTTAATTCGGTTCAATTACAAAAGTAGATTTGTATACAAACTCCACGTATGAAAACGGTTTTGCCTATGGCCTGGCGTCAAAGTTGCATTCTTAGCCGGATTCTTAAATTTCTACATTACGAACAGACGTAAGCCTATTAATAACATCCGATTGTTTATATTACAGTGGATAAAAACGTATTCAAGCATGTGGATTCTTTCATCATCTGTTGCCGTCGATACCTTTTTTCTACTTGGAGGACTACTCCTCACATACATTTTCTTCCGTAATCCAGAAAAAAGTAAGTCTACCACCTTTATTTATGTTTCTCATTAACCCGGCTAACGTAAGGTTGGGTAAAATTTACCCGAGGCAATTTATGTTGCTCTATAATTTTAGTTTGCCGAGCTCAATTGTTCCGTGCCCCTCAGAAGCTGCGCGGGGGGTGGGCAAGGGGGGGGGGGATATAAGTGCAAAAATTAATTAGGCGGGGGTAGTGGGAGGGGGGATTTTGGTGGAGGGGGAGAACGGTGGGAGGAGTCAAAATTACATAGAAACATCGTAAGTAGAGGTGATTTACATGGTGCTATTATTTTATTAACTAAATAAATTTTCGATTTAATTTTTTTGTTAATTTATAAAGTTTCTAAAGCGCGTAAATTAAAATATGAAATTACATTTCAATTTTTAAACGTAGTATTTTCTTTTTTAAAGCTATGAGCTGCCTCTATTAGATGGTTAGCAAACTCGGAGTAGTTATTTTTTCGTAAATAAAGTTCATGTTCCCTGATTCTAGTTTTAAAATTTCTAGTAGTCATTCGTACGTACTGTGCGTCACAATCGTTACATTCTAAAGTGTATATCCTGTTTTTTCAAATTTATTAGAAATATCCTTGTTATTAATAATAGAAAGCTTGAGAAATGTGATCTGGTAATATGCGGGATATTTTTAAAGATAAATCGCCTGTAGGTATAAAGAAGTTTTTTTTATATGTTGTTAATCTTAGGAGCGGTGCGAGAGGGAGAGGCATGGATATGAGGCACAATAATGAGCTCTTTGATATTTACCAAGCTCCCAGACTCTCCACCCATTTAAGACTCCAAAGATTAAGATGGGCCGGATACGTGCACCGAATGCCAAGCACACGAGTACCGAAGAGAACAGTTTGAAAATGACCTTACAAGTCGAAACAGCTATAACTAAAACACTAACCAAAAAACTCGCAGAACTCGATAATAACATCAAATTTAATTTTAATTAAATTTCTAAAAATTAAAATGGAGTTCTTCGAACACAAAAACAATTAATACATTTATACCTAGTTTCTAATAACAAGAACTTAGAAAACAGGTAAAATAAGTACACTATCGAATAAAAGTAGTAATAAGTCTAGAATGAAAAAAATTATCTAAGTATTAGGGTGAAAATTACCCAACCTTACGCTCGGTGTTACAAATTTGAACCTAACTCTCTCCGGGTTAAAATATGTTGGTTAAAACCTTCTCAGAATTTCATTCCAAGCAACGAATTTGGATACGCCCTTGTATACGTTACGTTTGTTTACCCCATTAAATAATAAAACATTTTACAAATTAATCGAAGTACAGCAAGATGATAATTATGTATTATTTTGCAATTTTTTGTATTTTGTAACCTATTACTAACGCTGCATGGAAGAATCGGTCATTTGATGGATCATCATCAAATGACGGATGTCACATGTTTTCGGTAGATCTCACTCATTACAAGATACTTATGTGAAAGAGCATTTGTCCACTTACTTGATCGATTGGAAGTTGGAAGCCTCTTAGACGTATTTAGTCGATGTTTCCAGTTCAACCGACGGCGATGACTCCTGTTCACTTCTCCATTCGGTCACCTTATTTCAGGCATTCCAACATTTCTTTTGGGCGTGAATCGCTTTTTCATGTAGTTTCGGGATGAGAAAGGAATTGTTCTATTTTGGTATTCATTTTTACACAGTTTAAGATGGCTGACATATTTACATATCTGTCATTTTTTACGTAACAAATTATGAGGAAAAGTTTTGTAATATTTGCTTAGTTTTATATACGAGTCGTTTAATTTCCATATCTGCTACTTTCGCTACATCAACTTTCACTGTTTCGGAGAAAACCGCAAAAAACTCTCATATCTCTAGCGTAAATGAATAATTGCATTTTAATTTTTTATATAATGAGTTAGAGTAATATAAATTTGTAATTGTTAATTTTTCAGTGCATTTCAAGCAATCTCTAAGTTATTTCGATAATTAAATGGATATAGCGGATTTTGATACTCACCTCGTGATTTACTCACGATGTAGAGGCTTTTAAAACTCAACTGACCTGGCGCGCGAGTTTCTAAACCGGCCATCTTGTTAAAATAACTGCTAGCGATTGGGTGAATTCCGATATAGCGGGTTTTGATAGTAACTTCTTTAGTGATAAAGCGGGTTTTGTTTTTCACTCGCAGTTTTAACATGGTTTTTGGTCGTGGTAAGGGAGGTTTTCAAACTCAATTTTTGGTTCATTTTGTTCCTCGCAAAAATGTGAACAAGATGTCATACTCAAATCAATTTGGTAAAAAGTCTGATAAAGCGGGTATTGAAATTATAGGACTCTTATAAAACATCGTTAAAGAAGACTAGGTATAATAAGTGCGGGTATTCTTAATTGTGAACGTGTATTAGCATTCGGTATTAAGAATTTCACGTGTATTTTGATGATTTGTTGACGGCAACGGCAAATGAAAGACGTGATTTTGCCCAAAGAATTGCCATTTTTAACGTTTTAGTACCGTTCCAAAAATGTTATTTTTTCTCTAATGGCAACCACTTATCTGCATGAATCCGTAAACGTGAAAATAATGCTCGTGTAAAGTTAAGACTTCATATTATATTGGTCCGATATAGTTTCTACCTGGAGATCGGTATGAAAAAGGCTTCGAGTAAAATGTCCATTTATCCTGTACATACATTAAAGGGAAGCATATTCTGTTCTGCTGAACTTAAAATGACCTGTATATATTTTCAGAGTCCTTTCGAGACATCCCAATGTTCTACGTTCACCGTATCTTGCGCTTGACCCCCGTTATGGGGGTGATGATCCTCCTGCAAGCCACCCTCATGCACAGGGTGGGCAGTGGCCCGCTGTGGAGGCAGTTGTTCGACAGGGACATGATCGAGCCTTGCAAGAAATACTGGTGGTCCACCCTACTGTACGTTCAGAACTATGTCAATTACTTGGACGGATCAACAATGGTAAGCTAAGAAATTAACATGTAGTGCGAAAACAACATTTATTGCGAAAAGTTCTCCCTTTACGAAAATGATGCAGTCAAAGAGCATAAAGTTTTGTACATACAATATATTGTGTATTCAGAATATTGAAATTATTTTCTTGTATTCAGAAAATCACTTTGTGATGTCATTTTAATTAAATGAAAATAAATCACTTTGAATATATCACTCATTTGATTAAAAATGTCAACATATTTCGAAACCAATAGTTCTTTCCTCAGGATGATATTAAAATTAACAACATAACAAACAACAAATAAAACATATAGGTACATATGCAAAAAACATTTCAATAGATGATTAATTAGTTAAAAAACAATAAAAATGGAGGCATGTATAGTTACCGTCGCCCTCCCCTTTTCATTTATTGGATAACCAACACCTGTGGCATAGGTCACCCTCAAGTGGTTCGTTACGTTAGGTGACTTATCAGGCCCGAGTTCATGGAGTTTGTCCGGGTCTTGGTGGCGGATGCGTCTGCCCAGGACGGATCGCGAGGGACTGGTTGAGGTTTGGACCTCTCCAGCAAAACTATCTCGACTCACCGCCTTGTGAAGCAGTGGGAGGGATGGATTTATACGTCCGTCACTCCTGGACACACTGGCCCCGAATTCCTACCACCCCTTATACCCCTTTCCTAACAAAAACTTCCTCTCTTTCCTTTCCTAAAAAGACCCTCCACAGAGCGTCCCTAAATATGACAGAGACCTGAAGGGAATTATTTTCCGCAAGGCCTCCTTTATGGAACTGATGTAAAACAAATAATGACTTAAGTTAAACCATATGTACACATAAAAAACAAAAGCAAATTTGTTAAAAATGTTAAAGTTTACAGTGCCTTCCGCAAACTTGGTACCTGTCTGTGGACATGCAGCTGTACATTATATCTCCACTGCTCTTGTTCCCCATCCTGAAGCACGCCAAGTTGGGTCTGGCCTGGGCGGGTGGGTGGACTGTGGCCTCACTCGTGTGGACTTTTGTCATTTGTTACCAAAACGCTTGGCTAGGAGCAGGGGTATCCATTGTGTAAGTCTCTTTTAAATCAATTAATTTAACATTTTATTAAAAAAGTCTCACGCTTTATTTTATTTTATTGATTCCTACTAAAACAGTGTTTCAACTGCAAGTGCAAAGCAAACTTAAGCGCAATATGAAATTGCCTTTCATAAAAATACCTAACCCAAATTATGTTAACTGCAACAAAATAAGTTAAAAAAATTGAATTAAATGTGTTATTTTGCAGAACGAAATTTACTTACTCCCAGATAAATGGACAGATTTTTATATACAATTAAATTGTGTTATTATCAAAATTAATTTAAAAACATTAAGTGAAGTTCTACGAATTAAACGCAAATACAATTAATAATTCGACAGATGCTTGAAAATGAGAATATTTCATTTTGTTTTATTAAGAAATAAAATCTTGACGCTTTGGATATTCAAGAGCGGTCAGTGGTTAAATTGGCGTCGCGTTTGGGTCCCACCCAAGCGTCGTTAGTTCAATTCCATAAACAAAATTTTCAATAATTCACTGATGGTAGTGGGAGATTTTCAAATATTGTGAGGTTATTTGTAACCCGGGAATGTATGTCTTATTTTGTATTTAATAAAAGGACGTCGACAAGAACATTAAAATAACAAGACTAAATTTCTCATCACCATTTTTTCGTTTTTTTTTCAGAGATCCGAATGCACAAGCCCGTATCAATCTTTACTATGAAGCCACTCATACAAGAGCCACCCCCTGGCTTGTTGGTTTGCTTGCAGGGTACTTCCTGCGCATCTATAACCCCAAGGATGTAAGGATGAATAAGGTAATTAGCAAGAGCACCATCGTCCGGACGGAGTTGAGTCATTTTTATCTGACCTTCGGTTGTATAATGATATGTTTTGGGATCCGATCAGAATAAGCACGACATTCCATATGCTTCTTTTCCGCATTTCCTTCAGCCAGATAACAATAATGTCGATACTTGCAACTCTATCCGCAAGGAGGTGAAAACAAAATAAGGTAATTAGTATGAGCAGCAATCCCCATGTAAAGAGATAACGTTATTCCTGCCCGACCTGCCTGCGATGGAAGAACGCACTCAAATAACAAGAAGATTAAACACACACTACCAGGATTATCACGTGGCACTTTACTTATTTATTTATTTTATTTTATTTATTTAATTATTTATTATAGATACAAAAGTACAAATTACAATTAGGAAGCTTCGCCTGTCCAACTAGGAAAGTTTCCCGTTCCAGGATAGGCAAATTGACATGTTTAGTTCATATTATACCTGAAATGTACATAAATTACATAACAAAAAACAAAACCAAAAAAAAAAAAACAGAAAATTTAATTTTTTTCTGAAGCTAAGGTGTGTAGTAAAGAAAATGTATATAAAATATATAAATATAAGTACACATACATTTTTTTGTGACAAAGTAGAAAAGGAAATCTGGTAGCATATATTATAATCGGATTTACCGAATTAACCTGGTAACATATGTATAATACATTCAGATTTACAAGATGGATGAATTACAAGAACAAGATGGAGGAATTATGTTAAGCTATGTGTTTAGGAGTTTGAACTTTTAATACATAGTACACTTATAGGAGAAACTATATTAAAATTTACAATAATAGATATAATAACGAACGTAATAATCTATATGATTTTATTTTTTTTAGCGATGTAACTACTTACAATGATTTTTGTAATGATTTTTGTAACTACAAATTATTTTCACTGATTTAAAACATGTTTTCAGAATAGTATTATATTATTAGTACGACAGTATGAATATACACTCTCTTGAACTACTCCTGCTAAAATATAAAAACAATAAAAACAATAACTATAAATGTAGATAGAAATATAAACTATGAATAATTATAAAATAGTACCAAATTTAGTGCTACTTTGGTGAAATTGGTGCATTACTTCGTACGCCATACATGTTGTTTTATGTAGGTATTATTTATTTATCATAAATCATTACCATTGTAAGGTACCAAGTATCACACAGAGTTAGCGACGCTTTACAGCGGTGATATACCTACACCAACACGGAGCAGGCAGGCTTCAGGGGCGCATAACCATCAATCCCATGTATAAAAAACATCAGAAAGGATGTCGAAACATTGAACTCAATGAAGTGTGGTAGGAATTTTGGTCTAGTGATCAGGAAAGTTGAGTGATTTTGTTTACCAGTTATACAGCATACGTTCACTTTCGACTCTCCCTAAGTTCAGAATCCAATCATTGACTAATTTACGCAGGACGCTTGCACTTTTCAATTTCCAAGAACCGGGTATAAGGTTGAACATTTTTGGACCTAGGTAAGAATATTGTCTTTGAGCAAGGGATGTCATAGTAGCAAGTGGAACTATTGGATTCCTCCCTGCATGTCGGGTGTTGTGATAATGTTCTACGGAGGGGAAGAGGTGACGATATTTGTGTGTGTATAATATAACTTTTCTTATAAATAGTTGCCTCACATCCAGAACTCCTATCTCTTTGAATAAATCATTGCTGGGGTATCTAAATGGTTTTTTAAGTATGACCCTTAGTAGTGATTTCTGTGCTTTGGCTAAGGGGTCCAGTATTGATTTGGTACATCCTCCCCATCCTAAAGATGCATATTCAAGTAATGAGTTGCACATGGCATAGTACATTATTTTTAGATCTTTTGCGCATAGAATATTTCTAATAGCCATGAAAAGATGCGTGAGTTTTCTGACCTTTGTGGAGATTGAATCGATATGTTCATTCCATCTCAGATTCTTGTCTACGATAATTCCTAGATATTTTATGCTATCCACATATTCTAAGGTATTGCAATTGCAAGTGTTTGGGTCATTGCAATGGTGTATAATAATTTTTTGAGTTTCTTTTGGTTGTCCCGCTTGAGTTGCACTGAAGCGAATGAATTTAGTTTTGTCAGTGTTGAGAGTGAGAAGATTATTATCTAGCCATTGTTTTACCTTGTTGATACCAATTTCTGAATTATTATGAACTTCATTCCAATTTTTGCCTTCAAATAATAATACTGTGTCATCGGCAAAGGTGATAATATGGTCGGCAAATGAACTGTTACATAATTCATTTATATAGATATTGAATAAAAGAGGTCCTAGAGTGCTTCCTTGAGGTACACCAAAGTTAATATCAGCCGGATCGCTTAGAGTATCGTTAATATTCACTCTTTGGCTCCTATTTTCTATATAACTACCTAACCACTTAAGTAGCTGACCCTGAATGCCGATGCGCTGTAGTTTTTTCAAGAGAATTTTGTGTGAGATAGTGTCGAACGCTTTGGCTAGATCCAAGAAGAGCGCAATACATTTTCTTCCTCTATCGATATTGTTGGAGATGATTTTCGTCAGGTTTGTAATTGCATTTTCAGTGCTCAATCCTGGTCTGAAGCCATACTGTCTATTGGAAAGGATATTGTTTTTTTCAAGGTAATGACTGAGACGATTCTTTACAATTTTTTCAATAATTTTCGAAATAGAATTGAGCAAAGAAATTGGCCGGTAATTGTGTATCTGCAATTTATCTCCATTTTTGTGAAGCAGTATAAAAATAGAGTGTTTCAAATGATTTGGAAATTTTCCGGAATCGAAGCTTAGGTTGGAAATATACGCGATTGGAGTTGCTATGAAGGATTTAATACTTTTTAGCAGAATTGATGAAACGTTATCAGGACCACAAGCATTCGATGACTTGAGTTCGTCAATTATATTTATGACTTCGTTTGAAGTTGTTTGGATATTGTCTAATTTATGACCGAAATTAGAGATTGTTAACTTAGCGAGATCGGATTCTGTTGTATTAAGTTTGTTGAGAATTTTTTTCGCAAGTGTGACTCCCACTGACGTGAAATAATTATTGGCAAAATTCGCAATGATTTTTGGGTCTGAGGTGTTCACGTTATTGATGTTCAGTGATTTAATTTCG